>CM055120.1:308829949-309419120 GCA_029206835.1 Rana muscosa
AACGAGGTGAAAATGACGAGAAAAATAAGAGCATGTTCCAATTTTTTTATGGCCATTTTTCACGTCGTGAAAAATGCTCTGAAGCCCACACACGATCATTTTTAATGACCATTTTAAAAAATTGCACTTTTCTCGTCATTAAAAACGGTCGTGTGTACGCGGCATAAGAACTTTAATGCCCTGTACACACGGTCGGTTTTTCCGATGAAAAAGGTCCGATGGACTTTTTTCATTGGAAAAAACGATTGTGTGTGGGCCCCATCGGACTTTTTTCCATCTGTGTTAAAAAATAGAACACGTTTTAAATTTTTCCGATGAAAAAAAAAACGATAGGAAATTCCGATCGTCTGTGTGGAACTCCATTGAAGAAAAATCCACGCATGCTCAGACTGAATTACAAGACGGGAGCGCTCGTTCTGGTAAAACTAGCGTTCGTAATGGAGATAACACATTCGCCATGCTGTAATGGACTGAAAAGCACGGAAAATGAAAAGCGCGAATCGGCTAACACCAAACTTTTACTAACACGCGGTAACACGAAATCAGCAAAAGCAGCCCAAAGGGTGGCGCCATTGGATTTGAACTTCCCATTTATAGTGCCGTCGTACGTCACGGCGTTTTGGACGGTCGGAATTTTGTCTGATGGTGTGTAGGCAAGACTGATGAAAGTCAGCTTCATCGGAATTCCGACGGAAAATTCCATTGGATTTTATTGCATCGGAAATCCGATCGTGTGTACAAGGCCATAAGGGCCACACACACTACGCAAAAAGCTAGATCATGCAACACATTGGCTTCTGAGTTGAGGCATCGGAATCTCAAATGAACTTCTCCCCTAGTAACAAGTGCCTTTTCCCCCAACTGGAGAACCACTTCCACCGATCGAAAAAACATTCTATGGTAGGTGAAGTAAGGTCAAATATCTGGATTTTGTTACCCACTCTTAAGTCCTAATACACACGATCAGACTTTGACAACAAACGTCCAACGGACCTGTTTTAGCGGGCAATCCGACCGTGTGTACGCTCCTTCGGACAAACTTTTTCATCGGACAAATGTTCGCTGTGAGAACAGACAAACTTTCCGGCAACAAATGTCCTACGTCGGCTAATCCTATCGTGTGTACACAAGTCCATCGGACTAAAGTCCAAATTACAAACACGCATGCTCAGAACCAATTCTAAAGATTAGACAATAGCAGAAGTTGCCCACAGGGTGGCGGTAAAGAGCAGAAAAAAACACGTGATTTGGTGAAAGTTGGCTGAAAAAGTCCTGCCGTGTGTATGCATACCAAGTTCACGGCCAACGCCCTTCGGATAAAAATCCACAGAAATGTCCAATGGAAGTCCCATCGTGTGTATGAGGCTTTACAAATGTCCTAAAATCTTACAACATGGCAAAAAAACTACTTATAAATTCATTTTGTCCTAATTTGTTTGCCAAATACTGTATGAATGAATGAATGATTTAGGTAGAGAACATTGTAGATTTTGACTAAACTTTTTTCTTTGTTTACTGGACTTGGTGTTCTAGTGTTTTCCTGAATCAGTCACACAACATACTGTTTTATGACCTTAATGATACTTTTTAATGGGATCAATAGTTCCCAAGCCTTCCCATTTGTTTATTAATTAGATGTGTGATCTTATATAGGACAATTGGGTGTATAAGAACGAAAGGAAAGAAAGGTGTCTGTTTTTTGTCCTGGCATCCAGCTACATTGCAACTCTTTTTTTCATGGGCGGGATAGAAAATGAAAACAAGCAATTATTTTTCATCATGATACTTGTGAGTTTAAGGCCGCGTACACACGACCGTTTTTCTCGGCAAAAAACGACAAGAAAACTGCCGGGAGACCTTTCTTGCCGAGAAAACCGGCTGAAAAAACGCGGGTTTCAGTTTTCTCGTCAAGAAAACTGCCCAGATTCCCCGACGAGAAAAAAGACGACCTGCGGTCTTTTTTCTCGTCGAGAATCTCGTCGGCCTGTTTCTCGACGAGAAACCCGAGCGTGTGTACACTTACCTGTCGCCGTGGAAACCCGCGCATGCTCGAAATTACTTTGACCCATGCGCGGTAGCTACCTAGGCATAGGCATAGGGTGTAGCAAGATGGCGGCGACGGCATCGAATGTGACGAGCGCACGCTCGTCGTAGGCGATGACGTCACCGCGTTCGTGCCATTCAAAAGAACGGCGGTTCTTTTGAATCGTACGTGTGTACACTCAGCCGGGACAAGTTTCTTGTCAAGATTCTCATCAGGAAAAACAAAGTTTTTTTCCTGACGAGAATCTCGGCCCTGTGTGCGAGGCTTAAAGCAAACTTTTACCCATGCAGGGTGGATAGAAGTGAGCTGGTCTAGGTCTAGACAGTGGAAGAGGTTCTAGCACTCATCTGAACCACCTGTAGTATAGATGGCCCCCTAAGAGGGCCTTTGTGCAGCTGCTCTCAACACAAATGGTAGTCCAGAATGCCAAGAACAACTTACCAGTGAAACAGGAGGAAGAGACCCTCAAAACTATGACTCCAAATGGATGGTCCCAAAACATACAGTGTGTCACGTCTACCCCAACGCAGGGGGTCAGACACTATAGGTAGCTACTGTGCTTCACCTATAGCAGCCCCCTTTCCCTTAAGGCAAGCAGGCCTACCGGTACTTGGTTGCCCCAGGACTTATACCCAATGCTATAGTGCCTGTCCACCACGCCAGGCCAGATGCAAACTGAGCAAACAAACAGACTACTTGCAGTTAGCAGACAGATAGCATGGTTCTGTGACAGTCCAGGTAAAAGGCAGGCTGAGTTCAGGGAATAGTCCAATAATCCGGTCCGAAGTCCTACACAGGGAAATCCAAACTAGTAAAGCAGGGCAGACAGACAGGGCGCTCGATCAGGAACAACACAGGTATCATTCGCTATCACAAGCAAAGGACAGAGTGCTGGGCCTGCCTATAACAGGTGACTGACCACATCAATCACCTAGCAGGTGGACACAGACAGGGAAAATGCAACAGCCAAAACCCGGATGCTGGAATGAGAAACAGGAGCGCTTAAGTGATCCTGACACAGTGCCTTGAAAAAGTATTCACACCCCTTGAAATTTTCCACATTTTGTCATGTTACAACCAAAAATGTATATGTATTTTATTGGGATTTTATGTGAACGACCAACAAAAAGTGTCACATAATTGTGAAGTGGAAGGAAAATCCCAATAAAATACATTTACGTTTTTGGTTGTAACATGACAAAATGTGGAAAATTTCAAGGGGTGTGAATACTTTTTCAAGGCACTGTATGTTTTGTACAAACCCAAATTAATTTGTTCTTTTTTGTTTTTTAGCCTAAAGGTTCCCATATTACCTGACTTCAGCCTGTTCAGAGACATTCTTGGAAACTCATTTGCTATTGCCGTGGTGGGATATGCCATAACTATTTCATTGGGAAAAGTATTTGCTTCTAAGCATGGCTACAAGGTGGACAGCAACCAGGTATAGTGGGTCATTTGCCCCAAAAATTAAAGTGGAAGTTCAGCCAAAACCTAAACCTACTCCCAGCCCTATTCTAATCCTAACCTATCTAACCCTGTAAAGAAAATATTGTTACATATTCTGAAGCTGCTCCAGTCCAGTCCCAGACTGCGCTGTCAGCGACGGCTTCTGTGTAGAGCAGCGGCAGCTGACCAAAGATGCCCCTTAGTAAATCTATGGGTGCCATCATCTCCTATTTTGTCGGCTTTCTCTCTCCACACAGAAGCCGCCACTAAAAACTGGACCGGATCGGCTTGAATTCCCACTTCCATTTCTCCCCAATCCATACCAGACCCTTATCCGAGCATGCGGGCAGGAAAGAGGGGGGGACGAGTGGGCTGCATGCTCGGATAAGGGTCTGGTATGGACTTTAAGGGGGATCCCACTCCATTTTTTATTTTAATTTTGGTGTGGGGTTCCCCTTAAAATCCACACCAGACCTGAAGGGCCTTGTATGGAATGGGGGGGGAGGCCCAACGCTGAACCATAACAGACCACATGCTGTACCAAAAACAAAGAATAATCCCCTTTTTTTTTCTTTTGTAGGAGATGATCGCTATCGGCATCAGTAATTTTGTTGGGAGCTTCTTCCAGTGTTTTCCCATCAGTGCCTCTGTGTCTCGATCCGTGCTCCAAGAAAGTACTGGAGGAAACAGCCAGGTGGGTTACCTACACAGGTAAGCGTGGAAATCCTATAACCAATCACAGTACTGTACAGATATTTGTTCTTATTCTTTAAAAAAAAAAAAAAGCTCTAGGATCTATATGGTTGCTACATTTAATTTAGTCCGGCGCTTATTATTTTATTCTGAAATACAGGATGTGATATGATTTTATTATTCTTTGGTTGTTTGCAAACAGGTAGCCAGCGCCATAGCATCATTTGTGATCTTTGTGATCATCCTCCGGGCTGGGGAACTCTTCCAGGACTTACCAAAGGTAAGCAAACGGATATATAATAAGGATAAACAGGTGTGTAGGCACCACAAGCCAGGACTAACGTACGAAACGCGTAGGATATTTTTACAGTGTTATACATGTATTTTCAATAAAGGAATACCGTATTTGCCGGCGTATAAGACGACTGGGCGTATAAGACGACCCCCTAATTTTACAGATAAAATTTGGGTTTTGGGATATACTCGCTGTATAAGACGACCCCCCCTTCCGACTAGCCATGCCTCACCATACCTCACTGTGCCCCATTGCATACCTCACTGTGCCCCATTGCATACCTCACTGTGCCCCATTGCATACCTCACTGTGCCCCATTGCATACCTCACTGTGCCCCCATTGCGATCCTCACTGTGCCCCTGCATGCCTCACTGTGCCCCATTGCGATCCTCACTGTGCCCCATTGCGATCCTCACTGTGCCCCATTGCGACCCTCACTGTGCCCCCATTGCGATCCTCACTGTGCCCCCATTGCGATCCTCACTGTGCCCCCTACCTTATCCCTGGCATGTAGAATCTCGTCAGACCGCGGTCGTCCATTTTTCAAAAGCCGCGCCTCCTCCTCGTGCTGTTCTGTGATAGGCGGAAACACTCAGCTTCCCAGCAGACACTGTGTTCTGTGTTCCGCCTATCACAGATGCCCTCTCATCTGAGGCCGAGGACGAGAGGGCATCCATGATAGGCGGAACACTAAACAGAGGCTCTGCTGGGAAGCTGAGTGTTCCGCCTATCACAGGACAGCACGAGGAGGAGGCGCGGCTTTTGAAAAATGGACGGCCACGGTCTGACGAGATTCTACATGTCAGGTAACCGGCGTATAAGACGACCCCCGACTTTGGAGAAGATTTTTATGGGGTAAAAAGTCGTCTTATACGCCGGAAAATACGGTACTATTTTCTGAATGTCATCCTGAGTGCCAACCATCCTTTTCCTTATAAAATACGGATGATGTGCATATTCACAAAAGCAAATTGCTGTCATATTCACCGTAGCAGTCATTGCTTTATTCACTTTGTATATTAGTGACGGTGCATAATTCTTTTTATTTATTAGATATCATATGAAAGTGGGAAGCCAACACATTTCGGGGGCTCACCAATCCCCCTTTATCTAGGACAGTTGGAGTTGAGCACCAGTATGACAGGTGTAATACCAGTACCCAACTGTAGCTCTCACTAATGGAGGAGGATTGGTGAGCCCCCAAAATGTGTTGGCTTTTACGTTTATATCATATCTAATCATTTTTTCAAAAAACTTTTAGTAGACTAAATAAATGAGTGTGGTGCTATTATTCTAATACATTTCCAGGGACTCTTTTAACCACTTAAGGACCGGAAGATTTGCCCCCTTATTGACCAGGCCATTTTTTGCGATACGGCACTGCGTCCCTTTAACTGACAATTGCGCGGTCGTGCGACGGTGTACCCAAACAAAATTCACGTCCTTTTTTTCCCACAAATAGATCTTTCTTTTGGTGGTATTTGATCACCTCTGCGTTTTTAATTTTTTCCGCTATAAACAAAAAAGGGCGACAATTTTGAAAGAAAAAACAAAATTTTTTACTTTTTCCTATAATAAATATCTATTAAAAAAAAAATCTTCATCAGTTTAGTCCAATATGTATTCTTCTACATATTTTTGGTAAAAAAAAATCCCAATAAGTGTATATTGATTGGTTTGCACAAAATTTATAGCGTCTACAAAATAGGGGAAAGATTTATGGCATTTTTATTATTATTTTTATTTTTACTAGTAATGGCAGTGATCAGCGATTTTTAGCGAGACTGCGACATTGCGGAGGACGGATCTGATACCTTTGACACTTTTTTGGGACCAGTGACATTTATACAGTGATCAGAGCTAAAAAAAATAGCCACTGAATACTGTATAAATGTCACTGGCAGGGAAGGGGTTAACACTAGGGGGCGATCAAGGGGTTAAGTGTTCCCTAGGGAGGTGTTTCTAACTGTGGGGGAAGGGGACTGACAGAGAGTAGAGAGAGATCGCTGATCCTGATCACTAGGATTAGCAGCTCTCTCTCTACTTCCCTGACAGAACGGTGATCTGTCTGTTTACATTGACAGATCGTTCTGGCTCTCTGAGGAGCGACCATGGGTCGCGGCAGACATCGCTGCCCTAGAGCCCCTAAAGCGGGCGCCGTACAGTTATGACGATTCGCGCAGGGGAGCAAACCTGCCGCCGTATAACGACGGCGGCTGGTCGGCAAGTAGTTAAGTACCCCTGTCAACAGAGAGCTGCCTCCAGAAACACAGTAATCAGATAACCTGACTTTGTCCACTGATGGGGTCCCATAATACACACTTGCTCTCTGAACCAGAGCTATACAGTAGGTCTGGGCATGTTGGACCTTTGTAGAGAGACCACTGCTTCTACACAGTGAGCAAGGGACCTTCTTTTCACCATGCTGCCAGGGGATGAGTTTTTCTACTCTGTGGATGTTCTTTAAGAAAAAAAAAAAAACCCATAAGACTTTGCATGCATATTGTTTTTAAGTTCCTGTAATGTGAGCAGCCAATTAAACCCCTTCATGCCGACCGTACGTAAATATGCGGCCCCACCGGGCTGGGCTTTTTTCCCGTGGGGCCGCATATTTGCGTATCTCCCATTGTGCTCCCAGCAACAGAGATTGGGGTCTCACGGATAGTCCCAGGCCCCGTACTAACGATCGGGACACATTGGGGGTTATTTACGAAAGGCAAATCTACTTTGCACTACAAGTGCAAAGTGCACTTGAAATTGCAGTGAAAGTGCACTTGGAAGTGCAGTCGCTGTAAATCTGAGGGGTAGATCTGAAATGAAGGGAAGCTCTGCTGATTTTATCATCCAATCATGTGAAAGCTAAAATGCTGTTTTTTTATTTTCCTTGCATGTCCCCCTCGGATCTACAGCAACTGCACTTCCAAGTGCACTTTCAGTGCAATTTCAAGTGCACTTTGCACTTGTAGTTTGCACTTGTAGTGCAAAGTGGATTTGCCTTTCATAAATAACCCCCATTGGCTGATTGATCAGTCACTGTGAAGCCTGCCCCCATGTTTTCTTTCTCTGTGAATGGAAGAGAGAAAAAAAAAAGTGTGTGTCATAATTAATTAATAATAACAATCAAAAAAAAAAAAATACAAAAAAACCCCCCAGATTAATGTTTGATCTAGGTCAGTGCCAGGGTTAGGGTCAGCAGTATTTTTTTAATTTTTTTTTTCATTATCAGTGTCAGTTGATGTCAGTGTGTTTTAGGTAGGATAAAAAAAAGTAAAACGTGCATTATTGTTTTTGGGCTTTAATACGGGTACAGACAACTAACATACACGTGTAGCACTGCCCCCGTAGGAGCTGCTGGTTTAGATTTGGGCCTACCGTTACCTCACATTCGTTGTCTAGGGGATGAGAGTCTATAAAAGTTCAATGTCCACACAAGTTATAAATCCTTTTCGTTGAGTTTTATTTCTCACAAACTTGCACAGGTAGAGGGATGGAGGGTTAGGGGAAGGTTCAGGCACACAATGCAGATCATCACTCGGGAAACTTCTAAGCTTCAATATTCACACTCACCACTTTTCTTCAAGTGGGTATCGCTCACTCGGATAGGCCCCTCTCACTTGGTCTAGCAGCCGGGATGACGCACGAACAAGTAAGGGAATAACAGTCTCTGCCACAGACTTTAGTACCCGAATATCCAGCCTTACAGTTAAAGAGCCTGTAAGCCGACCCGGCACACTGTAAGGTAACGTGAGCTTTTGGTGCATCCTTCAACAAGGTCACCAGGCCTTCCCCAAGACACCAGCCTTCCGCTTGGTCCTCTCCAGGACAGGTCCTCCCCTGGTAGGGTGCCCACGTGTCCTGGATTGCCCGGGATTGTCCTGCAATTCGCATATGTGTCCCGTGTCCTGGGCACCTTAATTCCGGGACAATACAGTGTCCTGGAATGAAATGAGGACACACAGCCACCCTAATAGACAATTGCCAAACTGGTTGCTAGGGTCGCCCCGCCTGGCGTCCAGCAACCAGTGACGTCACATTTGCAAAGTCTCAGAGCGAGGCCGAGAGGAGCAAGGCCTTTACCCAGTGCTGCCCTGCGCTCCCAGTCCACCCACCTCCTCTCCTTCTCCGACCGCAGCAGCAGCAGACTCCTCCAGGCTTCAGTGACCTCCCAGCAGGTGGCGGCATTCTGTAGTGCTGGCTGGCTTAGATCCACGGTTTGACTGCCCGTCTCGACTCCCACAGCGCATTGCCCGACTTCTCCTCCTCCCGCCCGCTGCCCGAGCCGCCCGACTGCCTGAGGGGGGCCCCCCAGCCTGGACCAGAGAACAAAGACTGGCGCTCAACCGCCCACCACACCAGACCAGTCCGGATTAGAAGGTGAGCAAATAGAACCTGATTGGAGCAGGTCAGGTGACAAGTCGGGGCACTGGGGCTGGGGACAGTACAGTATTAAATGAGGCTTTCAAAGTGAGGCCCTGCCCTGGGGGGGCAATAAAAAATGAAGCTGACAAGTGGGGGGAAATAAAAAATGAAGCTGACAAGTGCGGGCAATAAAAATTAAGCTGACAAGTGGGGGCAATAAAAATCAAGGCTGACAAGTGGGGGCAATAAAAAACAAGGCTGCCAAGTGGGGGCAATAAAAAATGAAGCTGACAAGTGGGGGCAATAAAAAATATATATGTAAAAAATGTATACCACCTGTCTAAACTGGTGACCACTGTTTGCTTTTGTATTTCCAAAAATTGGCAAAAAAAAGTATAAAAAATCATCTTTTTTTGGGCTGGTGCGAGGGCGTGCGCGGGGGGGGCGGGGGGTGTCCCTGAATAGCAGTTCGGAAATGTGGTCACCCTATCCCCTGGTTCCTTCCATTGAGTATCTTCCTCCCGCAGGACAGACAGCACAGGATCACCTTCAAAGTGCAGGCACAGTCAGGACAACTGGGCCTACCTGGCAGAGATGCAGCCTCGGGCCAACATGGCTCCGCGGCTGAAATTTCAGTACCACATACCTCGAGCCAGGAAGGCCACGAGGTGAAGAGAGCCCCGAGCAATGGCGTCTGCCCCTTAAGTACTCTTCCCCAGCATGCCCAGCGGGGAGACCACTCCCACTGGGCTGTTCCCGGGGGAAAGCACCCAATACACTTTGGCCTGCTTGTGTTCCAACTTTGGCCTGGGGTGGTAACGCCACCTACAGGCAAACAATGGGAAATCCTTTCAAACACAGCCATAGTCGGAACAGAGGCTGATTTAGCCTTAATCATTACAAAGTCTGAGCTAACTAGCAGCTCAGACACCCACTAAATTTAACATAGCGCCTGATCATCAGGAGCAGGGCGCTACATATATATGTGGTATCGCTGCAATTGTCAGGACCAGGAGAATTTAATTTGGGTCGGATTTGGTGGAAGGCTATGGTAATAGCAAGAAATATACAGATACATTTAAAAAAAACTTTTTTTTTTTTACTATTTTGGGCCAGTTCCTTATTTGAAAATTTACCACCAAAAGAAAGACCAATTTTTCCAGGAAAAAACATGGTATAATCCACCTGGATGCACAAAGTAGTTGTGATGATATGTACGGTCAGGGCCACCATCAGGAATTTTGGTGCCCCTTAGGCCCCATGCACACGAGACGCAGGTGCAAACTCTGCTGAACACACGTTTTTAAACGCTGAAACCGGCGTTTATAAACGCGCGTTTTGCCGCGTTTAACCGCGTTTGCGTTTATAAGCGTTTCATCATAGACCCTCCCTAAGCTCAAAAAACAGTAAATTTTAACCATTTCAGCCAGTTTGTGAGACCAGAGTGAGTAGCAGCAGCTGAGAGAGCAGCAGTGTACTTGTATTTAGCGTATCACTTGCCACATCATCTGCCACAAGTTGTGGATTGTCCACCTGCCACGTCACCTGGCCACATCACCTGGCCACGTCACCTGGCCACGTCACCTGCCACAAGTTGTGGATTGTCCACTTGCCACGTCACCTTGCCACATCACGTGCCACGTCACCTGCCACAAGTTGTGGATTGTCCACTTGCCACGTTACCTGGCCACGTCACCTGGCCATGTTACCTGCCACGTCACCTGGCCACGTTACCTGCCACGTCAGCTGGCCACGTCACCTGCCACAAGTTGTGGATTGTCCACTTGCCACGTCACCTGCCACGTCACCTGGCCACATCACCTGCCACAAGTTGTGGATTGTCCACTTGCCATGTCACCTGGCCACATCACGTGCCACGTCACCTGGCCACTTCACCTGCCACAAGTTGTGAATTGTCCACTTGCCACGTCACCTGCCACGTCACCTGGCCACATCACCTGACCACGTCACCTGCCACGTCACCTGGCCACGTCACCTTGCCACATCACGTGCCACGTCACCTGCCACAAGTTGTGGATTGTCCACTTGCCACGTTACCTGGCCACGTCACCTGGCCATGTTACCTGCCACGTCACCTGGCCACGTTACCTGCCACGTCAGCTGGCCACGTCACCTGCCACAAGTTGTGGATTGTCCACTTGCCACGTCACCTGCCACGTCACCTGGCCACATCACCTGCCACAAGTTGTGGATTGTCCACTTGCCATGTCACCTGGCCACATCACGTGCCACGTCACCTGGCCACTTCACCTGCCACAAGTTGTGAATTGTCCACTTGCCACGTCACCTGCCACGTCACCTGGCCACATCACCTGACCACGTCACCTGCCACGTCACCTGGCCACGTCACCTGCCACAAGTTGTGGATTGTCCACTTGCCACGTCACCTGGCCACGTCACCTGGCCACGTTACCTGCGACGTCACCTGGCCACGTCACCTGCCACAAGCTGTGGATTGTCCACTTGCCACGTCACCTGGCCACGTCACCTGGCCACATCACCTGACACAAGTTGTTGATTGTCCACTTGCCACTTTACCTGCCACAAGTTGTGGATTGTCCACAATGCGATGCAAGCAATTACAGTTTTCTTTTATATTTTTTAATAGTTTTTCATCATTTGCCATCATTTTTGAGATTTCTAATGTTAAAAAATAGGTCACCTTTAAAAACGCTTATAAACGCAAACGCGGCAAAACGCCGGTACCGCGTTTAGCCGCGTTTAGCCGCGTTTAGCGTCTGAAACGTGAAAACTTTTGCGTCTGAACCCATTTTTTTGCTTCTGGAAAAAACGAGGTTAAACGCAACTGCTTGTAAACGCCAAAAAACGAGAGTGTGTGCATGGACACATAGGATAACATTGAATGGGTTCAGGAGCAGTTGAAAAAAGCGTCCAACTGCCTCTGAACGCGCGTTCAACAGCAAATAACAGCGTCTCGTGTGCATGGGGCCTACACAGCATGGGTCCCCTGGAGCAGAGGGGAACCGGGGGGGGGGGGTGATTGAGAAGCGGGGGGGGCAGCCGCGAATTGAGAAGCGGGTACAAAAAAATAATAAAAATAAATAAAATAAAAATTAAAAAATTAAAATTTTTAAAATAAAAAATACATAAAAAAAGGGGGTTACCATCCAGGCTCTGGGGACCTCTGGGCCCCTTAAAAAAAAAATTATAAAAAGTATATATATTTTTATTTTAAAAAAAAAGGGGGGTGCCATCCGAGGCCCTGGGGACCTCCGGGCCTCTGGGGACCTCTGGGCCCCTTACAAAAAATACATTAAAAATAAATAAAAATAAAATAAAAATATATTTTTTTTTTATAAAAAATACATAAAAAAGGGGGTTATCATCCGGGGCCCCGGGAACCTCTGGGCCTCCTAAAATAAAAAGGGGAGGTTGCCATCCAGGGCCCTAGGGACCTCCGGGCCTCTGGGGACTTCTGGGCCCCTTACAAAAAAAAAAAAAAAAATTTTTTTTCATAAAAAATACATAAAAAAGGAGGGTTACCATCCGGGGCCCTGGGGACCCCTGGGCCCCTTACAAAAAAAGGGGGGTTGCCATCCGGGCCCCTTACAGGTGTACTGCCTGTACCCCCCTGATGGCGGCCCTGTGTACGGTTTTACCAACACATGTCAAAGTTGCAAAATTGTGCTTAGGCATTTAGATTTGTTTTACCCACAATCCAAAGACATGCTGGTAGGTTAATTGGCTCCTGTCTAAATTGGCCCTAGTATATGAATGTGAGTTAGGGACCTTGGATTGTAAGCTCCTTGAGGGTAGGGACCGATGTGAATGTACAATGTATTTGTAAAGTGCTGCGTAAATTGATGGCGCTATATAAATACCTAAATAATAATAATAATACCCTTAGGCACGAAGGTGTTAAAACGAAACTCTATTAGCGCTTTAAGTCAAATTGTCCAGGTCAAGACTTGGCCTAATAGTGATGTAACTTGTGTTTTCAGAAGGCAGTCTTTAGAGTCCTCTCATGACAGGTTTACTTTAAAATAATTTTGGTCTTTGGAGAACCTAACATATTAATCCTTTTGCTATTGCAGGCCATCTTAGCAGCAATCATTATTGTCAATTTGAAGGGGATGTTTAAACAGTTCTCGGAGGTCCGTGTCCTATGGCGAACCAATAAAATCGATCTGGTAAGAACCATTTCATATTTCGTCCTTGGCAAGGGTTACAGGTGATCAAGATGATGGTATTTTGAAGTAAACAGAAGAAAACAAGTACATTGGCAATGTCCCTAAAAATTGGGAGAAATTTTGATTGCCCCTTCCGGTGATCTGCCGACAAACGTCCCCCCGGCGGATTCTGCCCCCAACTGTACTGCGCAGGCGCGGCGCTTGCGCAGTACGAACGTCAATGAGCTTCCGAAAATAGCCGAACGTGTAGAGCTGAGAGTCAGCTCTACACGGCGCCTGCGTGGACCTAGATGTAAGTGGCCAGTCGGCCTCACGTCCTCGCTTCGCTCGGACGGCTCGCTACGCTCGCTCGGCCTCCTGGCTCTTTTTTTAACATCCTCCATGTCCACGGGGATGGTAAAGAAAGAGCCTGGATGTCAGCAGTGTAGCACAATTTGGTGTGCGCAGGCGCCATGTAGAGCTGACTCTCAGCTCTACATGTACGGCTATTTTCGGAAAAAGCGCCGCGCCTGCGCAGTACAGAGCGGGCAGAATGCGCTGGGGGGCAATGCTCGGCAGTACACCGGCAGTTTGCTGCCCCCCTGCCTGATGGGACATTGCACAGGATATATATGAAGCCGAAAAATAAATGATGGGAGGAATGTCTTTCAGAAAGTGGGACTCCTTGTCTCTAAGTGGTTGAGGATGACACCTCAGATGATGTGGTAGGCTAGTATTTAAGTCTTTGGATGGACTCTTAAGCCTCGTACACACGACCGGTTTTCTCGGCAAGAAACGACAAGAAAACTGTCGGGAGAGCTTTCTTGCCGAGAAAACCCGTGCGTGTGTACGAGGCTTTCAGGTTTCTCGTCAAGAAAACTGCCGGGAATCTCGACGAGAAAAAAAGAAGACCTGCTTTCTTTTTTCTCCTCGGGAGTCTCATTTTTCTCGCCGTGATTCTTGTCAGACTGTATTTGGACGAGAAAACCGGTCGTGTGTATGCTTTTCCGAGTCTTCAAAAACCGTGCATGGTCAGAATCAAGTATGAGACGGGAGCGCTCCTTCTTGTAAAACTAGCGTTCGTAATGGAGATAGCACATTCGTCACGCTAAAACGAACTGAAAGCACGAAGACTGAAAAGCGCGAATCGTCTCTCCCCAAACTTTTACTAACACGCGGTAACACGAGATCAGCAAAAGCAGCCCAGAATAGGTTGAAGATGGCGACAAAGTAGATAGGGAGACAGGTTCAGGCACGCGGCACCCAGTTATCCTATTCTCCACTCAAGCCTGAGTGGGTATTGCTCACCCGGATAGATCCCGCTCACAGTTCTAGCAGCCGGAGTGAAGCACGAACAGTTCCATTAAGTTAGTCCCCTTCATGGACAAGTCTAAGAGATCCTCTGCCACAGAATCCTTTAGTTACTGAGTTAGAACTTTGAAACTCCCATAGATAAGTAGAGACCATAGGTGTCAATGGGACAAACTACAAGAGCCACACTGTAACTCACGAATCCTTCCCTCTGATAGGTAACCAGGCCTCTCCTTCACCGATCCATCGGACAGGTCCTCCCCCAGTTTCCTCTCCTTCAGAGCGGGCCACCCTCACACGGGTTCCCTGGGACTCCAGTGTGTTGATTGTAGACCCAGTTGAAGATACTGGGCCTACCTTGAACTCTGTAGCCTCAGGCCAAAGGTGCCCGAGACTCCTCGACCAGTTCACGCACCCCAGGCCAGCAAGGCCAATGGGTGCGACTTTGCCACCAGGGGTCCTCCCCTGCACTCTCCTCCTCTCCTCCTCTGGCGTCTCCCCTTTTTGTACCCTCTCTCAGCATGCACAGCAGGCCGAACTCCGCCCACCGCACGGCAGCCGAAAGAGAACACCCAACCACACCACAATGTCACCAGCGGCTCAACCCAAGACCCAGGCAACAGCGCCACCACAGGCCCAGGGGAACTATGCACCAGACAACAACATGGCAGGGCAGAATCCATATTAAACAGAATTATAGAGTCTGAGCCATACTATTGCTCAGATTGCCCCTAAATTTGCAACATAGCGACCCCATTTCTGGGGGTCCCGCTACATTTGCAAAAAAGGCAGCACCGATGTCTACGGCGCAAGAGCGCTGTAGACAACGGCACAGGCGCACTAAGCGTGCCGTTAGTAAACGGGAGCAAGCGCAGGAGTGACATCATCGCGGCTCTGGCCAGTCACAGAGCTGGAGTCGCGATACTCGGAAGCGATTTTCTTAATGTTCTTGAGATATTTTTTGTTTTTCTCCTTCAGATTATCTGGTGGGTGACCTTTGCAGCAACCATTTTGCTAAACATGGACATTGGCCTGGCAGTCTCTGTGACGTTTTCTTTGCTGACCATTATATTTCGGACACAGATGTAAGTACTGTAGACCCCGGTATTACAATATCAGGCTGGATTGTTTGGTTATTCTTTAGTGACTTTTATTTATTACGCTATGGTGTCAGTGCTGATTATATATGGCTTATATACAGTATCTCACAAAAGTAAGTACACCCCTCTCATATTTTCTTCTATTTTTATATAACAAATGACCCTTTGCTACAAAGTAAAGTAGTGAGTGTACAGCTTGTATAACAGTGTAAATTTGCTGTCCCCTCAAAATAACTCAACACACAGCCATTAATGTCTGAACCGCTGGCAACAAAAGTGAGTACACCCCTAAGGGAAAATGTCCAAATTGGGCACAAAGTGTCAATATTTTGTGTGGCCACCATTATTTTCCAGCACTGCCTTAACCCTCTTGGGCATGGAGGTCACCAGAGCTTCACAGGTTGCCACTGGAGTCCTCTTCCCCTCCTCCATGACGTCATCACGGAGCTGGTGGATGTTAGAGACCTTGCGCTCCTCCACCTTGCGTTTGAGGATGCCCCTCAGATGGAGACATGCTTGGCCAGTCCATCACCTTTACCCTCAGCTTCTTTAGCAAGGCAGTGGTCACCTTGGAGGTGTGTTTGGGATAAGGTGACCAGATTTTTAAAATGAAATCCGGGGACATATTCTTTTTTTTACTAGTAATGGCGGCAATCAGCAACTCTCTGCCCATTGCTGCCGCCGCCCGCCTCACAGCCTGTCAGGTCTTACTCTCCGGGCCCCGGCTACTACTGGGTGGGGAGCGGAGGAAGATCACTCCGCCAGGGAAGGCAAGGAGATAAGTAGGCAGGCGGCTGGCAGGGACTTGAGCCAAGGCAGAAGAACATGCGAGCGGAGCTGAATGGGCATACACCCCAAACTAAAGAAATATTTCCTCCGCTCCGACCAGCACATGATCATCAGAAAGGGGCTCGGATAATGAAAAAAAATACACCCCCCCTAAGCTAGTAGGAGCGGGGGGGGGGGGGTGTAATTCCGATTTTTTTTTTTTTAATTCTGCACTGACTGTCTTCTTTGAAATTGCCCCAACCCCCGTTCAAATCCAATCCGGGGACAAAACCAGGGACAGATTTGGTCCGGGGACAGTTCCCTCAATTCGGGGACTGTCCCCTGAAACTGGGGATGTCTGGTCACCCTAGTTTGGGGTCGTTATCATGCTGGAATACTGCCCTGCAGACCAGTCTCTGAAGGGAGGGGATCATGCTCTGCTTCAGTATGTCACAGTACATGTTGGCATTCATGGTTCCCTCAATGAACTGTAGCCCCCCAGTGCTGGCAGCACTCATGCAGCTCCAGACCATGACACTCCCACCACCATGCTTGACTGTAGGCAAGACACGTTGTTGTTTTCTACTTTATTGGACTTGGTGTTTCTCCAATTTATTATGGCCACATTTACGTTTACTATTTTATGATCTTAGTCATGTTTTTAGGAGAAATGATCAGTTACAATGTCTCTCTAAAGCTCTTTTAGGCCTTGTTCACACAGGCAGACAGGGGGCATTAAAACAGAGATGGTTGAGCAGTGGTTTTGCTGCCCACCCAATGAAGAACATTGCAGCCACTACGGGTTGTGCCGTGATGCTTTGCTTAGTAAAAAAATAAACCACTGTTGCATTTGGCAGGCAGCACCGTCACCAAATGCAACCCATTCTAGTGGTAAGGGTTTTTCCCTGTTGACAGTTGCTTGTCAACCGCCCTCTCAAAAGCAATCCAATGTGGATCGCTTTTCAGGGGGGGGGGGGGGTGACAAGGCCTGCTGCCATTGTGAATGAAGCCTGAATATGACATGTTGCCTGAGAATTGTATGTAAGAACTTGCATAAGAACTAGAAGAAGGAAGTGTGTCTCTTGTCCCTGAAAGCCAACTAAGTTACAACTCTTGCTTTTCTAAGAAAAAGTTATTTTTCATAATCACTTTTTTTTTTTTTAAAGTGGATGCCCACAGTATACATTTTTTTAGCAACGCCCCACCTTTTAGTATTAAAAAAACACCCATTGAGCTCCAATCCTGTGACTTTGGCTGGGTTGAGATGATGCTTTCAGTCCATTGCAGGCAGGAGGAAGCATTTTCTCAGCCCCCCCTTCCCAGTGATCAGACTGTACAGTGTAACTACGTAGCAAGTCACCAGGTAAGAGACTGCAGCAAAAGTTGATCTGTGTCAGCATAGGCGTGCGCACAGGGTGTGCTGGGTGTGCCTGGGCACACCCTAATTGGCCTGTACAGTGTCGATTCCCCCTGCTTCCTGGCGTCCCCTGTTTCAGGATGGATGAATAAATGAACACAGTGAGTGATCTATACCCATCTTTCCTGTGTTCATTCTTAACAGAAGCCTAATAAACTATGTATACTTGGCTTCATTTTTGTGAATGAACAGAAAGCTGCTCAGCAAAGAGCACATCCCATTTATTCACTGTCCAGAGCAGCTAAGGCTGCAGAGAAAGGGGCTGGGAAGCTCTGTCCCTTTCTCTCTGTTTGGACCTTTTGATATTTCACCAAAGCCCTCCAATGGGGCTTTTAGGAAAATAGTGAAAAAAAAAAAAAAAGAATAAAATTGTAAAAAATAATAATAAAATAATAAAAATAAAAACAACTGAAACCATCCAGTGCCCTACTAACGCCAATATTTTCTCAACTGACACCGTCCACTGCTCTGCTGATATACACACGTGTGTGTTTGTGCTATAGGTGCACACCCAAATGCAATAGGCTGCGCACACCAATGTGTGTCAGACAATTGTCAAAACAGCCAAAAACTGCAGGATTTACATGATTGAGTTGTCTCTGAGCCGGCATCTCTGTCCAGAAAGTGCATAGTGACCCTAGATGACGTCTGAACAAAGATGGCACTGTCCTTCTGGAGGGAAAAGCAGATGAAGGCATTGTGAGAGATAATAAAGACCTGGAAGTGTTAAGGCCCGTACACACGGTTGGACTTTTTGCCAACAAGCTTCAAAATGAGAAAGTTTTCAAAAAAATCCGACCGTGTGTACGCTCCATCGGACAAACTTTTTCGGTTTTCATCGGGCAAAAGTTCGCTCTGCAAACGGACAAACTTTAACAAAAGTCTGATGGTGCAAAGTCCGACCGTGTGTACAGAAATCCATCAGACTTTTGTCCGAAGTACAAACACGCATGCCCAGAACCAATGTTAAAATCAACCAACAATGGCAGAAGTTGACCAAAGGGTGGCGGTAAAGAGCAGAAAAACCACGTGATGTTGGGAAAGTTTGCTGAAAAAGTCCTGCCGTGTGTATGCTATGGGTGCGCCCGGCCAACTCCCTTCGGACAAAAATCCACGGAAAAGTTTGATTGAAGTCCGACTGTGTGTACGAGGCTTAACTCTGACATATTAGTTTGTGTGTAGACTTATCATTAAAATATATATCTGATTTTGTGTCCACTGGAATAAAATAGGACTTTTGTTTTTCAGGTCCAATTACTCAATTTTTGGACAAGTTTATGGAACTGATGTGTACAGAGATGTGTCCAGGTGTCAGCAGGTAATTTGGTGGTTTAATCTTATCCTGGTATGAGGCTCTGTTCACCTGACATTCACACTCACTGTTCTATGCCCAGTACATTCGTTCTTGGCTCTGAATGCCCCATGTAGTAGATTTCAGAGTGGACATTGAGCTGCAAGAATTTTTGAAAATCTTAAAGCTGTCCTCATGTAAACCCTATTAAATTTTTTTTTTTTTAAAACTAACCTGCAAGACAAAGGCATAATGAGCTAGTATGACTAGCATACTAGCTCATTATGCATCACTTACCTTAGATTGGGGCCCCCGAAGGCGTCCTCGTCTCCCTCTCCAGCCGCAGCCATCGCTGTGGCGATAGCCGGAATGTTACTTCCGGGTATCGCTGCTCCAGCCAATCACAGCGCCACTCCGGCGCTGTGATTGGCCGGAGCGGCGAAGACGTGACTCCGCCCATGCGCGCGGGAGCCGTCAAATCCGGCTAAGCCGGATTTGTGAATGGGATTAACCCTATGAATGCGCCGTTGTCTAGGGTGCGCATGCGCCGTAGAAATCGGTGCATGTCATTTTTAGCAAATATCTCCTAAACCGTGTAGGTTTAGGAGATATTTCTTGCACCTACAGGTAAGCCTTAAAGGAGCACTAAAGCTTCCCTTTTTTTTGCTTAAAAATAACAAACATGTTATACTTACCTCCACTGTGCAGCTCGTTTTGCACACAGTGGCCCCGATCCTGGTCTTCTGGGGTCCCTCGGCGGCTGTTTCAGCTCCTCCCCGCAGGGACTCCACACCTTAATGCGAGTGAGCTCGCATGGTGTGGAGTGATTGCGGGCGCGCTCCCGTGATACAGCGGCGGCCATAGCCGCCGACTGTATCACTCGGCCCCGCCCCCCGCGTGCCGCGTCATTGGATGTGATTGACAGCAGCGCCAGCCAATGGCTGCGCTGCTTTCAATCCATCCAGTGTAGCCAATCGTCGGCCTGGCTGAAAAACGAAGAGGATGACGGGGACGAGCATGGGACTTTCGAGGGGCCAGGTAAGAAAAACGGGGGCTCGGGGGGGGGCGGTATTGTCGAATGTTTTTTCACCTTAATGCATAGGATGCATTAAGGTGAAAAAACATGTAACTTTACTACTCCTTTAACCGAGGCTTTCCTGTAGGTGCAAGTTGCAAAAGTGGGTTTACAACCACTTTTTTTTTTTTTTGCTGTCACAATGTAGTGTATAAGATTTCCTATCATTTGTGCCAGGTCTTGCCACAAAGAGTTAATCCAGCTCTGAGCAATCCTCTTTTATTGTTCAGTGAGATAAAACGGACAAACAGAGAAAAACCTTTGTCCCTTCCGCCCCCCTGCTTTGAGTGACAGGTTATTTACATATCTCGTGCACTAGCTTTAGACATTATTTTTTAATTCCCACCCCCACTCCTTTTCTGAAGTCATGTGGTTACTTTTCTGGATTTTGACTGGATGTTAGTGATCATAGCAGAAGGAATACACAGGAGAAAATGCATGTTGACAGGGGGAGTGTAGAGGTGGGCGGGGAGTCTACTGACATCACGACTCCACCCACCGAGCTCCAGACAACAGACCCACCCACAGAATCTGCAGTTTTTCAGTTCATTTGACAGATAAGGACACATGCAGGAGGCATCTATATCCGTATAGATCAGCACTATGGCAGTAGTTTAGAAAGGATGAGAGTGGGTTTACATCCAATTTAAAGTACAATAAAAAAAAAATCCAGTTTTGGATGGAGCGAAGAGGGATTATTAGAACCCATGTCAGTTTATATTGCTGTCTGTGCCATTATAAGGGATATTCATCCTCTCTATTTGTTCTGTTTACCATTATCCTTGATAGTGAATGTATAAGAAAATCCCAAATTTTGGGTTGTCCTCAGAAAAGTAATAGTGGGGAAATCTTCCAATGGTGACATTAATTCCAGTGACCTAGTTAATTTGAGGAGATTTCCTCTCACTTCCTGTTTTGGCGATGGGACAGGAAATGATGGGAAATCTCCCCAATGGGACACAGATGGCAAAAAAAAAAAAAACGGAAAATTGTATCAAATACTTTGATTTAATTTTCCTTTCTTGACGCCAATCGATGGCAGCATACAGTGCCTTGAAAAAGTATTCACACTCACATTTTGTCATGTTACAACCAAAAACGTAAATGTATTTTATTGGGATTTTATGTGGCAGCTCACGTGCCCATTTTCCCTGGTGAAAGCTGAAATGGCTGAAATGTGAGCCCTTACAGAACTAGGCTAAGCCCCAAATCCAGATCTATGTGAGGAAATTATAGCAACTCGACAACCTCCAGGACGCGAGGATCAAAATTCTGCTCAGGCTGTGATCCTGTTCCAGACTTCGGAGTAAATGGCATTTGTTGAAGTCCTTTCTGGAACCTTGTCAGGGTTGAACCACTTCCAGAAGATGGAGAATGGGGGAGGTTGCCCTCAGTCAGACTTTTAAGGATTTGGACAGGCCCTGTGGGTGAATATAGGGGCGGAGCTATATCATATGTATGCTGCCATGTTTGCCTCAGGAAAAGGGGTTATAACCCTCCCTTACTCTATCCAAAATGGGGGGAAAAAAAGTTTTGCCTATAGTTCTACTTTAACCTTTTTCTTAGAGTGGGGAAGGGTAAGAACCAGTGGCGGCTGGTGCTCAAAATTTTTTGGGGGGGCGCAAACAAACTGAAAAAAAATAAAAATCAATTGCCGCCACTGTGCCCATTAAACGCAGCCACTGTGCCCAAACGCCACCAGTTTGCCCCCTCAAATACAGCCAGTTTGTTTCCATATACAGCCAGTGTGCCCCCATATATATACAGCCAGTGTGCCCCCATATACAGCCAGTGTGCCCCCATATATATATATATATATAGCCAGTGTGCCCCCATATACAGCCAGTGTGCCCCCATATATATATATATATATATATATAGCCAGTGTGCCCCCATATACAGCCAGTTTGTCCCCATATATATAGCCAGTGTGCCCCCATATACAGCCAGTGTGCCCCCATATATATAGCCAGTGTGCCCCCATATACAGCCAGTTTGTCCCCATATACAGCCAGTTCCCCCCAAATGCAGCCAGTTTGTCCCCCATATACAGCCAGTTCCCCCCAAATGCAGCCAGTTTGTCCCCCATATACAGCCAGTTCCCCCAAATGCAGCCAGTTTGTCCCCCAAATGCAGCCAGCGTGTCCCCATATACAGCCAGTTCCCCCCAAATGCAGCCAGTTTGTCCCCCATATACAGCCAGTGTGTCCCCCATATACAGCCAGTTCCCCCCATATTCAGCCAGTTTGTCCCCCATATACAGCCAGTTCCCCCCATATTCAGCCAGTTTGTCCCTCATATTCAGCCAGTTCCCCCCATATTCAGCCAGTTTGTCCCCCATATTCAGCCAGTTCCCCCCATATTCAGCCAGTTTGTCCCCCATATTCAGCCAGTTTGTCCCCCATATTCAGCCAGTTCCCCCCATATTCAGCCAGTTTGTCCCCCATATTCAGCCAGTTCCCCCCATATTCAGCCAGTTTGTCCCCCATATTCAGCCAGTTCCCCCCATATACAGCCAGTTCCCCCCAAATGCAGCCAGTTTGTGCCCCATATTCAGCCAGTTCCCCCCAAATGCAGCCAGTTTGTGCCCCATATTCAGCCAGTTCCCCCCAAATGCAGCCAGTGTGTGCCCCATATTCAGCCAGTTTGTCCCCCATATTCAGCCAGTTTGTCCCCCAAATGCAGCCTGTCCCCCCCCCCAGCCCTGCACTTACCTTCCTCGGTCCGCGCCGTCCCCGATGTGTTCTCCCGCCCTCGATGTCGCTTCAGCCAATCAGGTTACCGGTAACCAGATCCGGTGAACCTGATTGGCTGAAACCTCCACACAGTCTTCTTCCAGGAACGCACCCCCGTGCGTACCTGGGAGGAGTTTTTGGAAGCCGAATACAGCGTGAGAGCTGTATTCGGAAAGCCTATCAGAGCCGCTGGCTCTGATAGGCACTTCCAAGTTCCACCCACCGCTGGCCGCCGCTCTAATTCATATGGCCGGCGCTCACCAGGAGGCCGGCCATATGAATAGTGGGCAGCGCGGCAGCGGTGACAGTACACAGATTCATGCAATGCATAATTCTGTGTATTGTCTTTCAGTGGCGGTGCGGGAGCGAGAGGGGGCGGCGCTCCGGCGCCCTCTATGGACGCACCGTCACTGGTAAGAACCCCCATCAGGTGTTTTTCTTTCTCGTACATCACGGGACACAGAGCGACATAGTCATTACTAATGGGTTATATAGATACCTTCAGGTGCTGGCACTGGCAACTTCCAAAACCGGAAGTACCCTCCCCTATATAAGCCCCTCCCATCCGGGAGTACCTCAGTTTTTTGCCAGTGTCTAAGGTGTTGGCCAAGAAGAAACATGTGTTTTTCACTGAGCTTGCGTACAGGTTCTTTTGGGCCTCAGTAAGCTATTCCGGATCCGACCAAAAAAGCTTCATAGCTAAACGGTCGGTACCCGGGCCTTGCAGAGAAGAGCAAGGTTTTGCCTGTAATGCTTCTCTTAGGAGAGCTGGACCCTGGGATCCAGAGCTCTGGTCATACCCATGACCAAGATGTTTTCTGTGCAGGGTGCTATACAGGTCCAGGGGAGTGGAATCCTTGGGAACCCGGTCCCTGAAGGTTTAATTACAATGCCTGCCGTGATAGGTGAAGTTTGGGCTTCTGTGGACCAAACAAAGTCCTGCGGCGGGGAACAGGTAAGTGGGGGCCCCCAGGAACTTGGTTCTATTGGGGGACCCCCAAGCCTAATTTGTCTTTCTGTCTGTTACCTAACGGTATTCCCGCTAATATCTGTGCATGCCTGTAACTACTAAAAAATGTAATAATTTTAATAGTGGTCAAGAAAAAAAAAAAAAAAAAAAAATATATATATTTAATATATTAGACTGCGGTACCTGTGTTAATCCACTAGAGGCCGCTGTGGAACGTTTCTTGTCATGTGGACTAGTTTCTTTTTATCAGAGCAAGTCCAGGCAGATGGTGAGTTCTCTTGTGGGAAACTGCTTCCTCTGCCATGTTGCAATGCTCGTCCATCCCCCGGCCTGCGGCAAAAGGGGCCCTGGCTCTTGTCCCTGGTTTCCTTTTCAAAATTAGCGCCGAAGGCGCACGTGGCCGCGCGCGTGCACGCGCCTCTATATATAGAGGTGAGCCGGGAAAGGGGGCGGAGCTTGGGGGATGACGCTCTGTGCGCGCCGCAGCGCTTCTGAGCATGTGCGGGCGTCCCAGCATGTTAAAAACCACAATTATGTGTTGTGAGCTGGCTATGGAGTGCAGAGACAGAGCTGGCAACATTTAAAAAAAGGCATACAGCAAGCGGTTGATGCAGGCATCCCCATAGAAAGGCACATTAGTAGACACCAACTCTTTTTATAGCAGCATTTGTGCTAGACTATTGTCAGTAACTGGTGTATTTCGGCTGGAATACCTCAGCTTTGGGCTTAGGAATAATGCCGTCTAAAAACTCCGGGACTAAAAATTCCAGGAAGCATAGGGAGTCTCCATCGGGCTCTGAGGATCTTGGGCATGCTTCGGCTGCACCAGTCTCCCCTGAAGAATCAGAGGTTAGTGACCGTAGAGCACCCTCAGGAGTACCTGGTACTGTGGCTGTCCTCAGTTCACCTGCTCCTGTGTATGTAACAGAGGAGGTTTTTTCCTCAGCTCTGGGAGGGCTGGAAGAGAGATTGTCAGCATTGATCGCTGCTTCCCTGTCACAGGAAAAAAGCGCCCGATCTCCGTCTCCTCCCTCAGAGTGCCTGTTAGCAGAGCAACAGTCCCATACAGGGATCGACCTGCCTGAAGGGGATCAGGATGAGGTCGATTCTGTTGTAGAGGAATCAACAGTGGAAGAGCCATTCTCAGCATCACATGCTGAAAGATTATGGGTTCAGTCCCTGACTAATATGGTCCGATCAGCATTTAAAATGCCCCTTGCGGAGCCATCATCCACTTCTGTCTCCTCGTTGGGGTCGCTAAAAGCTCCCCAGACTGTTTGTTCCTTTCCGATCCATCCTTTACTGGAAGGGCTCATTTACCAGGATTGGGAGCATCCTGATAAAATATTTACTCCTCCCAAGAGATTTCAAGTGGTCTATCCCATGGAGGATAAGTTCATCAAAAAATGGAGGGTCCCTACAGTGGACGCAGCCATCTCTTGTGTGAATAAATCACTGACATGTCCAGTGGATAATGTCCAAATGTTCAAGGACCCAATAGATAAAAAATTAGAGTCCTTATTAAAATCTGCTTTTTCTACAGCAGGATTGGTGACACAACCAGCAGTGGCAGCTATTGGGGTCTGCCAAGCAGTGAAGGATCAGTTGAAACAGGTCTTAAGGGACTTGCCAGATCAGCAGGCTCTTGCCCTAGCTGATCTACCTAGAGCCTTATGCTTTGCGGTGGACGCTATAAAGGATTCAATCCATCAGGCCTCCCGCCTTACGCTGTCTGTAGTACATATGCGCAGGCTTTTATGGCTCAAAAACTGGTCTGCTGAAGCTCCCTGTAAAAAATTGCTGGTCAGCTTCCCATTTCATGGTGAACGCTTATTCGGGAAGACCTGGACAAATATATCCAGAGAATTTCCAGCGGTAAAAGTACACTTTTGCCGGTTAAAAACAGAGTTAGAGGTCCCTCTTTTAAGAGGCCTGCTTCTCCAGTCCCTAGGACATCGGCTGTGAAACAGTTCCGACGGCCTCCTCGGTCAAATCCCGGAGGTAAAAATCAGGGACAATTGCAGGGTAACAAGAAGCCCTGGAGCAGGAGAGGTACAAAACCTCCCCCAAAGTCAAATGCATGAAGGGTTGCCCCCACTCAATCGGGTGGGGGGAAGACTTCAGTTGTTCACAGAGACCTGGCGGGACACGATCAGAGACAGATGGGTGCTCTCCGCAGTAAATCTGGGATACAAATTGGAGTTAGAAGACTCCCCTCCTTCCCACTTTATAAGGTCAAACGTGCCAAGGGATCCCCAGAAGAGAGGATCCCTCCTGTTGGCACTAGAACAATTATTGCTCCAAGCAGTAATTATAGAGGTTCCCCTGGAAGAATGGGGGTTCGGGTTTTACTCAAACCTCTTTACAGTCCCGAAGCCAAATGGGGACGTGAGGCCCATATTAAATCTAAAAGGGCTAAACAAATTCCTACATATCAGGACTTTCCGGATGGAGTCGATCCGGTCGGTGGCCACTGCCCTACAAGGGGAGGAATGGTTAGCCTCGATCGACATCAAAGATGCTTATTTGCACATTCCCATCTTTCCAGCCCACCAAAAATTTCTACGCTTTGCGGTAGAAGGGCGCCATTTTCAGTTCAGAGCCTTACCCTTCGGTCTGGCCACAGCACCACGAGTGTTCACAAAAATTCTGGCCCCATTATTGGCCAATCTAAGAACACAAGGTGTAACGATAATGGCATATCTAGACGACTTGTTGCTGATAGACCACTCAGTGGAAAAACTAGAAGTGGTTGTTCACGAGACAATCAAGTATCTGGAATATCACGGTTGGATTATCAACCGAGACAAGTCAGCCCTAAAACCAGTCAAAAGTCTGGAATACTTGGGGCTAAGGCTGGATTCAGACCAGAGAAAAATTTTCTTGCCTCAAGAAAAGGGGTCGTCTTTGAGAGATTTGATCCACTTAGTGGGTTCAAAAAGACAGCCATCCATACGCCTGTGCATGAGGCTGCTGGGAAAAATGGTGGCATCATTCGAAGCAGTACCCTACGGTCAATTCCATTCAAGGAATTTGCAAAGGGCCATACTGTCAGCCTGGAACAAAAAAGTTCAGGCTCTGGACTTACCAATGTCCTTGTCCCCTTCCGTTCGCAAGAGCCTCCGCTGATGGTTGGTTCCCCAGAATCTGGAAAGAGGGAAATCCTTCAGTCCGATTTCTTGGAAGGTGGTCACTACAGATGCCAGCCTTATAGGCTGGGGAGCAGTACTGGAGCAATGGTCTCTCCAGGGCAGATGGTCGGATGCGGAAAAGGCCCTGCCCATCAATCTCTTAGAGATACGAGCAGCCCGGTATGCCCTAGTAGCATGGACATCCAAACTCCAAGGGTCCCCTGTCAGAATTCAATCAGACAATGCCACAGCAGTGGCATATATCAATCATCAGGGGGGCACCAGGAGTCGTGC
The DNA here is from genome assembly GCA_029206835.1 of Rana muscosa. Lineage (NCBI taxonomy): Eukaryota > Metazoa > Chordata > Amphibia > Anura > Ranidae > Rana > Rana muscosa. The sequence goes on from CM055120.1 coordinate 308,857,031, forward strand.
AGCCCAGAGGGAAGTAAATTACATCCTGAGATGGGCAGAAAGATATGTCCCAGCCATATCTGCGGTATTCATTCCAGGAGTGGAGAATTGGAAGGCGGACTTTCTAAGTCGCCAACAATTATGCCCAGGGGAATGGTCCCTTCATCCCGAGGTTTTCCGGACAATATGTCAGCGGTGGGGAACACCGGATGTAGATCTGCTAGCATCCAGATTCAATGCAAAGCTGGACAGGTTTGTCTCTTGGACAAGGGATCCCCTAGCTTGCGGCTCGGATGCCCTAGTGTTCCCTTGGGATCAGTTCAAGCTGATATATGCATTCCCACCGCCACAATTGTTACCTCGATTACTCCGCAGAATCAGGGTAGAAAAGAAACCAGTGATTCTGGTGGCTCCAGCGTGGCCCCGAAGAGCATGGTACGCGGAGATTGTAAAGATGTCTGTGGGGAGTCCTTGGACCCTCCCACATCGTCCGGACCTGCTTTTGCAAGGACCGATATACCACCCTTCCTTACCAGCCCTAGGTTTGACGGCCTGGCTATTGAAGCCCACATTCTAAAAAAGAGAGGTCTCTCTAATGCTGTGGTATCTACCATGATCAATGCCAGGAAGCCGGTATCCAGGCAGATCTACTATAGAATCTGGAAGGCGTACATCGCCTGGTGTGAGGCCAAGAAATGGCATCCACGTAAATACGTAATAGGTAGGATTCTGGACTTCCTACAATGGGCTGTAGATAGGAAGCTTGCCTTGAGTACTATCAAGGGTCAGATTTCGGCCTTGTCAATATTTTTTCAAAGGCCCTTGGCTTCGCATTCACTAGTCAAAGCCTTTATACAAGGAGTGATGCGTATTAGTCCTCCGGTTAATATTCCCATATGTCCATGGGATCTAAACTTGGTTCTGTCGGTTCTACAGAAACAACCATTTGAACCATTACAGCATATTTCTTTGGTTCTTCTCACCAGGAAATTGATTTTTCTAGTAGCCATTTGTTCGGCTAAAAGAGTGTCGGAATTAGCAGCTATGTCCTGTAGGGAGCCATGTCTGGTTATCCATAAGGACAGAGTAGTGTTACGTCCTCATCCAGCCTTTCTTCCTAAGGTGGTATCGAGGTTTCATTTGAACCAAGATGTGGTTCTTCCTTCTTTTTTCCCCAAACCTACTTCGGTAGAGGAAAAGTTATTGCATTCTTTGGATGTAGTAAGAGCAGTTAAAGCTTATCTAAAAGCCACTGCTCAGATTCGCAGAACGGATACTTTGTTTATTCTGCCGGAAGGCCCCAGAAGGGGTCAGGCAGCGTCAAAATCTACTTTAGCCAAGTGGATTCGACAGGTCATAATGCAAGCCTATGGCTTGAGAAGGAGACCGCCTCCGTTCAAAGTTAGGGCGCACTCCACGAGAGCAGTTGGAACTTCATGGGCAGTGCATCACCAGGCCTCCCTGGCTCAAATCTGTAAGGCCGCAACATGGTCTTCAGTACACACGTTTACTAGGTTCTACCAGGTGGACGTTGGAAGTCAGGAGGATGTCGCCTTTGGGCGCAGTGTGTTGCAGGCCGCAAAAGATCCTCATGTCTGATAGCGCTCAGCTTATGTATGGTGTATCCCCCCCCTCGTTGGGCATTGCTTTAGGACATCCCATTAGTAATGACTATGTCGCTCGGTGTCCCGTGATGTACGAGAAAGAAAATAGGATTTTTATAACAGCTTACCTGTAAAATCCTTTTCTTGGAGTACATCACGGGACACAGAGCTCCCGCCCCTCTTTGGGGACACTTATTGCTTTGCTACAAAACTGAGGTGCTCCCGGATGGGAGGGGCTTATATAGGGGAGGGTACTTCCGGTTTTGGAAGTTGCCAGTGCCAGCACCTGAAGGTATCTATATAACCCATTAGTAATGACTATGTCGCTCTGTGTCCCGTGATGTACTCCAAGAAAAGGATTTTACAGGTAAGCTGTTATAAAAATCCTATTATTTTAATCTCTGTCCCCACTTTTTATACTGACCCTCTCTTTTTGTCCTGGTGACTACTTCCCCTGGGATAGAAAGTGATAGGAAGTGCAAATTTTACAGTGGCCATCACCAGCCCAGGAGGTGAGGTCAAAGTAGAAGTAGGCAACACTTCCTTTTTGAATAGAGTAAGAGAGGGATATATCCCTTGTCAGGTTTTTTTGCCATCTGTGTCCCGGGGGGGGGGGGGGGGGGATTTTCCTTCACTTCCTGTTCTATTGCCAAAACAGGAAGTGAGGGGAAATCCCTCCAAAGTGAGGGAATCCCTGGTTGTCACCAGAACCAGTGTCCCCATTGGAAGATTTCCTCCTTATTCCTGTTCTGGTGACAACCCAAAATTTGAGATTTACTTTCACTCTTGGTGATATTGGTAAACAGGATAAAGAAAGAGGGTACATGTCCTTGATAGGGGTCACAAGCAGCAATAAAAATCTGACAGGGGTTCTAATCCCTCTCCACTCTATCCGAAACGAAAAAAGAAAGTTTTGCCTTTATTAACTTTAACTTCCCTCTAATACGCTGCTCAGCACCAATCAGGGAGAGGGAAAGCAGAACTTTGAGTCAATCACAGTTCTCCTACTTTGCTTTGCGTGGTGCTGTCAGTTTAAAATTGCCTACATCATCATTTACCGGTACGCCAGGTTGGTAAATATTCTGCTTTTGTAAGCCATTTTGATTTATTTTTTTATTATCTGCGATGCTTCTTTTTGGTTACGTGTGCTAAAATATACATTTTTTATTTCACAGGCCAAAGAGTTGCCAGGAATTAAGATCTTCCACTCTTCATCCACAGTCTTCTACGCCAACGCCGAGCAGTACAGCCAGGCTCTGTATCGCAAGGTAACAGTAATGGGATTTCACTACTTGGAAGGGTTTCTCCTCTTAAGCTGGCCATGCGTGGATCGAAATCCGGCCAGTTCATCAGGGGCTGCTCATAAATCCGATCCATGAATGGGCACTGTGGTTGAACAGAAGTCAATTTACCGATCCGCATCTGTACAACTTCCCTGTCGGATTTCAGCTGCTCGAATGTGTGGATGGGGGGAGCTGGATACGTTTTTTTTTTTGTTCAACCTGCTGGTTGAATGAAATAACTGACCAATGTATGGGCAGCTTAAAGTGTCACTAAACCCACATGATAAAAACCGATCAATAAATGGTGTATTCCATACAGTTCATACTCACGTTTTCTGTATTCTGCAAAAAACCTGGTTGATCCTGCTGTTCTCTATCTCCCCCTCCTGTTCATGTCCCCAATTCAGCTAGGGATTTTGCAGAGCAGTGGTGGCAACTCTGCACATGCTCAGTTTTCAGTGAGTTTCTATGGTAAGCATTTTCTCCCTATCACATCTGAGCAGCCCATGTGACTATAGAGTCACACATGTGGAGGCATACACAGTGGTAAATGACAGCCCACTCCCTCCCTCCTCCAAACCAAAAGGGCGGGATATTACATGTAGATTGATGGAGGCTTCACCTCCCTTTTATTTTAAGACACAGGCTGGATGGGAGTGGCACAGCCTGTGACTGGCAGAAATCCGCCCACACCATGTTATCGCCAAAAAATATCAAAATACTTCATTTCAAATATATATTGGTATGACAATTTAAAACACTTTATTGATATTGAATATTTATTTTTACTCTGTAGCCTAAAGGCTGTTTTTTTTTTTTGAACATGTGACCAGCAGTAGAGGACTAGAAGCTCCTCCTGCTTATGTTTCCCTGCAGACTATGTGACAGCTGTATATCGATTAGAAAAAAGGTAGATTTTTTTAAATTAAATTGCCATCATCCACAAATACAAAAACAGAATGGATAATGTTAATTAAACAGTGTGTGTTTAGTGCAGAATTCCATGGCTTTCAGATAAGCTACCTCTGGAAACAGGTGTGGTTCACCCTTAAAGTGGAGTTCCACCCTGAAAAATAATTTTACAACAAAAATCTACAAATAAAAAAAAAAAAAAATGAAAAAAACAACAACTTTTTTTTACTTACCAGAAATAGCGGTTGCTATGCGGAAGTCCCTAATCTGCCTCTTCATCCTCCGCGGTGGATCTTCTTCCTCCGTCCTCCTGCGGTGTCTTCCTGTGAATGGGGCGCGCTGCCTTCTGGGAACTGTGTGTATCCCAGAGAGCAGCCGGCCCATTCACAAAGCGCCGCGCTGCTCACGCATGCGCAGTAGGAAATGGGCAGTGAAGCTGCGCGGCTTCACTGCCTGTTTCGCTTACTGAGGATGGCGGCGCCAGGAGCTGCCAGGATCGAGGGATCGGCCTCAGGGGGGGCTGACAGGCGAGTAGGACAGGTAAGTGTCCTTATTAAAAGTCAGCAACTACAGTGTTTGTAGCTGCTGACTTTAAGAAAAAAAAAATCGCGGGTGGAACCCCCCTTTAATGTATATGTAAATCCTCACCTTGTTAAACAGCCCATTCAGTTTAAAATTAAAATGAAAAGCAAAATATTTGTGTATAAATATAAAAACATTATAAATACCTTCCCCCCCCCTTTTAAAAAAAAATAAGTGATCATATCTGTTATCAGCTGCATAAGGAGCTCAGAGAGCTGAGGGAGGAGAAACAGCATCACACTAGTCTTCCCAGTGATTGGCTGTGGAAAAGGGAGGCGGGGGGTGTCAGCACAAGTCTGATCATTGGAGCAGCTGACCATGCTACACTTTCATGCCTAGGGTGGTCAGTTTTAAAAAGGAAAACAGACGCACTGGCAGGAACACTTTTTCATACAAGCACATGTAACAGCAGGCACCTATCAGAAATATGAAAGAGGAAGTAAACCCTGATGGGTTTTACTTCCTCTTTTGTTCCCTGCAAATTAAAAGCATAATGGGCTAGTATGCATTGCAAACTAGCCCATTATGTGACACTTACCTGCAAAAGAATCCAGCACTGTCCCCTATGTAGGCTGCGTCCATCTTCTCGCCCCTCTTCCTTCCCGTTCGTGGACTCTGGCTCTGTGATTCGCCGGAGCCACGTGACGTCACTCCCGTGCATGCAGACGATAACGGCACATGCTAGGGAAGAAACGGCACAGAGTTTTGTTTCTTCCATGCGCATGCGCCGTGAACATTTTCGGCGGACTACAAGTGAAATATCTCCTAAACGACACAGGTTTAGGAGATATTTCCACTACCTATAGGTAAGCCTTATTCTAGGCTTACCTATAGGTAGAAGTAACAAAAAAGGGTTTACAACCACTTGAAGTTTTGGGTTAACATATTCTTTAACCTGTTGCTGCCCATGTAACGCACATGTGCAGTGGCAAAGAATGTGGACTTTAATGCCCACATGCCGCACATATACATCCATGGGCAGCAGAGGTTTCTGTGCCAACAGCACACTCACTGCACGCTCTAATGCCGCGTACACACGATCGATTTTCTCGACGTGAAAACACCGTCGAGAAAATCGACGGGAAAAACGAGGAACGGCTTGTTCCCCTACACACGGCCGTATTTCCCGTAATTTTTTCTCTTGGTCGAGAAAAACGACTGTGTGTAGGCTCCCCGCCACGGAAAAAAATGCAGTGAATCACGACGAGAAAAATTAGAGCATGTTCTAATTTTTCTCGTAGTGATAAATGCCGTTTTTCTCATCGGGAAAAATGACCAAAAGCCCACAGACGATCGTTTTTCTCGTCAAAGAGAAAAAATTAAATTTTTCCCGACGAGAAAAATGGTCGTGTGTACGCGACATAAGAACAATAACTGAGCTGTCACTGACAACTCCCAGTCTCTTGTAATGATTGGGAGCCGGGTAGACCATCCTTCGATCACGTGACCACTGTGACAGCCAATCACAGCGGTCACATGATCGAATAAGACCAGTTAGAACAGGGGTAGGCAACCTGGGGCCCTCCAGCTGTTGCAGAACTACAAGTCCCATCATGCCTCTGGGAGAAATTGTAACTGCCAGCCTTGCAATGCCTCATGGGAAATGTAGTTCCACAACAGCTGGAGGGCCCCAGGTTGCCTACCCCTGAGTTAGAGGGATTCCAGGACTGGGCGGGGGGGGGGGGTTAAAGGATATTTAAACCCCAAAACAAAAAACTTTTTCTCCTTACTTTTTTCTTTGAATTATTTTTGCTTTGTCTTTTCTTTTTTTTCTTTTTTTTTAATACATTTTTGCAAGTATAGATAAATACCTGTTGACCCCCTAAAATTCTGGTGTCCTGGTAACTTCCTTGTGCACTAAACTGATATATAAAATAAGTTTCCCAGCTACATTTTGTGAACTACAAAAGAACACATCTTTATGAAAGGGAGAAGAGGAGTGGATAGGGCATAGTAGTCAGAAGAGCAGAGGGTAACAACTATGCCTCCCTCCATAGATACAGTGCAGGGAGTGAGCGTTGTCACCCAAGGGCAGGAGGTGTCATATTTACAGGTTTATCAGGCAAAAATAAAGGGAAAAAAGGGAAATTCACTCAACCACCACATCTAAGGAGTCATTTTCCGTTTCCGTTTGTCCATCCTTTTGTGACAGTGTGGACTTGATGTTGAAAGACTCATCGAAAAGAAGAGAAAAGCCTTAAAGAAAATAAAGAGAAGAGAAGAGAAAGCTTTGAAAAAAGCGAAGAAGGGAAATGAACCTAAAGAGGTAAGCAGAGGTTTTACATTTTATTTTGGGCATAGCAAACCAAATACCCCATCGTAATAAAGTTCAGGTAGCGTCCATCAGGTGTGAGCTACTAGCTTCACCCTTTGACGCCTGTTCATAAAATAAATGGACAAAAAAAATAATGGCTTTGTCAACAGCAACCATTTAAGCTTTAACATTTTGGATGGCAACAGCGTCACTTTTGGGGGTCTGTTTATCCCTTTAATGCCTAATTTTTGAAGAACGGGATATGGGACTTTAAAGGTGCTAATATATCAGTGGATTGAATTGTATATAGTTGACAATAACATCCATTTGTGTTCAACAGTTTCGCCTGTCATTAAAATATTCTTCAACGTCCAGTCCTGATGGAAGCCTTACAGGCGAAACTGTTGAACACAAATGGACGTTATTGTCAACTATATACAGTTCTTTTCTGTTACATGTTAGGTAGTAGATGTATACCTGTAACGGTTAGTGAAATGTGTATATTAGCTTTTTTTTATGTGATCAATACATTTTCAATTTTTTTATAAATATTTTGTCGTATCCACAGATAAATTTGGTACCTTTAAAGTCCCATATCCCGTTCTTCAAAAATTGTCAAATTCAGGGAAGTCGGTGCTATAACTAATTGTTTGAAGGTATGCCGATCTCTCCCCACTACCCTTTGACCCTTTCATGCCTAAGCCTATTTCTGACACTTGTTGCTTACAGGTTAAAATCCGTAATTTTTGCTAGAAATTTACTTAGAACCCCCCAAACATTATATATATATATATATATATATATATATATATATTTAGCAGAGACCCTAGAGAATAAAATGGCGATCGTTGCAAATTTTTGATGTCACACTGTATTTGCGCAGTAGTCTTTCAAAAGACACTTTCATAACTCATAAAACAAACAAAAAAACAGTAAAGTTAGCTCAATTTGTTTGTATAATGTGTAAGATGATGTTCCGCCGAGTAAATAGATACCTAACATGTCATTCTTTGAAATTGCGCACACTCGTAGAATGGCGTCAAACTACTGTACTTAAAATTCCCCATAGGTGACGCTTTAAAAAAAATTGACGGTTACCAGGTTAGAGTTACAATGGAGGTCTTTAGCTAGAATTATTGCTCTCAGTCTGACGATCGCGGCGATACATCACATGTCTGATTTGAACACCGTTTACATGTGCGGTGCGACTTGCGTGTGCGTTTTCTCTGCTGCGTGAGCACGCGGGGGACGGGAGGCGCTTTAAAAAAAATATATTTTTCTTATTTATTTTATTTCATTTTTCTTTATTTTTTTTTAACATTGTCCCTTTAAAAAAAAAATCAAATCTCTTTTGTAAACTTCCCTTGTGACTGTAATAGGTGGTGACGGGTACTCTTTATGGAGGGATCGGGGGTCTAAAAGACCCCAAATCCCTCCTTTACACTATTCAGATTGCTAAAATCAGCATTTCTGAATACTGTTATTTATTTTTTAGCAGAGACCCTAGAGAATAAAATGGGGATAGTTGTAAATAGGGGGGGTGGGATCCGGGGACCTCCTTGTTAAAGGGGGCTTCCAGCTTCCAATGAGCCCCCTGAATGCAGACCCCCACAACCAGCGGCCAGGGTTGTCGGGAAGAGACCCTTGTCCCCATCAACATGGGGCCAAGGTGCTTTGGGGGGGGGGGTGCAGAGCCCCTCTTGGACATATGAGATTAATGTGTACCGATCTACTTCCCCTGCCACAGATCTCTGGGCATGACAATCTGGCGTTTGATCGTCTGGAACTTGGAAAACTTGAATATGAGACAGAAGAGGTGAGATTTATCCAATCCTTTCTTTTTTCAGCTCTGCTCCTGCATGTTTTATTGTCAGTGTTACCGTAGATATTAAACCCTAAAGCCCCGGTTTTCCTGGACTGCTTTTACTGATCCTTGTGTTGGTAAAGTTTGGTGAGAGACGATTCGCGCTTTTCAGTCTCCATGCTTTTCAGTCCGTTACAGCGTGACGAATGTGCCATCTCCATTACGAACGCTAGTTTTACCAGAACGAGCGCTCCTGTCTCATACTTGATTCTGAGCATGCGCATTTTTTTTGCCCTCGGAAAAGCATACACACGACCGGTTTTCACGACGGGAAAAAGTCAGCCGGTAATCCTGGTGGGAAAATAGAGAAACAGCTCTTTTTTCCCGCCGCGATTCGCGGCAGTTTTCCTGTCGGGATAACTGCGATGGAGCATATACACGGCCGGTTTTCCCAGCAAAACGCTCTCATGGCAGTTTTCCTGCCGGGAAAACCGGTCGTGTGTACGGGGCATTAGGCTCCAGTCACACCTGAATGTTTTTAAGAAACGTGAAAAAACACGTCATGCTTGCAGTGCCATTTTATTGTTACAAAATCAATGGGCTCAAATCGCACTGCAAAGAATTGGATGCAATTTCTTTCCAAATCGCATGCGGTTTACCGCAGCGCTCCTGTGTGAACCCAGGCTGAAGTCACTATGACAAGCCTGGGTTCACACGATGAGGTGCGGGAGGGAAATCACATGTGATTCAGACGGGAATCGCACCGCATTCCTGTTCCTAATCACATGCGATTTCATTTTGTATGGGCTCAAATCGCACCAGGTATCGCTTTCAGTTATCGGAGAAAATGCAGGAGCACTTGTGCAAATGCTTAGTACCGATATCGGTATCAGTGCAACCCTACTGTGTACTATTAACATCTTCTCTGTCGTTTTTTTTTTTTTTTGTTACTAAAATACTTGTTTTTTACTCTTTTTTCCATTCTTTGTTGCATCTCCGCAAACCAAGAATGGAAAAAGAGTAAATAAATCTGAAGACTAACCTATTATCTTTTCCCTTCCCGCTCATAATGATAGAACAAAGAGCAAGATATGACTGAGGGCTCCATTATCGTTGTCCCCGGCCAGGCGACCAGCGATGAGCACGGTGGGAGGAGCCTGCTGCAATCTCTGGGTTTGGAAAAGCCAAATTTCCACTCTTTGATCCTGGACTTTTCTGCCGCGAATTTCGTAGATACCGCCTGCGTCAAAGTATTAGGAAAAGTAAGTTCATTAAACAGTGAAATGTTCCCAGATGATGTTTTCCAGTATCATACCTGTGGTCGGCTCAGTCCTAATGCCAGGGCCGCCATCAGGAATTTTGGGGCCCCTTACACAGCTTTAGGCATGGGCGACGAATTGAGAAGCGGGGGGGGGGTGTTTCCGCCGCAAGTTGTTGAGGTCGGGTGCTGACGAAAAAAAAGAACAAAAAAAAACAAACAAAAAAACAAAAAAAAGGGGGGTTGACATCCGGGGCCCTGGGGACCTCTTAGCCCCTTACAAAAAAAAAGAAAAAATAATTATAAAAAAAAGGGGGGGGGGGGGTTGCCATCCGGGGCCCTGGGGATCTCCGGGCCTCTGGGGACCTCTGGGCCCCTTACAAAAAAAATTTAAAACTATATATTTTTTTATTTATAAAAAATTAATAAAAAGGGGGGTTGCCATCCGGGGCCCTGGGGACCTCCGGGCCTCTGGGGACCTCTAGGCCCCTTACAAAAAATAAATAAATAATAAAAAATATATATATATATTTTTTATAAAAAATTAATAAAAAAGGGGGGTTGCCATCCGGGGCCCTGGGGACCTGTGGGCCCCTTACAAAAAATAAATAAATAATAAAAAATATATATATATTTTTTTTATAAAAAATAAATAAAAAAGGGGGGTTGCCATCCGGGGCCCTGGGGACCTCCGGGCCTCTGGGGACCTCTGGGCCCCTTACAAAAAATAAATAAATAATAAAAAATATATATATATTTTTTTTATAAAAAATAAATAAAAAAGGGGGGTTGCCATCCGGGGCCCTGGGGACCTCCAGGCCCCTGGGGACCTGTGGGCCCCTTACAAAAAAAAAAACAGGGGTTGCCCTCCGGGCCCCTGGGGACCTCCGGGCCCCTTACAGGTGTACTGCCTGTACCCCCCTGATGGCAGCCCTGCCTAATGCTCCTGGTGTGAGCAGGCCTAAGGCCCGGTTCATGTATATATGGCTCTCCATGTGCGTTTGTGTTGGCACGACAGCTCATTCATTTTCCTGCGCTTTCTCAAAACGCATCCGCATGGAAATCGCATTGGTGCAACTTTTGCGCCACATGATTCCCATGTGTGGGAAACTGCTCTGTGTTTTTAAGCACACCGGGGTGCCATGAAGAGTTTATGGCAGCCCCACATGTTTTCTGTGCAACACCACGTTTTGCGTGTGGGTGCGATTTACATGCACTCCCACACCTGCATATATGTAAACCCCAGCTCTGAATGACAAGTAAAATCAGGGACAAGAAAACAGACAGATCTAGGTTGTGATTGGCCACAGCAATCAGCAGGTCCTCAGCCAAAACCATTGGCTGTGAGCCTGCTGGTGAACCTGTGCCGTGTCCCACCGCAGGAAGTGTACAGGGGAGCTGCCAGCCAGCAGTAAAATTACTACTGGCCAGTCGGCAAGTGGCTTAGATTATGTTTAGGCCCGCCCCCCAACTTCTTCATTCACCTAGGCCAGAGGTCTCCAAACTTTCTAAACAATTTACTGTCATTCAGACTTTAGAGGGGCCGAACTGTGGCCAGTTGGAGTACAAAATGTCGGAACATCTGTGGAAGTGACCAATCCCCCATCATTAATGCCATTGGGAGCAATTGTGCCCCATCATTGGTGTCATTGGGAGGAATTGTGCCCCATCATTGGTGTAGTTGGGAGGAATTGTGCCCCATCATTGGTGTCATTGGGCCCCATTGTTGGCGTCTTTGGGAAGAACTGTGCCCCATTGTTGGTGTCATCGGGAGGAACTGTGCCCCATCATTGGCGTAATGGTAGAAATTGTGCCCCATTGTTGGTGTCATTGGGAAAAAAAATAATAGGTGTGGGGGGGGGGGGGGTGAAATTCCTCTTTAATTCATTCACATGGTATACTTACCTGCTCTATGCAGTTGGTTTTGCACAGGGCAGCCTGGATCCTCTTCTTCTCAGGTGCCTCTTTGCTGCTCCTGGCCCCTCCCTCCTGGTGAGTACCCCCACACCAAGCAGCTTGCTATGGGGGCACCCATTCAGACACAGAGCTGCCATTCAGCCCCACCCACTCTCTCCCCTGATCGGCTAACTGATTTTGATTGACAGCCGTGGAAGCCAATCGCGCCGCTGCTGTGTCTCAGCCTATCAGGAGGGAGAGTCCCTGATGGCCAAGGGATTCGTGGACATCGCTGGACAGAGAGGGGGCTCAGGTAAGTATTAGAGGGTGCCGGGGCGGCTGCTACACACACAGAAGGCTTTTTTATCTTAATGACTTTACAACTCCTTTAACATCTTCAGCCCTGGAAGGTTTTACCCCCCTAAATGACCAGGCCATTTTTTTTTGCAATACAGCACTGCATTACTTTAACTGACAATCGCGCGGTCGTGCGACGTTGTACCCGAATAAAATTGATGTCCTTCTTTTCCCACAAATGGAGCTTTCTTTTGGTGGTATTTGATCATCTCTGCATTTTTTATTTTTTGCGCTATAAACAAAAAAAGACCAACAATTTTGACAAAAACTAAAAACAAAACAATATTTTTTACTTTCTACTATAAAACACATCCAATAAATAAATAAAAAAAATCTAATTTCTTCATCAATTTAAGCCAATATGTATTCTGCTACATGTTTTTGGTAAAAAAAAAGAATCCCAATAAGCGCTTTGATTGGTTTGCGCAAAACTTGTCGCGTCTACAAACTATGGGATATTTTTATGTAATTTTTATTTTTTTTACTAGTAATGGCGGTGATCAGCGATTTGTAGCAGGACTGCGATATTGCGGCGGACAAATCGGACACCTAACTGACACTTTTGACACTTTTTTGGGGACCAGTGACACTAATACACTTATCAGTGCTAAAAATGTGCACTGTCACTGTACTAATGACACTGGCAGGCAAGGGGGTTAACACCAGGGGAGATCAAAGGGTTAAGTGTGTCCCTTGGGAGTGCTTTCTAACTGTGGGGGGGATTGTCTGACTGGGTGAAGACAGAGATCGGTGTTCCTGCTTAACAGGAACACAAGATCTCCATCTTCTCCCCTGTCAGAACAACGATCTGCCTTGTTCTGCCTCTCCCGGAAATGATCGCGGGTGACCAGCGGACATCGGGTCCGTCGGACCCCTGTGTCCAATCAGCGTGGGGTAGTGCCTCCCAGTGGCTATTGCACGAAATGACATACAGGCATAGCTCCCAACTGTCCCTAATTTGGAGCAATGTCCCTCATTTTGGTCTGATCTGTATAGTTGTATATAAAATGCACTTTTCATCTTTCAAAAAGTGTTTCCCAGTGCTAAACCTTTCATCTGATTTCTAAATTGCTGCATCTGTAAATTTTAAAAGCCAATATAAAGGAATAGTAGTGGTAAAAAAAAAAGCACTTGTGGATTTAATTAACCTTTTCTTTGGTTAATTGTCCTTTAAGGGGGTGTAAGGGGGCGTGTCCTATGCCTCCGTACGTTTTGCTAGTAAGTGTCCCTCATTCCCATCTAAAAACGTTGGGAGGTATGTACAGGTACGTGATTTTGTGCAATAGAGCCGCCCAGCCGCAGTACATCTGCGGTAGGCGGTCGGCAAATGGTTAAAGTGGAGTTCCACCCTGATTTATTTATTTTTCCCAAAAATCAAAAAAAAAGAAAAGAAAAAAAAATTTTTATACTCACCAGAAAGGGCGGTTGCTATGCGGAACTAGCTCTTCTGCCTCTTCCTCCACCGCGGTGCTCTTCTTCCTCGTCCTCTGTCGCGGTGTCTTCTGGTGAATGGGGTGCGCTGCCTTCTGGGAACTGTGTGTATCCCAGGAGGCAGCCGCCCATTCACAAAGTGCCGTGCGAGTCGCGCATGCGCAGTTGGAAACGGGCAGTGAAGCCGTAAGGCTTCACTGCCTGTTTCCCTTAGTCAGGATGGAGGAAGCCGGGACCTGCCAGGGCCGAGCGATCGCCGTCGGGGGCCCGACATCGCGGGTGAGTAGGACAGATAAGTGTCCTTATTAAAAGTCAGCAGCTACAGTGTTAGTAGCTGCTGACTTTTAAAAAAAAAAAATTGCGGGTGGAATCCCGCTTTAATATTCAAAGCAAGCTCCCCCATCCATTCATGTCTTCATGCTTTATTTTGGTGAGAAATCACTTTGTAAAACACCCCCCTATCCTTTCTAGCTGGGACCATCTTGAGTAAGGGCAGATGATTTATGTAGCTGTAGCATTTACTTCTAGAATCCATCTGCCCTTAGCTCGGGCTTGCAGGCTGGAGCTGAGAAATCCCTTCCTCCCAGATGAAAGGAAAAAAAATGCCCATGAAGACTCCTGATATGTATGACATCAGTTTAGCCTAGGCCAGAAACCAGGAAGCAACTGAAGAAATGTAAAAAAATAATTTTTTATCTTGCAGATTTTCAAGAATTTTGCTGAACTAGAAGTGGATGTGTACCTGGCGGGCTGCAATGGTAACAAATGCTTTTAATATCTTCAAAATATTTGCATCATCACTAAATAATTACTTTTAAAGTGTACCTGTCACCTCTGCTCAATGAAGGCTATTTAGCGAAGTCAACCAATATATCCCACCTATCAGATCATTAGAAACGAACGACATCACAGACAAAGAGTACATGTATTGGGGAACGTTAGGGGGTGTGTATTGTGCTAAAAGTTGTCCCTCTTTCCCATCTCAGAAGGGAAGTTTTGTGTGTGTACATCTGTTTTGCTTTAGGCCCCTCTCACGTAGAGTCAACTTGCGTTCTCGCGATTCTGCGTGTCGTGAAATGAATGGGCTGCCCTATGTGCGTTTGTTGCCCAAAAGAAGCTCCTGCTTCTTTTTAGGTGACAAGCTTCACGCGATTTTTAACCAATTCAGCCCCGGAAGGATTTGCCCCCTTAATGACCGGGCCATTTTTTGCGATACGGCACTGTGTCGCTTTAACTGATAATTGCGCGGTCATGTGAAGGTGTACCCAAACAAAATTCCTACAAATAGAGCTTTCTTTTGGTGGTATTTGATCACCTCTGCGTTTTTTTTATTTTTTGCGCTATAAACAAAAAAGTAGCGCCAATTTTGAAAAAAAAAAAAAAATTTTTTACTTTCTGCTATAAAACATATCCAAAAAAAAAATATAAAAAAAACCACATTTCTTGCTCAGTTTAGGCCGATAACGTATTCTTCTACATATTTTTGGTAAAAAAAAATTGCAATAAGCGTATATTGATTGGTTTGCGCAAAAGTTATAGCGTCTACAAAATAGGGGATTGATTTATTGCATTTTTATTATTATTTTTTTTTCTTTACTAGTAATGGCGGCGATCCGCGATTTTTAGTGGGACTGCGACATTGCGGCGGACAGATCGGTCACTTTTGACACTTTTTTGGGACCATTCACATTTGTACAGCTAAAAATAGCCACTGATTACTGTATAAATGTCTCTATTTGATCACCTCTGCGGTTTTATTTTTTGCGCTATAAACAAAAAAAGAGCGACAATTTTGAATGAAATACATTTTTTTTTTTTACTTTTTGCTATAATAAATATCCAAAAAAAAGCAAAACCACGAATTTCTTCATCAGTTTAGGCCGATGTATATTCTTCTACATATTTTTGGTAAAAAAAAACAAACGCAATAGGCGTTGTGACAGCAGGAAGGTAAAGTCACCTGGTTGCATCCAGGGGGGGTAGATATATTTCGCCCAGATTCAGGCTTTACGCCGACTTATACAACTAGGTGGAGAGTTGTATAAGCCCAGCTGAGGCTAGTGGGCTCATGGATGACTCATACCTCTAGGGAGAGTGTGGGGCGTCGTGCAGACAGGGAGTTGATGAGACCAGCTGAAGCTTGTCAGCTCATTTAGGCCTCTATAAGAACTCCCAGATTCATTAGGTGTTTGCTCATGCCTGGACCCAGACCTGTGTGGACTGTCTAGGGAGAGTGAACCCCTGTGCGGTGAGACAAAGCCTGTGTGGCTATTTGCTTGGACATTTAAAACCAGGGACTTAGGGACTAGGACAGCACTAGGCTGATCCCAGTTGTTAGTTAGGAAACCTGTATGTTTAGTCAGAGGTCAAGTTGACCAGGATTTATTTTATTTATGTTTCTTTTGCTTTGCTGTGTTTTGTCACTGTAAGGCCTCATGCCCACTGGCGTTTTTACAGCTGCGTTTTTTGCAGCTTAAAAACGCCTGTCCATGTTATTGTAAATAAAAAATTTTTAAAAAAAAAAAAAAAAAAATTTCGGAGCTAAAAACGCGACCGCGCGTTAGTGCGCGTTAGTGCGCGTTTTTGCGCGTTTTTTGACGCTCGCGTTTTTTCCTGCCAAATTCTGACGCTGAGGAACGCACTGGCCCTGGGTTTTTTTTACAGCTTACAAACGCCTATGCTCTTTACAGCTCAAAAACGCCTAGGTGGGCATGAAGCTATAGACTAACATGGACAGGCGTTTTTAAGCTGTAAAAAACGCTCAAAAACGCGGCTGAAAAAACGCCCGTGGGCATGAGGCCTAACCGCACCTTTTTGATTTTGAAAACCACAACCTCCGTTTGCTGGGCCTGTTTTTGTGTGGGGAGCCCATCCCGGGGGTCACACACACCCGCTGCCGAGCTAACCCCCTCACAGTTGGTGGAGAACCAGTGGCAGTTTTTTTTTAAGCCAGCATGGAGGAGATACTGAAACAGCTGGCTCTAGCAAATGCCAATCAACAGCAGACAAATGCAGGTTTGCAAAGGAGCCTTGCAGCCCAGCAGCAAGCTCATCAACAGAGCCTTGCAGCTCAGCAACAAGCCCAGCGCAATCTGAGGCCCGCTTCATAGACCTGTTACAGAAGCAAGAGCAGAGACTACAACAAATGGAAGCAGTAATGCAGCAACGTCCGCAGACCAGTGAGGAAAGCCGTCCCACTAATACCGCGTCCTTTGGGGTGAGTCGTTTATTGACAAAAATGACTGGAGAGGATGATCCAGAGGTATTTTTGACCACATTTGAAAGGACCGCTGAAAGAGAAAAGTGGCCTGAGGAGCAGTGGGCTGGACTGGTGGCTCCTCTGTTAACTGGTGAATCGCAGAAAGCTTACTATGACCTAGAGCCTAACCAAGCAAAAGACTATGTGATGCTAAAAGCTGAAATTTTGGCAAGGCTGGGTGTCACCCAGGCTGTCCGGGCTCAGCGTGTGCATAACTGGACTTTCCAGCTTGGAAAACCCCCCAGGTCTCAAATGTATGATCTCATTCACCTGAGCAGAAAGTGGCTACAGCCAGAGACTTTGTCCGCACCAAAGATTGTGGAACGTGTTGTAATGGATCGGTTTTTGAGAGCTCTTCCTACTGCCATCCAAAAGTGGGTAAGCCATGGAGACCCAGAGACGGCCGATGGTCTTGTGGATCGTGTGGAGAAATACTTGGCTACAGAGAACCTGACGGCCTCTTCCAGAGACACTCGGACTTTCCACCCTAAGACCAGACCATCCCCAGGGGCGGATAAGAGGATTCCAAGGGGTGAGGGTGGAGAGAGTGAGAGGGTGGGAGCTCTACCCCAAGTTTGGCGAGAACAGCCTGGGAAATCAGCGGCTCAAGAGGCGGCAAGAAGGATCGTTTGCTACCGCTGCCGGCAAGCGGGACATATTGCAGCCAATTGCCCGGTTGTGGAGGAACCCATGCAGTGTGACTTTCTGACGGGCAGACGTCAGTCGCTGTGTGCGACAGTCGCATGCACTGCCATTCGAGGAACTGAGAAACATTTATGCAAAATGTGTGTTAATGGTAGAAATGTTGTGGTATTGCTGGATTCAGGTAGCCTTGTGACCCTGATAAAGGCTGAGTTAGTTAAAACAGAGGTCTTTGGGAATAGCAAGGTAGCTGTTATTTGTGTGCATGGGGACACCCGAGAGTATCCAGTGACTACAGTGTGTTTCGAGACCCCCAAAGGTACCCTCTCTCATCCAGTGGGCTTAGTATCTCAGTTACCGCATGACGCCATTGTGGGAAGGGATTTTCCGAAGTTCTGGGAACTGTGGGATGATCCTGAGCCCCCCACTGGTGCCCCTATGTACCAGGAATGTGATAGCCAGAACTCCCCTGAGAGTGGTGAGGACTCTCCGGAATTTCCCTTATCAGTATTGGCAGGGGAGACTCAAGAAACTGGAGAGGAGCCCACCTCCTCAGACGAAAACCTACCGTCTGTGGAGTTTTCTGATCTTGAGGTTCACAGGGAAAACTTTGCCACAGAACAGTTGAAAGACCCCGCCCTAATAAAGGCATGGGAAAACGTAGTGAAAATAGATGGCGAGTTAGTGAACCCAGATAATACCTGCACTTACCCATACTTCAGCGTAGAGAAGGACCTACTGTATCGGGTGGCAAAAAGGGCAGAAGAAACCGTTGAGCAGCTTGTGGTGCCCAAACCTTACAGGAAGTTGGTGTTGGAGTTGGCCCATGGGCACATTCTTGGAGGTCATCTGAGGACAGAGAAAACCCGAGAGAGGGTATTACAGAGATTCTATTGGCCGGGGGTGATGAAGGACATAGAAAATTATTGTTCCTCCTGCCCTGTGTGTCAGAGGTCGGCCCCGATGCCACATTTCCGTAGCCCGCTGGTCCCTCTACCCATCATTGAGGTCCCGTTTGAGAGGATCGCCATGGATTTGGTAGGGCCTATAATCAAGTCCGCTAGGGGGCACCAGTACATATTAGTTATAATGGACTATGCCACCCGTTATCCAGAAGCGATCCCTCTCCGAAATACCTCGGCCAAAACCATAGCCAAAGAGCTATCTCTTGTGTTTAGCCGGGTGGGTATTTGTAAAGAACTGCTTACGGACCAAGGTACACCCTTTATGTCCCGGGTTATGAAGGAGCTGTGTAAATTGTTCAAAGTGACGCAATTACGTACATCTGTGTATCACCCCCAAACCGATGGGCTGGTTGAAAGATTCAACAAAACCCTAAAACAAATGTTGAAGAAAGTGGTGGATAGAGATGGAAAGGATTGGGACTGTCTACTTCCTTATCTGATGTTTGCTATTAGGGAGGTGCCCCAATCCTCTACGGGATTCTCCCCCTTTGAGTTACTGTATGGGAGACACCCAAGAGGGCTGTTGGATATTGCCAAGGAAACTTGGGAAAGTGAGAGTTCTCCCCACAGGAGTGTGATTGAGCATGTCGCCCTGATGCAAGACCGAATTGCACAGGTAATGCCCATCGTGAAGGAACATTTGGCCCAAGCGCAGTTAGCACAGCAGAGAGTGTACAACCGTGGAGCCAAGACCCGTACCTTTTCCCCGGGGGATAGGATACTGGTACTTGTCCCTACGGTTGAAAGTAAATTCCTTGCCAAATGGCAAGGCCCCTATGAGATAATGGAAAAAGTGAGCGAAGTGAATTACAAGGTCAGACAACCAGGAAGGCGAAAGCCCGAACAGATCTATCACGTTAATCTGTTGAAAGCCTGGAGGGATAGAGAGTCCCTAGTCGCAGACACTTGGTCACCAGCTCAAACTGGTTGCGTGATTCCTGAGGTTGGAATAGCAGCCACCTTGTCACAACCCCAACAACAGGAGGTTAAGGAGTTTGTGCTTCGCAACAAGGAGGTATTCTCTGAGCTGCCGGGACAAACATCTGGGGTAGAGCATGACATCATTACCCCGCCCGGTGAAAGGGTGAAGTTAAAACCCTATCGGATCCCAGAGGCCCGACGGGAGGCAATACAGGAGGAAGTACAGAAAATGCTGAACTTAGGGGTGATAGAGGAGTCCCAAAGTGATTGGTCTAGTCCCATTGTGTTGGTGCCTAAACCGGATGGGAGCTGGCGATTTTGTAACGATTTTCGTCAGTTGAACAAAGTTACAAAATTTGACACCTACCCCATGCCACGTATAGATGAGTTGATCGACCGGCTGGGAACAGCCCGATACATGACGACTCTTGACCTCACAAAAGGGTATTGGCAAATCCCCCTGGCCAAGTCGGCCAAAGAGAAAACCGCATTTGTAACCCCAGACGGGGCGTTCCAATATAAAAGAATGCCGTTCGGGTTACAGAATGCGCCGGCCACATTCCAGCGGAAAATGGACCAGATGCTGAGGCCCCATCGGAAGTATGCTGCGGCTTACCTGGATGACGTAATTGTCCATAGCACAGATTGGGCCTCACATCTGCCAAAAGTGCAAGCAGTCCTGGACTCTGTTCGGGAAGCGGGGTTTACGGCTAACCCCAAGAAGTGTACCATTGGGCAGGAGGAGGCCAAATATCTTGGGTACACCATTGGGAGGGGAGTAATAAAACCCCAACTCAACAAAGTCGAGGCCATCCAGAGTTGGCCACGTCCCAACAGCAAGAAGCAGGTACGAGCCTTTCTGGGAATCGCTGGGTATTATCGGCGATTCATTCCCCACTTTGCTTCTAAGGCTGTGCCCCTAACCAACCTGACGAAGGGGAAAGGGTCGGTCATGATTAAATGGACCCCCGAGG
Source organism: Rana muscosa (assembly GCA_029206835.1). Classification (NCBI taxonomy): domain Eukaryota; kingdom Metazoa; phylum Chordata; class Amphibia; order Anura; family Ranidae; genus Rana; species Rana muscosa. The sequence continues at coordinate 308,877,152 of CM055120.1, forward strand.
CTGAGGCAGCATTCCAATTCTTGAAACAAGCCTTATGTAGCCAGCCAGTGTTGTACTCACCCGACTTCTCTAAAGACTTTGTCGTACAAAGTGATGCGTCAGATGTGGGGTTAGGAGCAGTATTGTCCCAGGTCTGGAACGGGGAAGAGCACCCAGTCATTTACCTCAGCAGGAAGTTGAAGTCCCATGAGGTAAATTACGCCACCGTTGAAAAGGAGTGTTTAGCGGTGAAGTGGGCTCTAGATTCCCTTCGGTACTACCTGCTAGGTAGGCACTTTGACATGGTTACGGATCACGCTCCGTTAAAGTGGATGGCTCAAAACAAGGAAACAAATAGAAGAGTGAATAGGTGGTTCCTGGCCCTCCAGGAATTCAACTTCACAGTAAAGCATCGCCCTGGCGTTCAAATGGGGAATGTGGATGCTTTGTCTCGAGTACATGAATGCCTGATTGCTGGTGTTCCAACCCCGAGGTTAAAACAAGAGGGGGGGGTATGTGACAGCAGGAAGGTAAAGTCACCTGGTTGCATCCAGGGGGGTAGATATATTTCGCCCAGATTCAGGCTTTACGCCGACTTATACAACTAGGTGGAGAGTTGTATAAGCCCAGCTGAGGCTAGTGGGCTCATGGATGACTCATACCTCTAGGGAGAGTGTGGGGCGTCGTGCAGACAGGGAGTTTATGAGACCAGCTGAAGCTTGTCAGCTCATTTAGGCCTCTATAAGAACTCCCAGATTCATTAGGTGTTTGCTCATGCCTGGAACCAGACCTGTGTGGACTGTCTAGGGAGAGTGAACCCCTGTGCGGTGAGACAAAGCCTGTGTGGCTATTTGCTTGGACATTTAAAACCAGGGACTTAGGAACTAGGACAGCACTAGGCTGATCCCAGTTGTTAGTTAGGAAACCTGTATGTTTACTCAGAGGTCAAGTTGACCAGGATTTATTTTATTTATGTTTCTTTTGCTTTGCTGTGTTTTGTCACTGTAAATAGAAAATAAACCGCACCTTTTTGATTTTGAAAACCACAACCTCCGTTTGCTGGGCCTGTTTTTGTGTGGGGAGCCCATCCCGGGGGTCACACACACCCGCTGCCGAGCTAACCCCCTCACAGCGTATATTGATTGGTTTGTGCAAAAGTTATCGCGTCTACAAACTATGGGATAGATTTAGGGACTTTTTTTTTTAATTATTATTGTTTTTACTGGTAATGGTGGCGATCTGCGATTTTTAGCGGGATTGCGACATTGCAGCGGACAAATCTGACCCCAAATGACACTATATGGGGACCAGTGACAATATTACATTGATCAGTGCTAAAAAAATGCACTGATCAATGTAAAAATTACACCGGCAGGGAAGGGGTTAACACTAGGGGGGCGATCAAGGGGTTAACTGTGTTCCCTGAGAGTGTTCTAACTGTAGGGGGGGATGGGCTGCCAGGGACATGACAGAGATCACTGTTCCTGATCACTGGGATCAGAAGATCTCTGACATGTCATCTAGCAGAACGGGGAATTGCCTATGTGCACCTACGGCGGTTTGCGCAGGAGAGCCGACCTGCCGTAGTATAATGACGGCGGCTGGTCAGCAAGCGGTTAAAGGTGCGTTTTGCTGCAATTGCAGAGTGACTCTGTCGCACGACAATCGCGGCAATATCACACCGTGTTTGGGCTGCCATTTACAATGGATGACACCGAAACGCGTGTCGCACATTTTGCAGCGATTGCCACTTGACCACCCCCCCATTAATCCAAATTGCTAAGTGTAAATGGGGCTTTATTATTCAAAAGAGATGTTGGCTATTTTGCTTCATATATTTCTATAGATACAGTGACAATAATATTAATATTTCATTCATACAGTGACTGTAATCACCGGCCTGGAGGAAGGGAACCTATTCAATGAAACCATCACCAAATCTCAGGTGTTTCCCTCTATCCAGGATGCCGTTGGATTTCTGACCATGGATCACGACCACATCTCCATCCACGGTGTCAATGTAAGTGATGACATGAAGCTGCTGACTTTTAATAAAAGGACCCCTACCTATCCAGGGATCCAGCCCTGTCCTCACCCGGGTCGGTTTGCCAATCTTTGGGTCCCCAGTACCGGCATTTTTACTGACTCCTTGCAGCTTGCTGTGCATGCGCAGGCCGCGCTGTGCTTTCCAGCTTTCTGGGACCTGTGACATGTCCAAAGATGCTGCAGGCAATGGAGGGGGGGGGGGGGGGGGGAGAGCCGAACTTCCGCTCAGATCACCTAGGCAATCTGGGCGGGAGTGGGAACTTGTCAAAACCAGGTACCCACTCTCCCCCAAAAAAGTGCCCAAAAGTTAAATTAGAAGAGGTGGGGGCAGAAAAGTGGAGCTTCCCCTTGGGAATATGGTTTCGCTTTGACGTCTAATGAAGGGGGTCAAGATATTAAGCAGATGTAGAGGACAGAAACTATCATCTGTATCTCAACAATCACCCAACTGTAGGAGGTACAAGATGGTGCCCACAAGAAAACAAAACTGGATCCTTTCCCCTGCAGTGCCCCCTAGTGCATAGCTCCCAACTGTCCCTGATTTCGAGGGACTGTCCCTGATTTGGAGCAATGTCCCTCTGTCCCTCTTTCCTCCTCATTTGTCCCTCATTTTGGTCTGATCTCTATAGTTGTATATAAAATGCACTTTTTATCTTTCAAAAAGTGTTTTCCAGTGCTAAACCTTTCATCCTATTTCAAAATTTCTGCATTTGTAAATTTCAAAAGCCAATATAAAGGAATAATAGTGGTAAAAAAAAGCCCACGTGGGTTTAACTAATCATTTTTTTATGTTAATTCTCCTTTAAGGGGGTGTGGCATGGGGCGTGTCCTATGCCTACATGCTTTTGCTAGTAGGTGTCCCTCGTTCCCATATCAAAAAGTTGGGAGGTATGCTAGTGGCAGAAATGCTTAGTTTTCTTCTTTGAGAACTGCATTTAGAAGTGTATAGTGTTACTTGAACTGTATTCCAGGATGTACTTGTCTTCAGCTGAGAGAACTTGCAATAATTTAAGACTTTACATGTTACATAGTTTGAATTTCGTGTCATAGCCATTTGCAAACTCTGGGTGTACTAGACACACCCAAAAAAATGTTATCCGTGTACACTGGGCATGTCTAGTATGTCCAGTCCTTCTGCCCTGCTGCCGGGATACCCCCTGTCCCAGACAGTACACAGCAATGATATATCACAGCTGCATTACTGAGTACACAGAGAAAGTCCCGGCAGCAAGAGCTGTCAAAAAAAAAACAAAAAAAAAAAAACAGTCTGGCAATGTTTATCAACAACATTGCTCAGCCATCAATACAGAAATCTGCAATGAAACATTGTTTCATTTTACAACTTTCTGTTTCTTCATCTACAGATGAAAGGGATGAACTTCAATCTGTAAATTATTATTTATTTTTTTATTAAATGTTCCTCTATCGAATCCCTTATTAACCCTTAGTTTACTCTAATCAGCCCTCCTTATTCTCCTTCTCCATTCAATTATAATTTTTCCTGGTGACTTTTTCTTTTTTTTTTTTTTTTTTATTAACTAATATTTTAACTTTTTTCTGCTTTTATTTCTTTGTTCATTAATATGTTTATGCCTTTTGCATTTATTTACAGGTATCACACTGAAAAAAGCGCAACATTGAAAAAAAAAAACACTTTACTTAATTTGTAAATAACTTTGCAATGCTTTTACCTAAATCATAATTTTATTCGTTATTTTAAACAGGACAAATTGAAGAATAAAATGCACACTTTTTATGTGCAGTAACATTATATATTTTCAAACTAACCCTGCTAAAAAAAAAAAAAAAAAGTGCTTTTGGTTAGTTTTATTACATTTAATTTTCTAAGGAATACGAAAAAAAAATACATTGTTGCAGGACAATATTCACGAAAACAAAGACTTGTTTGTCCTTAAAAATATAATATATGTATTCCGTCGTTATCTTAAAGTGGAGTTCCACCCTGAAAAAAAAAATTCAGCAAAAAATTTACAAATAAAAAAAAAAAAATGAAAAATACAATTTTTTACTTACCAGAAATAGCAGTTGCTATGAAGAAGTCCCTAATCTGCCTCTTCATCCTCCGCGGTGGATCTTCTTCCTCGTCCTACACTCGGATTCTTCTTGTGAATGGGGAGCGCTGCCTTCTGGGAACTGTGTGCATCTCAGGAGGCAGCCGCCCACTCACAAAGCGCTGTGCGAGTCGCGCATGCACAGTAGGAAACGGGCAGTGAAGCCGCAAGGCTTCACTGCCTGTTTCCCTTAGTGAGGATGAAGGCGCCGGGACCTGCCAGGACCGAGCGATCGCCATCGGGGGCCCGACATCGCGGGTGAGTAGGACAGGTAAGTGTCCTTATTAAAAGTCAGCAGCTACAGTGTTAGTAGCTGCTGACTTTAAAAAAAAAAAAAATCGCGGGTGGAATCCCTCTTTAACCACCTCCCTACTGTGCACGAAAACCCCCATTTTTCAGTTTCAGCGCTGTCACACTTTGAATGACAATTGCGCGGTCGTGCGACGTGGCTCCCAAACGAAATTTGCGTCCTTTTTTCCCCACAAATAGAGCTTTCTTTTGGTGGTATTTGATCACCTCTGCGGTTTTTATTTGTTGCGCTATAAACAAAAGAAGAGCGTCCAGTTTGGAAAAAAAACACTATTTTTTACTTTTTGCTATAATAAATACCCATTTTTTTTTTTTTAAATAAAATTTTCCTCAGTTTAGGCCGATACGTATTCTTCTACATATTTTTGGTAAAAAAAAAAAATCGCAATAAGCGCGTATTGATTGGTTTGCGCAAAAGTTATAGCGTCTACAAAATAGGGGATAGATTTATAGCATTTTTATTTTTTTTAATTTTTTATTAGTAATGGCGGCGATCTGCGATTTTTATTGTGACTGCGATATTGCGGCGGACACATCGGACACTTTTGACACATTTTTGGGACCATTCACATTTATACAGCGATCCCTGCTATAAAAATGCATTGATTACTGTATAAATGTGATTGGCAGGGAAGGGGTTAACCACTAGGGGGCGGGAAGGGGTTAAATATGTTCCCTCAATGTGTTCTAACTGTGGGGGGAGGGGACTGACTGGGGGAGGTGACCGATGGTTGTCCCTATGTACAAGGGACACAGCATCGGTCCCCTCTCCCTCACAGGACGTGGATCTGTGTGTTTACACACAGAGATCCACTTTCCTGCTCGTTTCCCGGGCAATCGCGGGTGCCCGGCGGCAATCGCGGCCGCCGGGCACGCGCACCGGGGCCTTGTGAACGCGGCGGATGCACGCGCGCCGCCGGCGGTGCGCGTGCGCGCCTCCTAGCTCGTTTTAAAGGGAGGATGTCATATGACGTCCTCCCAGAACGAGAGTGTCCTCCGCCCGCCGTCAATTGACAGTGGGCGGGGGACAAGTGGTTAAAGAGGAACTGCAGTCTGCTCACATAATTTGTAATAAAAACATCTTTGCCATTCTGAAGCTTCTCTCCAACCACTTTGCATATTATTTTATATACAGTAAAACCTTGGTTTACGAGTAACGCGGTTAACGAGCATTTTGAATATCAAGCAACTTTTTTTTTTTAAACCTGACTCGGTTTGCGAGTGTTGTCTGGGGTGTGCAGTACCGCATTTGGCCAGAGGTGCGGGGCACCGGTGATACTCGGAACGGTTCAGAGACGTTCCGAGCCGTTCGAAAATACTCAAAATCACTTGGATATACTTGGAAATTCTCAGTTCCAGAGTGTTTCCAAGATCAGCCGAGGCTCTCTGGTGCCCCCTCACCTCTGGCCACATGCGGTATTCCATGCCATAGAAGGCAATGCGGACCAAATTATCTTCGTTTCCATTGACTTCTATGGGAAAACTCGCTTTGATATGCGAGTGCTTTGGATTACAAGCATTCTCCTGGAACGGATTATGCTCGTAATCCAATGTTCCACTGTATACTGTGATTCTGTACTTGCCAAATATGCTGAAGAAATCTCCCTCCACTGAGTCTGGCTGCAGCCATTTTAACTGTGGGCAGCTGAAGCTGCTGCCTGTTCACTTCCTTTGATTTACACAGACACAAAGAGGCACACCTCCATCTCTGGAGCTCTCATTGGCCCTCTTATGACTCACCCCCCCCCTCCCTTCCTGGCAAACTCTCACGAGAGAGTTAGAGAGAGAGCTGTGCATGATGTCATAAGCCTGGGCTAATGACCAGACAAGAAACAGGAAGTGGGCTGTATAAGGTATTTACTGGCACAAAAAAAAAAATGTTTTACTATCCAAAGTTAAAACAACAACAACAAGGGCAGAAGATTTAATAGATGGAAAGATGAAAAAATGACTGAAGTGCCGCTTCAAGTAATGAAATAAACAGGCTCATAGCAGAAAATTGCTCCTTTCCATAAAGGGTGAACAGGTGTGAGAGCCGGAGTGGATAGATATATTACTTATTGTAAAAAGAACATTTTCCACACTTTTTTTTTTTTTTTTAATTTCCAGAAAAAAAGCAAAAAACGGTTTTGTAAAATAATAGAAAAAACCTTGTTTTTTCCCCCAAAAAATTCCTAGGCCTTCCTATCTCTATCTGTGACAGAAGATTTGGTGAAATTAGACCACATGCGATTGTTCTAATGTCTAATGTTCGGATCAGACAATTGGCCATCAAATGTAGAATTTTCGTGTTCTTCATCGGATTTTTATTGTCTTGCAGGGTTGCCCGGACACAAGACTGTGAGATGAATATTTGCCTGCAGTCATAAGGTTGCCTGGGACAAGAATATAGGTCTCCATGAAATAGATGGCAAGACTCGAAGGAACTACGGGGGACATTTATCATTTCTGTCGTACAGCCGAGGCATTACAAGGTTACAGCTTGTGTCAGAAAATTCCTCCAGCAGCGGCCCTAAAGTAGCACCTGACCCTGACCACTTCTTCATTGTGCATCTCTTTAGGGCTCATTCACACCCAGCCAGCCACCGGCATCAATCTGCAATTCGTGCCAATGGAGAGATTACCTCCATGCATGCTTTGCCGCAGCCAGCAACAGGGCAGGGAGATTCGTACCCTGTACAAATCAAGTTCCGGCGCCGACACGGTTTGCATGGAACCGCTCACATGCAATTAGGAGTTCTGATCCAGTTTGTATGCGCCCAGATGTGGAGTCTATCCGCCCACCAAAATGAGCCCTTAGGGTGGCATCACCCACATTTAAAGTGATACATCTTCATGGATATTGTTGATCTGTACCTTCTATTTCTTTATTTTATTTTTTTCGATACTTGTGTATTGTGCACTATGTAACAATTTTATATTTGTTCTTTCAAAGCCCAATTAAAAAAAATAAACAAAATTGAAAAAAAAGTAATAAATCTGCAGTAAATCTGTATAAATCCATCTTGTTTATCTGCCCGGGATTACAGGTGCAGGGGTCGCAAATACACAGAAAAACTGTCACATGGACTACGTGGGAGAAAGTCGGATCTGTGCCTAGTTTTGACTACAATTTGCTCGTCCCCCTATATACATACACTATATTGTCAAAAGTTTTGGGACACCTGCCTTTAACACGCACATGAAATTTAATGGCATCCCAGTTTTAAGCCTCGTACACACGGTCGGACTTTTTGCCAACAAACTTCATTTTTAACAAGTTTGCCAAAAAATCCGACCATGTGTACGCTCCATCGGGCAAACTTTTTTTGTTTTCATCAGACAAAAGTTCGGTCTGCAAACGGACAAACTTATGGCCAACAAAAGTCTGATGGAGCAAAGTCCGACCGTGTGTACAGAAAACTATCGGACTTTTGCCCGATGGACAAAACAAATAATGTTAAAATCAACCAACAATGGCAGAAGTTGACCAAAGGGTGGCGGTAAAGAGCAGAAAAACCACGTGATGTTGGAAAAAGTTTTGGGAAAGTTTGCAGAAAAGTCCTGTGGTGTGTATGCTATGGGTGTGCCCGGCCAACTCCGTTCGGACAAAAATCCAGGGAAAAGTCAGATGGAAGTCCGAACGTGTGCACGCGGCTTTAGTTCGTAGGGTTCAATATTGAGTTGACCCGTCCTTTGCAACTATAACAGCTTCAACTCTTCTGGGAAGGCCATCCACAAGGTTTAGGAGTGTATCTATGGGGATGTTTGACCATTCTTCCCAAACGCATTGGTGAGGTCAGGCAATGATGAAGGATCAGAAGGCTTGGCTCGCAGTCTCCGCTTTTATTTATCCCAAAGGTGTTTTATCGGGTTGAGGTCAGGACTCTGTGCAGGCCAGTCATGTTCCTCCACCCCAAACTCGCTCATCCATGTCTTTATGGACCTTGCTTTGTGTACTGGTGCACAGTCATGTTGGAACAGAAAGGGGCCATCTCCAAACTGTTCCCACAAAGTTGGGAGCATGAAATTGTCCAAAATGTCTTGGTATGCTGACGCCTTAAGAGTTCCTTTCACTAGAACTAAGGGGCCAAGCCCAACCCTTGAAAAACAACACCACACCATAATCCCCCCTCCACCAAATGATTTGGACCAGTGCACAAAACAAGGTCCATAAAGACCTGGATGAGCGAGTTTGGTGTGGAGGAACTTGACCCAAAGGTGTTCTATCTGGTTGAGGTCAGGACTCTGTGCAGGCCAGTCATGTTCCTCCACCCCAAACTCGCTCATCCATGTCTTTATGGACCTTGCTTTGTGTACTGGTGTGCAGTCATGTTGGAACAGAAAGGGGCCATCTCCAAACTGTTCCCACAAAGTTGGGAGCATGAAATTGTCCAAAATGTCTTGGTATGCTGACGCCTTAAGAGTTCCCTTCACTGGAACTAAAGGGCCAACCCCAACCCCTGAAAAACAACCCCATCCCATAACCCCCCCCCCCTTCCACCAAATGGTTTGGACCAGTGCACAAAGCAAGGTCCATAAAAAACATGGATGAGCGAGTTTGGGGTGGAGGAACTTGACTGGCCTGCACAGAGTCCTGACCTCAAGCCAATAGAACACCTTTGGGATGAATTAGAGTGAAAACTGCGAGCCAGGCCTTCTCGTCCAACATCAGTGCCTGACCTCCAAATGCACTTCTGGAAGAATGGTGAAACATTCTCATAGACACCCTCCTAAACCTTGTGGACAGCCTTCCCAGAAGAGTTGAAGCTGTTATAGCTGCAAAGGGGGGGCCAACTCAATATGGAACCCTACGAACTAAGACTGGGATGCCATTAAAGCTCATGTGCTTACCCACGCATGCTCATACGATGTATTTCCAACATGTGGAAGTTTCACATTTAGGAAATACATTGTAGGCACATGTGCTGCTAACAACAATGCACAGGTGGGTGGGTTTCCCTGGGTGCGGGAAAACACCCAGAATTTAACACTCACCATATTTCCGCCCAGTCTCGGACACCGCCCCCCAGCCAATCGGGACTAGCGTGACGCTGGTATAGGTCCGGCGTACGTGCGGGACGCATACTAGGCATCTTCCCCAAGCACAGAGCTCTCTGCCACACACGTGGGGTTACTGCAGTCCTGAGAAGCGCTTGTCTCCCAGTTCACCTTGAAGGTAAATACTTGTTGATTCCAATGTAAGGACCTTATTTCCTTACCTTTACTCTAACACTGTGGATACTTTGCTACTCTATTCCAAGGCTTGCAGTTTCCCACTTCTTACAATTTCAGTTACCACGATCTTCATTACTATGTGCACAACCAGGGGAGGGCTGGGCCAGGGGGCAGGGTGGCAATTGCCTCCCAGGCCGCCCTAACTTATGTTCAAAATGGCCGGCAGCCGCTGCCCGCTACCATTTTCTTTTTTAATCTGGTCTAGGAAGTCGGGGGGGGGGGCTTGGCCATGGCGGCCGACCACTAGCTGTTGCATTCCGGGAGTTGTAGTCCGCACACAAGCTTCTGGTGGGTGGAAAACACAGCAGCACAGAGGAAACTACAACTCCCTGGGACCGGATTCTTGGAAGCAGGCAGAGGCAGGGCGTGCCAGGGAGTCGGGACGCAGGGCTGGGCGCTGGCTGCAACTTGACCCCAGGTTCAGGAGCGTTACCCCCCCAGGAAACCGTGGCGTGCAAAGACCTGCTGAGGTGAGAGACCCTGAAACCCCTAGCTGACCCCCCATCTCCCCCCCATACACGCCATGTAACCTGCCCCAGTGATCAGGCTGCATTGATGGGCACTGGAGTTGGCTGCACTGATGGGCACTGGTGAGGCTGCATTGAAAAACCAGGTGGGCCATGGATGGTGAGCTGATTCGGCGATTCAATGGGCCACTTGACTGGACTTGCCCCCCAGGCCTAAGGCCGCCAGCCCTCCCTGGTAAACTCTTATTCCTTTCATCACCCTTATGTTGTCTCTATGGTCCAGTATTCCTTCACTACCATCTCACTTATATCTTTTTTATTTCATTCACGTAGTCACTGGGGCACTCTTTTTAGCCTTCATCTCTTTTTTTCTTCTTTTCCTTTTTACACCTTTATTCTATCTAAATGGATTCAACTTTATCCATTATAGATGTCCACCTTATTTTGATCAAACCCCTTTGCTACACTATGGAGATGGCAACCTGAGTTTGGGGGTTTATGCATGTGTACGCCCTGGCTCTGCACCGGAATTCCTAATTACCTCAGCTCCCGGGACGGTCAGTCACCTGCCCCAGCTCCCTTACACACCATGGTCTGTGATATCATGTAAGTATCCAGGAACCGACATACAATTGTCTTTTCTGGCTATATCTAGTCAATTCCTTGACTCCATTACACCCTGTCATTTCAGATGTCTAGCATCCGCCCCTGAGGAAGTGTCTTGTGACACGAAACGCGTCGGGCACCAAGGATGCAGCTAGATGACTCTTTAGCATTCTAATTAGATACACCAAGTTGATGACCATTATCATTTTTATATATTTTTACTTACTGTTATGTGCTGCCCAGACCATCTATTTACATTGTTTTGATCATTCCACACTATTGTGATGTATTTAACATTCCATACTATTGTGATGTATTGCCAATATTACGTTGTGTACTTGTTTTAATGTTTGTTATGTTCATGTGCGAACCGCACATGCTACCTGTACATAATTGATACATAATATTATGCTCTCACACAATAAATACCCTTTTATCTTCTATACAACCCCCCTCAGTCTCCTGCTTCATATAAAGTCCCAAATTCCCTTTCATTTATTTTTTACTTAACCCTGTATAAATCGATCCTTCTGTCATTAAACTCCTATTGATACTGTTTATGTGCCTTCATATGTAAATCAATTACAACCTTGAAATTATTGTGGGACTGCGATGTAACTTCTGTCTGTAAATAAAATAAAATCGCTGTTTTTTATTGCAATTTCTCTATATTTATACAAGATGTATGAGAATAGAGAACAAATAGAGGGTCATTGAAAATGGTAAGACCACATTGGTTGCTGTTGGCCACAACTTCACTTCTGTGCCTGTTTCTGGAGCTTCTTTCAAGTGAGTTAGATGAAAGAACAGATTCACAGCATCCCTTTAGACGTGTATGCTGTTCCCTGTTAGCTGCAGCCTAAGGGTAGATTATTTAAAAAAACATTTTTACAAACAAACTCTTATTTGGGAAGAGCATAAGTATAATAAAATGTCAGGTATACAACAAGATATATGCAATTACCAATGGCGGCCGGTGTTCAATATTTTGGGAGGGGGGAAAACACCACCCCCCCCAAAAGACGGCAGGAGATGGACGGGAAGGTGACGATCAGAGGCCTTAGGCGGCAGGGGGAAGGAAGAGCTGGCCCGTTGCTTCTCCTCCCGGGCCGAACAGGAAGTGGGTCCCGAGACCCCATTGGCCAGGGAGTCCTAAGACTCCCTGGCCAATGGGGTCTCAGGACCCACTTTCTGATTGGCCGGAAGGAGATTCAGGAAGACAATGGCAAATATTAATTTGCTATTGTCACACAAGTGGGTGGGTGCAGGGTGCAGTGCTCTGCGCCCGGAGCGCACCCTTTTTTAAAGCCTATTGGAGCCTCAGGCTCTAATCACGTGCTTAAAAAAAAAATCCATACGTCCGGCGCCCTGCATGTAGATTTGGGGCCAGGCGCATGGATTAGGGGGGGCAGCGCCCCTGCGCCTCTTATGGATGGGCCGCCACTGGCAACTACATAAAACAAAAGGGGTAGATTTAGACGTGCATCTAAATCTCCCTTTCCTCTGAAGCTCAATCTGGTCCGAATTGTACTCCAGAGGCTGACAGGTGGTGAGGAAGCATTGTAACGCCTCCTCACTCCTCACTGTGACCCCAGTGCTGACAATAGTGCCGCAGCCATGTGCATTGCATGCGATTCCCTATTGACTTGTATGTGTAGCATCTGGCAGGATTGATGTCTGCCGATTGCTACATATCGGGTAAACATCCTCCTCCACTGTTTATTGCAGCTGAAGAGGGGGGGCTGCCATGGCAAAAACACGTCTCAACCAAGCATTTTTTTTTCAGCCCCCCGACCACCAGTCTAAACAAGGCTTTAAGCCAGGGGTGTTGCTAGGTGGGAAAACGACCAGATGCTTCAGCCCGAAGGCAAATTTAATAATCCCCTGCAGGGATCAGCATTTAGGAGGTTAAAACAGGCAGGGAGGAAATGTAATATCACCTCCTCTCTGCCTGTCAAATGCCTCTGAAAAGTGACCTGAGCGTGGATCACTCTTCAGTGGAGTGGTAGTGCCTGCTGTAAGTGCGTACACTCCTTTGGGCTCACTGGTGTGCTGTGGTTTGGCTGCAGTGTTGGTGTACTGGCAGTTTTTCTTAGCAGCAGTTCCATTGACTTTTGTTTTTTTAGCTTGTGATTTTTTGCTGCGTTTTCTGGAAGCGCACCAAAGATGCAGAATGCGGCAAAAATGTGCAACCTAAAAGAAGTCTAGCTGATCCATTGTGGGGGTCCTGGTAACAAATGGAGCCACTGTTGAGGGCAAGGGTTCCACAAAGACAGTAAAGCCTTATGATCCATGGCAAGATCAGACATTCATGACGAGTCTGAGCTCTTGGTTGGGTGGTACCACAACCTCTGTCCCAAAGGAAGCCCTGATGATGCCAGCTTTTTCAAATAAGTTTATAAAGAATGCGTTAAGGTCCTCTAGTGGTTCTCTATGAAGCAGTTGCCTGATCTCTTTAGGTGAGCCAAAATGTTCAGGAGACCCCTTTAGCATCTCATCCCCTATGTCAGTGATGGCGAACCTTGGCACCCCAAATGTTTTGGAACTACATTTCCCATGATGCTCAACTCCACTGCAGAGTGCATGAGCATCATGGGAAATGTAGTTCCAAAACATCTGGGGTGCCGAGGTTCGCCATCACTGCCCTATGTCCTTGGATTATATTCATGTTTAGTATCACCTGTGGCCGCAGCCCTCCCGTAGTGTATGTGATCACAAGCCTTTCTGGCCAAGGTCCTGCCCCCACAGCTCCACTTTCATTCAAGTAATTCCAACTACTTTAATAGGGAGTTTATTGGTGGCTGTCAATAAGATCCATGGCTTGTCCTAGCTTTATTATAGGAATAAACATTCCAGAACATTGATTTCGGCGGGGCACAGTGAACAGCTGGAAGGATCCCAGGCCATCACAATGGCTACTCTGATAGCCATTGGGGAGGGGCTTCCCACAGCTGTTCAGCCTTTTAGAGAAGCTGCATGCTTTTAGGCTCTGACCCAGCTGCCCGTGCCCGCCCTCTGATTCTGTAGTAAAAATGTAAGCTGAAGCGTCACAACACTTCTAAAGGGTTCAGATATGACTTTATTCCAGTGAAAGTCAGGGGTCAAACCAAAGAGTATCCAACATGTTTCAGGGGTGCAAAAACACTCTCTTAATCAGGGCTTGAGATCGAAATCAATGTACAGTAAATAGCGTAGAAGTGAACTAGACCTTTAAAGGGGTTGTAAAGGTATTTTTTTGGGGGGGTTTTAAATAACAAACATGTTATACTTACCTTCACTATGCAGCTCGTTTTGCACAGAGTGGCCCCGATCCTGGTCTTCTGGGGTCCCTCGGCGGCTGTCTTGGCTCCCCCCCGCAAGAACTCCTCACCTTCATGCGAGTGAGCTCACATGGTGAGGCGTTCTTGCAAGCGTGCTCCTGTGATAGAGCCGGGGGCCATAGCCGCTCAATGTATCACTCGGCCCCGCCCCCCGGCGCGCCGCGTCATTGGATGTGATTGACAGCAGCGCGAGCCAATGGCTGCGCTGCTTTCAATCAACCAATGAATGAGCCGAGAAGACGACTGAGAAGCCTGCGCGTTCACGGCGCGGGACTTTCGAGGGGTCAAGTAAGTAAAGGGGGGCTGGGGGGGGGCGCAAATACTCTGATGTTTTTTCACCTTAATGCATAGATTGCATTAAGGTGAAAAAAACATGTACCTTTACAACCCCTTTAATGGTATTTCTTCCAGTGTAACTACAAGCACAGGCGTTGTCAGCAGCCAGTTGACTTTCAGTTCCTTCACACTGTTTTCAATCTTAACCCTGAAGAAGGCAGCATTTTTGGACCCATGAAACCCATTGGATATTCTTTGGATTGCCCCCCTGACTTTTATTGGAATAAATTGTATCTGGATCTTTTAGCAGTGGTGTAATGCATTAAACTACATTTTTGTTGCATTACACTAAGCCAAAGATCCTCTGGGGGGGAAGCCGCCTATCTGGGAACCAAATGACTTACATCAACATCAATAGTTTCAGATAGCAATACCAATAAGATAACCCTACAGTTCAGCGCTATTGTCACGGTCAGGGGTCAGGCTCAGAGACCAGTAGCTATAGCAGTAGTGAGGTTTCCACCGACCAGCAGGATAAGTAGATAAGCAGGTCACCCTGGTGGATTATGCAGGCTCACCCGAGGTGTGGGGTCTAAGCACTAACCAAACTTCACCAGAACTCTTGTTTCATGCTAGTGTCAGGAGGCGGTCCTCAGGATTGCCCCACCAGGAGATAAGCAAGCCGGGGTCTCCGGTAGCAAATACAGCAGGTAGAGATCAAGAAAAAGCGTAGTCAGTAACAAGCCAGGGATCAAGCAAAAGCATAGCCAGTAACAAGCTAAAGGTCTGTAACAATTTGTTGCAGGCTGGGATCATGTGGAAGCATAGTCTAGGACCAAGCCAAAGGTCAATAAAGTGAAGATACAGGACGGCAGCAGGAGATAAAAGAACAAAATATTGTCTGGAGAAGAGCACAATAATCTGGCAAACAAGAAGTGCAAATGCATGGCTTAAATAGGAAATTTATAGGTGGAGAAAGGAGTTCAAGGTTCACCAGAAACAAGGTCCAAGGCAAGACTGTGCAAAGGATCAGGCAGGGAGCTGTCCAGCATCTCAGGTGGCTCAGAAAGAAGAACTAACAAAGCAGAGGTCATGAGTTTAGATCCTTGACAGCTATTTTTCCACTTTCCACAACCGCCCTCTGGTTCTGACAGTGGAAGGTTACTCACCTAGCTGAGGATCGCTTGCCCATCTTGTGGGTGGGGCTAGGAGATCACGTACCCGATGCAGAGAGAGCAGAAGACAGAGAGACTAAGAAGAGTTATCAGTTCTTGTATTTGGAAATGTATTATGGAAGAGGGGTTACAAGAATTGGTATTACTAGTATTTACACTTGCAGTAACAGGTGCAGTAACACTTGCAGTAGCAGGTGCAGTAACCAGTATGATTAATATTTCACAGAACTGTCCCCAACAGTGGGCTGGTGCAAGCATTAATGGCATAGGTGATAGCATAAGGTAATAAAGGTATCGCCGATTTGTACCAGCAGGTCACACAGCATAAACACAGATATGCAAGGGTACCTCTTCAGACCCAAGCCTACTTTACCGGGACAGCATCTTAGAGAGTCAGAGTGTCTCAGAAGTAAAGATAGGTAGAGGTTCGCCAACCTGTGAAATTTGAAATTGTCAAACAATTTCAGAATAATGTTCCTCAACATAAATTACATATATTAAAAATAGTTTAAATATATCATCATCTACAATACATTATACAGTGGAACCTTGGTTTACGAGTAACGCAGTTAACGAGCATTTTGAAAGACGAGCAACTTTTTTCTTTAAATTCTGACTCGGTTTGCGAGTGTTGTCTCGCAAAAAACGAGCAGAATTCAAGCTAATTGGGTGTGCAGTACCGCATTTGGCCAGAGGTGTGGGGGGGCGCCGGAGCCGAGCAGAGCCGATCAGAGCTGTTCTGAGCCGTTCGGAAATACTCGGAAATAGTTCCCGGGTGTTTCCGAGCCTGTCTGAGGGTTTCCGAGGTCAGCCAAGCTGTTCCCGATCTTTTCCGTGGCTCTCCGGCGCCCCACCCCCCACCTCTGGCCAAATAGGGTATTGCACGCCATTGAAGTCAATGCGGAACAAATCATTTTAGTTTCCATTGACTTCTATGAGGAAACTCACTTTGATATGCGAGTGCTTTGGATTACGAGAATTCTCCTGGAACGGATTATGCTCGGAATTCAAGGTTCCACTGTATCCTCAAATGATTCCAAGACTGAAGAAATCTTTGTGCGTACAAGTGACAAGGCCAAAACACAATATTGGATGCTGGTGATCTTTGGGCCCTCAGACAGCACTGCAAACCAGGCATGATTGTGTGAGGGACATCACTGCATGGGCTCAGGATAACTTACAAAAATCACTGTCTGTGAACACAGTTCACCGTGCCATCCAAAAATACAAGGTAAAGCTCTATCATGCAAAGAAGAAGCCATATCTGAACATGATCCAGAAACACCGCCGTCTTCTCTGGGTCAAAGCTCATTTAAAATGGTCTGTTGCAAAGTGGAGAACAGTTCTGTGGACAGATTAATTAAATTTAACATTCTATATGGCGACCATGGGTGCCGCATTCTCCAGACTGAAGAGGAGAGGGACCTTCTGGCTTTTTATCAACACTCAGTTCAAAATCTGGCATCTCTGATGATATGGAGTAAGTGTAGGGGGGCGGGGGGGCATTAGTGAGCATGGAATGGACAGCTTGCACATCTAGAAAGACACCATCAATGCTGAAAGATATATTCAGGTTTTAGAGCAGCATATGTCTAAGCAAGAATGAGACAACATTACTCTCCCAACACTCCAGCAAACGGTCTCCTCAGTTCTCAGACAATTACAGAGCATTGTTAAAAGAAGAGGGGATGCTACACCGTGCTACACATGGCCCC
The DNA here is from genome assembly GCA_029206835.1 of Rana muscosa. Classification (NCBI taxonomy): domain Eukaryota; kingdom Metazoa; phylum Chordata; class Amphibia; order Anura; family Ranidae; genus Rana; species Rana muscosa. The sequence goes on from CM055120.1 coordinate 308,894,334, forward strand.
GCCCCAACTATTTTGAGACATGTTGCTGCCATCAATTTCAAAATGACCTTTATTTACATTTGCTCAGTTTAAACATTTGAGATGTTTTCTTTTAAAAATGATTTGCAAATCATTGCCATCTTTTTTTATGTAGATTTTGAAATTTTTTGAACTGGGATTGTACAAATATATCAAAGGCGACTTTAGCAACTGTAATAAACGGTTTTCACTAAGGTCCATAAAGAGGACACATGGACATAATTTGAGGTTAGAAGAAAGGAGGTTTAACGTATGACGATTAAGTAAAGGCTTCTTTACTGTAATGCCGTGTACACACGACCGTTTTTAATGTCATTGAAAAAAACGTTGTTTTTCTCAACGTGATTCTTCTCAAGCCTGCCTTGCCTACACACTATTGTGAAAGAAAATGCTTGAGTAAAGCGCAGTGACGTACAACACGTACGACGGCACTATAAAGGGGAAGTTCCATTCGGATGGTGCCACCCTTCATGTTAGTAAAGTTTGTTGAGCGACGATTCGCGCTTTTTAGCCTTGTGCATTTCAGTCCGTTACAGCGTGACGAATGTGCTATCTCCATTACGAACGCTAGTTTTACCAGAACAAGCGCTCCCGTTTCATACTTGATTCTGAGCAGGCGCATTTTTTTCACGTCGTTAAAGCCTACACACGACCGTTTTTCATGACGAGAAAAACGACGATGTAAAAAACGACGTGAAAAATTAGAGCATGTTCCAAGTTTTTCATGGCCGTTTTTCACGTCGTGAAAAATGCTCTGAAGCCCACACACGATCATTTTTAATGACCATTTTAAAAAATTTCATTTTTCTCGTCATTAAAAACGGTCGTGTGTACGCGGCATTAGAGCAGTAAAAATGTGGCATTCACTCTCCCCAGACGTGGTACTAGCTGAAAGCATCAATTAATTCAAATATTTTGCACCTCAGTGCCATACAGTTAATTTTAATTTATAAAGCACCTACGACCTCAGTAGAAAAGCCTATCCCCTTCCAGCAGATGTACAGAAGGACCAATGCTCTCTGTGTGGAAGCAGCAGTCTCTCTGCAGAAGTTCAACAACATCCCCCCATCAGGGGGGTGCATCAGACCCCTGACCTACCCTTGTGTTTCAGCTGTCCTGTTCCAGGCATGCCAGAGAGCTCACATAGATGACCGGTAAAACTTTTTACATTGCTGCTGCCCTTGTTGGCTTAAAGCAAGACTGTATTTTATTTTATTGTAAACAGGCAGTCTTCAAAATACAGACATACTAATACTTTGTATACTTTAGAAGTATTATTAATAATAATAATAATCATAATAATAATTAAATACTTCTGTATAAAAGTATTCTTACCGGCCTGTTTGCAAAGTACACTGAGCTGCACATGTGCAGGTATTCCCTATTTTTATGAAACCCATTCACAAAGACCCGTGAAATGGGATGACTACAAGTCCCATCTGCCACCGGGGAGGGAGGGAGTCACAGAATGCACTGCACAAGTGCCATCCTCCAACCTATCAGAAGGTCCATACCTCTGTACGGTCCTGGGGATACACTGATTGCCATTGCAATGCTCTTCAGTGCAAAAATTTAATAAATGCACTTTTTGTGTTACATTTTATTAGGCCGTTCCCGACAGCCCTACTCATATATACATTCTCATAGGAGTGGGTCTTCATCCGTTGAGTCACATATATACATCGCTGTGTTTGTGACTGATGTCACAGATCCTGAGCTCTGAGATTTCCAGGCCCCGCACTAATGATCAGGAACCAGAAGGCCCCCTTCCCGAATACCTGATTGCTGTGATAGCTTCTGATTGGCTATCACAGTGATCAGTCACTGTACAGATCCCCACTGTGTTGTTTTCTTCTCTTGAATGGAGAAAAATATACAATCACCTCTCACTCCCTCCTTCTCTGTCAATGTCAATGGCTCTCGTCTAGGGGACCAGGGAGGAGAGTGTGACGCACCACCAGCTCATATCCTCTTGTGTGTAGAGGTGTGAGCTATAACCAATTACCCAATTACCTTCGGGCCTGTGCCCCTGTCTAGAGCCAAAACTTCCCATTAGAATGTCCTTTAACTCCCAGAAAGCCAAGTTCCACACCAATAAAAGTCCAACACTTATTTATTCTTTTAGAGCTATAAATAGTCCTTTTAGAGCAGACTGGTTAGACAACGAACAGACAAGGTGAAGAGAAAGGTCCAGGCACAAACATGAACTTGTTACTCTCCTGTTTCGGTGTGCGCAAACAGGCTTGGCGCACGGTCGCTGCCACCAACCGTGAGGGTGGTCGCTGCCACCGACCGGGTGAATTAGACTGGAGGTCTCTGCCACCGACCTGGGTTTCAGTTAGGTCGCTGCCACCAACCATGAGAACGTGGACTACCTTCTTGAGATGCGGCCCCTGTCAGGGAGAGACATCCATCCGGACGGTCACCATAGGCCTCCACCGTCACCAGCCAATGCTGCGCTGGGTCTTCGGGAAGGTCACCTCTCTGGTCCCCCTCGCCCTAGATTTGGGTGTCCAACACTGGAGGACACCCTAGGAATCCTCCATCCCATGCGGGACCCAGTCGAAGGTACTGGGCCCCAGGCCTCCTGAGAGTATCTCACCCCAGACCAAAGGTGTCTGGGGTGGAATCGCAGCTTTTATCCCCTCTCCCAGCATGAACAGCAGGTTCCCCGCCCCGCTGTACCACTGCCACGAGAGGACAAAAAGGGCACAGACCTCCAACGATGGTTCAACCCCGGCCTATGGCGACAGCGCCACCTATAGGCCACAGGGAACTGGACACCATTGATATCCTCCATTGGCATAAATTAGTCCATGAACCCTAACAATTGCTGCATCTGAGCCTGTTATCACTCAGATGCCTCCCCTAAATGTAACCACCCGCTACACATCCCCCCCAGTAATTTGAGACTGGGCCCCAGTGTCTGAAACCAATTTATGCCCTCTAAATCAGAGTCTGCATAAATTCGATCCAGAGACAACCTAACCAAGAAACAAAAAAAATGACAATTTAAAAATTGTTTCGCTTGTGCCTGAACCAAAAAGGGAAAGGGAAGGAGGGAAGGGAAGGAACAACAAACAAAACACACGCAGTTGTAAACATTCAAAGGCATAACAGCATACATTTTTTTCAAAAATTCTATTTTCCCCTCCCACATCACTGACTAAGATCTGCCCCATTCTCAGCAGACTTGAATGACGCTCTCCTGCAGAAGGAAAAAGAAACACATTATCTGACACAGTGGGGTTGATTTACTAAAGGGAATTAGACTGTGCTCTTTGCAAAATGCAATTGCACTCTGCAAATGCCGTTGCCCCAGAGCTTAGTAAATGAGCAGAAACTCTGCTGACTTCCATCATCCAATCATGTGCAAGCAAAAATGCTTTTTTTTTTTCCTTGGTCATGATTGGGTATTCTTTGCAAAGTGAAACCTTACCTCATTTACAATGCTCTGGAGCAACTGCACTCGCAGTCTATTGGCCTTTAGTAAATCAACCCCAGTATGTGATTTGGAGTGGACAGGTTCCCCTTAAAGGAAACCCTTTCCTTCCAAAAGTCATGTGTGGTGTGTGTGAAAAACCGTTGCACAACACTCCACCTAGTGGCCATGTCATGATCTGGAACATTTCTCTTGTTCAGCAATTTCTTCATCTGTGTCTTTGCCCTGACTTAACTAAACCCCAAAGTCCTCGTTATCTTTGCGGTGGAGAATAGGGAGAACAATAAAAAAACAACTGCTCCCAATTCTCCCAAGGAGTAGCCACCCCCTGCAAGTTAAAGAGTCCCTGAGTTCCGGCAAAGGTACTCCGGAATGTCCAGCAACAACAAAAAAAAACCCACAGGAGTCTATTCTCCTATAAGTAAAATCTTGGGTGCGGCAATATAAGGGGTTTCAAGTATCTGTCAAAAGTCTCCATATGATATTCTACATCATCTCCATCCTTTCGACAAATAATCACCCTGTCAGCATGAATGTGCCGACCCAGCATCCACTCAGCCTTGCAATCCTTGAACCTTTTGGAGGCCACAGGGGAACATGAGAGGTACCTGCGAGCGTGGGGCACCTTGAGATGTGTCCAAATTAAATCATCATACCATCACTACCTGTGTGCCTCCACTTCATACAACTCTCTTGGTAAGTACGGGTACTCCCACCCGTACTCGCTGGCAACCTTCTGGCAAAACAGTCTCTGCAGTCTGGACAAGGGTGGCATTGTGGCACGGTCTCCCTCACCAGGCATGACAATTGACTCCGGGTGCCGAGGTGCCTTGACCACCTCCATACTGGGCATAGGAACCCGCAGCGACACTCGCTTCGCCCTAGCCTCAGGTGCAGGTGACTCCGGGAGCAGAAGGGCAGGCAGGGAACCAGATTCCGACTCAGGTGCCGGGGGCCTCCCCCCGGGGTGTGCTATCCCCAGTAGACATGGGTGAGTCCCTTTGCACACGGGACGAGGCCAGGGGCATCTTGTCCCAGCCATTCCGCTCAAAAAGTTTGTCTATAATGCCATCATCTCCAGCATCGGAGATCGACTCCAGGTCAGAGGTGTCACACTCCTCCGCCGGCAGGTAATTCCTTGTAGACGTGGAATCATCCCCTCCCTCGGGCTGCCGTGGCTGTGGATCCCTGACACCTCCGACAAAACACCAAGTCCCGTTCCCCGACTTACCTCGGCCTTTACTTGAACTGGGATGTCCGGGGCTTTCTCTTCCGGATCCATCTGGGCCGGGCAAGCGCAAGGATGTTCCTCCATCACGGCCGCTGGAAGCTTTAACGAGACCGACCTTCCTCTTTGGCGGTGGGAGTACGGAAGCTGTGGTGACCGAAGCAGCATCCTCGGATTTTTCATCCTCCAACCTTTTGATAGCGACTTCCCCAGAGGTCTCTACAGTGCGCGTGGGAATGGCTGTCCAAGCTTTGACTTCTCCCTCACAAGTGGTGGCGCCTGTTAGGCAGTTGAGGTGGAAGGCCCCAGGCCTTTCTATGGATTGCTCCACCTCAAAAATGAACTCTCCGCAGGCCTCGCAGCGCCCAAACGGCTTCAGCTGAACCACCAGTCCCAAACCGGCGGGACAAATCACACCGAGGGCCTCAACGTCCTTGCATACATACAGGGCGAATCGTCCTCGGGGCTTGAGCCTAATTCCCGTATCTGTAACCGAAGCAGCAATTGGGGTCATCCTCGTGGTGGTAGGAACTGTAACCCACGAGGCATTGGTGAACACGCTGACCGCTTGCTGCTCCATCTCGCACTGAATAACTGGCGCCAAGTCCCCACGTGTATCCCCACACATGGCCAGACTCCTCCCCTTTTCCACACCAGTTCACGGGCTTTCTCCTTGGCACGCCCATGAACTGTGCAGGGAGGGTGTGCCTCGTGGCGCGTTGGCCAAAAATGACGGTGTGTGCAAACAGGCTTGGCGCACGGTCGCTGCCACCGACCGTGAGGGTGGTCGCTGCCACCGACCGGGTGAATTAGACTGGAGGTCTCTGCCACTGACCTGGGTTTCAGTTGGGTCGCTGCCACCGACCATGAGAACGTGGACTACCTTCTTGAGATGCGACCCCTGTCAGGGAGAGACATCCATCCGGACGGTCACCAGAGGCATCCACCGTCAGCAGCCAATGCTTCGCTGGGTCTTCGGGAAGGTCACCTCTCTGGTCCCCCTTGCCCTAGATTCGGGTGTCCAACACTGGAGGACACCCTAGGAATCCTCCATCCCATGCGGGACCCAGTCGAAGGTAATGGGCCCCCAGGCCTCCTGAGAGTACCTCACCCCAGACCAAAGGTGTCTGGGGTGGAATCGCAGCTCCGTCTCCGGGCCGAGGGCGCCCGGAGACCACCAGCACTCACCCCCAGGCTGAAGGTGCCTGGGCTTGCCCCCCGAGCGGAAGATGTCCGCCCCTTTTATCCCCTCTCCCAGCATGCACAGCAAAAAAAAAAGAGTAAAATGCACACTTGTTTCTGGGCTCTATTATGGGTACAAACAACAAATAATATAAAGTACACATATGTGGTATCGCTGCAATTGTCAGAAGAAGAAGAATTTATTTTGGGTTGTTCTTTGGTGGTAGGTTATGGTGATAGCAAGAAATATACAGCTACATTTAAAATGAAAAAAAAAATAAGACTATTTGGGACAGTTTTTCTTTGATAATAAAAAAAATAGGAAGATATCTGTTACTATTTGCCACCAATTGTAAGCCAAATTTGTCCCAAAAAAAACCAAAAAAAAAACACAGTATAAAGTAATTCACCTGCATACACTAAGTAGTTGGGATGATATGTAGTTTTACTAACACATATCAAAGTTGCATAACTGCGTTCAGGCAGAAAGATTTCCTTTACTTTTGTCATGAAGGGGTTAAGCACATCAAATTAAAGCGGTAATGTCTTACATTGCAGCTTACCAATCATTAGATGTGGCGGCTGCATTAGTTTATCTTTTTTTTTTGTGGCTTTTTTCCCTCTCTGTTTTCACCTGGTGATCTGGCCAGCAACACTCATCCTGTATCAGAGCGCCCCCACTCTGGATGAAGGAGCACAGGGGGCATCTTTGGACAGCAGCATTGTCACTCTGGGGGAGGGGAGTGTTAGACAGACTGGCAGATTTCTATACACTTATGCCCTGTACACACGGTCGGTTTATCCGATGAAAAAAGTCCATCGGAAAAAAACGATTGTGTGTGGGCCCCATCAGACTTTTTTCCATCGGTGTTAAAAAATAGAACATGTTTTAAATTTTTCCGATGGAAAAAAAAACGATAGGAAATTCTGATCGTCTGTGTGGAACTCCAACGGAGAAAAAACCCACGCATGCTCAGAATCAAGTCGACACATGCTCAGAAGCATTGAACTTCATTTTTCTCGGCTCGTCGGAGTGTTTTACGTCACCGCGTTTTGGACGGTCGGAATTTTGTCTGATGGTTTGTAGGCAAGACTGATGGAAGTCAGCTTCATCGGAATTCCGACGGAAAATTCCATCGGATTTTATTCCATCGGAGATCTGATCGTGTGTACAGGGCATAACAAATTGAAGCTGAACCCTAGCTAATATTTTATAATGTACAGCAAACTGTTTTTTGAGGGGATAAAGGTTTTACATGAATAAATAAAGGCTGATCATTGTGAGCACCCCTGTCAGTGTTTAATGGTTTGTCTCATCCCTCTAACTGTTACATCTGCAGGACAGATTGACCTTTTGGGAAAACAACAGACTTACTGGCTGGATCACCAGATCAAAATAAAAGAAAGAAATTCTAAAAAAAGAAAACTAATGCAGCAATCACATCTAAGAATTGAAAAGCTGCACTATAATAAATGTTTGCTTTTGGGTTTAATCCCACTTTATAGTGACAGGTGTACTGTATATTGGTAATGGCTTGATATCTATGCAAAGGACATCCAATAGCGTTGTCTGTAATGGCCAGACGTCAAAACTTTATAATGTAACTTAGAGTAGTGAAGTGGCTTCCAATTGGTCAGTTTTGAAATGTCAGGTAACCTCAGCAGTACAGCCAACTGTCAATTCAGTAGAGACAGAGACATGTCACGGACGGGCACAGAGGGACCTCCAGGGCTGGCCATGGATCGGGATTTCGGGGCCCTATCAGCCTGTTCCAATACTGACATCCTGGAACAGAGAATTAGAAGAATGGCCTGGACCACATTCAATGAGCTGCGGCTGGAGGACGAATTTTGTGATGTCACCATAAAGGTGGATGATGTCGAGTTCAAAGCCCATAAGATCATTCTCTCTGTATGCAGCCTTTATTTTAGGTAAGTGTAGAGAAATCATTACTGGCACAAAAATTACACCCATTTATCTCTAATCTAGCTGCTATAACCTTGTCCAAGAACTGCAGCCAACATTAGCACTCAATGGTGTAATGGCCTCCCATTGCCTTCCCCTGTCTGGTGACAGTTGGCCTCCACTGGTCACAGAGACAGTTTTACGTCAATGGCTGCCTAGCCATAAGGTCAGGGAGGATTAGGCCCCAGCAGGTAAGTGAAGATAAATCAGAGGGAAAATTAGAGACTTTTCTGGCCAATAAAGGTGAATAGCAATGTAGGATATGCATTCAACATTCCCAGACTGGAGCTGAAGGCTTGCTGAAATCTCATGCATTGCTTTGTATGTTCCTCCTGTATGATAATCCTCAGGATGGGGTTTCTAAGCCTTATCCAAGATTTTTATTAGCCTTTCATCCAAAAACAACCAAATAGATTAATACAACCTTCCAATGACAGTGTTTATTAATGCCATGTAATGGTATAACATTTTGGGGCTGCGCTTCGATCTGTTTGGCTGTTTTTAGGATTGCTGGTTGCATTAGTGGTTACATTAGGCTAAAAAACTCTCTTTACTCACTGTATTTCCTCAGTCTTCAAGGCCGAGTGACACTGGGGATTATTCTGCCCAGAAGACTGACATCTTGTGGCTTAGAAGAGGTACTGCAGAGGCTGGCCAAATTATTGCACCATGTTCAAATGGTTCATGCAACATGAGCTCAGTCTTGCCCCTATTCAAACCTGAGTGTGATCATAGCCATGTGATTTATTCTTAATATTATTTTACACTTCCTTCTTTCTTCCTTTCTCTGCCCTATTAATATGAAAATATTAATAAAAAATGGATTAAAAAAAAATGTATTATTATACACACAAGTGCCATCCTCCAGCCCTATCAGAAGGACCACACTTCTGTACGGTCCTGGGGCTGGGGCTAAACAAGGTTGTACGCCGAAACACATCAGATGTTTTTAATCTTGACCCTTATGTAGAAATAAAGATATTCTGTGGGAATCTGGAGTTGCTGGCTACACTTTTTCTGGACATGGGGATAAGCAATGCAAGAGCCTATTCATTGCACCCATGATACACTGATTGCGAATGCAACACCGTGCAGGCTTAAATGCAAAAAAATATATAAATGCACTTTTTTTGCTACATTTTATTACCCCTTCTCGATGGCCATACACAAATATGCAGCTTTACAGAAGTGTGCCTTGATCCGTGGGGTCACATATATGCGCCAATGTGTTTATGTTCACAGCACTCTCCCAGCACAGGCAGAGTTACACTGGGCATTATTGAACCCAGAAGACTGACATCTTGTGGCTAATCAGAGGTAATACAGGGGCTGGCCAAATGATTGCAAGAGCACCATGTTCAAATCGTTCAGCTCTAATCAAGCTGCTATAACCTTGTCCAAGAACTGCAGCCAACATTAGAACTCAATGGTGTAATGGCCTCCCATTGCCTTCCCCTGTCTGGTGACAGTTGGCCTCTACTGGTCACAGAGACAGTTTTACGTCAATGGCTGTTGGGCATGGCCTAGCCATAAGGTCAGAGAGGATTAGGCCCCAGCAGCTAAGTCAAGATAAATCAGATAGAAAATTAGAGACTTTTCTGGCCAATAAAGGTGAATAGCAATGTAGGATCTGCATTCAATACTCCCAGACTGGAGCTGAAGGCTTGCTGAAATCTCATGCATTGCTTTGTATGTTCCTCCTGTATGATAATCCTCAGGATGGCGTTCCTAAGCCTTATCCCAGATTTTTATTAGCCTTTCATCCAAAAACAACCAAATAGATTAATACAACCTTCCAATGACAGTGTTTATTAATGCCATGCAGTGGTGTAACATTTTGGGGCTGTGCTTCGATCTGTTTGGCTGTTTTTAGGATTGCTGGTGGCATTAGTGGTTACATTAGGCTAAAAAAGTCTCTTTACTCACTGTCTGTCCTCAGTCTTCAAGGCCGAGTGACACTGGACATTATTGAACCCAGAAGACTGACATCTTGTGGCTTACCAGAGGTACTACAGAGGCTGGCCAAATGATTGCAAGAGCACCATGTTCAAATTGTTCATGCAACATGGGCTCAGAATTGCCCAGGGCCGTCTTTAAGGCAGGGCAAAAGGGGCCCTCTCATTGTTGTGGGGCCCAAAGCAGCTGCCTCATACTTGTCAACTATCCCAGTTTAAATTCCCTTGTCCCTTGAAGTTTTAGTCCTGTGCTGTGTGTCCTGATATCTCAGTGTGAAGTGCTGCTACTAATGCTGCCCAGCTCTGCCCTATTGTTGTGTACAGATGACTCACCTGCAGACCCTGTGTTTACATGTAAATAACCGTCATTCATATGTAAATAGCTGATGCCCCTCTGCAGTGAAGAGATGATGTGCTGTAACCTCTAGCAACCAATCAGTGAGCAGTATTAATGTACAGTAATCTCTAGCAACCAATCAACAAGAAGAAATCATGTGCTGTAACCTCCAGAAACTAATCAGTGAGCCATAATGTGTGCTGTAACCTCTAGCAACCAGTCAGTAAGTGGTAATGACATGCTGTAACCTCCGGCAACCAATCGCAATCACTGCCTGATCTGATACAGTAAACTGATTTTAAGTCTAGCTGATATTTATTGTATGTCTCAGAGCAGGTGGAGAGCAAAATTGCATGGGGGGGGGGGATATTTTTTGCCCAGGGTCCAATCAATATTAAAGACGGCCCTGGTCTTGCCTCCATTCAAACTTGAGTGTGAGCATAGCCAGGAGCATAGCCAGGATTTACGCTCCCCTGTGTGAGTATCTTTCACTTGGAGACTGTAAACCTTTTACTTCTTAAACAATAAAAACAGATCTAAATGATCCTCTTATTTTTGGGAGATGTGATGGAATGAGACGTGTGAATATCTTCTGTTCTAAGAAGGCCTTACTGTGCAGCAAAATGTTGTTGCTTGACATTATTACTATTATTATAATGCAGGGTTTATATAGCGCCAGCAGTTTGCGCATACAACATTCACTTTACCTGGGCTACCATCAACTACAGACCTACGTGTAGTAATTGTGTTACTGCAAATCCAAAACAAAAAAAAACAAAACATACTGAATGAATAAAAACTTTATTTTAAAAACAGCAGTGTAACGTGAATTCTTCTCCTTCTCTCAGGGCTCTGTTTTCTGGAAGATGGACAGAGAAGATAGTATATGATATACCCGGAATTACCCCGGACATGATGAGGTTGATCCTCCAGTACGCCTACACCACTTCACTGTCCATCAACTCCGAGAACGTGGAAGAACTGTTTATGGAGGCAGACCAATTCAACATCTTGGGTCTACAATGGCGCTGCTCGGATTTTCTCATTGGCCAGCTATGCCCCGAGAACTGCGTTGGCATTGTCAGGTTCTCCAGCCACTTTCATTGCCCCAAGCTGCATGAAAACACCCATGCATACGTTCTTCACCATTTTCAGGAGATAGCATCGACCTCCGAGGAGCTTCTGGATCTCACCCTGACAAAGTTTGAGGACCTCATCAACAAAGACGATCTTGTTGTTAAAAGCGAGGAAGTCGTCTTTGAAACCGTCATCAAATGGATTGATCACAACCCAAGTGACCGCAGGCAATACGTCACCACCCTACTGCCTAAGGTAAGGTAGAGGTACTTGTAACGGCACCCCAAGTATGAAAGGGGTTAACACCGTTAGGATATTCCCTTTCCAACCACACGACAGCCACCAGACACTCCAACCAGCCGAATAAGACCCCATACGAATGGTTCTCCCCCCAGATACGAGACAACGCTCTGTATTCAAGTTCCAAAACAGGGAAAGACTTTATTTTCAAAACACATGGTAACACATTTCTCTTCCAAACCCTTCCCTCCCATCCTTTGGGGAACAGGGCGGGTTAAACTGTCCAATGACAATGGTAATACATCTCAGGTGTGTTCAAACTTCTCCTTTGATAAACAGTCTTAGGCAGGAGGGGTGATTCCCCCCCCCCTCCTCACAGAAGACACTTCAACATCCCATAATATGCAGCCAGACGGTTGACCAGCTCCAATCCACATTGTCACAGTAGCAGACTTAATTCATAATAGACAATAGAATGCAAATAACCTTAACTCCTCACCGCAATGATTACACCCCCCCCCCCCCCCCCTCACAGTACACATTCAATCTAGATACAATGTATGTGCAGCTTGAATATGGCCATCATAGGCCATATTGGGGTTTTCATTCACCCTGTGCCCCTAATAGAGACACAGGGTGATTGACACATAAGAGCCATTGGGGGAGCTGAAGCAAGGGTATCTCATACTTTCTAAGCGATTCTGAGTCCCCCGGGCCTAAAGTGAGGAAGTCGTCTTTGAAACCGTCATCAAATGGATTGATCACAACCCAAGTGACCGCAGGCAATACGTCACCACCCTACTGCCTAAGGTAAGGTAGAGGTACTCATTGGGGTTGATTTACTAAAACTGGAGAGTGCAAAAACTGATGCAGCTCTGCATGGTGTCCAATCAGCTTCTAACTCCAGCTTGTTCAGTTAAGCTTTTACAAAAAAAAAAACCTGGAAGCTGATTGGTTTCTATGCAGAGCTGCACTAGATTTTGCACTCTCCGGTTTTAGCAAATCAACCACAATGTAAGTGTAGCGCTACCCCCAGTTAAGAGAGCTGCTGATATTGATTTGGGCCCTGTAGTGCACTGCTGTCAACCCCTGGCAATCGGCTCTAACCTCCCGTGGCACAGCTGGTGATAGAGGGATAGGACCGCGTGACCGCAACTGTTGGTGACGCAGTCCTATAACAAACATACACAGAATATACTTTAAAACTCCTATTAAAGTAAGCGGAACTGACACCAAATGTACTTTACCCAGATATTTTACTGAGGCTAATGGGCAAGTAATAAACAACAGTATAACAAGTTGCAGATCCCTGCAATAAACAGTAATAAAGATAAACAGAGTAATCAGAATAATAAAGTATTGCTATGCAACTCTAGCGCTGCCCTTTTACAGCTACTTCCCCTCATGGGTAGACTAACACCCAGCAATGTCTACCTATGCAGTCAGACCTGACTGATCTAAATGGAAGTTCAGTGAAACAATATTTGCTAGCAATCTTTTCGGTGGTGCACTTGAAGAACAACTTTGTAATCCCAACGAATAGTAAAGATAAAGTATCTGTCTTTAAACAGCTCTCACCACCTGGACAAGTCCAAGTCCCTTTCCTCCATCGATTCGTCTAGGAACAGGAATCCACCGACATCCAAGTCTTCAATCCTTCTGGTGTACTGCAGCAAGGAGGATTAGATGTCTCTAAGGCTCTGCTAGGCTGGCAGAGGGCTCTTTGGAAAGGAGCACACGGCCCGGGCTTCAGGCCTTGTGCACACAGCAGTTCAGCACAGACATCCTCTTGCTAGGAGAGGGGTGTCCAAAGAGGCCGACCAAAACTCCGCCTCCCCTTTATAAAGTCTGCCCCAGCAGTCTCTGTTCTGGAGCAATGCACCCTGGGTGCTGCAAGATGTACTGGGAGATGTAGTCTCTCTCTCCTCTGCTTTCACTTCCATAATGTCTCTTTACTTCCTCCCGACTCACCTCTCACTTGGAACTTCTTGTCTCTCTGCATTAAAGGGGAACACCCCGCTACACACTCCCCCCACTTGAACTCTTTGGTCCCCAAAGATAAACTTCAACAAATACTGTTTACCATTTTGGACAATGTCGAGCATGATGTTGGCATAGGGAATTCCCACCAAAACTTTGGGATGGAACTCTCTTGCCCACAGGTCACACTACCATGAGTGGCCTGCCTAACTGTGCCAGAGAGTGAGCTGGGGTTGCCCTCCACCAAATGGACGGTGGAAGGATCAGGTTGTTCAACACTTCTCCTAGCCGTTACAACAGAGTCCTCTGAGCTCGTCCCCATTTGGGGGTAAGTTAGTTTCTTGGGAGGCCTGATGACTCTGCGAGCCCTCTGCTCTCTTGGTGCTTCTGACTCTGGCACCACAGGCTCTTCTTCAGGAGTAAGTTCAGGTAACATTGCTGGTTCTGGAACCTCTGATTCAGAAGTCAACTGACGTATGGAATCTCTAGAGTCCTCCTCTGCGCAAGTGTCAGGAACATCTTCCCAGTAATCAGCTGAGGGACTGAAGGGTATGAATTCAGTAGCCTCCGGATTCAGCGTTGCATCTGGGGTATCCCCTCCATTTGGGAGATCTATGGCGGACGTTCCCAGAGTCGAGGGAGGCCACAGCCAGTCCAGTTCTCCACCTTCTTCTGTACTCAATTGGGAGGCCTCCCCATCTTTGGCTCGAGAGGTCTGGGACCGAGTGTTCGGCCTAGGAATATCCAGGATAGAGGCCGGTTCAGGGGAGTCTCTCACGGGAGGTATTCTGACTGCCTCAGCAAGTGGGAGCAGGTGGTTCCGATGCCATGTCTTCAGTGGACCCACCTTTCCTTCTGGCTTTAGTTTGTAGACAGGCAAACCGGGCAACTTCCTACAGACAACATAGGGCTCAGATCTCCACCTGTCGGCAAGCTTGTGTTTTCCAGGGACCCCCAGATTGCGTAGCAGTACTCGGTCCCCGGGCTGCAGATCTTGCACTCGAACCTTCAGATCAAAATTTCTCTTGTTGCGGGCCCCCCTTTGATCCGAAGCCGCCTGGGCTTGTTCATAGGCCACCTGCAAGCTACGTCTAAGTCTGTCCACGTATCCCTTGTGGGATGTAGCTGAGGTATTGTCTATAGAAGTGCCAAAGGCCAGGTCCACAGGTAGCCTTGCTTCTCTCCCAAACATAAGTCGATAAGGGGAGTAGCCAGTGGCGTCACTTGTGGTACAGTTATAGGCATGTACTAGGGCTGATATGTGCTGACTCCAGTGTTGCTTCTTCTCTGTTTCTAAGGTTCCCAACATGTTGAGCAGGGTCCGGTTAAATCTCTCCGGCTGAGCATCTCCTTGTGGGTGGTAAGGCGTGGTTCTGGTCTTCTTTATTCCTAATGAATCCAAAAGTCTTCGGATCAACCGACTCTCAAAGTCCCTTCCTTGATCTGAGTGGAGTCTCTGTGGTAGTCCGTAATGGACAAAATACTTCTCCATAAGTATCTTGGCCACGGTGGATGCCTTCTGGTCTTTGGTTGGGAAAGCTTGAGCATAGCGGGTGAAATGGTCGGTTATTACCAGAACATTCCCCAATCCACTCAGGTCGGGTTCGAGGCAGAGAAAGTCAATGCATACCAGATCCATTGGGCCTTGACTCTGTAAATGGCCCATTGGGGCAGCTTGATGGGGTAGGGTCTTTCTCTGAATGCATCGTGCACAGGAATGGCAATACTCCTCTACTTCTGCACTCATGCAGGGCCAATAGAACCGATTTCTGACAAGCTGGAAGGTCCTTTCTGCCCCTAGGTGACCATGATGGTCATGCAGGGCAATTAGTACAGTCTCTCGGTGCTTCTCTGGAAGAAATAACTGCCACTTATCTTCTGAGTCATCAGAGGGGCCCCTTCGGTAGACCACTCCCTGATGTACCTGTAGCCTGTCCAATTCCTTCCTCAACAGGCGAGCCTCCTTTGAGGGGTGATGTAGGAATTTGTTGGGATCCTGATTCTCCAGGGCTTCGAGGACCAATCTCCCCATGGGGTCTTCCAATTGGTCACACCTCAACTCCTTCTTGGACAGTCTCGGTAGGTTGTCTTCCTCCAGTTGAGTTACCCCACAATAGTGTTTGGGGACTCCTACCATGGTAACCCCTATTTCTTCTGCTCTGGAGCTTCCTCTGGCTTGGAATTCAGCCCCTTGACAAAGGGCCCGCACCCCGTCCGGTGCCACTTGGGTCCAATCTTCCCAGTCATTTGTCGTGGCATGAGACCTCCGGGACAGGGCATCTGCATCCCTATTTCCGGCTCCTGGTCTGTACTTCAGACTGAAGTTGAATCCAGACAATGCGGCCAACCACCTGTGTCCGGTGGCATCTAGTTTCGCGGTGGTGAAGAGGTAGGTCAGGGGGTTGTTGTCTGTCTTCACAGTAAACTCTGCCCCATACAAGTAGTCTTTTAGCTTGTCTACTACCGCCCATTTGAGGGCCAGGAATTCCAGCTTATGAGTGGGGTAATTCTTTTCTGAGGGGTCAGGCTCCTGCTCACATAGGCCACTGGTCGCAGTTGTCCTTCATGTTCTTGGTAGAGTACACCACCTAGACCCTCATGGCTGGCATCCACATGTAATTCATAAGGTCTGGTAGGGTCGGCGTAGGCCAGGACTGGGGCAGTGGTTAAGCTCCTCTTCAGAGCATGAAAGGCCTCTTCACACCTTGGGTTCCACTGATCTTGAACTGACTCACCAGGCCTCCTGGGCCCTGAGTCATCCTCTTCCCCTTCTGCCTTTAGCAATTCATTCAACGGGCGGGCAATCCGAGCAAACCCCTCCACAAACCTCCTATAATAGGAGCAGAACCCCAGGAAGGATCTGAGCTCTGTTACTGTGGTGGGTCGTGGCCAGGAAGTGACTGCTTCCAACTTCTCAGGATCTGTGGCCACCCCTTCTTCAGACACTATGTGCCCCAGATAGTTCACAGAAGACTGGTAGAACCGACACTTCTCGGGGGAAAGCTTAAGTCCCTCTTCGCTGAGTCTTCTCAATACTTTCTCCAACCTGGCTTCATGTTCTTCCAAGGTTCTTCCAAAGACAATGACATCGTCCAAGTACACAAGGACTTCTATAAGATTCATGTCTCCAACAGTCTTCTCCATAAGGCGTTGAAAGGTAGCAGGAGCTCCAGACAGACCCTGAGGCATCCTATTGAATTCGAAGAATCCCACCGGGGTTATGAAGGCTGTCTTCTCCCTGTCTTCTGGGTGCATAGGGATTTGATAGTACCCACTCTTGAGGTCCATCACACTGAACCATTTGGCTCCAGACAAACTTTGTAGGGCATCTTCTATCCTTGGCGTGGTGTATTGGTCAGGGATGGTTCTCCTGTTGAGAGTCCTGTAATCGATACAAAGCCTCAACGACCCATTCTTCTTTCTGACCACCACGATTGGGGAGGCATAGGGACTTCTAGACTCCCGGATCACACCAGTCTTCTTTAGTTCTACAAGTTGTTCCCTCAGATCCTCCAGATCTGCCAGGGGGACCCGCCTGACCCTCTCTCGGAAGGGCTTATCTTCTTGGAGGCGGATCCGATGGGTGGCACTTCTTGCACACCCCACATCGAATTCATCTTCGGAAAAGATCTTCTCCCACCTGGACAGCTGGGCCTTGGCTCTTTCTTTCCAAGCCCTGGGTAGGTTCGGGTTTTCCACGGACAGTTTCTCCCAAACATCTCCTCCGTCACCCGTCCCCTTGACTTCGGACCAAGTGACCGGGGCAGCAGGGCTCACCTGACCAAGCAACACTCTGGCAGGGATCTCCATGGGTCCTCCCGTAGTGTTCCTAACACTCACCGGAACTCTGCCATGGGCCTTCTTCAGGGCCTTGAACGGAATCACTTCTGGTATCACTTCCAGGCCTGAGGACTCTTCCCTTGGGTCTGATTCCAGCATGACAAAGGGGCCAGGTTGTTCCCACGAAAGCTTCACAGTGGCCCTAAGACAGGTTACTTCTCCGGGGTGTAGCACTACTCCTTCTCTGCCAAGTCTCCACACCTTCCCTATCCCCTCTCCCGGGGTCTTCTGCTCTAAGACCAGTCGTTGGTAGGCCGTCTTTAGCATGGGATGGATTTTGGTGGCTGAATGGTTTCTCTCTTTCACTAGAGGGGTCAGGAGTCTCCTGACTAGATCCGTGTTTGTCCCAATGATCAGGGAAATCTTGCTGGCTCCAGGCGGCCGGGGACACACAACTGCCAGGGTGTCAAACACTTCAGCCTTCCCAGCCACGGATGGGTCGAAAGTCATCTTTATGGGCAGGTACCCATCATAAGGGAAACTCTGGGTTCCAAGTCCCCATATCTCCAGCTCTTCTATCTTCTGGATAGGCAGATGACTCAAGTGCCTATCATAGAAGTCCCGGTATAGTAAAGTCACCTGTGCTCCGGTGTCCAAAAGAGCTTTAGTATAGACTCCTTCCACTTGAATGGGCACAGTAGGAGACGGGCCCACCAGTTCCTTTGGGTATGGCCGGACTGGGGTCACCTCTTTTTTTTGGCTTTCGACCCTTGCCCTGCTCCTTTTGGACTTTAATTTTTCCTGAGCCTGGCATGCATTGACTTTCTCCCTCTCAATGGGGGCACAAACCCGCTGAGGGATGTTATTGTTCCTTTTAGGTGAATGTTCCTTCTTTGGGGTGCTGTACTTCCACTGAGGGGTCTTGCCCCCTCCCTCTGGGGTACATCTTGGTGGGGGTGTACTATACCTCCTCCTAGGAGTTTTGTCTCCTCCATTCTTGGCCTTTTTTTTTAGTTTGGAGCGCACTGAAGATGATGGGCACCCGGTTGACTCCTTCACCGGGGCCCTTTGGAGTTTCCCGCCGGCTTGCAATTATCTGTTCTCTTCTTCTTTGGGCTGGAGCATACGTTTGCAAAGTGGCCACTCCCTCCGCAGTTATAGCAAATCACCTCTTCTCGGTCCTGTAGGGAGGCCGGTGCTGAGGTGTTCGGGAACAACTCCTTTCTTGGGCTTGGTTTCTCTCGTCTTCTCTGATCTTTCTCCATCAAAGAGGTCAGCATCTCCAACACTTGGGCCATTTGCGATTTCAGAGTGTCAACCTCCGCTTCTCTTTCTGGGCTCTTGACCGAATGTACCAACACTGGTACAGGTGTGACATTCGCCTTGGCCACCTGCTGATCTTCCTCCAGCGCCTCTTCGTCCCTAATAATTTTTATTAGATCAGAGTAGGTTATTGACATTCCTCCTCCTGAGGTTTTCAGGTGCAGCCAGACCGGGTCTGAGCGCCGCGCTCCCCTCATGATCTGCTTCATGCGTGCTTCATCTGCATCTTTGGGCAGCATTCCCTTCTTCAGTACAATCTTGCATAACTGCCTGTTCAGCCTTCTAACATATTCTGACAGTTTCTCATTCGGCTGCTGGAGAGTGTGTTCAATTTGATAAATCATCTCTGACACCTTCTCCAGCTGACCAAACTCTTCCTGCAGCATGGCCAGGCAATCTTGAGCTGTACAGTTTTCATTTCCAAACCGGAAGCTCTTCACCGATTCTGCCGCGGCACCTTTCAGACTTTCTAAGACTCGCTGTCTCTTCTGTGCCTCAGGCACCTCCCATGCTTCTACTGCCTGCAATGCCTGTTCCACCCAAGTGTCAAAATCTTCCTCCCCCGCAGGGACGGGGAGCTTCCCTGAGAAGGTGCTAAGCTTCTGGTAACCGGCCTCCACATGCACCGTACTGCTTTTCAGGCACTTAATTACAAGGTCTCCTAGAGCATTCAACAATTCAGGCCCTATAGCGGCCAGCGGTGATCCCGGGCTTAATAGTTCCTTAAGCTTTTCTGCTTTAGGGGATAGTGGTGGAGATAATTGTGGGAGTGATGGCTTTGGTGTCTGAAACCATTCTTCCTTCACTGGCAGCGTATGTATCAAGTGATAGATCTGATTATCTATGGCTTGTATACTCTGACTTTTAAAATGCTCTGGGATTTCGTTTTTCCATTCTACCAGTGCGTATGTAAACGAGATCACTGGATCTGGCCTAAAATCCATCACCCATGCTTTGTGGCTCGGAGACAGTAACAATACGAGCTGTTTTATCTCCTCTTCCTTCCATCTTTCCCCCGGGAGTACAATGACTACCGCCGCGGTTGGATCGGCGCCAATCGCTGCGCACCACTGTGACATTGCCAGCGGGTCCATGCTGGTACTTCTGACCGGCTTGATTGCAGCGTGCAACGTACAAGGATCCCGGACTCGAGCCCCCACGTGTAGCGCTACCCCCAGTTAAGAGAGCTGCTGATATTGATTTGGGCCCTGTAGTGCACTGCTGTCAACCCCTGGCAATCGGCTCTAACCTCCCGTGGCACAGCTGGTGATAGAGGGATAGGACCGCGTGACCGCAACTGTTGGTGACGCAGTCCTATAACAAACATACACAGAATATACTTTAAAACTCCTATTAAAGTAAGCGGAACTGACACCAAATGTACTTTACCCAGATATTTTACTGAGGCTAATGGGCAAGTAATAAACAACAGTATAACAAGTTGCAGATCCCTGCAATAAACAGTAATAAAGATAAACAGAGTAATCAGAATAATAAAGTATTGCTATGCAACTCTAGCGCTGCCCTTTTACAGCTACTTCCCCTCATGGGTAGACTAACACCCAGCAATGTCTACCTATGCAGTCAGGCCTGACTGATCTAAATGGAAGTTCAGTGAAACAATATTTGCTAGCAATCTTTTCGGTGGTGCACTTGAAGAACAACTTTGTAATCCCAACGAATAGTAAAGATAAAGTATCTGTCTTTAAACAGCTCTCACCACCTGGACAAGTCCAAGTCCCTTTCCTCCATCGATTCGTCTAGGAACAGGAATCCACCGACATCCAAGTCTTCAATCCTTCTGGTGTACTGCAGCAAGGAGGATTAGATGTCTCTAAGGCTCTGCTAGGCTGGCAGAGGGCTCTTTGGAAAGGAGCACACGGCCCGGGCTTCAGGCCTTGTGCACACAGCAGTTCAGCACAGACATCCTCTTGCTAGGAGAGGGGTGTCCAAAGAGGCCGACCAAAACTCCGCCTCCCCTTTATAAAGTCTGCCCCAGCAGTCTCTGTTCTGGAGCAATGCACCCTGGGTGCTGCAAGATGTACTGGGAGATGTAGTCTCTCTCTCCTCTGCTTTCACTTCCATAATGTCTCTTTACTTCCTCCCGACTCACCTCTCACCTGGAACTTCTTGTCTCTCTGCATTAAAGGGGAACACCCCGCTACATAAGAAAAACAAATTCCATATTTTTTGCATTACTTTGTAGGTGCATTCTCGCACAGTGCAATCAGCACCCCCGTTGAACTTTTTGAGAAAAATAGTGAAGGTTTTCAACCCCTTCCTTTCCATAGTTTGTAAAAAATGTACACAAAATGTTATAGGTAATCTTAAAGCGGAAATCCACCCAAAAGGGGAAGTTCCGCTTTAAGTCCTCCTCCCGTGCCACATTTGGCACCTCATTTTTTGGGGGGTGGAGGAGAGGGAAGTGGGTACCTAGTTTTGACAGGTACCCGCTTCCACTTCCATTCAGATCTCCTCTCCCTCTCCGCAGTCTTCTGGGACACGTCACAGGTCCCAGAAGACTGCAGGACCATTCAAAAAGTGCAGCGAGGTTCACGCATGCACAGTGGGCAGTCGGCTGTGAAGTTGAAAGCATCATAGCTGGCTGCCCACAGTTAGGATGCCGTCGCTGGATCCCTGGACAGGTTAGTCTACTTTTATTAAATGTCAGCAGCTGCAGGATTTGTAGCTGCTGACTTTTATTTTATTATTTTTTTCCAGAGTGAACCTCCTCTTTAAACTGAACAGTCTTAAGTTACCTTTCAATATCTGAGAGTGTTTGCTATCCCAACCCATTTATGGCTAGATCATGTTTGTTTCTCTATAGGCTCCCTGATCATAGCCAACGTTCCCTGGATTTATGCCAACTCCAACCAGTATGTAGGCATGGACAGGCTGCAGTACATCCTCCAACCTGATGGTGAAACTGTGGTAGTTCTTGTTGGCAGAGGTCCAGTGGGGGGAAAGGCTCCTATAGTGGGCTCCAGGTGGCCATCTTGGGGAGGACGGTGATCATTTGCCCCACTTGCAATGAGGCATTAAGGTAGTGAGAGAGCTCCACTGGTTAGGAAAAGCACAGGTGCAGACGTAGGGAGAGGTCCTGGAGGAGCAGGGACACGTAGGTCCTCTTTTTCTGGGTGTCTCCATTGCACCAGTCTCGAACAGACTACCTCTGACCATCATATACCGCAGGGGCCTAGTGGAACCTTGTGTCACTGAATCTTACCACCACCCCTCCAATGAAGCACTCCTCTGGTACTGTGAAATTATGAATGGGATTTTTAACACCACTGAGTAAAGTCGGCTTCCTTGTCAGTATTCTTTAGATAAGGAAACTGTATACTTCACAGGTTATGTAGTGCCAAAATTGTATTGGACTGTTGTACCTTGATGAGTTTTGTCTATTGAGTTTTGTTGACCTCTACAACATAAACCCCTTTTTCTCTTCTTCCCCAGGTTCGAATGGCCTTGATGCACCCCAGGTATTTAATGAACAACGTGATGACCAACATCCACATACAGCACAACAAAGATTGTATGAATATTGTCACCAGTGTGCTAAAAACAAAGTATGACTTAAACGCAAATGGATCCTCCAGGTCATGTTTCATGAACCCATTGACAAGACCACGCCTGCCAAGAGCAATTCTACTGGCCGTTGGCGGCTGGAGCTCTAATAACCCTACCAACGCCATGGAGGCCTACGACTGCAAAGTCGACCGCTGGGTTTACATTACCCATGATATGGAAAGACCCAGGGCCTACCATGGAACGGCATACCTAAATGGTTATGTGTACCTGGTTGGAGGGTTTAACGGCGTGGATTTCTTTAATAGCGTAAGACGGTTTGACCCAATCAAGAAGATCTGGCAACAGGTTTCTCCAATGAATAATAAGCGCTGCTATGTCAGCACGGCAGTCCTGGAAAACCGGCTCTACGCCATGGGCGGTTTTGATGGCCACATTCGCCTGAAATCTGCAGAATATTACAACCCAGAAACCAATCAATGGGATCTTATAGCTCCAATGAATGAGATAAGAAGCGATGCAAAAGCCACCACCCTCAATGGGAAGGTAAGATATAGATATCCACTTAAAAAAACAAATGGTCTTACACACCCCTACATTCTAGAGCTGCAGCCTCCATCGGTTTCTTCGGCATACAACATTTCTGTGAGTGTCGGATGCCTTTGTCCGCTGTAGCATAAAGTGTTTCCATCCTCTGACCACTGGGCCACTACAAGACTCAGCAATGACATGGGGGTCAGAGGACGTTCCTTCTTCCAGGTCAGGGACCTGCTAAGCAGTGAAGAAAGGGTGGGTTTCTTTTTTGTTTGTAATTCCTTTGTTCATACAATTATTATGCACAAAACAGACAAGCAAATTACCAGTATAAGCGGAGTACTGGGTATTGTCCAGATTTCTTTTAAAGTGATTGTAAAGGTACCGTTTAAAAAAAACCAAAAAAAAAACCTGTTATACTTACCTGCTCTGTGCAATGGTTTTGCACAGAGCATCCCCGATCCCCCTGTTCTCCAGTCCCCCACTGGCGCTCCTGGCTCCCCCCCCCCCCCCCCGTTAAGTGCCCCCATAGCAAGCCACTTGCTATAGGGGCAGTAATGCGTGCTCCCTCCTGAGCCTATGAACACACAGAGCATTGCTTGGCCCCGCCTCCCATCCCCTCGTCACTGACTGATATTCACAGCAGCTCCCACTGCTGTATCTGAGCCAATGGGGAATGAGAGAGCCTCCGCTCTTGTGCACATCGCTGGATCGAGATCAGGCTCAAATATGTATTTAGGGGTGCTGTGGGGAGAGCTACATGCAGAAGGTTTTCTACCTTACTGCATAGAAAGTAGTAAGGTAAACAAAAAAACCCTCTGCCTTCAAAACCACTTTAAAGCGGAGGTTCACCAGGATTTTTTTTTTTTAAAAGCCAGCAGCTACAAATACAGCAGCTGCTTACTTTTAAAAAATGGACACTTACCTGTCCAGGTCGCCCGTGACGTCGGCAGCCAAAGCCGAGCTACTGCTCGGCTCTCGGCTTCCCCCGCCGCCATCCACGGTGAGGGAATTGGGAACTGAAGCCCTGCTGCTTCACTGCCCGGTTCCCTACTGCGCATGCGCGAGTCACGCTGTGCGTATAACAGGTCCCCGCTGTGTCCTGGGAGCCGAGTGTTTCCCAGAACACAGCAGGGGGGGGGTGACGTGAAGGGGCAGGACTCCCACGGGAGTCTATACCCGGAAGTGGTGCAAATACCTGTTTTATACAGGTATCTGCACCCCCTCCCCCCTGAAAGGTGTCAAATGTGACACCGGAGGGGGGAGGGTTCCGAAAAGCGGAGGTTCCATTTTGGGTGAACCTCCGCTTTAAGTAAGTAGCACTGGAGGTAACACACTGGGGTTTTTCAGCTGCCTTTGAGCTATATCAGGCTTCTGGTGTATTGCTGTACCATTATGGTCTATTCACACCTATGCGTTTCCCCCAATGCCATTTAATATCACTTTTATTATGTTTTTACAGATCTATATATGTGGCGGATTCACTGGTGAGGAATCCTTGTTTACAGCAGAAGTCTACCACCCAGATATTGACCAATGGAGCATGATCGCCCCGATGCGGAATCGACGCAGTGGTGTCGGTGTCATCGCCTATGGAGATCTGGTCTATGCTGTATGTGTAATGATTACTTTCTACCCAAATGATATTGCATGAGAAATATAATTTGCAGCATGTGTCTGGTGAAACCGTTGTCAGAAGAACTGGAAATGAGAGGATAATGCTGCGTACACACGACCGTTTTTAATGTCAACGTTTTTCTCAACGTGATTTTTCTTGTTTCCTCTCAAGCCTGTCTTGCATACACACGTTTATTAAAAAAAACGCTTGAGCAAAGCGCACTAGCGTACAACACGTAGAACGGCACTATAAAGGGGAAGTTGGCGCCACCCTTCATGTTAGTAAAGTTTGTTGAGCGGCGATTCGCGCTTTTCAGCCTCGTGCTTTTCAGTCCGTTACAGCGTGACGAATGTGATATCTCCATTACAATCGCTAGTTTTACCAGAACGAGCGCTCCCGTCTCATACTTGATTCTGAGCATGCGTGTTTTTTTTCCCCCTCGTAAAAGCATACACACTACCGTTTTTCACGACGTTAAAAAGAACGACGTGAAAAACGACATGAAAAAATAGAGCAGGTTCTCATTTTTTTAGGCCATTTTTCACGTCGTGAAAAATGCTCTGGAGCCTACACACGATCGTTTTTAATGCCCAATTTAAAGAATGGCATTTTTAACGTCGTGAAAAACGGTCGTGTGTATGCGGCATATCTCTCTAACAGAGCCCCTGAAAGGAGTACTAATCCTTTCCCACTCCATCCAAAACTAGGAAAAATGGCCTTGACTTGACATTCACTTTAACCACTTCAATACCATGCACTTATGCACCTTCCCGCCCAGACCAATTTTCAGCTTTCAGTACTCTCACACTTTGAATGACAATTACTTAGTTATGCTACACTGTATCCAAACAAAATTTTCATCATTTTCTTCTCACAAATAGAGCTTTCTTTTGGTGGTATTTAATCGCCACTGGGTTTTTTATTTTTTGCGATATAAGCAAAAAAACAGCAATTTTTTAAAAAAAAAAACACTTTTTTTTAGTTTCTATTGTAAAATTTTGTAAATAAGTAATTTTTCTTCATAAATTTGTGCCAAAATGTATACTGCTACATATCTTTGGTAAAATGAACCCAAATTAGTGTATATTATTTGGTCTTTGTGAAAGTTATAGAGTCTACAAACTATGGTGGCAATCACTGAAAATTTATCACATCTGATCACGCCTGATGTACTGAAGGGATATCTCATTTCTTGAGACACTAACAAGCGAGGAAAGTACAAATACCCCAAAATTACCCCTTTTTGGAAAGTAGACAGTCCAAGGTATTTACTAAGAGGCGTGGTGAGTTTTTTGAAGTTGTATTTTTTTCCCACAATTCTTTTTTTTCTTACACAAACTGGTCATATTAACAGTTTTTTTTCTCTCACACAGCATATGCATAATTGCAACTACACCCCAAAATACATTCTGCTACTCCTCCTGAGTGTAGCGATACCACATGTGTGAGACTTTTACACAGCCTGGCCATATACAGAGGCCCAACATTGAAGTAGCACTTTCAGGCGTTCTACAAGCATAAATCGCACATATCCTTTCTCAACCACCTATTACAATTTTGAAGGCCCTGGAGCACCAGGACAATAGAATTTTCCACAAAATGACCCCATTTTGGAAAGCACACACCCCAACGTATAATCTATGAAGCATTATGAGTCTTTTGAACGGTTCATTTTTTTCCAGAAGGTTTTGGAAAATGTGGAGAAAAAATGAAAATGCATTTTTTTTACACAAAGTTGTCCATTTATAAGATATTTCTAACGCATAGCATATACATAGCAAAAATAACACCCCAAAATGCATTCTTCTACTCCTCCTGAGTATAGCGATACCACATGTGTGAGACTTTTACACAGCCTGGCCATATACAGAGGCCCAACATTGAAGTAGCACTTTCAGGCGTTCTACAAGCATAAATCGCACATATCCTTTCTCAACCACCTATTACAATTTTGAAGGCCCTGGAGCACCAGGACAATAGAATTTTCCACAAAATGACCCCATTTTGGAAAGCACACACCCCAACGTATAATCTATGAAGCATTATGAGTCTTTTGAACGGTTCATTTTTTTCCAGAAGGTTTTGGAAAATGTGGAGAAAAAATGAAAATGCATTTTTTTACACAAAATTGTCCATTTATAAGATATTTCTAACGCATAGCATATACATAGCAAAAATAACACCCCAAAATGCATTCTGCTACTCCTCCTGAGTATAGCGATACCACATGTGTGAGACTTTTACACAGCCTGGCCATATACAGAGGCCCAACATTGAAGTAGCACTTTCAGGCGTTCTACAAGCATAAATCGCACATATCCTTTCTCAACCACCTATTACAATTTTGAAGGCCCTGGAGCACCAGGACAATAGAATTTTCCACAAAATGACCCCATTTTGGAAAGCACACACCCCAACGTATAATCTATGAAGCATTATGAGTCTTTTGAACGGTTCATTTTTTTCCAGAAGGTTTTGGAAAATGTGGAGAAAAAATTAAAATGCATTTTTTATACACAAAGTTGTCAATTTATAAGATATTTCTAACACATAATATGTACATAACAAAAATTACACCCCAAAATGCATTCTTCTACTCCTCCTGAGTATAGCGATACCACATGTTTGAGACTTTTACACAGCCTGGCCACATACAGAGGCCCAACATCCAAGTAGCACCTCTGTAAGGGTATGTACTTACCGAGGCCGAGATGCCGAGAGTGGTTCACCTTTGCGACTTGACGCACTCCACCCCCTGGAGTTGAGACAGGGAGTAGCTGGCGAGAAGCGGCACCGGCTACCGGCAGGTGGTGGGTACTTGTAGACGGTCCGGTAGTGCTGAGTAGACTGAAGAAACAGGCTTCAAGCAGGAACTAGCCGGATTGGTAAAGTTCAAACAGCAGGAGATAATGGAAGCCGGTGCAGGTTGAGTCCGGGTTGCAATTGCAAGGTAACAGTCCCGGCTGGGGGTCTAGCACAGTAAAAGGCAACAAGTCCAGAGAATACCGGGAACCAGGCAGGAGTTCAAAGGAAACGCGGAAGTCCAAAAGGTACAAGCAGGAGGTCAAGGATTGTAGACAGGCAGCAGATCCGAGTCACAGGCCGAGGGTCAAACACAGGAGAAGGCAGAAGTCCGTATAGCAAGCCGAGGGTCAGGTCCAGGAGAGAGATCAGAGGAGTCAAGCCAGTCCGGGTCACAAGGAGATTTTCAAGATAGTTTTCCAGAGTCTTGGGTATACAGGAAAGCTGACAAACCAGCAACTTGTCAGTGCAACTGGGTCTCTTTAAATAGGCCCGCCTGGATTCCTATTGGTGCGCCGCCGCGCATGCGCGCACGCCGCTGCGTCGGCGCGCGCACCCGAGGACGTAGAAGCGCCGTCCCGTGCACGTGCATGCGCCGAAGCATCATTCCGCCGCGCGTGCGCATTGGGCGCTGATTGGCGCCGTTGGACGGATTTCCCTGACAGTGCCCCCCTCCTAGGGGCGGACTCCGGACGCCCAGACTAGACATCAACTCGGGATGTTCCTGGTGAAAGACTCTAATTAGGCGGGGAGCATGTAGGTTCCTAGATGGTTCCCAAGAGTTGTCCTCTGGGGGATACCCCTTCCATTTGATTAAATACTGCAACTGCCTGCCTCTTTTCCTGCAGCCCAAGATAGATTCCACCACATACTCATCTTCACCATCAACCTCCACAGGTGGAGGAGGTGGCTCATCCCTTCCCGGGAAGGAGCTGGAGACTACTGGTTTCAACAGAGACGTGTGGAAGACCGGGTGTATCCTGTAGGAGTCGGGCAGTGCCAATTCAAAGGCCACAGGGTTGATTACTCGCTTGATTTTAAAAGGGCCTATAAATCTTGGTCCCAATTTCCGTGAAGGGATCGGCAATTTGAGGTTGGTGGCGGAGAGCCATACTTCCTCCCCAACTTTGAAGACTGGATTTTCCTTCCTACCCTTGTCATAGTGTCTCTTGTAAGACTCCTGGGCGTTTTGCATCATTTCCTGGAGTCTCAGAAAATTAGATTGAACAAAGGCTATCCGATCTTGAACAGCAGGAACAGAGCTCTCCGGAATGTCATCAGGGAGGAAGGAAGGATGGAAGCCAAAGTTGGCCCAAAAAGGAGTTTGACTGGTGGCTGAATGCACCGAGTTGTTATATGCAAATTCAGCGTAGGATAATAGGGAGGACCAATCGTCTTGTGAGGCTGAGCAAAAACAACGGAGATATTGTTCTAGGGTTTGATTGGTTCTCTCTGTCTGTCCGTTGCTCTGGGGGTGATATGCCGATGATAGGCAAATCTTGACTTCTAAAGATTTGCAAAGTTCCTTCCAGAATTTCGACGTGAATTGAACGCCTCTGTCAGAGGTGATGCTCTTAGGCACCCCATGGAGCCTGATTATCTCCTGAAAGAAGGCTTTGGCTGTATCTGCAGCAGAGGGGGTACCGATCATGGGCACGAAGTGTGCCATTTTGGAGAGGCGGTCAATTACGACCAGAATCGTGGTAAAACCTCCAGAGGGCGGTAGATCTACAATGAAGTCCATGGACACATCTGCCCACGGACGTTCAGGGATAGGCAAAGGTTTGAGTAGTCCCCAACTCTTGGTTTTGGGTCCCTTATACCGTTGGCAACGGGTACAGGAGGCAACATAGGACTTGCAATCTTGTCTCCAACCAGGCCACCAGAAGGAGCGAGAGATTAGTTCCATGGTTTTTTTGGTTCCAAAGTGACCAGCTAGTTTGTGGTCGTGGAAAGTTTTCAGAATCAGTTGCCTTGTTTCCAGAGGGACGAAGACTTTACTTTGGGACCAGAGCAAGTCATTATGCTTCTCTAGGGAAGAGGTTACTTGGTCAGGACAATGCTTAGAGGCGGCTTTTATGGAGGTTAGTAGATCAGCCTGTGGGATGAGCAGAAAGTTTTGTGCTGATAGGATGGTACTTGGTTCCTCTGCTTGAGGGGTCTCGGGAAACATCCTAGAGAGTGCATCCGCCTTCACGTTCTTGGAACCGGGCCTATAAGAGATATGAAAGTTAAACCTGGTGAAGAAGAGGGCCCATCGGGCTTGTCTGGGTCGAAGACGTTTTGCTGTTCTCAGATATTCTAGATTCTTATGATCCGTGAATATCATGACAGGGTGAGGGGCTCCCTCCAGAAGGTATCACCATTCTTCCAGGGCGAATTTGATAGCTAATAGTTCCCGGTCTCCGACGTCATAATTACGTTCTGGAGAAGTTAGTTTATGAGAGGCAAAGGCTACTGGATGAAGAAGGGATTTGGGGCCCTGCCTTTGAGCGAGGATGGCCCCAGTGGCTGACTCTGAAGCATCTACTTCCAGAGTAAATGGCAGTAGCGGATCTGGATGCTTCAATACAGGTGCCGATGTGAATGCATTTTTTAGTTTATCGAAGGCATCCTGAGCTTCCGGTGACCAGTGAAAGCGGTAGCCCTGGCGTGTCAGTTGGGTTATAGGTGCCACAATAGAGGAGAACCCCACAATGAACCTCCTGTAGAAGTTGGCGAAACCTATAAACCGTTGTACCCCTTTCTTGTCTGTTGGGGCTGGCCATTCCTGGATAGCTTTGACTTTCTGCGGGTCCATTGCGACCCCATTGGTAGAAATAATAAATCCCAAAAATTGCACAGTGGTTTTCTCAAAGTCACATTTCTCTGCCTTGAGGTAAAGTCTATGTTCTCGGAGAATAGTGAGGACCTTGATGACATGGATTCGGTGCAGTTCAAGGGAGGACGAAAAAATAAGAATATCGTCTAAGTAGACTACTAGGAAGTCGTCCAAGTGTTCACGGAAAATGTCATTGACCAGGTGCTGGAAAGTAGCTGGGGCGTTGCAAAGCCCGAATGGCATGACCAAGTATTCAAAATGACCGAACCTAGATCTAAAAGCCGTCTTCCATTCGTCTCCAGCCCTGATCCGGATGAGGTTGTAGGCCCCTCGAAGGTCCAGTTTAGAGAAGATCCGAGCTGATCGGAATCGTTGGAACAACTCCGGGATGAGAGGAAGCGGGTATCTATTTTTAATAGTAATTTTATTTAATTCCCTATAGTCAATGCAGGGCCTCAGAGTCCCGTCTTTCTTTTCAACGAAAAAGATTCCGGCACCGGCTGGGGAAGAAGAGGGGCGAATGAATTTCTTTTCCAGATTTTCCTCAATGTAAGACTTGAGGGCCTTCAACTCAGATTCGGACAAGGGAAAGATGCGGCCGAATGGAATTTTGGAGCCAGGCAGAAGGTCAATGGGACAATCGTAGGGACGATGTGGAGGTAGGCGGTCGGCCTGCTGTTTGTCGAAGACGTCCTGGAATTCTAAGTATGCTGATGGAACATGTGGTAGGTTATCCGGTTGAGGGGTTAAAGTAGCACAGACAGTTGGAAGTGCGGGAAGACAGTGTTGGGAACAATACGAAGAAGTGAAGTTAACTTCCCTTTTAGCCCAGTTTATATGAGGCTCATGTGCTTGTAACCAGGGGAGGCCCAGGATGATGGGAAACATGGGAGATGGGATGAGGTCAAATCGAAGGTATTCTTGGTGGCCTGAATCCGTGATAGCAAGGACGGGTTTTGTTTCTTGCGTAATTACCCCTGAACGAGGCAGGGATCCATCCGCCAGACGAACCTGAAGATAACGGTCCTTGGTTTGCAGAGGAAAGTGAAGTTGGGAAGCAAGTGAAGAGTCCAGAAAGCAGCTGCAGGCTCCTGAATCAATAATCGCCGGTAGGCGGGTTGCTCCTGTTGGTAGCTGTAGAGAAATAGAAAGAACAACATAAGTCTGTGGTAAACCAGAAACTTGGTAGTTCAAAGTGTCTTTGAGGGTACACTTACTAGGTCTCACTGGGCAGCTCCGAAGGAAATGGCCAGTACCCCCGCAGTAAAGACACAGATTGGCCTGACGCCTGCGCTGCTTTTCCTCAGGAGAAAGGGGAGGACGAACCAGACCAAGCTGCATGGGTTCAGGCTCGGGAGGAGAAGATGCTGTAGGAACTTGGATGGGTGGGTAGGCAGGAGCTGATCGGGGCAAAGTCCAGTTTGGACGGGTAGTCTGGAAACGCTCAGAACGCCGCTCCCGCAGGCGTCTGTCAAGCTGAGTGACAGACTGGATCAAATCTTCCAGAGTAGTTGGAACACCAATCCTGGCCAGCTCGTCTTTAAGAGCCTCAGACAGTCCTTGGCGATATTGGTATTTAAGGGCCGTCTCATTCCAGCCAGTGTCAGCTGACCATTTCCGGAATTCTGCCGTGTAGTCCTCCACCGGCCTTCTCCCCTGGGTTAAACTGTGGAGAACAGACTCAGCTGTAGCTGATCGCTGAGGATCGTCATACAGCTGCGCCATACTCTCGAAGAAGGTATCCACGGAATCTAGTATGGGGCTGCTTTGCTCCATCAGGCCATGGGCCCAGGCCTGAGGTTCGTCGGTTAGAAGGGAGATGACGAACCCCACCTTTACCACTTCTGAAGAGAAAGTCCTGGGTTGAAGGGCGAAGTAAAGAGAACATGCATTTTTGAAAGCCCGATATTTCTTACGGACGCCAGAAAATCGCTCAGGCAGGGGGACCCTGGGTTCAGGGGTAGCCATTACTACGGTGGGATTTGCCTGATTTTGAGACGTGGAGGCAACATTAGCAACGGTAGCAGCTGGTGATGCTGGTCCTGTAGCTCCAGTAAGTAGCTGAAAGCGGCCATCCATTTGGACATAACCTTCTTGTAATTTCTGAACCGCGTCGGTTAGTGCGGTGACTTGCTGACATAGGGTCTCGAACGGTGAACGCACCCTGTCGGCCTCAGACATCTGGCTGGTTTGTACTGTAAGGGTATGTACTTACCGAGGCCGAGATGCCGAGAGTGGTTCACCTTTGCGACTTGACGCACTCCACCCCCTGGAGTTGAGACAGGGAGTAGCTGGCGAGAAGCGGCACCGGCTACCGGCAGGTGGTGGGTACTTGTAGACGGTCCGGTAGTGCTGAGTAGACTGAAGAAACAGGCTTCAAGCAGGAACTAGCCGGATTGGTAAAGTTCAAACAGCAGGAGATAATGGAAGCCGGTGCAGGTTGAGTCCGGGTTGCAATTGCAAGGTAACAGTCCCGGCTGGGGGTCTAGCACAGTAAAAGGCAACAAGTCCAGAGAATACCGGGAACCAGGCAGGAGTTCAAAGGAAACGCGGAAGTCCAAAAGGTACAAGCAGGAGGTCAAGGATTGTAGACAGGCAGCAGATCCGAGTCACAGGCCGAGGGTCAAACACAGGAGAAGGCAGAAGTCCGTATAGCAAGCCGAGGGTCAGGTCCAGGAGAGAGATCAGAGGAGTCAAGCCAGTCCGGGTCACAAGGGGATTTTCAAGATAGTTTTCCAGAGTCTTGGGTATACAGGAAAGCTGACAAACCAGCAACTTGTCAGTGCAACTGGGTCTCTTTAAATAGGCCCGCCTGGATTCCTATTGGTGCGCCGCCGTGCATGCGCGCGCGCCGCTGCGTCGGCGCGCGCACCCGAGGACGTAGAAGCGCCGTCCCGCGCACGCGCATGCGCCGAAGCATCATTCCGCCGCGCGTGCGCATTGGGCGCTGATTGGCGCCGTTGGACGGATTTCCCTGACAACCTCCAGGCATTCTAGCAGCATTAATTGCACATATCATTTTCTGACTACCGATCACATTTTTGAAGGCCCTTCATATATCTAACACATAGCAGGTACATACCAAATAACAAATAATTACCTGTGGTTTTAGAAGTGCAGTGGTCCACAGAGGAGAGCATCGGTCCAGGCAGCAGGCAGGGATGAGGTCAGCGACAGCAAAAGCAATCATCCAGGCAGCAGGCAGGAATACTGTCCATAGTTCGCACAGGCAGAGATACTGTCAGCACAGCCAGAGCACAGCCAAAGCACAGGTCCAGGTAGCAGGCAGAGGTGTCCCGGCAGAAATGCTGTCCAAAGTCAGTAGAGGCAGCAGGCAGATATATGGTCAACACAGCCAAAGTATTGGTCCAAGCAGCAGGAAGAAACATGGTCCATAATGTCATGGGTCATTACAGGCAGTAATATGGTCAGCACAGCCAAATTATTGGTCCAGGCAGCAGGAAGGACCATCAAGCTTAGGGCCAGGGGGACAGGGGTAGAGGCTTCTCCCACCCAAATCGCTTTGAAGCCTCTGGGCAACCAGACCCTGTTCTTGGAGCACAGAAAACGAAAAACTGGTTTTCTCTACTCAGAACGCTATTCTGAAGCCCCTCACATATGTGAGACCCCTGTGTACTAAAAGTAGATGGCCAAAAGATCAGTCCAAGTGGCAGGCAAAAACATGGTCGATTAACAGGCCAAGGTCGGTACACGTGGAAGTCAGAAACGTGGTTTAAATCGGCAGGCAGAGGCATCGTCGGTAAACAGGCTGGGGTTGGTGCACGTGGAGGTCAGAAACGTGGTTTAAATAGGCAAGCAAAGACATCGTCGGTAAACAGGCCAGGGTCAGTTAATTAACATGGAAGGTAGTTAGTAACATGGTAGCAGGCAAATAGGGAAATGGCAGTCTGTTAATAATAAGGGGAACTAATGGATGTATGATAATTTTTGAAGCAATTTCCGATGCACAGGCCAGGTTGGGAGGGACAATCGGGACAATAATAGCTGGTGTCTCTTCTTACTCCTCCTCTGCTGCATACACGGCATTTCTTTTGGCGTCTTCTTCCAGATTCTGTGGGGGGGATGCTAAAGGGATAGTGTCGC
Source organism: Rana muscosa (assembly GCA_029206835.1). Taxonomy (NCBI): domain Eukaryota; kingdom Metazoa; phylum Chordata; class Amphibia; order Anura; family Ranidae; genus Rana; species Rana muscosa. The sequence continues at coordinate 308,928,269 of CM055120.1, forward strand.
TCGTGAAGCCGACTCACACTATCAGAGCGAATGCTTCCTGGGGCGGGATCTTGTTGGTAAATGAGGGCATCGATGATATCTTCGATATATTGGAGGTAGTGGAGTCAGTGATTTTGAGTTGCTTTTTGGTAGCAGACAAACGAATTAAAAAGGGCCATGTGAAACAGGTGAAATGCAACTTTTTTGTGCCAATAATGGGACTTTCTGGTTGATAAGTAGGGCTGTAGCATGTGGTCGTTTAAATCCACCCCCCCCCCATGTACAAATTGTAGTCGTGGACACATTCAGGCTTTACAATGGAGCCGCATCTTCTTGGGATCTCCACCATGGTGTCATTGTGGATCGTAGAGAGGATGTGGACATCTTTCTTGTCCCTCCACTTCATGGCCAACACCTCCTCGTTCCTCATGGATGCCGATTCTCCAGGTCGCAATTTTTTTGTCAATAAATTTTGTGGGAATCCCTTCCGGTTTTTTTTGAAGGTACCGCAGGCCGGGGTTTGTTTACTGTAAAGGTGGCGAAAAAGGGGCAGGCTGGTATAATAATTATCAACATATAAATGGTAACCTTTTCCAAACAGGGGGTATGCCAACTCCCAGACAATTTTCCCACTGGTTCCAATATATGTGGGGCAATCACGGGGCTGGAGCTGGGAGTCTTTGCCTTCGTAGATCCTGAATTTGCAGACATATCCAGTGGCTCGATCACATAATTTATTTAATTTTAACCCATACCTGGCTCTCTTGCTTGGTATGTACTGCTTGAACTGCAGTCGGCCGGTGAAATGTACGAGGGACTCGTCCACACAAATTTTTTGGTCTGGGATGAAAACTTCTTCAAATCGCTGGGAAAAGGCATTGATTAGGGGGCGTATCTTGTACAATTTGTCGTAGTTGGGATGATCTCGGGGAGGGCACTGTGAATTGTCATTGAAGTGGAGAAAGCGCATAATCATGTCGTATCTTTTCCTGGACATGACAGCGGAATATATGGGCATGTGTTGGATGGGGCGTTTGGACCAATATGAATGGACATTCTTTTTTGTAAGCCCCATATTGAACATAAGGCCCAAAAATAATTTAAATTCCTCCAATGTTAGACGCCGCCACTGGAACATGCGGGCGTAGGAAGAATCGGGGTTGGCAGCAATAAATTGGGATGCATACAGATTCGTTTGATCCACTATATTCTGCAGCAAATGTTGTGGAAAAAATAAACAAAAAAAATCAAATTTAGAAAAATTTGTAGTGTCGGGCTGCACACCTGGCTGTGCGGTGAAAGGGGGGATGATAGCGGATCCTGAGTTGGCAGGCAACCATAAGGGGTTTGCCAGGGCATCGGGAAGGTAGGATTGGGGCTGGATTCTTCGGGTTGGGCGTGCATTTCCATTGCTTGTACTGGGCTCCTCTTCCTGGGGTATGGCGCTGCTGGTGGTGGGCAGTTCTCCTGATCTTGGTGCTGATCTTGGTGCTGATCTTGGTGCCGATCGCATTCTTTTGGGAGGGACGGTTTCCTCCGGGGACTCGGACTCTGAGCCACTATCCTCCACTGGCTCGTATTCCGAACCAGAATCGGATAATGGGAGCTCCCCGCTGCTCTCATCATCCGACATGGCAAGAATGGCATATGCCTCCTCAGGTGTGTAAACCCTTTGGGACATTATGGCAGTGCTTATTGGTGGGCCTGTGTAATGGTACTGCTGGTGGTAGTGGTGGCGGTCTGTGTGGTAGTACCGATGGAGGTATTAGTGGTGGGCCTGTGTGGTGGTACCGATGGCGGTATGGGTGGTGGTGGTACCAATGGCGGTACAGGTGGTGGTGGTACCGATGGCGGTACGGGTGGTGGTGGTGGCGGCAGTACCGATGGCGGTACAGGTGGCGGTACGGGTGGTGGTGGTAGCGATGGCGGTATGGGTGGTGGTGGTGGTACCGATGGCGGTACAGGTGGTGGTGGTACCAATGGCGGTACGGGTGGTGATGGTACCGATGGCGGTACAGGTGGTGGTACAGGTGGTGGTGGCACTACCGACGGTGGTACGGGTGGTGGTACTGGTGGTGGTACCGATGGCGGCACTAGTGGTGATACTGGTAGCGGGCCTGTGTGGCAGTATAGATGCTGGGCCTGGTGGCGGTACTGGTGGTGGTACTGGTACTGATGGCGGTACTGGTAGCCTGTGTGGCGGTGCCAATGGCGGTACCGATGGAGGTGGGCCTGTGACAGATGATTGACAGATGGGCTGATTGATTGACAGATGGGCTGATTGATTGATTGACAGATGGGTTGATTGATTGACAGATGGGGTGATTGATTGACAGGTGGGGTGATTGATTGACAGATCGGCTGATTGATTGACAGATGGGCTGATTGATTGACAGATGGGCTGATTGATTGACAGATGGGCTGATTGACAGATGGGCTGATTGGCTGGGCTGATTGATGTGCTGGGCTGTGTGACAGGTCCTCTTTATGGGGGGGGGGGGGGCGTGTTGTGCACTGTAAACTTATGTAGACAAACTACACTGAGCTAACTTACTGATCTCTTCTCTCTCCTCACAGATCGGTGTGTGAGGAGAGAGCAGGGATCAGGTAGTAACTCCTGTGGAGTTTGTTTACATTTGTGACCGGCTGTGATTGGACACAGCCGGTCACGTGGTAAACAGCCAATTCATTGGCTGTTTACTCTGATCGGGGACGCGCTGTGTCCAAGGGACACTCGCCTTCCCCGATCCCCGCTCTGCAAGCCTGTGGCGGCGCACACGGACCGCGCCGCCGAGTTTGTTTTGACAGGTGATTGGCTGTGACTTTGACACAGCCGATCACATGGTAAACAGCCAATGAAATTGGCTGTTTACCGTGATCGGGGAAGCGCTGTGTCCGAGGGACACATGCCGTCCCCGATCACCGCGCTGCGCGCCCCCGCGGGCGCGCGCAAGGCATTATCCTGCAGGACATCTTATGACGTCCAGTATCGATATTGCAACCACTTCCCGGACGTCAATTCACTATTGACTGGGCGGGAAGTGGTTAAAGGATAAGTTACCCTTTTGGGAAAAAAAATTATAAATGCACATATTTTTAGCAGGAGAGAAATGTGCATTTATTATTTTTTAACTAAGGAGCCTGGAAAGCATTGCACCTGTCATCAGTGGATCGGGGTGCAATGGCAGACTCCTGCAGACAAGCCCTGCAGCTTTTCAGGGCTTGTGAATGAACTACGAGGCCTCTCATCAGTGACCTCACAGTCCATTTAGAACTACAGTCCGTCAGCCACAAAGGCTGAAGGTACTTGTAGTTCAAGTCATTTACAGGAAACAGAGCCCCACATGGCTGCAGTATTTTCAAATTATGACAGCGGCCTCCGGAGGAAAATCCCCCCATTAATGGGTTGCAGAAAAGAAAATCGATCAATTCCCCAATCAACACAGTCATGTTTGATGGGTGAATCTCTCCCATGGAGCTATTGTTTTCTCCTGACGGGGGGCCCTCCCTGCTGGGAGAACACAATGAGGTGCATTTACTAAAACTGCAGAGTAGAAAATCTGGTGAAGCTCTGCATGGTAGCCAATCAGCTTCTATCTTTAGCTTGTTCAATTGAGCTTTGACAAAAAAAAAAGAAGGAAGCTGATTAGTTTCTATGCAGAGCTGCACCAGATTTTGCACTCTCCAGTTTTACTAAATCAACCCCAATTATTATTTCTTGCAGATATAGCTGCTGGCAATAATTACCTGCTAGAAATCCGACATTAAAGAACATGTAACCCTTGCAGTGTGGGGGGGACCACTGCATTTTTGTTTTACCTGGAGTTGGGCTTTAAGAACAGACTCTTCTAGATACTTGCTTTTACTCTTTTTTTTTGTTTCATTTGCCCGTGACCTGCTTTTCCTTGACTTCATAGCTAAGCTCCTAAAATTCCTATGCCCAAGTCTATTGAGAATGCCCTTACTGACCACGGAGGCTACATCACTGGAAAATGGCCTTTTCAATCTCCAAGGCTTAGCCAGGACATTGTGGCTAAGCCTTGGATATTGTCCATTCCATTGTCCAGTGAGACATCCTTAGCAGTCAGTAAGGGAATTTTCATTGGACATGGGCATGGCAGTTGGTGGAGCTTAGCTATGAGGTCCAGAAAATCAAGTCAACAAGCCCAAAAAAAAGTAATCGCAAGAATCTAGAAGAGTATACTCTTAAAGCCAGACTCTGGGAACAATCGAAAAATACAGTGGGCCCTTCCACACTGCAAGGGTTACATGCTATATTCAGACAAGGTCTTTCATGTTAATCATGACCATACCCATCATTCTTGTGAAACCTGTTTTGCCACATGAAGTAGAACACAGAAACATGTGTTGTCTCTTACAGGTTGGAGGGTTTGATGGAGATATCAGATTAAGCAGTGCCGAGGCCTATAACCCAGCCAACAACAGCTGGAACGAGATCGCCTCCATGTTCAGCCCACGCAGCAACTTCGGGATTGAAGTACTGGAGGATTTCCTTTATGTGACTGGAGGTTTCAACGGTTTCGGAACGATCTTCGAAGCAGAGTACTATGACAGGAAGACCGATGAGTGGTACGGCGTCCACAACATGAACATCAATCGCAGCGCCCTGGACTGCTGCATTTTGCCCGGCCTCGCCAACGTCCGGGATTATGCCGCTAGTCGAGACACATTCTACAGAGAGGAACTGAGGCGGGCATTATCCGACAGCTCTTTATAAGTGGAATGACGTGACTCTTTAAAGAACATCAATATGAACTGTAACTGGCAATAAATTATAAAACTGATCTCAAATGTTACTGTCATTCAGTGCAGATAGAATAATACCACTCAATCATTCCAGTTTAGAAATCGTCATCTAGAAATGTGGGTAAAAGTTGGATTCTGTTCAGGTTCCTGACACCAAGGATGGGATGATGTAACTAGAACAGGGGGTCTTCACCACTTTCACACCTCCCACAATCAACATCTACCTTGACACATTCCCTAGTGATTGGATTTATGTGTTAGTGCTACTACCTGTGTGGATAGAAATGTTGGGGTATCTTCTTGACAAGCATTAGAATGGAAGATGTGGCTTGGAGAAGCATCTTCAATATCACAGAACAAATACAGAACAAGTACACATGAATGTGACTAACTAACTACAAGCTCTCTAGCCTAGGATAAGTTCACCTTTAAAATAAAATTAATAATAAATGCAAATTTTTTGTAGGAAAAAAAATTCCATTTATAATTTTTTTGTAAGTAGCCTATAAAGCATTGCACCTGCGATCAGTAGGTAGCGGGGGCAATGTCAGGCTCCTGAAGACACTCAGGATAGCTGTCTGTCTGTTCCTCTGATAGAGACAGGCTACCTTAGAGGAGGAAGATCAATGGAGTATAAGCGCGCTCACCACTAGGGATGAGCTCAGGCGTGTTCGCATTGAACACGTGCAGAGCCCGCCAAAGAAGTCGGCACCGTCGGAACAGCGCTGCGCTAATCACAGGCAGGGAGATATTGTCCCGGTGCTCGGCTGCAGAGATCGGGAAATGTCTCCCTGCCTGTGATTAGCGCAGCGCGGTTCCGACTTCCTTGGCGGGCTCTGCACGTGTTCAATGCGAACACGCCTGAGCTCATCCCTATTCACCAGCACCCTCGCTCTTCTAAAAAAAATATATATATATATATATATATATATATATATATATATATATATAATGTTTGGGGGTTCTGAGTAATTTTCTAGCAAAACAATGATGATTTTTACATGTAGGAGAGAAGTGCCAGAACAGGCCTGGCTGGGCTGGAGGTGGTCAAAATGCGTCCTGTTGCATGTGCTGTGAATGGGCCCTGACACTCAGGAGGAGCTGCTTCCCCTCTACACACTACAAGGTCAGCTGCGGTTCCCCCTCCAGCCTCTAAGCGTCGCTGCTTGCTCTTCTTCTTTGAAGGCGCGTTGTCCCGTCATCTTTCCGCGCATGCGCCTCTCAGTCTCACTGTCACCTGAAAGATGGCGGCGTCCGTGTGCCGAGCCGGTGGAGCGGCGACTAAAGCCCTGTTGAGTGGGCGTTCAGTGAGTAGAGAGACCGGAGACGAGGAGCACATGGTGTGCGGGGGAGGGGAGGCGATGACGGAAAGTGTCGGTGTGGGCGGTGAGGCCGGAGGAGGAGGCGGGAGGCCGGGAAGGTGTGAAGGTCACCCAGTCCGGACACCGAATCACCCTGACCGGGGACACCGGAGGAGAGGCCCCCTACAGAGGATAGGCGAGGGGCCCCCTACAGAGGATAGGCGAGGGGCCCCCTACAGAGGATAGGCGAGGGGCCCCTTACAGAAGGGAGGCGAGGGGCCCCTTACAGAAGGGAGGCGAGGGGCCCCTTACAGAAGGGAGGCGAGGGGCCCCCTACAGAGGGGAGGCGAGGGGCCCCCTACAGAGGGGAGGCGAGGGGCCCCCTACAGAGGATAGGCGAGGGGCCCCCTACAGAGGATAGGCGAGGGGCCCCCTACAGAGGATAGGCGAGGGGCCCCCTACAGAGGATAGGCGAGGGGCCCCCTACAGAGGATAGGCGAGGGGCCCCCTACAGAGGATAGGCGAGTGTGACACAAGATTCCCGGATGAGGAATTCTATATAGAGGAATGCTGAGTGTGGGGTGCTGGGACTTGTAGTTCTTCTCTGATTTCAGGAGTTTCCCTAGTTGGATGTCAGATTGGGCCAGGACATGGGGGTCCCCTCAGATGTCGGGGTACACAAGGCTGTCGTCACCCATTGGCTGGAGGAGCACAGGGACTGCAGGTCACTAGGGCTCGAGGAGAGGGGGCGCCCAGCGGCCGCAGGGCGCTTGAGGAGAGGGGGTGCTCAAGGGGCTGCAGGTGACTAGGGCTTTGGGGAGGGGGGGCGCCCAGGGGCCGCAGGCGACTAGGGCTCGAGAAGGGGGGCGCCCAGGGGCCGCAGGCGACTAGGGCTCGAGAAGGGGGCGCCCAGGGGCCGCAGTCGACTATGGCTCGAGGAGGGGGGGCGCCCAGGGGCCGCAGGCGACTAGGGTTTGAGGAGGGGGGGCGCCCAGGGGCCGCAGGCGACTAGGGTTTGAGGAGGGGGGGCGCCCAGGGGCCGCAGGCGACTAGGGTTTGAGGAGGGGGGGGGCGCCCAGGGGCCGCAGGCGACTAGGGTTTGAGGAGGGGGGGCGCCCAGGGGCCGCAGGCGACTAGGGCTCGAGGAGGGGGGGGGCGCCCAGGGGCCGCAGGCGACTAGGGCTCGAGGAGGGGGGGGGGCGCCCAGGGGCCGCAGGCGACTAGGGCTCGAGGAGGGGGGGGGCGCCCAGGGGCCGCAGGCGACTAGGGCTCGAGGAGGGGGGGCGCCCAGGGGCCGCAGGCGACTAGGGCTCGAGGAGGGGGGGGGGCGCCCAGGGGCCGCAGGCGACTAGGGCTCGAGGAGGGGGGGGGGCGCCCAGGGGCCGCAGGCGACTAGGGCTCGAGGAGGGGGGGGGGGCGCCCAGGGGCCGCAGGCGACTAGGGCTCGAGGAGGGGGGGGGGGCGCCCAGGGGCCGCAGGCGACTAGGGCTCGAGGAGGGGGGGGGGCGCCCAGGGGCCGCAGGCGACTAGGGCTCGAGGAGGGGGGGGGCGCCCAGGGGCCGCAGGCGACTAGGGCTCGAGGAGGGGGGGGGCGCCCAGGGGCCGCAGGCGACTAGGGCTCGAGGAGGAGGGGGCGCCCAGGGGCCGCAGGCGACTAGGGCTCGAGGAGGAGGGGGCGCCCAGGGGCCGCAGGCGACTAGGGCTCGAGGAGGGGGGGCGACTAGGGCTCGAGGAGGGGGGGCGACTAGGGCTCGAGGAGGGGGGGGCCGCAGGCGACTAGGGCTCGAGGAGGGGGGGCGCCCAGGGGCCGCAGGCGACTAGGGCTCGAGGAGGGGGGGGGCGCCCAGGGGCCGCAGGCGACTAGGGCTCGAGGAGGGGGGGGCGCCCAGGGGCCGCAGGCGACTAGGGCTCGAGGAGGGGGGGCGCCCAGGGGCCGCAGGCGACTAGGGCTCGAGGAGGGGGGGCGCCCAGGGGCCGCAGGCGACTAGGGCTCGAGGAGGGGGGGCGCCCAGGGGCCGCAGGCGACTAGGGCTCGAGGAGGGGGGGCGCCCAGGGGCCGCAGGCGACTAGGGTTCGAGGAGGGGGGGCGCCCAGGGGCCGCAGGCGACTAGGGTTCGAGGAGGGGGGGCGCCCAGGGGCCGCAGGCGACTAGGGTTCGAGGAGGGGGGGCGCCCAGGGGCCGCAGGCGACTAGGGCTCGAGGAGGGGGGGGCGCCCAGGGGCCGCAGGCGACTAGGGCTCGAGGAGAGGGGGGGGGCCCAGGGGCCGCAGGCGACTAGGGTTCGAGGAGGGGGGCGCCCAGGGGCCGCAGGCGACTAGGGCTCGAGGAGGGGGGGCGCCCAGGGGCCGCAGGCGACTGGTGTTTAAGGGGGGGTGCCCAGTAGTTCCTATGCCAGTACCTATTCAGCTTTTAGGACGCTCTGGGGCTGTCCGTAACTCCATGGCTGTCGGACTGCAGCTGCCAGTAACTATTCAGCCTTTTGGGATGCACAAGGGCCTGCGGTAGCTCCTTGGCTGGCTGATTCGGGCCAGAAATGCCTATTCAGCTTTTGGGGTGCACAGCAACAATAGCTCCATAGATTTTGCAATGGGGCCTGTAGTAGTCGGTCATTCTTTAGAATACACACAGGGGCCAGTACTAGTCTCAGCTACCACTCTTTAGGCTGGGGCCAGCAGTAGATTTTCAGCTATTGGGGTGCACAGGGGTCAGTGCTGATTGACTGTTGGCCTGGGGTAACCAGTAACTATTTAGCTATTGGGGTGCACAGGGACCAGCGGTATCTCCTCAGCTGTCAGATTGGAGATGGCAGTTCAGATTTTGGGGTGCACAGGGACCAGCAGTCACTCCTCAGCTGTTGGAATGTGCAGGAGGGTGGCAGTGGATCCTGTGCTATCAGGGCACACAGGACTGGCAGGGTAAGAGCCTCTGTCAGGTTTTTATTGCCATCTTGCTGGTGTGTAAACGTCTCCTCATCATGTGATTACCAAGACAGTGAAGGGAAATCTCCCAAACAAGGACACAGCAGGAATAAACTTGAGGTTGTACCCCTTCTCCACTTCACCCAAGGCAAGGATAACGTTTTTTATTTCAGCTTAATGAATGCCTGACCCCACATACGTCTTCACAGTTCTGCGGTGCATTTGCGGGGAATAAAGAGTATAGTGTCTGTGAGAGATTGTTTACTTTTGTTTTGTATTTATGTTTTTGCATGTTCCTTGTGTATTTTCTACAGCCCTCCGTGTTGGGTCTGAAGGGCAGCCGTAGTGCTGTGTCCTACGCACAAGCTTTAAGTAACATTCCCGATACTCAGATCACCACCCTAGACAATGGACTGCGTGTCGCCTCTGAGGAGTCCGGCCAACCAACCTGCACAGTAAGTAGCAAAGAGCACCTGTCAGTTATACAGAAGGCTAAGCTTCAGTCGGGATAACTATGGCAGTTTGTGTGTGTGGATACTTTGCTGCGTTCAGAGGCAACTAAACACTGCCTCTGGATGCAGTCTGGGCCAATGAGGGAGAGTCCTGGACAGCCGAGTTTGTCCTGCGACATCGCTGGATAGAGATGGGCTCAGGTAAGTATTCGGGGGGGGGGTCTTGGGAGGGCTGCTGCACACAGAAGACTTTTTATCTTCTTAGCATTAAAAGCATTAAGAAAGGGAAAAAAAAAAAAAACTTCTGACTTTACCAACACTTTAAAGGAGTTGCAAACCTTCGTGTTTTTTCACCTTGCAGTGTCCAGCCCCCCCCCCCGTTTTTAGTTACCCGAGCCCCGAATTTCCGTGGGTGCGATCCCGTGTCGCTCTCTCCATGGCTTCTCGGCTCTTCGTTGGATAGATTGATAGCAGCACAGCCATTGGCTCCCGCTGCTGTCAATCAAATCGAATGACGCGGACCGTAGGGCCGAGTCGTACACTCGGCGGCTATGGACGCAGAGTGTATGACACAGGAGCGCGCCCGCAAGGTAACCCCCTCGGGAGAGAGCTTCCCAGAGGGGGTCACCTAATGCGGGCAGGAGCTGAGAGAGCTGCCGTGGGACCCCAGAACAGGAGGATCAGGGCCACTCTGTGCAAAACGAACTGCACAGTGGAGGTAAGTATGATTTTTTATTTTTTTTTATAAACGGGAACCTTTACAACCACTTTAAGTTAGGCTGGGTTCACACATATGTGAATTGGATGCAGATTTCCCCACATCCAATTTGCATGACAGGAGAGTGTGACCGGCTCTCAATGGAGCCAGGTCACACAGCTCCGGGGGCCGCTGCAGTCCGCATTTAGTGCTAGTTCACACCACACAGTTCCGTTCAGTTCCGTGTGCTTTTTTTTCTGCACTAAATGCATGCACAATGTTTTCCATGTATTCCAATGGCTCTAGTTCGCACCAGTGCAGTCAGTTCCAGTCAGTGTCCAGTGCAAAAACTGACTGGAACTGACTGTATTGGTGCAGAAAAAACGGAACTGCATCTGGTGTGAACTGGCCCTTAAAATGGGTACTGTGTGTCTTTGGTTCCGATTCGGGTGCAAATTTGGACCTGAATCGTTAAACAGGGACGCCCCGGACCCCATGCTGTGAACCGCGGCTGCAACATATGTGAACCCAGCCTCATACAGCTATGCATATTTACTTAAGGACCGGAAGGATTTACCCCTTAATGACCAGGCCATTTTTTGTGATACCGACATTTTTGACACTTTTTTTGGGGAACCAGTGACATTATTACAGTGATCAGTGCTAAAAATATGCACTGACATTGTACTAATGACACTGGCAGGGAAGGGGTTAACAGGTGCGATCAAGGGGTTTTGTTCCCTGGGTGTTTTTATCAACTGTATGGGGGATGGGCTGCCTGGGATAACACACAGTTCCGTCTTCCTACATATCAGAAAGACAAGATCCCTGTGTCATCCATAGTCAGAACGGAGATCTACCTTGTTTATTTCTGCAGGTCCCCATTCTGTCTCAGCGGGGAACGATTGCGGGCGGCCGGCGGACATCAAGTCCCCTGGACCTGCTGATTGGCTCCCCCGCTGATTAATCGGAACGCATGATCGCGCCGATGTACAGCTACGGCAATTCACGCAGCAGTGCCAACCTGCCGCAGCAAAACTGTGGCGGCTGGTCAGCAAGCGGTTAAAGTCGGGGTAAAGCCAATGTGTCTTATTCCAACAATCGACTGCGTTACATTAAAGTGGATGTAAACCCGATTCATGAAATGTGAGCTGGACACATCTATCTGCAGTATTTTCTTTTATCTCTCTTCAATGAGCTAAGTCCCATAGCTCTCTCCTGAACAGTTCCTCTGTTATCAGCCTGATAACTCCTGACAAATTCTCTGACACGTCAGATAAAAGCAGCCTGAATCTTGTCCAGGGAGATTGCTAAAATAGATTAGCAGGGAGCAAGTCCAATTACAAAACACTTCTGAGAGTGTCTGCCTATGATGAGAGGGGGTGTGCGCCTTTCCTCCAATCAGCAAATTTAGCTATCTTGTCTGTATGCTCAGACATCACACTGTGTTAAACAGGAAGAGAAAATTTCCTAACACGATCTGAACTTTCTAAACAGTATATAAATGTGAAGAGACAGCAGATATACATGTAAAACGTATGTAGGGAGATTGGTTTCATCTCTGTGTATCATCTGAGGCTGTTCACTTCACTGGGTGTATGGAGGGTTTAAATCCACTTTAACTTATGTGCCCCAGTGTATGTGCTCCTTTTTTTTTTTTTTTTTTAAAGGTGCTTTATACCTTATTTCATAGCGGTGCTCACGTGACTACCCGTTGCTCTCCTCTCCCGATGTAAGAACTACAGTGGGAGGGGCTGAGAATCCCCTGCTGACATCAGCCGGGGGGGGGGGGGGATAGCGGTGATTGGTCGGTCACGTGAGCGGCGCTATGAAATAAGATATGAAGCGACATATATTTTTAAAAAAAATACATAGACTGGGGCACATAATTTAATGTAACGCAGTGAATTGTTGGAATAAGACAGTTATTTTAGCAACGGGGGGGAGGAGGGTCATGGAACAGATCGGCACTGTCACTAGCTGACAGGCAGGGGAAAAGAGGGAGCAAGAAGAGATGGTGGATGATGGAGGCACATAAACTGACCACGGTATCCTGGATCAGCAGCCATGATGAACGTGATTAGTTTACAAAGGGGATGGCAGCACCAGGCAGGATCAACCAGGTATTTTATTTAGATAATACAAAGGACCATATTACACAGTTCAATCACTGTGCTGCTGTTCATGCTTTAAAGTAACAAGGTTATTTTTTATTTTTTTGGTTACAACCACTTTAGTACTTATCCATAATGTCTTTTAGGTTGGTGTATGGATCGGAGCTGGCAGCCGCTATGAGACTCCAAAAAATAATGGTGCTGCATACTTTATTGAACATCTGGCATTTAAGGTGAGATAATCTACATGGTTTTAACATAACATGGCATTAAAACTGTTAGAATTTTAAAAAGTCTTTATATCCTATTTACAGTGTGTTTGTTTATTTTTGTATATTCAATGTTATTAAAGGTTTAACTTTTTTGAAGTAGACTATGCAACAAAGCGGTTGCTGTAGATTATTAAACTGCAGCTTGTAAAAATGTTTACGAATGTTGTAAATACCATATCTATTTTGTGCTTCCACAGAAGCCTGGCTGAAAAACTCCCAAAGATGGCTTTACCCTGTTTTGTTGCTAGGGCTCTCCAGCCTTTAAATGCAAGCATTCTTCCTCACCCAAAACCCCATTCATGCACAGTGTGCTCTCCCCATCGCAGCAAAGGCTCTCCAGTCCCCCCCCGTCCCCCCCCTACCAAAATAGCCTCCAAGGACAACTAAAGTGATTATCTAGTTGTCTTTTGAAAGAATCTGGTGGGCATTTTGTTGTAGCTTAGAATATGGAAAGGAGGCTGCAGTAGTGTGACAATCCTGGTGGGGATGTGAGACTAGAGATTCTTTGCTGTGAGGGGACAGAGCTCACTGCATGCATTGGGATTTGATGAATGAGAGGGCGCACTCATGTCTGAACAGCTGGAGCGTCTTAGCGAAAGGATGGGGGCACAGCTATCTATAGGAGTTTGGCAACTAGGCTTCTGTGGGGGGGGGGGGGGGTGCAAATGGCCTACAGGGTATGGTAATTTTGTAAACATTTTTAAAACTGCACAATTTTCTGTTATCTACTGGGACCCCCTGAGTGCAAAGGCTTTTAAAGCAAATCTTTACTTCAGGTGTCTGCGTATGTTGCCATACCCAAAGATTTGTACCACCGCCCCCCTGATTTCTCTCTGACCCAACATGGTGCATACTTGCACTGAAGCCAGTGGCAGCCAGTTGGATATCGTTATTTTGAAGCTCGTCGCTGGCAGCCTATATAAGTTCTCTCAGTTTTCTGCATATAACAGTGCAGCACATGAGCTGTTTACACTATGTGCTGCAAACTGAAAATTGCATCCTGTGTAAAATTTAATCTCCAGGGTACCAAAAAGCGTCCCCAGTCTGCATTGGAGCAAGAAGTGGAGAGCATTGGTGCCCATCTAAGCACGTACACCACACGTGAGCAGACTGCCATCTACATTAAAGCCCTGTCCAAGGATCTTCCTAAAGGTGAGAACTGTGTGTTAATCTGGCACTTTATTGCTTGTCTGTAAGATAACTTATGCTTGTAAACATACCATAACTTTCACTGTATTGGAACAAGAGCTGGTTCTGTAACATTCTGTTCCTGATTGTCATAGACACACCAATCCACATCAGATTGCTTTTACTGCAGGATTCAGGAGTCTGGTCTAAAGGGGGGGGGGGGGTTGTCCTGGGCAACATAGAAGTGCAAATTCAGCTAAATATGTGTTTAAAATAAGTTCCCTGTATTACCTGCTTAGTGAGCTCACAATGCTACTTCCTGTTTAATCATTACTGCTTCCTGAATTATTCTTACTGGGTTAGAGGTTATGGTGCTGATTCTCTGTCCAATAAAGCTTATATGCTTAATTGGGAAGTAAATGTCTCACCTGTTTGGCTGTAAAGTGTGGTTAAAGGCCAAGTTCACCTTTTTGGAGCATGTTACATATTCCCCTCAACCCCCGCCCCCCCCTACCCCCGGTCATCCTGCACCCACTGTCACTTTTTTTTTTAAACTGTGAGGCTCCGCCCATACAACCACGTCATTCAGATTGCTGTGAATGAATAAGCTACAAGTATTGTATGGCCCCCGCGGCAGACAAACTTGTTTGTTTAATGGGCTGCAGGGGGCGCTGATTATCGCTGTCATAGTTCACTGACTTGACAAAATAAATCAATAGGGTTTTTACTATACATACATTTTTCATAGTCATACAAAGGTCAACAGCGCTTTAAGAAGTAGTGCTAAGGGTATGTAATGCTGTGTTTTTGCTTTCAGCGGTGGAGATCCTGGCTGATGTGGTTCAGAATAACAGTCTGGAGGATGCTCAGGTGGAGAAGGCCAGACAAGTCCTGGTGCAGGAGATGCAGGAAATTGAGAACAACTTGCAAGATGTGACATTTGATTACCTGCATGCAACAGGGTATCAGGGCACTCCTCTCAGCAAAAGTGTTCTGGGAACTTCAGAAAATGCCAGGTGAGTGGCTGTGCAGTGTTCTGCCTTTCCACATTAAAGTGATTGTAAAGGCTAGTTGTTTTATTTAAAATAACAAACATGTCATACTTCCCTCCGCTGTGTAGCTCGTTTTGCACAGAGTGGCTCCGATCGTCTCCTTCTGGGGTCCCTCGGCGGCTCTCGTGGCTCCTCCCCCGCATCAAATAATCCCCTAGGAGAAGCGCTTTCCCAGGGGGCTACCTTGTGGGTGCACTCCCAAGTCCAGCATTCGGCATCCATAGACACGAATGCCGAACTCGGCCCCGGCGCCCGCATCATTGAATTTGATTGACGGCAGCGGGAGCCAATGGCTGCGCTGCTATTAATCTATCCAATCAAGAGCCAAGACCCCGTGCAGAAAGGGACAAGTAAAATGGGGGGCCGGTGACTGCCAGACAGTTTTTCACCTTAATGCATAGGATGCATTAAGGTGAAAAAAACACAAGGGTTTACAACCCCTTTTTTAAAGTTTACTGATCTTCACCCTGGTTGTTGTGTAGTAAACTGGATCTCCAACCAAATGGGTTTGTTCTAAAATATGATACAAACTTTGTAATGTTTTAGCGTTCGTCTTGAACTTTTGCTGTGCGACATTGCACAAAAAATAAGGGGGGGGGGAAAAAGCCTTCTCCTGGGACCTCGGGGAGAGTTTAACCTCTTCTTCCCGGCCGTATGCATATATGCCATCCCTTGGTGGGTGGGCTTTAATGCCAAGAGGCCGTATATATGCGCTCCTATGTAAACACCTTTCCGATCATGTGACAGCCCCCATCACAGCGGTCATGTGATTGGAATGCCCACCTCTGTCTCCCGGCATCTAGAACCTCTTAAAGGGCTGGGAGGCAGCGGGAAAGGGATTTATGTTGTACGGTGCCTGAGATGGTGTCATGTGCTTCATATAAAGATCTCCCCAAAGGCATTAGTGCCATTGCTATCCCAGGGGACATCTGTGTGGCCGGGGCTACATCCCTAGTGCCTTCAGGGGAGCCAGGAAGTGGACATGAAAAAGGTAGGTAAATAAAAAGCTTTAAGATTTCACATCAGAAATTTAGTTAGGAAACGTACTGTCCTCTCACCACCCCCCCCCCCCCTTTTACGCTTGGCTATTTGGATTTACTGTTGTGTGCTTCTGGTTACAATAAATATTTTTGTGACATCAAAAATATTTTGATATACATATTATGTATTTTTGATTGCATAAAATTTGATTATTTTTTTTATAGGAGACTTACACGGGCTGATCTTCTTGAATACATCAACCTCCATTACAAGGCACCACGCATGGTGCTGGCAGGAGCTGGAGGTAATGTTTTGCAATACCATTGAACCCTGCATGTTGTAGCTAATCTCCAGGCATATGTAAAAAGCACACATGTAATGCAGCTCTATACTTAATAAATCATTAAATAAATGTTTAAATTCAAACAGCATTGAAAGTACCTGAATTTGGCTTATTGGCCTTTCACAACTTGTGTAGAGCAGTGCTCGGACTGAGAGGGAGATGCAGAACAAGGAGCCAGTTCTGCAGTGCTCATGTGCTAACAAACAGCATGCAGATAGGAGCAGAATGATAGAGATGAGTTCATCAATCTGCTGCTTGTCCTTCACTCGGCCTGTAACGGATAGTGAAAGAAGACCTGTAAGGGCTACGTAAAGCTAAACTATACAGATAGAGGTTGAATCTGGTGCATAAAAATGCCTAAAATACACTGTTTTGCAGATTTTCAGACAAATTTTCCTAAGGCCCCTTTTCACACGGGCTTTCCGATCAGGTCTGCTGTTATCCGATCCTGTCCGTGAAATCCAGACAGTTGGTGACCCTTTTTTTCCATCCGTCTGGTGGATCGGATGAAATCGGATCTATTTTTTTAATAGTACAAAAACCGCACATAATCACTAATGAGGGCTTAGTATTTTACTTTCGCAATATAAATTATCTATCCAGAAGTAGGATATAGAGGGAATATTTAACTAGGAGACAGACATGAAACTATTTGAAGGGTGGAGGGGAAATTTTAGATATAGTACTAAAGGCTGAGACTTTTTGCATGGATATAATCATTTTAAATATAATGCACAATACTGGTCAACTTTGACTTTAAATTGATTTTTAATGCCTTTTATATTTACATCAAGTCTATCAGCCTCCAGCTTCTCTGGGTTCAGATGCTGATCTTCCCGGCATAGAGCCCTTAAAGCGGAGCTCCGCTTATCTGCTTTCACATTTGGGGTACATGTTTTTTACCTGGCTGCGGCGAGGTCCCCTTTTCCCCCCCGCCACCAAGCCATTTACAAAGCCAGAAGGGAGCCGGCTGTGAAACCGCAAGGCTTCACTACCGGTTTCCCTTACAGACAGTGGCGGCGGCAGCACCTAAGAGCCAATGGAAATATCAGCTGGGGTGCCGACCCCGCTGGATTCCAGGACAGGTAAGTGTCCTAATAAAAGTCAGCAGCTACACTATTTGTAGATGCTGACTTTGAATTTTGCATCCCCCTCCTACCTAAGCCAGTTTTCAGCTTTCGTCGCTGTTTAAATGACAATTGCGCGGTCATGCTACATTGTACCCAAACAGAATTTTTATCTTTTTGTTCCCACAAATAGAGCTTTATTTTGGTGGTATTTGATCACCTCTGCGGTTTTTATTTTTTGCTAAACAAATAAAAAAAGACTGAAAACTTTTGGGGGAAAAAAAAAGTTTTTCTTTTGTTTCAGTTTATAAAATGTTGTAAATACTTTTTCTCCTTCACTGATAAGGCGGCACTGGGCACTCATGGGTGGCACTGAAAGGCGGCACTGATACAATACAGTGATGGGCACTTATAGGCATCACTGATGGCACTGGCAGGCATTGGGGATGGGCACTGATTGGCAGCTGACTGGGGGCATTGAGTGGCATACCTGGTGGTCCAGTGTGGATGGCCATCCCTGGTGGTCCATTGCAGCATCCTGGTGGTCCTGGGCGGGCATTTGAGGGGGCTGCGCTGATGAACAATCAGCACAGACCCCCCCCCCCCCCCCCCGTCAGGAGAGCAGCCGATTGGCTCTTATTTACATCGCGATCAGCCCTGATTAGACACGTCTGATCAAGTGGATCGGTGTAGCGGTGACACACAGATTGACACACCGCACCACTGATCGCCGCGATGTGCACGCGCACGGCGGCTGTTATCCTGCTGGGCGTCATATGATGGCCGGGCGGTGGTTCAGTTATCCTGACTGGACGTCTGTCTGCTATAGGGCGGGAAGTGGTTAAACTGATTTGTAAACGTTGGATTTTTTTTTTTTTCAAACAAACTTGTTATACTTGCCTTCTCTGTTTTAATGATTTTTACACATAGCAGAACCTGATCCTCCTCTCTTCTGGGGTCCCCCACGGCGACTTTACCCTCCTCCTGCCTTCAGAGTGCCCCTATAGCAAGCTGCAAAGTGTAGTAAAGAGCCCCTATAGCAAGGTAAAAAAAACTTCTGCCTTTTTAGAATCACACAATTCCTTCTCCTGCCCAGGACTACATGTCCCCCAAGGCATTGCTCCTCACACATTCCCAAGTTTTCAGGCACTTATGGATGATGTACTGAGCTGTATGTGTGCTGCACTGTGTATACGGACATGTATGGATGATGTACAGAGCTGTATACATGTTGCACTGTAATTTTTGATTTCTAAACAAATAATGCATTCTGTATGCAGGTCAACTAATCGGCTGACCAACTAATCGATTATGAAAATGATTAACCATTTTCATCGATTTAAGTTGATAAGTCGTTTCAGCCCCAGAATAAAAGTGGTTGATCACTACTGGCACCTCAAACATGCCACCACCTTTTCCTCTTATAGTCATGTGTCACCGCTACAGGTGGAGATGAGATGCTGACTTTCGAGAAGAAGCTGAAATGTGTGAATCAGAGCAGTTCATGAAGATACTGCTGTTTACATGCTTTGGGAATGGACAAGTGCTTTTAAAACAACTCTGTCCCTAAACAATAAAAAAACTGCAGCATACAAAAGGTTGAATACTTTATCTTTCCTGCGGCACTGGGTTGAATCCTCATTCCTCCGAAGAGCGGTGAGCACCGCTGATATGTGACACTTGAGTTATGTCAGATAACTGGTTCCCTGCTGACCACTGTGGTTTGTCCCCCGCAACCTCTACGTTATTGCAGTGTCTTCTAGTGACATAACAGTTGGTGGATGTAAGCACAGTGCAACAGAGGGCAATAATGCTGCTGAATGTGACTTGTTTTTCCAACTATAGGCATACAAGATCATCTAGTGAAGGCGGCCAAATGACTTCTAAACTTTTCTCTCTCATCAGGAATTCACCACAAGGAGTTGTGTGATCTCGCTCAGCGACATTTCAGCGGTTTGTCCACAGAGTATGAGAAAGACGCTATTCCTGTGCTGGCCCCGTGCAGGTTTACTGGAAGCGCAGTAAGAAAAACTTTTAGTTGTACATTATTCTCCACACTCCAACTCTTGGGGGGGGGGGGGGGGCCCATTTCTAAAGCAGCGTTATTCCTTTACTGTAAAAAAAAAAAGAAACTACCAGTACATTGAGGGCTTGTTGTTGGCATCAGTTTGAGAGGTTTCTGAGATTATTCAAAATTTAACAGGTGCTCTTGACTTCCTGAGCTGCAAGTGACTGTTGCAGACTTGTGTAGGAATGCCAAATTCGCTTGCAGCAAACTGAAGTTGGTTGACGCAGGAAAAAGATGGTATGATGGGGGCTCCATGGAGGAAAGAGCAGTGGTATATTCCTTCATGGAGCCCCTTTGAGTGCCCCATCATACCCCCTTTTTCTAGTGCTACTTATTGGCTCCGGGCACACCCTCTTGGTGAACCAGTTTTTGTGGGGTTTTTTTGTTTTTGTTTTTTTATACTTTTTTTTTTTTTTTTTTTTTTTTTTTGACACGGGGCCTAGTAAAAGTCGTTTACGTTACAAATGTGCATGACGCTTGGCTTGCTTTGGGACATCTCTGTAAATGGGCTTCTTGGGGACCATTCACACTTATGCATTGCATGAAAGGAGAAGTGAATGTACATATTCTTTTTGCCCTTTCCTAACCTAACCTATCCCACCTTTCCCCTCTAGAAATGCATACTTGCCTCAATCTGACAGCTGTGTTTACATGCACTGATGCAAGTCTTTACTGTCCTGCTTGAGCATTAGAGCCTCAGACTTCTATGAGAAGTCTGTGGAGCTATAATGTGCAGGCATAGCCAGGACAAGTACTGCTGGATGTAACTGGACAGTGGAACTGTGGTTATCAGATTGAGGTAAGTGTACATCTTGTCCAGGGTGGGTTAGTTTGGGGGGGGATAAGTGCAGTTTGTTTAACCACATGAAGACCAGGACTTTTTCTGACACGTTACAAGTTGAAATCCTTTTTCTTGGGGAAAAAAATTAAAAATTACTCCCGCCCCGCTGCTTGTGATAACAATCAAGCGGCTGCTTTGCCGCATCGGTTATCACAAGAAAGCCGACTGTCGGCTCTAAATAACCATTTCCGGGGTTGTACCCTGGTACATCCACCTAAAGCAGAATGACGTACAGGTACGTGACTTTGCGGCAAGTGTTCAAGGTGCACAAGCTCTTTAACACACAAATTGCAGTAGGTTTCCCCCCCGGTGCACCCATAACGACGTGATAAAAAAAAAAGTTCTTTAATGATTATGCTACCAAAATTTGTGTATTGTAAATTGCCTCCAGCATTGCTCATATTTCCTCTTGCTGGAGGCTGCCATTTTTGCTGAAACCCAGAGCCCCTAAGCAGCACTAAATCTTTAGGCTGTCAGCAGATCGGTATTACTGGTTTTTAAACAGTATAGGCACCTATTCTTAATGCTGTTCATAGCTATATCTGCAAAATGGGCCAGGCTTAAGTCATCTAGCAGGACTTTTTCTGATGAAATTTCCACTCTGTGTGCTGCCAGCCAATTCAAAATGAATCTGCTACCGTAACTTATATAGTATCCTCTGTTAAGTGCTGCTCCAGGTCCCTGCTATGTCCTCCCTCAGTCAGGGGTTTAACAGGTGCTGGTTGTGAATATTCATTTCCACTCAATTAAGCCAATTCAGGGTGAAATGAGAGGTGTGTTTGAGTGGGGGGACTGTACACTTCGGTTTTAGTAAATCAACTCCATAGTCTGAATGGCCCCCGAGTGTTTGGTTTTTCCAGCTGCGGATGGAGCCAATATACAGTTCTGCATGCGTATAATAGACTAAAACTTGTGTGGTTGTGTCTTTTTTGTTTTCAATATCTTTTTATTGGTTTTATAATCAACATTACACAATACAAATGCATTCATTTTCTTAATACATATCATTTTTTACTAATATGGGGCACTGTTTTCAATACAGGGTCTATTTTCTTCTTTCTCCTTCATTTAGTTTCCCAGGACCTCCTCAATCTTCCTATATTTCTCATTCATTCAACTCATAAAAATAAAAAATACCCCCCTTCCCATTCCCTGGGGTGATATGTTCCTGTTTATAAATAATTTATTAAAGGAGTAGTAAAGTTACATGTTTTTTCACCTTAATGCATCCTATGCATTAAGGTGAAAAAACATTCGACAATACCGCCCCCCCCCCCCCCCGAGCCCCCGTTTTACTTACCTGGCCCCTCGAAAGTCCCGCGCTCGTCCCCGTCATCCTCTTCGTTTTTCAGCCTGGCCGCCGATTGGCTACACTGGATGGATTGAAAGCAGCGCAGCCATTGGCTGGCGCTGCTGTCAATCACATCCAATGACGCGGGGGCGGGGCCGAGTGATACAGTCGGTGGCTATGGCCGCCGCTGTATCACGGGAGCGCGCCCGCAATCACTCCACACCATGCGAGCTCACTCGCATTATGGTGTGGAGTCCTTGCGGGGAGGAGCCAAGACAGCCGCCGAGGGACCCCAGAAGACCAGGATCGGGGCCACTGTGTGCAAAACGAGCTGCACAGTGGAGGTAAGTATAACATGTTTGTTATTTTTGGGGAAAAAAAAGGGAAGCTTTAGTGCTCCTTTAAATTTGCTGAGGACTGGAATTCATCCCATTGTTACGCCCTATTTGGCATTTGATTCTCTATATACCCTTTCTTCCCTTATCTGCCTTTCCATATATGGAGTTTCGTTCATTTCACAAACCCATTCTGTTATTGTGGGACTTTGTTTTTCGCCATCTACGGGCTATTATTATTCTGGCCGCTGTTATGTTTTTATTGAACCTGGTATTATAGGTAATATAATTTTAATTTATCTCCTTTGTGTTTTAATTGTATTTCCAATCCAGATACTTTCTGATATATCCCAAGTATACTACTCCAGAAGTCCCTCACCACATGACACTCGTACCAGATGTGGGCCATTGTTATATTTATATATTATATCTCACTCTCTGGAGTCCATACCTCTCCTAATACAAGAAAGGACTTTGCTCGCTTTGGAAACCATGAATGATATCGGGCTGTCTACCTCTTCTTCCCATTTTCTCATACTTGCTAACTCATTAATAGGTTCGGAGGGAAGCAATAATTTATAGACTTTAGAGTCTTTTAGTAAATTTTTGTTCTTCTATTAGTAGTTGTTCAAAATCTGTTAGTGGTCTATTTATCAAAGATAATTGTATTTTTGGTTCAATATATTTATTTAATTGGTGGTACTGTATCCATTTATTTTTATATTCTGGTCCCATATCCTGTAGTTTTGAGAGTTTGCCATCAAGGACTTGGGCCAATCTCGTGGTTTCTATATGGTTGTGTCTTTTTTTTTAAAGTTTTTCTTCTCCTTCCAGCTTGCCGCCCGCAATGACGACCTACCTCTGGCTCACGTTGCTATTGCTGTAGAAGGTCCTGGGTGGAACAGCAACGATAATGTGGCTTTGGCTTTGGCCAATACTATTATTAGCAGCTACGATGTTACTTATGGCGGCGGCAAGGTAAGACTAAACATAAAGTGTCTTTTTATAAGTGTCGTGAAATGTAATCTGTCCTTTTGAATAACTTGGTTTATGAAATATTATTACTTATCCAGACTGTTCTTGAAAGTATATGCAAAGGGTTTGTTTAAAAAAAAAAAAAAAATTTTTTTTCCCCAGAACGAATGGGGAAAGGACAAATGCTGCAGTCTGTTAATAGCATTAAACACAGCAGTGTTTGTTTTCCAGCACCCTGTGGAATTTGGAATTTAATTGGCACAAGATCCTACCATCCCCCATAAAGAGTACCTGTCACTGCCTATTTCTGTCGCAAGGGATTCCTTCTGACAGCAATAAGTGATCAAATTTCTATATTTTTTTTTCTGATGACAGTTTCAAAATAGGAGAAAAAATAAAGTGCCCCTATCCCTCTGTACTCACGTGCAGAAGGAAACGCATACGTAAGTCACGGCCGCAAATGTAAACTGTGTTCAAGACGTGAGTTATTGCCGCGATCGTTGGAGCGAGAGCAATAATTCTAGCACAAGACCTCTAACTCTAAACTGGTAACCTGTAGAAATTTTTAAAGCGTCGCCTATAGAGATTTTTAAGTATTGTCGTTTGTCGCCATTTCACGAGTGTGCGCAATTATCTTGTTATTCTCCATTTTTAGCAGATGAATGCGGCTCTACATGCATTTACATACATTCAATCCGGCCCTTAAGTGGAAAAAGGTTGCTGACCCCCTGATTTATGACAATGCCTTGATTATTGGATATCGTTCTGTAGGAGTGGGCAGACTGTATTTACATGCAGTGCCCACGTTTTGATGCTGAACCTCCAAAATTGAAAGAACTAAAATTCAGTGAATAAAAGGCGCAGGCAAGGGACAGTCATGTTGGGGAGGAAGTGGGCTTAGATGATATAATGCTGGATGTGCTGCAACCAGGAAGCCATGCAGGCTTTATCTGACATGTTGCAGCTTCTAATGCATATTGTGAGAAATGTAGTGTGCAGTGGAAGGAAGGCTGCAGTTCAGCTTTTAGAAAACGCGTTCCTGCCCAAGTTAGGCTAACACAGCATTTCAGGTCTTTGTAAATTCAGATTATAGACCAGTGTGTAAACATATGATCTGAGGTTTGCTTTTCTTTCTGTACTAAATTCTCCCCACTTTTTTATTTTATTTTTTATTTTTTTAGAACCTGTCCAGCAATGTGGGTCGGGCTGCAGCAGAGTTCAACCTTTGCCAGAGCTTCCAGCCTTTCAACATCCGCTATTCAGACACCGGGCTGCTGGGGATGTACTTCGTAAGCGACAAACACAATATCGAGGACATGCTGCACATCGCTCAGGCAGAATGGTAAGTGAGCAGGTTCCCTCCCTCTTTCTTGCAAATGCTGCAGGACAGAATTCAAATGGTGAAGACTTCCTCGGGTCATACAGGGCACTTCCTACTGAAACTTCTAGTAGAGATAGTAAGGCTTCATGTGTGCAGCGCAAAACTTCCAGCTTTCGTCATTCTAGAGCTGGCTGGCATGGTAGTGTATGTAAACCAAAAAAAAAATCCTTTCTGCTTTTGGACAGAGTAGGGAAGGATTAGAACCCCTGTCTGGTGTGTCACCAGAAAGTTCTTTCGCTTCCTGTCCTGCTAATGCTTTCATCAGGCAGGAAGTGTGGGAAAATCTGCACCCGCGGGACAGAAGAAAAAAAATCTGATTTAGTTCTAGCCTTCCCCCTACACTAAGGAAGAGCATGTGAGTACATGGGTGCACTATATTATCTCTGTGACCACCTCCATCTGGATGGGGAAAACTTTTTATGGAAGTTGTGATTCTAGGGTGGGGATGGGTAATGTTTCACTGCTCCACATTCAAGCTGAGATGGGCTGTTCTCTCGTGGAGCAAGAAGGTACCAAATTTCCTTTACCGGAACACCCAGTCACACATCAGATGCATTTTAATCTGTAAGTTAAGACAAAAAGGCGTCGTTCACACAAGTGTACATCCATGTGAGGGTGGGTTTAGCCTGCGCAGGTGTTCAGCTGCATGCAGACAGTCCCATTCATGTCCATTGAGACACTGGCAAAGCTGCTGCTCCCAATTTGACATCTGTTTGGGTCCAGGGGCGTGTCCCCAAACAGACAGTTTGGAGATCCACACCCACACAAATATCAAGTTGTGAATAAGACCTTAAAAGAGAATTAAAGGATGTGTGTTTTTTTTTGAGAATCATACTTGTATAGGTGGATGCAGCATGGGTCTGATGCTGCATCTTTCCCCCGGCGCCTCTACACTGAAAGCATGAGCGATCGAATGCAGTCGATCGCTCGGCCTTCAGAGTTGCACTGGAGCACTGAGCTTTGGAGGGGGCGGCTGACTTAGGCTCTCAGCAGCTCGCTAAGAGCCTGAGCTGGGTGTCAGTCCAGGCATCTGGCGGATCCAGACTTTCATTGTCGTGTTGACGTGCCTGGACTGACTTCTGTGACGTCAGCAGAGAGCTGACTTCAGCCTGCTCTGCTTAAAACTGGTCACAGGAGTGCAAAACAAACTGTACTCCTGTGATCTATAGGAGAAGTGAAGCCAAACAAGCTTTGGCTGAACTTTTTTTAAGACCCCATTCACACTTGTGCAACTTTTTGTACCCCATGTTTTCCAATGATAACCATTCATATATGTGCAAGTTGGTCATAGCGACTTCAAAGTAGTTCATGCACTACTCTGGTTCGACTTTCATGCAACTTGAGGGCCATAGACTTCAATGTTAACCTTCAAAAGTTGCATGAAAGTGAAAAACATTCAGGTACAACTTTCATGCAATTTGTGAGGGTTAACATTGAAGTCTTTGGCCCTGAAATTGGAACAGTGGGTTCGACTTTGCAGGAGGACAAGTCACTTCCATGTCGCACCCATCCAAAGTTGTGCTCCAAAGTCCGGCAGCTTAAAAGGGTTGTAAAGGCTCATGTTTTTTTCACCTTAATGCATCCTATGCATTAAGGTGAAAAAACACCTGGCAGTCACCGCCCCCCTCGTTTTACTTACCCGAGTCCCTTCAGCTCCTTGGCGTGTCCCCGTCGTCCTTCTTTCCACGGAGTCTGGCTTTGATTGGATAGATTGATAGCAGCGCAGCCATTGGCTCCTGCTGCTGTCAATCAAATCCAATGACCCGGGAGGCGGGGCCGAGTCATACACTCGGCGTCTATGGATGCCGAATGAATGACTCAGGAGCGTGCCCGCAAGGTAACCCCCTCGGGAGAGCGCTTCTCTTGGGGGGGTTATCTAATGCGGGGAGGAGCCGTGAGAGCTGCTGAAGGACCCCAGAAGAGGAGGTTCGGGGCCACTCTGTGCAAAATGAGCTGCACAGTGGAGGTAAGTATAACATGTTATATATAAAAAAATTTTTTTTTTTTTTAAACCTTTATCACTTTAAGCTTAAGGCTCTATTCACACTTGTGCGACTTTTCATGCGTCTTTGGACACAAGTCGCAGCCCATTGTTTTCAATGGCACCTTTTCAGATCGGTGCATCGTAAAGTCGCAATGACTCTGAAAAGATGCCTGCACTATAATGCTACTTTTGATGCAACTTTGCCAGAGAGTCAAGTCGGATCAAAGTTGCACTCCAAAGTCACATTAGAAATCATGCAACTTTGGAGTTGTGGAAGTGTGGAGCCTAAAAGATTATTTTTATTTTTTTATTTTTTTTGTCTTCAATAATTCCTACTGTAAATTTTTTATTTTTTTGTAAATTCATTCCTAATGATCATGACAGTTTTTTTATCCTGAATATCAGAGTGCAATAACTAGGCTTGTGTCCTCCGTCATACTAAAGATTTTTCAAACTTAAATTTTCAGGATGCGTATTTGCACCAGTGCAACAGATGGCGAGCTGATCCAGGCAAAAAAGGCCCTGAAACATGGTCTGTTGGCCCAACTAGATGGTATGTAAGATATGATTGGTTAGAGAGAAATATGCACATTAAAAGAGCCATGTACTAGTGTTCTGATCTTTCTTTCTCAGGCACAACCCCTGTGTGTGAGGATATCGGACGCCAAATCTTGGCTTATGGCCAGCGTGTTTCTCTGGAGGAATGGAACACCAGGATTGATGTAAGCTGCCATGTTTGTTTGCAGTTCTGTTTTCTGGTAGAGGTTCACGAAGCAGCCTGTAACTCTTCAAACTCTTTAGAAAATCACATGGTTGACCGTCAAAAGTGCAGACATGACAACAGTGTTATCAAAGTCTCTCTGCCACTACCTCTGTGTATCAAAAAAAGTTGTTTTTTTGTAATGTGTACGAATGATGACAAATGTTGAAAATGCTGACGTTTAATTTTTTTTTTTTCCTCTTGGCAGGCCATTAGTGCTAAAACATTGAGGGACGTCTGCTCAAAGTACATATATGACAAGTGTCCTGCTGTAGCTGCAGTTGGTATGTAGTCTTTAATTTTGTTATGGAAACAAAACCGTTCCCATAGTTGGGACTGCCTGTGTGTTGGGACTTTTGTCCCAAAGGTCAGTCCATTCAAACTTTTTGTTTTAGTTTGGATGATTAAAGTGCTATATTAATCACCATTTACATTTGGCAGTTTCAAGTAGTGTGCCAGGGTGATACAGGCGGCATCCCGGTATTGTGTTTTTTTTTGTTTTTTTTTTAAACTCCAGGCTATTCTTTTTGTAAAAGCAATCCTAGTGCTAATTAGTCACTGAATTGTTTTAACAGGGGGCGGAGGGGGGTCTTCCCTCCCATGCCTCTCCGGGTTCTTCAGTTTTCCCAAGAGCCTGACACTTAAGCCGGCGGTTCTGCTGGCTTACCATAGAGGTGGTCCGGGACTTGATCTTCCCCGATCAGGTCTATGGTATTTCCCCATTTTATGTAAACAAGTAATTTTACACTTGTAAAAAGTATGTGATCACACCAATGCTTTTAAGAGAAGAGATCTGGTGTCTAATAGACCCCAATCTCTCCATAAAGAGGACCTGTCACTGCTTATTATCTCAAGGGATGTTTACATATGATGGCAAGAAGTGTTTAAAAAAAAAAAAATGTAAAGAGACAGTGTTAAAAAAAATTTTATAAATTGAAAGTGCCCCTGTGCTTGCATGTAAAGGCGACCACACGTGTTGGTCCCGCACACATATATGTAAATGGCGATCACACTACACCACACAGAGCGGAAGATATAGTTCTAGCACCAGACCTCCAGCATAACTCTAAACTGGTAACCTGTAAAGGCCTCCAAAGCGTTGCCTATGTAGATTTTTTTGTTTGGTGCCATTCCACGAGTGTTTGTTTTCTATATACTCGGCGTAACATCTTTTATATTTTGCCAAAAAACTGGGTATTATATTGTTTGTGTGCATTAATAAAGTGTATTTTTTCCCAAAAAATTTGGAGGTTGAAAAACTGCTGTAAAAATACCATGTGACATAAAAATTGCAAAACCTGCCATTTTATTCTCTAGGAGGGCCTCTGCTTAAAATACATATTTTATATCTCTATCTCTTTATTTAAATATTTATTATAATATATATGTATCTACATATTCTCTCTTCCGGTCTTGCAAGCGCAGTTTTCTTTTTTTAAATTAAAAATACCTGACGGGTATTACTTCCTCTTTCGTTTGCTGCAAAGTATAAGCATAATGGGCTAGTAGGCATCGCCTACTAGCCCATTATGTGGCACTTGCCTGTAAAAGCCCGTGCTGTCCCTGCTGCAGGAAGCATCCATTTTCACCCCTCTTCCTTCCAGGGCCGTGGACTCCGGCTCTGTTACTGGCCGGAGTCGTGTGACGTCACTCCCACGCATGCTTGAGGGAGCCGACGGTAACTATAGAAATGCCACGATCGTGCCCTTCAGTGCGCATGCGCCGATGGTGCAAACGTATATGGTAAATATCTTTTTAACCATACAGGTTTCGAAGATATTTCCAGTACCTACAGGCAGGTGAGCCTTATTATAGGCTTACCTGTAGATAAAAGTGGTCTGTAAGAGTTTACAACTACTTTTTTATATTTTTGGATTTCCTAGAGTATTCCCTGTATGATAATAAAGACAAGAGGGCGAGTCATTCTCCTCAGCAGGGACATGGAGAGCAATACAGTTATGAAAGTCTCTTATACATCCACACTTCACCCAAAGTAAAGAAAAAAGTAAAAAAAAAAAAATACAAACATGTTAACCCAAAATGTACAACAGGCTATTTCCAAGAGTTTTCTTCTGATTCAATTTCCCAATCTCCTTCATTCTAGGTCCCATCGAGCAGCTTCCTGACTACAACCGTATCCGCAGTGCTATGTACTGGCTCCGTTTTTAATTGCCATTGAGTTCTTGAACGCTTTTTTGGAGAAACCATGGAGATCTGGTATTGGAGGATCAAATGGAAAAATGCTGGTGATTATCTTGCAGAAAACATTGAATCTCTGGGCTCCCTTTTCATCAAATGTAAAATACACCCAGGAAAGTCCATTTATGTATTTTTTGACTTGTGAACAGCTCGTGACATCGCTGAATAAAATATAATTTAAAGGATGAGATTTCTTCAGATTTTTTTTATTTGGGTGGGTTGGTATTCGTGTTTTGTAAAGCCTACACATTCCCCCCCCCCCCCCCCCCTTTAATGTATTCCCTGGAATAGGGCAAAAAAATTCAATGTGTCCCTCTCCTCCCAACTCTACACCTGTCTGCAGTGGCGCTCACCTTCTCCCTGCTTTTTACAGGCTTTGCTGACAGCAGCAAGAGATGTTGGCTCCCACTGCTGTCAGTCAAGTGCTGTGATGTGGGGGCAGCATTGTGCTTTGCTGACTGTCTATAGACAGCGCAGCACTGGATCGAGCCCGCAAGTGCTCTACAATAGGAAGCGGCTTTCTATGGTGCACAAAAAGAGGAGCCTGGCAGGGGACCCAAGAACAGAATTGGTTTCCACTGCACAGAGCAGGCAAATATAACATGCTTGTTTTAAAAGAAAAAAGACTTTACAAACTCTTTAGGCCTATCTAAACCTAAGAACAATTATTTAATTCCCTAATTGTACACTACAGGACCTAAATATTTTTGACTTGGGCTTTGCTGTCATCTTCAGGTGAATGGACACTGGCTAAAGCAGAAATTCCAGGCATAACCCCCTTCCAGCTTTAAGCCTCCGTTTTATGCAAGTCCCTCAAATGTTTGCTTGTACATTTATTTTTTCCCTGCTTTCAATGCATCAACTTCAGGGACAACATGTTTACTTGCTGCCTAATATATCTCATCCACTTTCAGATGCCATTTTAACAAGATAAATCAATGGTATTCGCTTAAAAGAAGTATGGGTTTTTGTTTTGATTCATACTTTCCTAGGTGGATGCAGCATCGGTCCCCTGACGTCTCTACACTGTGAATCCAACACTGCTGATCGGTTTTCACAGATCACTGAGCTGGTGACTGTCAGTCACAGCTCTCTGCTCTGCCCCCTCCTCGCTCACTGGAGCGCTGAGCTGTGGAGGGAGCGGCCGGCTCGGCCTCTAAGCAGCTCGCTGAGAGGCTGAGTCTGGCATCTGTCCAGGGATCTGGGCGGATCCCGACTCTGTGGTCATGACGCCGAGCCTGGACCGAATCTGTGACATCAGCAGAGAGTGGACTTCAACCCGCTCTCTGCTGAAAACCGGGTCACAGGAGTGCAAAATGAATTGCACTCCTGTGACCCATAGAAGTACAGCCAAACAAGATTTGGTTGTACTTCTCCTTTTTAAACAGTCAGTGGTCATAATGTAAATAAGTTATCAAAGTTTTGAGACATAAAAGTCCAGATGATAAAACAGCGCTATAGTTGAATAAATGTCCACTTGCATAAAAACATTCGGGTGATACAGTAGTAAGTCTTTAAATCCGTGAGTGCGTGTAAACAGTTGATTAAAAGTGCATCCTACACCTGTTCCCAGGCTTCACCACATGTGAGGCACTCTCACCCGTTTGGGTGCAAACTCACCACAATCATGACACAATTGGGCCTGAGATAATAATACTGGTGGGCTCTCTCACTCCACCATCCGTCATCACCAATCAGGGGACAGCAAGGGTTAACTCCCATATACCAGTCATATAAAACACAAAAGACACTAACATGGTGTAATCCTGCTTTAATGAAATAAAAAATACCCCCATGCAGTAAACCCCTGCTACAAATGTACGTACAGAAAAAAAAAATCAGTCAAACAGCATGTGTATGTGTATATTCACCGCTTTGCATTTGACCACAGCAGCGTCTGTATTCCTGGGGAATTACTTTGTCACGCCCTCTGAAGTCGATTGGACGAAACCGGTCAGGGCGTGGCTACGACACTTCTCTAAGAACTAATGGATGCTGTTCCCTGCTGACTGGCCACAAGAAGGAAGTAATTCCCCAGGAATACAGACGCTGCTGTGGTCAAATGCAAAGCGGTGAATATACACATACACATGCTGTTTGACTGATTTTTTTTTTTTTCTGTACGTACATTTGTAGCAGGGGTTTACTGCATGGGGGTATTTTTTATTTCATTAAAGCAGGATTACACTACGGATTTAAAGACTTACTACTGTATCATCACCCGAATGTTTTTATGCAAGTGGACATTTATCCAAATGTAGCGCTGTTTTATCATCTGGACTTTTATGTCTCAGGACTTTTTGATAACTTTTATTTATGCACTTTTACGGGGTTTCTCGTTTGAGTTTTAAACAGCAGCTGGCTGACTTTTATTGCTCTTATCCAGTGTAATATTAGTCTATGGTATTTATTTTACATTTAGTGATTTATTAACTCTTTTTATCTGTTCTTATGTGTATTTATATATTTATTACACTTAACCAGTACCCTTTGTAGCTTCACGGCTATTAAAGGAAGACTGTGAATTAGTATTTCACTACTGTGGTGCCGGAAAGTGCAATCTAGGCCTATTTTTTGCACCTTCTTGATATAGTAGTCATAATGTACTCGCTGATCGGTGTATATTGGACAGCCTTCCTGCTGGGTTAAACCGCCATCAGAGGTTTTGCAGTCGTCACCAGTTGTTTGTGGGTCGGTGAGTGATCCACCAGCTTCATCTGCATTGCTCCTTTTAATGACTGGCACCTACAATCCCTCCTTGATCCCACGTTCACATTGGGCCAATTTAGCATGCGATGAGACATGTCAAATTGCATGCCAAATTGGCGGCTATTGCCGGCAATGGCACTGTCTTAATCGGTGCAGCGCAGACCCGATTCCCAAAAGTAGTTCCTGTACTACTTTTGGTGACTTCGGGGGTGATTTAATTAGACATTTGTGCATGAACCCGCACTGATGTCTGTCAAATCGCCCCCGAATTCGGACTGCATTTAAAATCGCACAAGTTCAGCTGAACAATTCCTAACCCGCAGCAGTGTGAACCTGGGCTGTTACATGGTATCCTATTGCACCAGGTATTGCCTTGCAATTGCAAACTCCTATCCCCCCCCCCCCCTCCAATTTTATGGGGAGGTGATTACCTGCTGCCAAACTATACACAATGTACAGACTCCATGCAGATGACATTCTGGTGCTGGCAGTGAAAGTGTGAACTGATTTTTCTAGAACGCACAACACACACACTCCTACTTGCAGGGACAACGCCCTTTATTGAAGCACCAAGCAAGCTCCTGGCATTGTACCAGGCCGTGTTCATTGAGCCGTAATCACTGTCACTGGTCCTCAGATGTTCACAAGCATCCAGACATAAACTGTGGCTACGGGGGCTGGGTGGGTTGTGCCTTGTTTACCCATAACCTTTAGGTGTGGAATAAAATGATGGAAAATATCCAGAAATTCTAAGTGTCTGTGTGTTCAATGATGCAGAGGCAAGCCTTATCACGCCGCTGGAGAAATCCCCTCTCCACACACCAGAGACTAGATGATCTACAGCAGGAGTCTCAAACTGGCGAACCCTCCAGCTGTTGCGGAACTAATAGTCCCATCATGTCTCTGCCTGTGGGAGTCATGCTTGTAACTCAGCCGTGCAATGCCTCATGGGACTTGTAGTTCTGCAACAGCTGGAGGGCCGCCAGTTTGAGACCCCTGATCTACAGCTACCTGAAAACTGAATATAAATTCTAAATGTAGGTTTGCCTTAAAAGGTAAACTCCAGCAAAAACTAAAAATCGACATACTTAAAGCATTGAGCACAATAAAATAAAAATTCCCCAGTAAGCTATTTGTTGGAATTCTTATTCCAGCACCTACAATTAACAGCTTTCAATGCTCTTGGCTCTCTTTAGTTGATGCTACCCTGAACTTCTGGTCTTTGCCGGGAAAAAGGTCACAGCTGGCAGTGCAGTCTGTTAGCTTAGACCCCTTTCACACTGGGGCTGCCCGAGCGTTAGCGGTAAAGCGCTGCTCATGTTAGTGGTGTTTTACTGCTGTCTAACCAGCGCTTTTCAGCGCTTTTAACCCCCCTGCTAGCGGCTGAAGAAGGGGTTAAAAGCGCCCGTGTTGCAGTGCTTCCAAACCGCTTTTCAGGCGCTGGCCATTCATTTCAATGGGCAGGGCATTATGGGAGTGCTGTATACAGCCCTCCCAAACCACCACAAAGATGCTGCTCGCAGGGCTTTTCCTAATGTCCCGCAAGCGCACCGCCCCAGTGTGAAAAGTCACACTGAAATGAATAGAAGGCGGTTTTCAGGCGCTTTACAGCCTCTATTTCTAGAGCTAAAACACCTGAAAACTGCCTCGGTGTAAAAGGGGTCTTAGAGAAGGTAGCAGCAGGGGAGTGCCTTGCCATCCTAGTCCTATGTGTTTCTATTGATGTACAAAATGTATGAAAGCACAACTCTAGTCTCTGCATGCAAGGGTGGCTCCAAAGGACACTGCAAGAAAAAGGAGCCACCCTGAAACCTGGGGCAGTATTGGGTCATGGCACCTGCTTAAACTGGAACATAGGCAAGGATTAAAAGATATAGCATACTCAGAAAAGACAAAATAATCAAATTTTGTTGCTTTCAGCCTGAAATGAAGACACACAATATTTGTTTTATCCAGCTGTAGTCACTTATAACATCCAAGTGAAAAGATATAACCCCCCCTCCTAAAAACGACGTGTTAATCAGGTGTAGCTAATCACCTTCTCAATGGCACACACAGTCATTTGACTTTCAACTGTAATCAGCTGTGGTAATTTTGATTAGCTCAGCATGAAAAGAGCTTTCCTGGAGCATTTCAGTCCCTGATAGTGCAACTGAAGCAATCAACTATGGGTGGCAAGGCACTGTCAGCGGTATAAAGTTGTGGACGGGCTCAAGTCAGGAGATGGATGCAAATACATTTCAAAGGCTTTATCACTGCCTAGAAGCACAGTGGAGTCTATTATTAAGAAGTGGAAGGTATTTGGTACAACACAGACCCTCCCTGGGTCAGGACGTCACTCCAAACTGGATGAAAGAGCCAGGAGGAAACTGGTCAGAGAGGCTACCAAGAGGCCTACAGCAACTCTGAACCAGTTGCAGGAATTGATGACAAAGAGTGGTCATTGTGTTCATGTGACAACAATATCACAAATTCTCCACAAATGTGGCTTGTATGGGAGGGGTGCAAAAAAAAAAGCCTCTCCTCAAGAAAGGCCACATGCAGTCACCACTGGAGGAAATCCAATACAGCTCACCATCCCTACAGTAAAGCGTGGAGGTGGTAATATCCTGTTATGGGAGGGGGGGTTCTCTGCAGCAGGGACTGGAGCACTTGTCAGAATAAAAGATAAATGGATGGGGCAAAATAGTCAAATTCTTGAGAAAAATCTGCTGCCCCCCTGCCTGAAAGTTGTCATATTCAGTATTTAATAAAATGTTTGAATTTGAAAACCCCCCAATTTAATGTAATATTTTGTCTTTCCTGGTCTTCCCCCATTACCCTCAAAATGCTAAATAAATTATTAAATAAAATTTCCATTACATACTTATTTTAGTCCCAGTGATGTCATCATTGAGTCTCTGTGCAAAGCAGGGAATAAAAAACCAACACATACCCTAGTAAAAGCACCGACACACACATGCTAGGAACTCATTTAATCCTTTGATCGCTCCTGATGTTAACCCCTTCCCAGCCAGTGACAGTGCATATTTTTAGCACTGTATCAGTGTCTCTGGTTCCCACAAAGTGTCAGACTACCCACCACACTATCACAGTCCCACTATAAGTTGCTGATCGCCGCCATTACTAGTACAAATAATAATTTTAGTATATATACACCATAGTTTGTAGATGCTGTAATGTTCACATAAACCATCAATATATGCATATCCAGGGCTTGACAAAATTTGCTTGCAATCTAGGAGCCAGGTTTTTTTTTTTAACGACCAATGCGTGCAGAAGCGAATGCATACGTGAGTAGCGCCCGCATATGAAAGCAGTGTTTAAACCACACATGTGAGGTATCGCCGCGATCGGTAGAGCGAGAGCAATAACTCAAAAAATGCAACCTGTAGAATTTTTTAAATGTCGCCTATGGAGATTTTAAAGGGTAAAAGTTTGTCGCCATTCCACGAGCGGATGCAATTTTGAAGTGTGAGATGTTGGGTATCATATTTACTTGGCGTAACATTATCTTTCACAATATAAAAAAAAAATTCGGCTAACTTTACTTTAGTCTTATTTTTTAATTTAAAAAAGTGTTTTTTTCCCTCAAAAAAGTGCGCTTATAAGACCGCTGCGCAAATACGGTGTGACATAAAGTATTGCAACGACCGCCATTTTATTCTCTAGGGCAGTGATTCTCAACCAGGGTTCCTCCAGAGGTTGCTAGGGGTTCCTTCAGCATTGGGCAATTTCTGCCTCTCAGATAAGTTCACACTGACCCCATTGATCTTTTTAGCTATCTGTAAGGAGGTAATTCTTCCCAATTGCCACAAGTGTAAGGACCATTCTTCCAACTGACCGTCACACTAATGTATCATGAGTTGTAGATTTCTCAATTTTAGCAGGGGTTCCCCGAGACCGGAGAACTATTTTAAGGGTTCCTCTGGGTTGAAAAGGTTGAGAAAGGCTGCTCTAGGGTGTTAGAATAAAAAATATATATAATATTTGGGGGTTAACTTCTAAGTAAAAGGAAGGAGATGGGTGGGCAGTGAAACAGGCAAGCATTGCTGGTTGTCTTGTCATACCAACGGCCACCACAAGATGGCGCCAGATTACAGAATGAAGCCTAGGCCTGCAGAAGGCCGCAAAGCCACGGCCTAAATTACCGGCCGGCGCGGCCCAATGAGATCACGCGATCGCGGGGGGGGGGGGGGGGGGGGCGCACGGAGATGCAGGTAACCTCAGCTGTGCTGCCCCAGGCGCCAGGTCACTAATTCTAGTCGCATTTGCGACCTGGCACCCGGGGATTGTCGAGCCCTGCGCTTATCGCTTCTCAGCTTTTTTGCTAAGATCAAGTGTAGTATCTGTTCTTATCAGTTGCCAAGAGGAGGCGCTGTGCTACTGCCCCGACTATGGTGGAGGTTGAAGTGGTGGCTATGCAAATCCTCTGGTGTAATGTTACCTAGATGGTTAGTATCAGTGCGAGCCGGACCTGGGGTGCCCATACGTCATCGAGCTGCCAGCAATATGTTCCCCCTGAGGAAGCTGGAAGGGTGCTGCACTGGTCTGCCCGAAGATCGGGTCCCCAAGAAAGCCTGTGGTGCATGTGCCCCTGGAGTGGCAGTCCAGGGGTGCCGTAATCTCACTGTGAGTGAGGGTCACTTTGAGTTATGGCACCAAGGTCATTGCACCATCACACTTTTTTCACACCTGCCTCTTGGACCAGGCCTTTTGGCTGGGACCAGAGGAATTTTTATTACTGGCTGGAAGGTCGACCATTGTACTACACAATGACACAATTGCACTTTC
Source organism: Rana muscosa (assembly GCA_029206835.1). Taxonomy (NCBI): domain Eukaryota; kingdom Metazoa; phylum Chordata; class Amphibia; order Anura; family Ranidae; genus Rana; species Rana muscosa. Next base: position 308,964,677 of record CM055120.1, read on the forward strand.
TCCACTTCCCTTTTCCCCACCTTTTATGTTGTTTGTCGTGTCTGTCACTTTATGTATTTTTTTTTTTGGGTTGTTGGGTTTGTACAAGTTTCACATTTGATCAGTAGTAGGGTGTAGGTCCTCGGGCCTGCCCTAAACGTCTTAGGAAGGGGTGGACATGGCCTTTTGTCTTGGTTCGCCCTCTCTCATGGGGTCTCCCTTCGGGGGAGCCCCACCTAGTACTTGGGGTGGTCTGTTTCGGCAAACCTCCCAGAGAACAGGATCCATCTGGTTTCGGACAGATGGACCATGTGAAAGTACCCCAGTCCCCGTCTGGAGCCTAACACCCTGGGGGATCAGGTCAAAGGTCCCTGCTCTTCGGAGGAGGACCATATGTACACCCTGTGCACTTTTTGTGTATCACTTTTTGGTGTGCACTTTTTTTTTGGAGTGTGTTCACACACCACGGGCTTTAAAAAAAAACAATATACGCTTATTGGGATTTTTTTTTTACCAAAGATATGTAGCAGAATACATATTGGCCTAAATTTATGAAGAAATTCGTTTTTTCTTTTTACATTTTTCGATTGGATATTTTTTTATAGCAGAAAGTAAAAAAAAAAAAATTCCCAAACTTTACAGTCTTTTTTTTTTCGTTTTTATATAATAAAAAATAAAAAAACCCAGTGGTGATCAAATACCACCAAAAGAAAGCTTTATTTGTGGGGAAAAAAATTATATAAATTTTATTTAATTAAAGTGGAAGTAAATCCGATTCATGAAATTTGAGCTTGACACATATCTGCAGTGTTTTCTTATCTCTCTTCAAAGCCCTAAGTCCCGTGGGTTTCTCCTGCTCCGTTCTTCTGTTATCAGCCTGATAACTTCTGACAAGTTCTCTGTCACAGGCGATAAAACCAGCCTGAAATTTGTGTCGGGAAGATGCTATAAATAGATTAGCAGACAGCTAAACTATTCACAGAACAGCTCCAAGAGACTCTGCCTATGAGGAGAGGGGGTGTGTGCCTTTCCTCTAATCAGCTGTCTTGGCTGTATGCCCACACTTCACACTCAGTTCTGAATAAGGAAGAGAAAATCTCTAACAGGATCTGAACTTTCTAAAGAATATATAAAACTGAAGACAGCAGATATACATGTAAAACTTATGTAGGGAGATTTGTTTCATCTCTGTGTATCATCTGAGGCTGTTCACTTCAATGGGTATATGTGAGGGTTTACATCCACTTTAAGTAAGGCAGTGCCAAAAAGTGGCCTTGTCATGAAGAAGGGTAAATCTTTCAGAGGGCAAGTGGTTAAAAGGAGAAGTCCAGCCTGAGCTTGTTTGGCTGGGCTTCTCCTATGTGTCACAGGAGTGCAATTCATTTTGCACTCCTGTGACCCGTTTTCAGCAGAGAGCGGTCTGAAGTCCACTCTCTGCTGACGTCACAGGAATCAGTCCAGACACCACATCATCCCAACTTAAGAAGTCTGGATCCGCCAGTTGCCTGGACTGATGGGCGTCTCAGCCTCTCAGCGAGCCGCTGAGACTGCCGCTCCCCGCCCCTCCACAGCTCAGCACTCCAGTGAGTGTGGAGGAGCAGAGCAGTGGAGCTGCTCTCCTCTCAGGGAGCCGAGAGAACCGAGCCATCGGCGATGTTTGATTGCTCGGTTCTCAGTGCAGAGACGCCGGGGGACAGATGCAGCATCCACCTAGGTAAGTATAATGGGGGGAAAAAAAACAAACCCATACTTCTTCTTTAACCACTTCAATACCGGGCATTTTCACCCCCTTCCTGCCCAGGCTGATTTTCAGTTTTTAGCGCTGTAACATTTTGAATGACAATTGCGCGGTCATGCAACACTGTACCCATATGAAATTTTGATAATTTTTTTACCCCACACATAGAGCTTTCTTTTGGTGGTATTTTATCACCTCTGCGTTTTTTTTTTTTTTTGCGCTATAATCAAAAAAAGAGCGACAATTTTGAAAAAAACACTATTTTTTACTTTTTGCTCTAATAAATATCCCCAATTAAAAATAAAAATAAAAATTCTTCCTCAGTTTAGGCCGATATATATTCTTATATATATTTGTGGTAAAAAAAATAGCAATAAGCGTATATTGATTGGTTTGCGCAAAAGTTATAGTGCCTACAAAATAGGTTATTGATTTATGGCATTTTTATTATTATTATTTTTTATTTATTTTTTACTAGTAATGGCGGTGATCAGTAATTTTTGTCAGGGCTGTGACATTGCGGAGGACAGATCGGACACTTTTGACACATTTTTTGGGGCCATTGACAATTATACAGTAAACGATGCTATAAATATGCACCGATTACTGTATAAATGTCACTGGCAGGGAAGGGGTTAACACTAGGGGGGCAATCAAGGGGTTAAATGTGTTACCTAGGGAGTGATTCTAACTGTGGGGGGAGGGGACTAACTGGGGGAGGTGACCGATCGGTGTTCCTATATACAAGGAACACACAATCTGTCTGCTCTCCCCTGATAGGACATGGATCTGTGTGTGTTTACACACACAGATCCACATTCCTGTTCTGTGACCAGCAACCACCGGTGCCCGTTGGCTTCCGAGTGACGCGGCGGGTGTGCGCCCTTGGACCGCCGGGAAGCCCAGGACGCCATATGACAGCCGCCTGGGATGAGAGAGCCATCCGAACGGATGTCCAATGGTTAGTGGAAAAAGACAAAAAAGAGGGCTTCCATGGTGGTATATCACAAATTTATTCAAAAAAAACAAGTCACCATTGCAGCTAAAAAGCCGTGTGTTTGGAAATGCCGTTAGCATTCCAGCTGCGTTGCAAACGGCAGAAGTGACGTATCACGCTCAAGCTACCCTACGCGTTTCATCAGCACGCACTGACGTCATCAGGCCTGCCTGCAATCCAGACCTTTCACCAATTAAAAATATTACGCGAGATGGGAAGTGGTTAAACAGCTTACTGCCCTTGGGACAACGCTAGAGCACCATTGGAGAAAGGTACAAAGTGTTGTCACCCTTTAAAAGAAAATGTCTGAACGAGGATTTTCTTGGCGGGACCAACAAGTATAATTTTAATGAAAGCTGCAGGCTTACAGTTATTGAAAATTAATTTTTGACATGACATTAACATGTTGAAGCTTCTTTGAGATGTTAGTTATTTGGTCTACATCTGCTTTAAGATTGACATGTAAGGTTATACAGTGCTAGATTTCAAATCATTTATTATATGTCCTAAGGGGCCATTATAATATCATCTGAGGTTATGGACAGGGCACAGAGCAGCTAATCTACAACATCCATCCTCTACCTGTAGGAGGCGCCCCTCATTAATATGGTCTGATAATAAACATGAATGATTAATGAGACAAATGGGGCAGTTCATGTTCATTCCTCCCTCGCTGCACCCTCTGGGCTGTATGAAGTATCTAACCTGGGAAAAATATTTTTTCAAAGGTCTTGGTACAAGTCAAAATACCAGAATGTATATTGTATTGTAAGGAGGGGTGAGCAGCGCTATGCGTCATTTACTATGTAACACATTGAAGCAAACCCCTCGCAAGAGAAATATTTTGGCCGCCGATTTTAAAATTGTGAAAATGACAGTTTCCTGACAATCTTCTGATTTTAGTAATATCAAGTATTTACATACAACCCCAATTCCCAAAAAAGTTGGGACACTGTAAATCCTACATAAAAGCAGAATACAATGATTTGCAAGTCTTACAGACCCGTCTTTTATTCACAATAAAGTAAAAAAAGATATCAAATTTTTTAACTAATTAAATGTACAATTTTAAGAAAAAAAAAAAAAGAAGGTCATTTTGAAAATGATGGCAGCAACACGTTTTAACACTTGCCTACTGGGCACTTTTACCCCCTTCCTGCCCAGGCCAATTTTGAGCTTTCAGCGCTCTCACACTTTGAACGACAATTGCGTGGTCATGCAGCACTGTACCCATATGAAGTGTAGAGCTTCCTTTTGGTGATATTTAAAGCATATGTAAAGGTTATTGTTTAAAAAAAAAAAAAAAACGTCATGAACCGCGCTCTCTCTAGGTAAAGCTTTTTAAAGTGCAAAATGCTCAAAATAAAATTGCATCAAACAGTGTCAGAAAACACAATCATATACATGTATAAAATATATATAAAGTCCAATAAAGATTATAACATCTGAGTGTCCGATGTGAATGAATAATCTATGATCAAACAATAAAGTGCATGTGGATCTTCCAATTCCTGATGAACAATAAAGGAGTGACTGTAGATCTTCCACCACAATCACCTGCCACACATCCTACTCACCAGAAATTCATGACCCCCATTACAGGTAGTCATAAACGCTTCTGGAAAATGCCAACAAGGATTCCCTCGGCCACGGCACCGGTCCGGACGAATAATTAGATTTCCAGGACACCCGTTACAGGTGTTTACAAACACTTGTGAATATTACCAATGGGGAAATTCTCACAACCCCAACACCGATCCAAACGGATGTCCAATAGTTAGTGGAAAAAGTTAAAAAAGAGGGCTGCCATATCACAAATTTATTCAAAAAACGAGTTTAAACAAGTTAAAAACAAGTCGCCATTGCAGCTAAAAAGCCATGTGTTTGGAAACGCCATTAGTGTTCCAGCTGCGTTGCAAACGGCGGAAGTGACATATCGCGCTCAAGCCATCCTACGCGTTTCGTCAGCATGCACTGACTTCATCAGGCCTGCCTGCAATCCAGACCTTTCACCAATTAAAAATATTCTTGAAACAAAAAATACGACAAATAAGATCCAGGACTGTTGAGCAGTTACAAGCCTGTATCAGGCAACAATGGGATAACATTCCTCTTCCAAAACTCCAGCAACTGGTCTCCTCAGTTCCCACACATTTACAGAGTGTTGTCAAAAAGAAGAAGGGGATGCTACACCGTGATAAACATGGCACCACCCCAACTTTTTGGAGAAGTGTTACTGCCATCAATTTCTAAATGACCTAATTTTTTTCTTAAAAAATTACACACACTTCGTCTAAACATTTGACAAGTTTTTTTCCTTCTATTTTGAATAAAATATGGGTTTATGAGATTTGCAAATAATTGCATTCTGTTTTTATGTAAATTTTACACAGGCACCTGACCTCTGTAGCTGAAGGCACTGTGGAGAAATTCATTCACAGCACCTGTTCTTTCCTGTTTTTGATTGTTTTTTCACTCCTGTCTTTTCAACTCTTTTACTCCCAACTCCTTTTTTTCTTTATTCACACCTTCTCTTCTCTATTCTCTGCTCCCGCACTCCTCCCTCTCCTTGTCTCTGCTCTGCTCCCTTATCTTCTGTCTTCTCCGCTTCGCTTTTTTCTCTCCTCTTCTCTTTGATCTTTTCCTCTCTAGGTCTCTCTTTTCTCACTTCAAATCTTCTCTTTTCTCCCTTCTCATTTTTTGCTCTTTACTTTCTTCCTCCCCACTTCCCCCTCTCCTCTCCTTTTTCATATCCTCTGTGTATTTTCTCATTTTTTCTCTATCTCTTCTTTCCTCTCCCTCTTCTCTTCCTCTCCCTCTTCTTTTCTCTTCCTCTCCCTCTTCTTTTCTCTTCCTCTCCCTCTTCTTTTCTCTTCCTCTTCTTTTCTCTTCCTCTCCCTCTCCTTTTCTCTCCCTCATCCTCTCATTTTCTTTTCCTCTCCCCAGGGGCGTACCTAGAGCATTTGGCACCCGGGGCGGATCCTATATCTGGCACCCCCCCACCTTAAAATGTAAAAACACCCCACTGTGCCCCCTGCATACCTCTGCATCCTTCAATATCTTTTTGTCACTACTGTGTACCCCCTCCTCACAACTGCACCTCTGGACCCCTTTACATTACACTGCACCCTGCACCTCTGGACCCCTTTACATTACGCATCCCTTGTAACTCTGGACCTCTTTACATTACACTGCACCCTGCACCTCTGGACCCCTTTACATTTCACAACCCTTGTACCTCTGGACCCCTTTACATTACACTGCACCCTGCACCTCTGGACCCCTTTACATTACACAGTCCTTGTACCTCTGGACCCATTTATATTACACTGCACCCTGCACTTTTGGACCCCTTTTCATTACACAGCACCCTGCACCTCTGGACCCCTTTACATTACACAGCCCTTGTACCTCTGGACCCCTTTACATTACACAGCACTCTGGACCCCTTTACATTACACAGCCCTTGTACCTCTGGATCCCTTTACATTACACAGCACCCTGCACCTCTGTACCCCTTTACATTACACTTCACTCTGCACCTCTGGACCCCTTTACATTACACTGCCCTTGTACCTCTGCACCCCTTTACATTACACGGCACCATGCACCCCTTTACATTACACAGCCCTTGTAACTCTGGACCCCTTTACATTACACAGCCCTTGCACCTCTGGACCCCTTTACATTACACAGCCCTTGCACCTCTAGACCCCTTTACATTACACAGCACCCCACAGCTCTGGACCCCTTTACATTACACAGTACCCTGCACCTCTAGATGCCTGTATGTTACACAGACACCCCCCTCAACAGTTCTGGACCCCCTGCATGTTACACAGGCCCACCTACAGTGCAGACCCCCGCTACAGTACAGGCCCCCACTACAGTGCAGACCCCCGCTACAGTACAGGCCCCCTAACAATACAGATCCCCCTACAGACCCCCCCTACAGTCCCATAATGTACCTCAGAACTGACAGAGAGCCAGAGGTAGTGGTTTTGCAGGGAGGGGGGGGGGGGTGCGAGCCACACCCGAGCCAGTCGGCACATCTGGGACCGGCGCAACGATCCCCTTCTCTCACGGCTCAGTCTCGGGCAGCGGCTGTCAGACAAGTATGAAGCCGCCTCCCCCTCCTCCTGCATGCACAGCACTGTATAGACATAAAAGGAGGAGGGGGAGGCGGCTTTATACTTGTCGGCTGACAGCCGCTGCCCGAGACTGAGCCGTGAGAGAAGGGGATCGTTGCGCCGGTCCCAGATGTGCTCGCACCCCCCTGCAAAGCCACTACCTGCTCGGCCCCCCCGTGACTGAAAGGAGACAGCGCCGCGGGTTTAACAGCAGCATCGCGCGGTGACAGAACATGTTCTGTCACCGCACGATCTGCTGTTAAACCCACGGAGGGCGGGGGGGGGAGCGCCGGCCTGACACCCCCCAGTGTGTGGCACCTGGTGCGGCACTCCCCCCCGCCACCCCCTTAGTACGCCACTGCCTCTCCCTCTCCTTCTCCTATCCTATGCCTCTCCCTCTCCTTTTCTCTTCCTCTCCCTCTCCTTTTCTCTTCCTCTCCCTCTCCTTTTCTCTTCCTCTCCCTCTCCTTTTCACTCCCCTCTCATTTTCTCTCCCTCTCCTTTTCTCTTCCTCTCCCTCTCCTTTTCTCTTCCTCTCTCTCTCCTTTTCTCTTCCTCTCCCTCTCCTTTTCTCTTCCTCTCCCTCTCCTTTTCTCTTCCTATCCCTCTCCCTCTCCTTTTCTCTCCCTCTCCTTTTCTCTTCCCCTCCCTCACCTTTTCTCTTCCTCTCCTTTCCTCTTCCTCTCCTTTCCTCTTCCTCTCTTTTCCTCTTCCCCTCCCTCTCCTTTCCTCTCCCTCTCCTTTCCTCTCCCTCTCCTTTCCTCTTCCTCTCCCTCTCCTTTCCTCTCCCTCTCCTTTCCTCTCCCTCTCCTTTCCTCTCCCTCTCCTTTTCTCTCCCTCTCCTTTTCTCTCCCTCTCCTTTTCTTTAACTCTCCCTCTTCTTTTCTCTTCCTCTCCCTCTCCTTTTCTCTTCCTCTCCCTCTCCTTTTCTCTTCCTCTCCCTCTCCTTTTCTCTCCCTCTCCCTCTCCTTTTCTCTCCCTCATCCTCTCCCTCTCTTTTTCTTTAACTCTCCCTCTCCTTTTCTCTGCCTTCTTCTCTTTTCTCTTCTTTTCTAGTACAGTATTCTCTCTTTCTCTTCACTCCCCACTAATCCTCTCCCCTCCTTCCTCCCCTTGTCTCATATTTGCTATTTTTCTCTCCTCTCCTCTTCCATGTTTGTTCCCACCATTATAGCACAGAAGAGATGCCTGAATTAGAAGGGTATGTTTCAGCGGGTAAACCCATCCCCATATATTTTCTTCCGCTGTGTAAGTATTAGTTTGGCTGAAATTAACCTTTATTAAAGAGGGGAAAAAAAAAAAAACCTAAGCCCACGGCAATCCAAACTCAGACCAAGCCCGTCTGATCACGAATCTCAGAGTCCCAAGCAAACGGAACCCTGCAGGCTATCAGCATTCCTGAGCCATTATTATGCAGGAGACCAAGATCTTCAATACAACCTCCAGAGAAGATCCTTTTTTTTATCATTCCCTCCGTCCTGGAAATGAAAGTTCCCTACTCTATCATTACTCCAGGTATGGACAGACACGCTTCCACCCCACTGCACATAATATGTTGTTTAGCATAAGAACGTTGCAGACAGTCACCTGGGGCCCTAAATTGTTAGGCTTTATGTTCTCAGTTATTACTCTTTAAACTCTTGTAAAAGCCATCAACCGCAAATTGCTCACACTGACTCATCTTAGGACAAAGCTCTGTGCATGTTGTGCCTAAAGCTGAAGTTTAATTACTTATTTTTTGCCTTCTCTGCCCCCCCTCCACCCCCCCCCCCATCCCTCATCAACATGCAACTAACATTTTTAAATAAAACCTCTCCTTTTTAATTACATACCTTATTTTAGTACCTGTGATGTCATCACTGGGAATCTGTGCTTTTCAATGCAATGCAGCCATATTATGGTCAGGGGGTGCAGGGTGCTGTTCATAGGTTCCTGAACACATCACAGCACCCGGCCCCCATACTCCTCCCAAGAGTCCTCAGCCCTGATGGAAGCAGAATGCTGGCTCTTTGGAGGAGTTATGCAAATATCTAAATGCCTTGATGGGTGGATGTCAGTCTAGAGCAGCCTTTTCTATACCGGGTGCCTTCGAGTTTCTTCAGGGGTGTCTTGGCAAAATGTCTAAAAATTGTATACAAGCCAACTTTTTAGGGCACCCTCCAGCCTCATAAAGGGGTAGTGCTTATTAACCAGTCAATTTCAGGTGTGACCATTTTAGACCTCAGTGTTCCTCCAGTCTTTCTTTGCATATAAAAGCAATAATAGCAAGAAATCTTTCTTTTGTAATACTAAGAGGTGAACTTATAAAACATTCATTACAGGAATGTCACACACATTCGCGCAGGCTGGACAAACGTTCCCCCTATTTTCTGTAATAGATTCATTCCTACGATCGTCAGCTCCATCTAGTGGCCAAAATGCAGTATAGTTTTTTTGAAATATCTCAATGAAAAAATGTACCGCTTTTTGGCCATTAGATGGCGCTGACGATCATAAGAATTCATCTATTACAGAAAATACGGGGAAGATTCGTCCAGCCTGCACAAATGTGTGTGACATTTGTTCTATGAGACCCCTTTCACACTGAGGCACTTAAAAAACTGCTCATAAAATGTTGGGTGCTTTTGAGGCACTAGAGGTGCGCTTTTTTTAAGGTCATGTGTATATATTCCCACTGATCTTAAGGGAGACAGCGCTGCCTATATACCAGTGCTAATAAATACAGCAAGCCTAAACAATAACATTAATCAGCAAATGATAATAAATAATTCTTTAGCATTCCAGTGTTCACTGCAATCTCCACAGTCACTAGTGTATGTGCAATGAAAAGGAAGTGCTGATAATGTGATACTCCAAGATGGGACCGTTCCAGATAGAGAAAGACCACGCGGATAACACGACACACTCAACGGATGATTTTGACCCCTTGTTTTACCAAGCGAGTCAATACCGCACTTCCAACCTCAAACCCTGAGTGCAGGCAGCTCTGCTCCTTTAACCACTTCAGCCTGGAAGGATTTGCCCCCTTAATGATTGGGCCATTTGTTGCGATTCAGCACTGCGTCGCTTTAACTGGCAATTGCACGGTCGTGCGGCGCTGTACCCAAACAAAATTGACGTCCTTTTTTCCCCACAAGTAGAGATTTCTTTTGGTGGTATTTGATCACCTCTGCAGTTTTTATTTTTTGCGCTATAAACAAAGAGCAGATTTTTTTTTTACTTATTGATATAATACATATCCCAAAAAAAAAATATATAAAAAAACAAATTTATTCATCAGTTTAGGCCGATATGTATTCTTCGACATATTTTTGGTAAAAAAAAAAACGCAATAGGCGTATATTTAATGGTTTGCGCAAAAGTTATAGCGTCTACAAAATAAGGGATAGATTTATGTCATTTATTTTTTCACTAGTAATGGAAGCGATCTGCGATTTTTAGCGGGACTGCGACATTGCGGCGGACAGATCGGACACTTTTGACACTCTTTTGGGATCATTGACATTTATACAGTGATCAATGCTATAAATAGTCACTGATTACTGTGTAAATGACACTGGCAGGGAATGGGTTAACACTAGGGGGTGATCAAGGGGTTAAATGTGTTCCCTCATGTGTGTTCTAACTGTAGGGTGGATGGGCTGCCAGGGACATGACAGAGATCACTGTTCCCGATCACTGGGAACAGAAGATCTCTGACATGTTACGCATCAGAATGGGGAATCGCCTTGTTTACAAAGGCAGTTCCCCATTCTGCCTCTGTAATAGGCAATCGCGGGTCGCTGGTGGACATCGAGTCCGGCTGACCCGCGAGCCACCGTACAGCTACTGCGATTTGCGCAGGAGAGTCGACCTGCTGCCCTATAACGAGGGCGGCTGGTCGGCAAGCGGTTAAATGGTCTCCTTCCGATCCCTCGATGTTGCTATGTGACTCAGGGATGTTTAAGCAAGTACCATGCACCAGGAAGAGAGAGAGGGCTCCATATAGTGAAAGTGTTGTTTAATCAAAGAGATTAAAGATATTGCACTTACAAACTTAAAAAACATCAATAGCCTTGTGTAAATGAAATCAGCTTATCCAAGATGGCCTCCATGAGCCACATAGGAAACTAAATGTGACGTCACAGGAATGTTTCTTACAACGCGTTTCGTCATAATAATACAAAACATTCAGGAGCTGAACATTTCACTGGATGAATAGCAGTTGTGAGAGATAAATTCAGTAACATGACCAAAAGGGTCTTATTATTATATAAATGATATCCCCTTCTGGCACATGACATTTGTTTATCCATTTGAAATAACTGAGCAGGACTGAAGTAAGCTCCATGAAGGTATCACAATTGGATACGTTTATCCCTCTGTAGGGGCAAAGTAGGAATTAGGGAATAAACAATATTTAATGGATTTTTGCGGTTTATCCTCTTCTGTCTGGTGTCATGTAATTTATATGTTGATAACCTCTACATTGTTCTGTAATGAATGTTATAATTATGTTAGATTATAAAATCTACAGCACACAAAAGTAACTCCTAGCCCTGCAATTACATAGGAACCACAAATACCATCATGACTGCAAACTTCCCAAGGCTGGGCTGCTATAAATCATATATGGGCAAAACCAGAAACAAAACCTTGAGATTCCTATCAGCAGCACAGTCTACCAGTTGTTCAGTTTTTCATCTGCAGTTTGTATCTTTTCGTCTGGAACCTGCGGATCCTGGAACCCACCTGTTGGGGGTGCTGGAACACCCTCCTTGCTGACCCTCACACTGTTAGTACGAGGAAACTTCTTACAGCCACCAATCAGATTAAACTTTAAAAGTCTGGGCTGGGAGTGTACACCACTAGTGGTGCACCAAAATAAAAATTCCGGAGCCGAAACTGAAAATTCAGGAAGCACTTGGCCGAAAGCTGAAACCGAAAGGGACAGTTTTTTAAAAAACATTTTTTGAAATGTAATTAATGCGTCTGGCATTTTTTGCAATGAATGGGACACTGTTTTGCATTGAAGTCAATGGGACACGGTTTTGCATTGAAGTCAATAGGACACGGTTTTGCATTGAAGTCAATAGGGGGGGTTGCTTTGAAGTCAATGGGACTCAATTTTGCATTGCAGTCAATAAGGGGGGTTTTTGCATTAAAGTCAATGGGACGCAACTTTGCACTGAAGTCAAGGGGACGCGATTTTGCATTGCAGTCAATAGGGGGCGATTTTACATTGTAGTCAATGGAACATGATTTTGCATTGCAGTCAATGGGATGTGATTTTGTATTGCAGTTAATGGGATGTGATTTTGTATTGCAGTCAATATACTGCCCACTTCCTGTTTCTTGTCTGGTCATTAGCCTAGGCTTATGACATTGCGCACAGCTCTCTTTCTCTTGTGAGAGTTTGCCAGGAAGGGAGGGGGGATGTGCCTCTGTGTGTCTGTGTAAATCCAGGAAGTGAACAGGCAAGAGCTTCAGCTGCCCACAGTTACAATGGCTGCAGCCAGACTCAGTGGAGGGAGATTTCTGCAGCATATTTGGCAAATACAGAATCACAGTATATATAAAATAATATACAAAGTGGTCGGAGGGAAGCTTCAGAATGGCAAAGATGTTTTTATTACAAATTATGTGAGCAGACTGCAGTTCCGCTTTAAGCTGCCTGTGGATGGTGACTATACTGACTATACTGACTGGGTCTAACGAGCTATGTCAATGCATATAGTGGCATTTGAAACAGAATGCCAATGAAATAAAATGAAAGAATTTATCTATGGCGTACTCTCATTAAATGTATTAGCAGCCCACAGTTATCAGAATACAATAATTCTCAGGAATCCAGAGATGGGATTGGATTGGATGGGATTGGAAGCAGAGAATTGCAGGTATAGAATCTCCAGGTGTAAATGAGTAACACTGACAGACACCTCGCCCATCCACTTTACCACTGAGTCACAAATAATTACCTACTACAATATCACTGTGCCATGTCATATTCTTCAGCCGCAGGCCGGCACCGTCATGACAGGCCCCTCAGACAACCACTTAAAGAAGACCGATCGTCAGCTGAGAGCTTTGCCAACAGTCTAGCTGGGATTAAAAAAAATGGGAAAGAAGACCTGAAACAATTACCTTTACTGGGGAAAATACTGCTCTGGGCTTCCTCAACCTCTTCTGTGCAGCAGCCCCCTCAAACCCCTCCCAATACTTACTTGAGCCCCATCTTGATCCAGCAATGTGCACGAGAGCCTCAGCTCTCTGTGGACTCTCCCTCCTCATTGGCTGAGACAGCAGAGGGAGCCATTGCTGTCAATCACAGCCAGTGAGCCAATGAGGAGAGAGAGGGGGCGGGACCAAGCCACGGCTTTGTGTGTGAATGGACACGCAGAGCTGTGGCTCGAGAACGAGCCTGCTTGGGTACCCCCATTGCAAGCTGCTTTCTGTGGGGGCACTCGTAGGAGGGAGGAGCCAAGAGCACCAGGAAGAGAAGAGGAGGATCTGGGCTGCTCTGTGCAAAACCATTATACAGAGCAGGTAAGTATAACGTTTGTTATTTGAAAAAAAAAAAAAAGCCTTTAACCACTTGCTTACTGGGCACTTAAACCCCCCTCCTGCCCAGACCAATTTTCAGCTTTCAGCGCTGACGCACTTTGAATGACAATTGCGCAGTCATACAACACTGCACCCGAATGACATTTTTATCATTTTTTTCCCACAAATAGAGCTTTCTTTTGGTGGTATTTTATCACCTCTGCGGTTTTTATTTTTTGTGCTATAAACACAAAAAGAGCGACAATTTTGAAAAAAAACACAATATTTTTTACTTTTTGCTATAATAAATATCCCATTTTTTTTTACATTTTTTTTTTTCTTTTAGTTTAGTCCGATAAGTATTCTTCTACATATTTTTGGTAAAAAAAAGATCGCAATAAGCGTATATTGATTGGTTTGCGCAAAAGTTATAGCGTCTACAAAATAGGGGATAGATTTATGACATTTTTATTTTTTTCCACTAGTAATATCGGTGATCTGCAATTTTTGTCAAGACTGTGATATTGCGGCGGACACTTCGGACACTTTTGACACTATTTTGGGACCATTCACATTTATACAGCGAACGAACAGTGCTATAAAAATGCACTGATTACTGTATAAATGTGACTGGCAGTGAAGGGGTTAACACTAGGGGGCGGGAAGGGGTTAAAAATGTTCCCTCAGGAGTGATTCTTACTGTGGGGGGAGGGGACTGACTGGGGGAGGAGACCGATGGTTGTCCCTATGTACAAAGGACACACCATCAGTCTCCTCTCCCTAGCAGGACGTGGATCTCTGTGTTTACACACAGAGATCCACGTCCCTGCTCTGTGACAGCCGATCGCGGGTACCTGGCGGACATCGCAGCCGCCAGGCACGTGCATCGGCACCCGCGAGACAGAGCGGGCACAGCTCTTCCGCGATGCGCGCCGCCGCGGGCGCGCATTGCGGAAGTAAACAAGAGGACGTCCTGGGGACGTCCACCCGGCAGTTCAGGTCCGCGCTGCAGCCGTCTTTCAGCTATAGTGCGGATCTGAACTGGTTAATATCACGCCCTTGCAAATTGTGCAGCAGATTTATAAATTAAAGTATAACTAAAGGCAAAAAAAATTCTCGTTTTGGATGAAGTGGAGCGGGATTAGAACATTTGTCTGGTTTTTATTCCTGTCTGTGTCCCCGTTAGGGAAATTCACCCTCTCTATTTGTCCCGTTTACTGTTATCACCAAGAGTGATGTAGCACTTCCCCCACAGGAGCTGCTGGTTTAATTTTGGGCCTTTGCCGTTACCTGTCTGTTCCACTGTGTCCGTTATAGGGGTTCCATTGGAGAGTTGTTCACAGATGTCATCACCAACACACAGTCTCTTTTCCAATGGTTTTATTCAACAAAGTCAGTTAGAGGGATGGAGGGTTAGGGGGTGTAGCGGCCTCCACTCTTTCCTCTCTAGTCTTCTTGCTCTGGCTTTTGTCTAGGGGTACTCTGAAGGAGAGAGTGCCGGGTCACCACGCCAAGTCCCCCTGCAGAGTATGTGCAGTGAGAGACAATCCTCTTTTACCTTCGGGTCGGTGTTCTGCATCTGGAGACCTCCTCCTGGTTTTCTCGTACAGTGTCTGCCAGTGAATGAGCCCCACACCACTAAAGTCCAACACTCCTTTATTCTTCCGATAACAGAGTAATGCACAGACAATTGGTCTTCCTCACTGAACAGAACAGACAGGGGGGTGTGGATGCGAGTAGGCTCAGGCACAATGAACTCTCCACTTTCCTTCCTGAAAGTGGGTTGCGGTCTCCGAGCGAGGGGGGGATTTCCTTCCAGGCGGTCTCCGATGGGAGGCTCACCTGTCACTGGCAATATGCTGCACCAGGTCTTCAAGCAAGTATCTCCCACCGGTCCATTACACCCTCCGGATTCGGGTACCCACTCCCGGGGTCCCCTAGGATCTCCTTCCCTCGCGGAACTCAGTGTTGGGCACTGAGCTCTAGACCTCCATCTGAGTACCTCACCCCAGGCTAAAGGTGCCTGGGATGGAACACGACCTCCGAACGTCTTCTAGGCCTAGGCCGCCTAGAGGACCGACACGAACCACCGCCCACAGGCTGAAGGTGCCCGGGACTCGTCCCCGTGACAAAGATGGCCGGCCCCTTTATACCCTCTCCCAGCAAGCACGGCGGGTTACCCGCCCCACCATACCGCTGCCGAGGGAGGACAAAAAGGGAGCACGGCACACAGCAATGGTTCAACCCCAGCCCAAGGCGACAGCGCCACCCGCTGGGCTGCAGGGAACTGCACATCACTGGTGTCTCTGCCAGTTTTAAATACACAGAAAAGTGTATACCCGCTACAGGGGGATTCAGGCACCTTGTATTTGCAGATCACGGGTATTTCCTAATCCAGAGGACAAACAGTCTCCACACTGGATGTAGCAACCACCGGATAGGCCTCTCTCACTGACCTAGCAGCCGGTGCGGTGCCCGGCCAAAAGTCTCTGCCACAGACTTGAAGAATACACATAGTCTCTGCGCAATCCTCTGCCACAGGATTGTATGATCCAGAACTTTTGTAAAGTCTAAGTACAGTCACACAGTACCAGTTTCTTTCAGCCAAGCCGGCAACACTGTGAGGTAGATGGGCCGGGATGCGTCCTCCAATTGAGTCTCCAGGCTCTTCCTGAGATACCAGCACTTTCACTCGGTCCTCTCCTGGGAAAAGTCCTCCGCTGGTTTCTCCAATTGCTCGGCTTCTCCCTGCAGGCAAGACAGCACAGGACCACCCCTGGACCAGTAGGCCCCAGAAACTCCCGGGCCTACTATCAGTAACGAAGCCTCGGGCCAGCCGGCCCCGAGACAGAAGACTGTTACGGCACACCTTAGGCCAGGAGGGCCATCAGGTCAGAGAGACCCGGAACACGGTGTCTGTCCCTTAACCTCCCTAGCGTTATGATTCTTTCTGGTTTTAGGTGCTGAAAGCGGTACCATTATTTTGCATGGAAATTTGGCGTTTTTTATTGTAGGCCTGTAATTCTTAGGAATAACTCACTTAAATCTGTCCAAACCAGAGTCTAGTAGACATCCCCGGTATGATAAAGCTTGAAACGCAAAATCGTAAATTATAATATAATAAATAACTATAAATAATTATAACAAATAGTAACTTAATTATAATAAAAATTATTCAATAATGTAATCAAATCAAAAACACTGAAATTTGCTCAGTTGCAGAATTGTCGCTGTCATTACTTTTATTGTTTGATGATGAATTTCCCCACAAATCGCTATCACTCAATTCTGCAAGTGATTCTAATTTATTATCGCTGTTTTCTAGCTGGTCTAAAAGCACTTTTGACATAAAGGGACACTTTTTGGTTGCTATGGACAATCTCCAGTTTCCAGCAGAAAGAACAGTTTTTATAATATAAAACTGCATGCAGTACACTGGACAGACCACTAGGGACAAAGGGGGTGTGTAATTACCGTATTTATCGGCGTATAACACGCACCGGCGTATAACACGCACCCCAAGTTTAGGAGGGAATTTTAGGGAAAAAAACTTTTAGGAGGGAAGTTTAAGGAAAAAAAAAAAACTTACATTTAAATGCAGCCTTACCAGTGTCCGTTGCAGCCTTGTCAGCAGTGTCCATTGCAGCCTTGCCCCAGTGTCCAGTGCAGCCTTTGCCCAGTGTCCAGTGCAGCCTTTGCCCAGTGCAGCTTTGCCCAGTGTCCAGTGCAGCTTTACCCAGTGTCCAGTGCAGCCTTTGCCCAGTGTCCAGTGCAGCCTTTGCCCAGTGTCCAGTGCAGCCTTTTCCCAGTGTCCAGTGCAGCCTTTGCCCAGTGTCCAGTGCAGCTTTACCCAGTGTCCAGTGCAGCCTTTGCCCAGTGTAGCTTTGCCCAGTGTCCAGTGCAGCTTTACCCAGTGTCCAGTGCAGCCTTTGCCCAGTGCAGCCTTTGCCCAGTGTCCAGTGCAGCTTTGTCCATTGCAGCCTTTGCCCAGTGTCCAGTGCAGCCTTTGCTAAGTGCAGCCTTGCCCCAGTTTTCAAAATTGGCGCCGCCGAGATCGCCGCAGAGACTGGGCGGAGCAGGGCGAACGCCGCCGAGAACGCAGGGAACGCAGGGACGCAGAGACTGGGCGGAGCCGCCGCCGAGATACACATAGCCGAGTGTACTCGGCTATACTCGGCTTTTCCCGGCTCCGCTCACAGTCACGCCGAGTCCCGCCCTATGATGGACATATCACAGGTCCAATGGCGGGACTGGGCGTGACTGTGAGCAGAGCCGAGAAAAGCCGAGTATAGCCGAGTACACTCGGCTATGTGTATCTCGGCGGCGATCGCTGCGCTCCGCTCAGTCAGCGGAGATCGCCGGGATCAGTGGGTATCGGCGTATAACGCACCCACGATTTTCCCCTGATTTTAAGGGGAAAAAAGTGCGTGTTATACGCCGATAAATACGGTATTTGATACAGTACTGTAATCAGTAAGATTACAGTGTACTGTATGTATATAGTGTGTTTCACTTTTGGAATTTGGCGCCGAACTCCGTCCCCGTGCGTCGCAACCTCGCAGGGAACGGAGCTCGGCACTCGGCACTGTGAATCGAGTGAGGAGACAGAGCAGAGGAGCTCGCACACACAGCTGGGACACATCGCAGGACCCAGGGACAAGGTAAGTAACTTCCCCTGTATCCTGCGATGCGATCCCAAGTCTTGCTCAGGGTTACCGCTTTTGGTACTGAAATCTTACCCCGAGCCAGACTCGGGAATACCGCTAAGGAGGTTAAGTACCCTCTCCCAGAATGCACAGCGGGGGGACCACTCCCACTGGGCTACTACTGGGTAAGGAATACTCAATAAACCCAGCCTGCTGCATTTCCAACCTTGACCTGTGGCGACAGCGACGCCCACAGTCAAGTGGAAAATGCGCAACACAACTGGACTGAAACAGAAACCAGCAATTTAACACAATCATTCTGAGCCAAACTACAGCTCAGATAACTTAAATGTAAACATAGCGCCTACTCAATAGGAGCAGGGCACTACAGTGAAATTAAAGAAGATCTTTTGGTTGTCACCAGAACAGCAGAATAGAGTGGAAATCTTCCAATGGGGACACTAGATCTGGTGACTACCAGGTATTTCCTCTCACTTCCTGTCATAAGACAGGAAGTGAAGGGGGATCTTCCAATGGAACATATATAGAAAAAACTGACAGTGGTTATAACCCTCTCTTACTCTATCCAGCAAACCAGAGACAACTGCCCTGTGTAGTCCAATCCAATAGAAGAGCTCCTATATATCAGATTGCTCAAAAAGTGAATGCTGGTTCCTAAAGAAAGGTGTCGGAACACGCAGAGCATCGCAGTTTGCTGTGTATGGGGCTGCATAGTTGCAGACTGGTCAGGGAGCCCATGCTGACCCGTGTTCTTAGCCAAAAGCGCCTACAATGGCCACGTACAGTAGGGAAAATAATTATTTGATCCCCTGCAGATTTTGTAAGGGCCCTTTCACATGGGCGGATCCCGTGGGGATCCATTCCTTAAATATCCGCTTGCTCAGCGGGGATCGCTTCGTTGATCCCCGCTGAGCCGGCAGATGACAGGACGGTCCCCGCACACTGTACAGGGACCGCCCTGTCAGATCTCCGCTCTCCTCTATGGGGGGATCGGATGAACACGGACCGCCTGTCCGTGTTCATCCGATCCGATGACGGATGGAAAAATAGGATTTTCCTCCGACTGCAGAAACGGAGCATAGCGGAGCCTGATGAGATCGGGTGTCAGCGGATGTTCATCTACTGACACCCGCTATCCCATAGGGATACATGTATGTCCCTTTTTCATCCGAAAACGGATGGATGAAAAAAACGGACATACAGTCCGCATGTGTGAAAGGGGCCTTACAAAGAAATGAAGGGTCTGCAATTTTTATCATAGGTGTATTTTAAATGATAGAGACAGAATATCAACCAAAAATCTAGAAAAAACACAATACAAATGTTATAAATTGAGTTGCAGTTCAGTGAGTGAAATAAGTATTTGATCCCCAAGCAAAACATGACTTAGTACTTGGTGGAGAAACCCTTGTTGGGAAGCACAGAGGTCAGACGTTTCTTATAGTTGGTCACCAGGTTTGCACACATCTCAGGAGGGATTTTGGTCCACTCTTCCTTACAGATCTTCTCCTTGAGGTTTCTTGGCTGTCATTTGGCAACTCAAAGTTTCAGCTCCTTCCATACAGTCTCTATAGGATTAAGGTCTGGAGACTGGCTAGGCCACTCCATGACCTTAATGTGCTTCTTCTTGAGCCATTCTTTGGTTGCCTTGGCGGTATGTTTTGGGTCATTGTCATGCTGGAAGACCCATCCATAACCCATCTTCAGTGTTCTGGCTGAGGGAAGAAGGTTCTCACCCAAGATTTTACAATACATGACCCTGTCCATTGGCCCCTCAACACGCGGCAAAGTCATCCTGTACCTTTAGCAGAGAAACAGCCCCAAAGCATCATGTTTCCACCTCCGTGCTTGACTGTAGGGATGGTCTTCTTATGGTCATAGTCAGAATTTTCTTTCCTCCAAACGCATTTTTATACATAAAAATTATGGACCCTTTATTTCTTTCTAAATGGGCAAACGTACAAAATCTGCAGGGGATCAAATAATAATTTTCCCCACTGTAAGCATCAGAACTAGACCTCGGAGCAATGGAAAAAGGTGGCCTGGTCTGATAAATTCAAGAATGGTTTGAGGAACACAACAATGAGTTTGAGGTGTTGATTTGGTCTCCAAATTCTCCACATCTCGATCCATTAAGCACCTGTGGTATGTGTTGGAAAAACAAGTCTGATCTATGAGGACCCCACCTCACAACTTACAGGACTTAAAGGATCTGCTACTGACGGCTTGGTACCAGATAACGTACCTTCAGAGGTCTAGGTGGTGACTATTTCTTGATGGGTTTTGGTGAGTGATTGGTACCAGATAGCGTATCCTCAGAGGTCTAGGTGGTGACCATTTTTTGATGGATTTTGGTGAGTGCTTGGTACCAGATAGCGTATCCTCAGAGGTCTAGGTGGTGACCATTCCTTGACGGGTTTTGGTGAGTGCTTGCTACCAGATAGCATATCCTCAGAGGTCTCGGTGGTGACCATTTCTTGATGGGTTTTGGTGAGTGCTTGGTACCAGATAATGTACCCTCAGAGGTCTAGGTGGTGACCATTCCTTGATGGGTTCTGGTGAGTGCTTGGTACCAGATAGCGTACCCTCAGAGGTCTAGGAGGTGACCATTCCTTGACGGGTTTTGGTGAGTGCTTGGTACCAGATAGCGTACCCTCAGAGGTCTAGGTGGTGACCATTCCTTGATGGGTTTTGGTGAGTGCTTGGTACCAGATAGCATATCCTCAGAGGTCTCGGTGGTGACCATTTCTTGATGGGTTTTGGTGAGTGCTTGGTACCAGATAATGTACCTTCAGAGGTCTAGGTAGTGACCATTCCTTGATGGGTTTTGGTGAGTGCTTGGTACCAGATAGCATACCCTCAGTGGTCTAGGTGGTGACCATTCCTTGATGGGTTTTGGTGAGTGCTTGGTACCAGATAACGTACCTTCAGAGGTCTAGGTGGTGACCATTCTTTGACGGGTTTTGGTGGGTGCTCATAATGTTATGGCTGATCGGTGTATAAGATAAACCGAGTCAACTTTTTGAACTTTAGCAGAGCGACAAAATTTCCTGAATAAAACGGAATTGCTGCCTGGAATTGTAGATTCTGCATATGACAGGTCCACTTTAACAGCATGCAGCACGGGGGCTAATCCTGAATGTAAGGAGACACGTAGGAGGTCCCTCGGTGGAGGTGAATCATTTGTGCGTCTAATGAGCTCATCGATGAAAGAAAACAATTGTCTGGCAGGAAGATGAATCTGACTTTTCCATTCTCCCCTTACAGCTGTTATTCAACTGAACGACAATCTCTACCTTACTGACCAATGGCCTGACTTCACCCCTTGTGCGCATCTTTGGCGAACATGTGTTCTCTGTAGAGGTTACCCAATGCAAGCAGAGATACCTGGAACGTCTCATGATAACATGTCCCATAGATATCTACCAGATTTTGTCTAATTTCTTTTGGATGGTACTACCTTAAAGTTGAACTTCAAAAATCAGACCCAAATGTATGCAGCTCAGTAATCATTATCATATCATTAAATGTATTTTTAAATGCAGGGAGTGTAAGCAACTTGAGTTTAAAGTTTTTTTTTTTCTTTCAGTTGCTGTACAACATGGCTGGGGTGTACTCATGTGCATGCTGATAGGAGGAGGGAGCAGAGTGGCAGAGAGATGAGCTCATCACTGGGCTGCTCACAGTCTGAAGTAGCCGAAATGCATACACTATATTACCAAAAGTATTGGGACGCCTGCCTTTACACACACATGAACTTTAATGGCATCCCAAACATATAATAAATGTAATGATGCACTCATGTGTGTCTTTTATATCTTCCCGGAGTTTAACTTTGAAACCTGAGAATCAAAATGAGCACAAAAGTGGGGTGATGGCAGTAACACTATGTTACCAAAAGTATTGGGACGCCTGGCTTTACACGCACATGAACTTTAATGGCATCCCAGTCTTAGTCCGTAGGGTTCAATGTTGAGTTGGCTCACCCTTTGCAGCTATAACAGCTTCAACTCTTCTGGGAAGGCTGTCTACAAGGTTTAGGAGGGTGTCTATGGGAATGTTTGACCATTCTTCCAGAAGCGCATTTGTGAGGTCAGGTGCTGATGTTGGATGAGAAGGCCTGGATTTTAGTCTCAGCTCTAATTCATCCCAAAGGTGTTCTATTGGGTTGAGGTCAGGACTCTGTATAGGCTAGTCAAGTTCTCCCACCCCAAAATCGCTCATCCATGTCTTAATGGACCTTGCTTTGTGCACTGGGCCAAATCATTTGGGGGAGGGGGGGATTATGGTGTGGGGTTGTCTTCAGGGGTTGGACTTGGCCCTTTAGTTCCAGTGAAGGGAACTCTTAAGGCGTCAGCATACCAAGACAATTTGGACAATTTCATCCTCCCAACTTTGTGGGAACAGTTTGGGGACGGCCCCTTCCTGTTCCAACATGACTGCACACCAGTGCACAAAGCAAGGTCCATAAAGACATGGATGAGCAAGTTTGGGGTGGAGGAAATTGACTGGCCTGCACAGAGTCCTGACCTCCACCCAATAGAACACCTTTGGGATGAATCAGAGTGGAGACTGCGAGCCAGACCTTCTGACCCTTCATCAGTGCCTGACCTCACAAATGCACTTCTGGAAGAATGGTCAAACATTCCCATAGACACCCTCCTAAACCTTGTGCACAGCCTTCCCAGAAGAGTTGAAGCTGTTATAGCTGCAAAAGGTGGGCCAACTCAATATTGAACCCTACGGACTAAGACTGGGATGCCATTATAGTTCATGTGCGTGTAAAGGCAGGTGTCCCAATACTTTTGGTAATATAGTGTATCAACCAGAAAAATGTAAGAGAATTTATAACTGGTCATTCTTGGCAATAACACAGATTAAAAGCTCTTTTTTTTTTCTAGTTTTAATGAATCATCTGCATAGTGGAGGATATAACCCCCTTGTTGGAACATTGTGGCCTGCAGCTTCTTCTCCCAGTGCTGAGTATATAAGCAGATCCGTGACTCAGCACACAGGAACAGAGGAGGAAACCTCCACAAATAAATATTTAGAACTAATCCCACCAGATATCCCCAAAACGGAAGATCTCCGCTGCCTGTCGTTAGACATCCAACCCCCAGGAATGTCAGAAAAAGGAGGCCAAATGTCCAGCTGCTTTCTCCATCAGATGCCAGAAAAAAATGCCTTCTCTTCTCCTACAGATCCCCATCAGACTTAATCCACCTTCTCCGGGGCTCTATGGAAGTGGTGGAGGCTTAACAGGATTCGGCCTCAAGTGTATCTGGCGTGAAAAACATCAAGAAGAACATTATGGAAAATGGATGTGAAATGGGAGTTTCTGATTACAGCCCTGAAGGCAGAATAAAGCTCGTTTGTAAATTGGGAGCCTTTTTCTCTTTAACCGCTTCAGCCCCGGACCATTTGGCTGGCTAAAGACCAGAGCACTTTTTGCGATTCGGCACTGCGACGCTTTAACTGACAATTGCGCGGTCGTGTGACGCTGTACCCAAACAAAATTGAAGTCCTTTTTTTCCCCACAAATAGAGCTTTATTTTGGTGGTATTTGATCACCTCTGCGTTTTTTATTTTTTGCGCTATAAACAAAAAAAGTGCAATATTTTTTACTTTTTGCTACAATAAATATCCCCAAAATATATATAAAAAAACACATTTTTTCCCCAGTTTAGACCTATACATATTCTTCTACATATTTTTGGTAAAAAAAAATAAAAATCGCAATAAGCGTTTATTGATTGGTTTGTGCAAAAGTTATAGCGTCTTCAAAATAGGGGATAGTTTTATGGCATTTTTATTAAGCAGTTGTATACCCCTAAAAAATGTTTTTTTTTAAAAAAAACCTGCAAGACAAAGGCATAATGAGCTAGTATGACTAGCATACTAGCTCATTTTCAATTACTTACCTTAGATCGAAGAACCCAGACCGACCCTCGTTCCTCTCCTCCGCCGCCGCCATGATACCTGGAGTGATTTCCTGGGTATCGCTGCTCCAGCGATGTGACTGGCCAAATCGGCGATGACGTCACTCCCGCGAATGCGCGCGGAACGGCACTATCCCCGCACATGCGCACATTTCCGGCACTTTCCAGCAGCCTGCGCCGTTGTCTACATGCGCTCAGTGCGCATGCGCCGTAGACATCGGTGCCCGCTTTTCTGCAAAAATCTCCTTAACCATGTAGGTGATATTGCAAGCACCTACAGGTAAGCCTTGTAGGCTTACCTGTAGGTGCAAGTATGCTATGAGAGTAAACAACCGCTTAATTTTTTTTTTTTTTTACTAGTAATGGCGGCGATCACCGATTTTTATTGTGACTGCGACATTATGGCGGACACATCGGACACTTTTGGCACTATTTTGGGACCATTCACATTTATACAGCGATCAGTGCTATAAAAATGCACTTATTACTGTGTAAGGCCAGGTTCACACTGGGGCGACAAACGCTCCGACATTAGGAGCTCATGTCGCATGACGTGTGAAAATCAATGAATCCCTATGAGAGCCGTCTTAACTGGTCCGACACAAGTCGGTCCGACATTAAAAATTCTCCCTGTACTACTTCTGTCCGACTTTGATCCTACTTCAGCCCATTGACTATCATTGAAGTAGGATCAAAGTAGTATCCTGTTCATGAAAGTCGGATGGATGTCGGACCAATGTCGGACCAATGTAGGACAGATGTCGCAGAGCAAAGTAGGATGAAAGTCGTGTCGTATAGTGTGAACCCAGCCTCAATGTGACTGACAGGGAAGGGGTTAAACACTAGGGGGCTAGGAATGGGTTAATTGTGTCCTAGGGAGTGATTCTAACTGTTAGGGGGCGTGGCTACGAGTGACACGTCACTGATCGCTGCTCCCGATGAGAGGGAACAGACGATCAGTGACATGTCACTAGGAAGAATGGGGAGATGTTGTGTTTACGGTAGCAGAAAAACAACAAACACTCCTGCGCACAAGATGACCGTCAAGCATTCAGTGGTAAACGACGATGACACCGGCTTTGCTGCCCTTCATGGATGGGGGTATCCTAGTAGTGAACGAGAAAAGAGAGAACAAGGGCGCACCAGCCTAGTGTGATATCGTCGAAGAGGTTTATTTAAATGAAAGTAATAAAAAGGTACTCACAAAAGTAGTACAATTAATCACAATGCACAGAAGGTGCCATGGAGAACTGCAACATGTAGAACCCGAACCGCAGTCCAACCGACCGTGAAGGACGTGCTGGGACACACTACCGGCTGACGCGTTTCAAAGCGCACAGCTTCTTCATCAGAGCCAAGCAGTCGCACAGATGTTGTGTTTACACTGACATCTCCCCATTCTTCAGCTCCATGACACGATCGCGGGACACTGGCGGACATCGAGTCCGCGGGTCCCGCGGGCATGGTCACGGAGCTCGCGGCAGGGTCGCGTGCGCGACCACACGGCGGCAAATTTAAAGGGACGTACCCGTACGCCCATTTGCCTGTCCGTGCCATTCTGTCGACATATAAGTTCGTGCGGCGGTCGGCAAGTGGTTAAAGCACAAAAATTTGTATTTAAAAATACTCCTCAAAGGCCACAAAGGATTTATTTTCACAAATGCATTTGCGAACCCAGATATTACCTTGTAAAAGTAGCAGTGACATTATTACATTACAGTGCATCCGGAAAGTATTCACAGCGCTTCAGTTTTTCCACATTTTATGTTACTGCTTCTACAAACAATCCCCCATAATGACAACGTGAAAGAAGTTAGTTTGAAATCTTTGCAAATGTAATACAAAAAACAAAAAAAATCCCATGAACATAAGTATCACAGCCTTTGCCATGACACTCAAAATTGAGCTTAAAGGGGTTGTAAAGGTTCGTTTTTTATTTTCTAAATAGGTTCCTTTAAAGCGGTTGTATACCGCAAAACTTTTTTTTTTTTTTTTTGTCAACCTGCAAGGCAAAGGTATAATGAGCTAGTATGACTAGCATACTAGCTCATTATCAATCACTTACCTTAGATCGAAGCCCCCGCAGCGGTCCTCGGACACGTCCTCCGTCGAATCCATGATACCCGGAGTGACTTCCGGGTATCGCCGCTCCGGCGCTGTGATTGGCCGGAGCGGCGATGACGTCACTCCCGCACATGCGCGGGGAACAGCACGATCCCTGCGCATGTGCGAATTTACGGCAGTGTCCGGCAGGCTCCCATTCAAGAGCCGCCGCGCTCAGTGCGCCTGCGCCGTTATCTACGGCGCGCATGCGCCGTAGATAGCGGTACAGTCTTTTTTGCAAATATCTCCGAGACTGTGTAGGTCTCGGAGATATTGCAAGCACCTACAGGTAAGCCTTAACCACTTGTCCACCGCCCACTGTCAATTGACGGCGGGCGGAGGATACTCTCGTTCTGGGAGGACGTCATATGACGTCCTCCGTTTAGGACCCGCGATTGCCCGGGAAACGAGCAGGAAAGTGGGTCTCTGTGTGTAAACACAGAGATCCATGTCCTGTGAGGGAGAGGAGGCTGATGGTGTGTCCCTTGTACATAGGGACAACCATCGGTCACCTCCCTAAGTCAGTCCCCTCCCCCCACAGTAAGAACACATAGAGGGAACATATTTAACCCCTTCCCGCCCCCTAGTGGTTAACCCCTTCCCTGCCAATCACATTTATACAGTAATCAATGCATTTTTATAGCCTATCCCCTATTTTGTAGACGCTATAACTTTTGCGCAAACCAATCAATACGCGCTTATTGCGATTTTTTTTTTTACCAAAAATATGTAGAAGAATACGTATCGGCCTAAACTGAGGAAAATTTTATTTAAAAAAAAATAAATGGGTATTTATTATAGCAAAAAGTAAAAAATAGTGTTTTTTTTCCAAACTGGACGCTCTTCTTTTGTTTATAGCGCAAAAAATAAAAACCGCAGAGGTGATCAAATACCACCAAAAGAAAGCTCTATTTGTGGGGAAAAAAGGACGCAAATTTCGTTTGGGAGCCACGTCGCACGACCGCGCAATTGTCATTCAAAGTGTGACAGCGCTGAAAGCTGAAAAATGGCTTGGGCAGGAAGAGGGTTTTCGTGCACAGTAGGGAGGTGGTTAATGTAGGCTTACCTGTAGGTGCTTGTACAAATTATGGGTATACAACCACTTTAAGCTAGTGCATTGTTGCTTCACTTACCTTTTCCTTTGATTTGCCTTCTAAATGTTTGTTTTCTTTGTCTGAATTTCTCACTTCCTGTTCCTCCTCACTAAACTTCACACCATCATCCGAGTGGTGTGGAGTCAGCCAGAACAGATTACTGAACAGCTTACTGAGGAGGAACAGGAAGTGAGAAATTCAGACAAAGAAAACAAAGAAAAGCAATATTTAGAAGGTAAATCGAAGGAAAAGGTAAGTGAACCAACAATGCACGAGCTTAAAGGAACCTATTTAGAAAATAAAAAACTAACCTTTACAACCCCTTTAAGCGGGGTTCCACCCGCGATTATTATTTTTTTAAATCAGCAGCTATAAACACTGTAGCTGCTGACTTTTAATAAGGATACTTACCTGTCCTACTCGCCCGCGATGTCGGGCCCCCGAGGCCGATCCCTAGATTCTGGCAGCTCCCGGCGCCGCCATCCTCACTAAGGGAAACAGGCAGTGGAGCCTTGCAGCTTCACTGCCCGTTTCCTACTGCGCATGCGCGAGTTGCGCGGCGCTTTGTGAATGGGCGGCTGCTCTCTGGGATACACACAGTTCCCAGAAGGCAGAGCGCCCCATTCACCAGAAGACACCGTGAGTAGGATGAGAAAGAAGACCTGCCGAGGACTAGGAAGAGGCAGATTAGGAACATGTGCATAGCAACCGCCTTTTCTGGTCAGTAAAACATTTTTTTCTTTTCAATTTTTTTTTTTTATTTTTTTGTAGGATTTTCGTGTATTTTTTTTTTTTTTAGCGTGGAACTCCACTTTAGGTTAAGGTGACCAGATTTTTAAAATTAAATCTGGGGACATATTTTATTTTTTTACTAGTAATGGCGGCAATCAGCGGCTCTCTGCCCGCAGCCGTCCGCCTCACAGCCTATCAAGTCTTACTCTCCGGGCCCCGGCTACTACTGGGTGGGAAGCGGAGGAAGATCACTCTGCCAGGGAAGGCAAGGAGATAAGCAGGCAGGCAGCTGGCCAGGATTTAAGAACATGCGAGTGGAGCTGAATGGGCATGCACCCGAAACTGAAGAAATATTCCCTCCGATCCGACCAGCACATGATCATCAAAAAGGGGCACAGATAATGGAAACATACACCCCCCTAAGCTAGTAGGAGCGGTAGAGTGGGGGGGTGTAATTCAGATTGTTTTTTTTTTAATTCTGCACTGACTGTCTTTGAAATTGCCCCAGCCGCTGTTCAAATCCAATCCGGGGACAAAACCGGGGACAGACTTGGTCCGGGGACAGTTTCCTCAATCCGGGGACTGTCCCCGGAAACCGGGGATGTCTGGTCACCCTACTTTAGGTGCATCCTGTTTCCACTGTTAATCCTTGAGATGTATTTACAATTTTATTAGAGTTCACCTGTTGTAGATTCAGTGGATTGGACATGATGTGGAAAGGCACACACACCAGTCTATAGAAGGTCCCACAGACAACAGTGTATGTCAGAGCACAAACCAAGCCATGAAGTCCAAGGAATTGTCTGTAGACCTTCAAGACAGGATTGTATGAAGGCACAGATCGGGGGAAGGGTACAGAAAAATGTCTGCAGCATTGAAGGTCCCAATGAGCACAGTGGCCTCCATCATCCATAAATGGAAGACGTTTGGAAGGAACCACCAGGACTCTTCCTAGAGCGGGCCGCCCGGCCAAACTGAGCGATCGGGGGAGAAGGGCCTTAGTCAGGGAGGTGACCAAGAACCCGATGGTCACTCTGACAGAGCTCCAGCGTTTCTCTGTGGAGAGAGGAGAACTTTCCAGAAGAACAACCATCTCTGCAGCACTCCACCAATCAGGCCTGTATGGGAGATTGGCCAGACGGAAGCCACTCCTCAGTAAAAGGCACATGACAGCCCGTCTGGATTTTGCCAAAAGGCACCTGAAGGACTCTCAGATCATTAGAAACAAAATTCTCTGGTCTGATGAAACAAAGATTGAACTCTTTGGCCTGAATGGCAAGCGTCATGTCTGGAGGAAATCAGGCATCGCTCATCACCTGACCAATGCCATCCCTACAGTGAAGCATGGTGGTGGCAGCATCATGCTGTGGGGATGTTTTTTAGCAGCAGGAACTGGGAGACTAGTCAGGATTGAGGGAAAGATGAATGCAGCAATGTACAGAGACATCTTTGATGAAAACCTGTTCCAGAGCTCTCTGGACCTCAGACTGGGGTGAAGGTTTATCTTACAACAGGACAACGACCCCAAGCACACAGCCAAGATAACAAAGGAGTGGCTACGGGACAACTCTGTGAATGTCCTTGAGCGGCCCAGCCAGAGCCCGGACTTGAACCCGATTGATCATCTCTGGAGAGATCGGAAAATGGCTGTGCACCGACGCTCCCCATCCAACCTGATGGAACTTGAGAGGTCCTGCAAAGAAGAATGGGAGAAACTGCCCAAATATAGGTGTGCCAAGCTTGTAGCATCATACTCAAAAAGACTTGAGGCTGTAATTGGTGTCAAAGGGGCTTCAACAAAGTATTGAGCAAAGGCTGTGAATACTTATATACATGGGATTTTTTTTTCTCGTTTTTTATTTTTAATACATTTGCAAAGATTTCAGACAAACGTCTTTCATGTTGTCATTATGGGGTATTGTATGTCGAATTTTGTGGAAAATAACGAATTTAATCCGTTTTGGAATAAGGCTGTAACATAACAGAATGGGGAAAAAGTGAAGCGCTGTGAATACTTTCCGAATGAACTGTATATAGACAGCAGAGCTGTGGAAGGGACCCAGCAGACCCTATCCACTGCAGGCTGCCTACAAGAGGGGGCGGAGACAAGACCAGTCACCCTGCACAAAGAGAGAGAGCAGCAGTGAGCGGTCTTTTTTACAGGAAGTCTCACACTGGATTACTGCACAGATCGGGAAGAAATACACAAAGATTCAAGGAAACGCACAACACTTTCATTAAAATAATCCCTGATAAAGGTCACTTCCATTGGCGGCTGGTGCTCCAGCCCGGGGGGCGGCAAACAAACCACCTGACCACCCGACAGTGCTCTGCGCCCCGAGCCCACCCTTTTTTGAAGCCAATTAGAGCCTCAGGCTCTAATCATGTGCTTCAAAAAAAAAACATTGGAATCCATGCGTCTGGCATCCTGCATGTAGATTAGGGGCCGGGCGCATTGATTAGGAGGGCGGCGCCCCTTTGCCCCGTATGGAGCGGCCGCCACTGGTCACTTCTTGTTAGAGGGTGACAACATTTTGTCCCTGTCTGTGAATTGTATCTGTGCGTTGTCCCCTCTCACACGGACTTCCAATGGAGACTACAAGGGGCAATTTCAACACATATTACACAAGCATGGTCCACTGTTGTCACCCTCAGGAAACAAGACATTAGAAATGCCCTGCAGCCATTGTTTTAAGATGATATAGAGAGGAAGTGACCGCAAACAGGCTGCAGGAGATCAGCAAAACTGAGATACAACAAAGGATGAAAAAAGATAGAGACATATATTATTCTAAAATATTTAGCAAATCAAATGTCATTCAGTTAGAGATTACGTCAACTTTAAGACTTGAGATGTTGTTTTGAGGATCAACCTGTCAAAAGATAATTATTTTTTAACAAAATCTGTTTAATCATGGACGTTTATGTCATGTTCCAGACTCAGAAAGTGCTGAAGCCATTCCAATAATGTGACAGCCAGGGAACTAATATTTTCAGGTTCAAAGTGACAGACTCCACATATGCAGATTGTATTTTAGGCTCTTTGCTTGGCATTACCAGCCCTCTCTGGTACCTCTTCTGGAAGCAAAGACTGGTGATCCCAAGATGCACCACCCATCAGTCTTGTCCTCATGCCTCATATTGTTATCGTTCCCCCAATAGAGCCTTTGGAACACTGTAAGAACCACTGATGGCCTTTTCCTTCAGCCAATGGGAAGCATCCTTGCCATCATGTAGGGATGTGGATGTTTGAAGAGGGACCCTCTTTCTCCACAGTGCAGGAGAAAGGAGACTCGGAACTTGGTTTGTCATATGTCATCACACCACCAGTGGAGTCTTTGGAACCCTGTGAGCACCCCAGTGAAGGACTTTTTTCCTTCAGCTAATGAAAAGCATGCTTACCACTGTGCAGAGATGTGGGCATTTGAGGAAGGACCATCCTTATCTGCAGCGCAGAAGAGGGGAGAGTCGGGACACTTTGTGTCACATATTAAGCTGCCAATGGGGCCTTCAGAACCTTGTGAGCACTCAACTCTTCCTTCACCTAATGGGAAGTATTCTTGCCACTGTATAGAGATGCGGGCCTTTGAAGAAGGATCCTTCTGGCAGAGGCAAGGCAGAAGAAAGGAGAGTTGGGGCAGGGTGTGTCACATGTCATCACACTGCCAATGGAGTTTTCAGAACCCTGTGAGCACCAAACTGATAAACTTTTCCTTCAGCCAAAGGGAAGTGACCATGCCACTGTGTAGGGACAGTGGCATTTGATGGACTACCCCTTCTACTCTGCAGTACTGAAGAAAGGAGACTCAGGACTCGGTGTGTCACATAACATCATGGCGCCAATGGAGTTTTCAGAACCCTGTGAGCACCCACTGATGGATTTTTCCTCCATCCAGTGGAAAGCATCCCTGTCATCGTGCAGGGATGGGTGGGGGGTGTGAAGCTATACAGTACCTTCCTTCTCTGAAGTGCAGAAGAAAGAAGACTCAGGACTCGGTGTGTTGCATATAATCATGCAGCCAATAGAGTCTTCAGAACTCTGTGAGAACCCTACTGATGTACTTTTCTTTTAGTCAATGGAAAGCAACCTTGCTACCGTGTAGGGATATGGGAATTTGCAGAAAAAAGGAGAGTCGGTGTTTCACATATAATCACTTTGCCAATGAGGGCCCTCAGAACCCTATGAAAACCCCGCTGATGGACTTTTCCGTCAGCCAGTGGAAAGCGACCTTGCCACTATGTAGGGATGTGGGTATCTGAAGAAGCACCCTCCTTCTCTGCAGTGCAGAAGAAAGGAGACTTGAGACACATTGGGGTTGATTTAATAAAACTAAAGAGTGTAAAATCTGGTGCAGCTGTGCATGGGAGCCAACCAGCTTCTAACTTCAGCTTCTTCAATTAAGCTTTGACAATAAACCCTGGAAGCTGATTGGTTTCTATGCAGAGCTGCACCCGATTTTGCACTCTCCAATTTTAGTAAATCAACCCCGGTGTGTCATTTTTAATTTATTTTATGAATTTGTATTTCTATTGCATTTTTATTCCTGAGGCTTGAAGCACTTAGGGGGTGAGGCAGCCATCTTGGGAGCATTAATTAAGCCAGATTTAGGTAAGACTGGGGCATTATTAGTTTTTTAAATCTAAATGTACGATTACTGAGAGGGGATAGATAGGGGTATCCCGGCCTTGAAATCACCTCTAGTTTTAGGTGGTAGCAACTTCCTGGAGCTATTCAGGCAGACATATTAGTAAATGACCCTACGAACATTTAGCGATGTCTTCTAACGCACATAACAGATCAGTACTGCTCTTCAAAGGCAGCAGAGAGGATACATCAATTGCCTGGGTGATGACAGCTGTCATCAAGGGTTACGTAAAATGTTGAAGGTCCCGTGTAGACATCTACAGTGCCCATTAAAGGGATCATCTGTCGGACAAGATGCAACAAGCCACAAAGATCCAAGCCTTTCTACTCGCTATCTTTTGATACATTTTCAGTTATTTCTGAAGAAAAGGCAGAAATGACAAAAATCATGACAGGTGCACTTGGCAGTCCTGCCACTGCAATTTTCTGCTGGGTGGCTAAGAGTACAGACTAGCCATAGCAATGAATGGGCCAAGCGACACGCATGAGCAGTAGAAGCTGGAAAGTGAAGACCTTGGGAATCGGTCTAAAGGTAAGTATTCTGGTAGGTGGCTGCCACTCACAGGGGTGGGGGAACATCCTTTAGATTGTAAGCTTTCCTGAGAAAAGTGCTCATAACCCTATTGTGCTAAATTGTATTGTAACTGTACTGACTTTTTTTATTCTTAAAGTGCTGCGTAAACTGTTGCCGCAATATAAATCCTGTATAACAATAATAACAATAATTTAAAGTCTATATAGCGGTGCACTCTGGGCACAAGTTCACAGATTCACACATCACCTTGTTGTCTGACCCTCCATTCATCCATCTGTCTCACTCTCCCTCCTTAGACACAATGAAGAGTCACTTGCATTACCTTGCGGTATTTTTATTATAAAAGGTTTCTTGGGTAGAGTTGGGTAAGGGTGTGGTAACATGGGATGCCCATAGTTTAGTAGATTAGCACTTAAAGCGGTTGTATAGTCTTTTTTTTTACTTTTACCTACAGGTAAGCCTATAATAAGGCTTACCTGTAGGTAAAATAAATATCTCCTAAACCTACACGGTTTAGGAGATATTTGCAAAAAAAGACATTCACCGATGTCTACGGCGCATGCGCTCCATAGACAACGGTGCATTCACAGGGTTAATCCCATTCAGAATTCCGCCGCTGCCGGAATAGAAAGCTCCAGCGCGCATGCGCAGAGTGACGTCTTCGCTGCTCCGGCCAATCACAGCGCCGGAGCGGCGCTGTGATTGGCTGGAGCGGCGATACCCGGAAGTAACCTTCCGGGTATCTGAGGAGCGATGGCTGTGGCCGGAGCGGGGGACGAGGATGGCTTTGGGGGTCCCGATCTAAGGTAAGTGATTCATAATGAGCTAGTATGCTAGTCATACTAGCTCATTATGGCTTTTTCTTGCAGGTGATTTAAAAAAAAAAAAAAAAAAAGGTGTCTGGGTTTACAACCGCTTTAACAGATTAGATTCTGGTGAAAAGGCAAGGCAAAGATTGTATTTCTAGCAAGCAGCTTCACCGCAGACCGCTCCCTATGTGCTGCCCTGTTTAACCACTTAAGCCCCGGACCATTTCGGGCCATTAGGACCAGGCCTGTTTTTGGGATTCGGCACTGCGCTGCTTTAACTGTAAATTGTGCGGACATGCAATGTTGTACCCAAATGAAATTTGCGTCCTTTTCTTCCCACAAATAGAGCTTTCTTTTAATGGTATTTGATTGCCTCTGCGATTTTAATTTTTTGCGATATAAACAGAAAAAGACCGAAAATTTTGAAAAAAAATGATATTTTCTACTTTTTGTTATAAGAAAAATCGAATAAACTCAATTTTAGTCATACATTTAGGCCAAAATGTATTCAGCCACATGTCTTTAGTAAAAAAAATGTCAATAAGCGTATATTTATTGGTTTGCGCAAAAGTTATAGCGTTTACAAACTAGGGTACATTTTCTGAAATTTACACAGCTTTAAATTTATGACTGCCTATCTCATTTCTTGAGGTGCTAAAATGGCAGGGCAGTACAAAACCCCCCCAAATGACCCCATTTTGGAAAGTAGACACCCGAAGGAAATTGCTGAGAGGCATGTTGAGCCCATTGAATATTTTTTTTTTGTCCCAAGTGATTGAATAATGACAAAAAAAAAAAAATTACAAAAAGTTGTCACTAAATGATATATTGCTCACACATGCCATGGTTATATGTGGAATTACACCCCAAAATACATTCTGCTGCTTCTCCTGAGTACGGGGATACCACATCTGTGGGACTTTTTAGGAGCCTAGCCACGTACGGGACCCCGGAAACCAATCACCGCCTTCAGGATTTCTAAGGGCGCAAATTTTTGATTTCACTCCTCACTACCTATCACAGTTTCGAAGGCCATAAAATGCCAAAATAGCACAAAACCCCCCCAAATGACCCCATTTTGGAAAGTAGACACCCCAAGCTATTTGCTGAGAGGCATGTTGAGTCCATGGAATATTTTATATTTTGCCACAGGTTGCGGGAATATGACAAACTTTTTTTTTTTTGCACAAAGTTGTCACTAAATGATATATTGCTCACACATGCCATGGGCATATGTGAAATTACACCCCAAAATACATTCTGCTGCTTCTCCTGAGTACGGGGATACCACATGTGTGGGACTTTTTGGGAGCCTAGCCGCGTACGGGACCCCAAAAACCAAGCACCGCCTTCAAGGTTTCTAAGGGCATAAATTTTTGATTTCGCTCCTCACTACCTATCACAGTTTTGAAGGCCATAAAATGCCAAGATGGCACAAAACCCCCCCAAATGACCCCATTTTGGAAAGTAGACACCCCAAGCTATTTGCTGAGAGGCATGTTGAGCCCATTGAATATTTTTTTTTTGTCCCAAATGATTGAATAATGACAAAAAGAAAAAAAAAAAAAAAAATGTACAAAAAGTTGTCACTAAATGATATATTGCTCACACATGCCATGGTTATATGTGAAATTACACCCCAAAATACATTCTGCTGCTTCTCCTGAGTACGGGGATACCACATGTGTGGGACTTTTTGGGAGCCTAGCCGCGTACGGGACCCCAAAAACCAAGCACCGCCTTCAAGGTTTCTAAGGGCATAAATTTTTGATTTCACTCCTCACTACCTATCACAGTTTTGAAGGCCATAAAATGTCAAAATAGCCCAAAACCCCCACAAATGACCCCATTTTGGAAAGTAGACACCCCAAGCTATTTGCTGAGAGGCATGGGGAGTATTTTACAGCTCTCATTTGTTTTTGAAAATTAAGAAAGACATTTTTTTTTTCTTTTTTTTTTTCTTTTTTTACATTTTCAAAACTTTGTGACAAAAAGCGAGATCTGCAAAATACTCAACATACCTCTCAGCAAATAGCTTGGGGTGTCTACTTTCCAAAATGGGGTCATTTGGGGGGGTTTTGTGCCATCTGGGCATTCCATGGCCTCCGAAACTGTGATAGGCAGTGAGGAGTGAAATCAAAAATTTACACCCATAGAAATCCTGAAGGCGGTGCTTGGTTTTTGGGGTCCCGTACGCGGCTAGGCTCCCAAAAAGTCTCACACATGTGGTATCCCCGTACTCAGGAGAAGCAACAGAATGTATTTTGGGGTGTAATTCCACATATAACCATGGCATGTTTGAGCAATATATAATTTAGTGACAACTTTTTGTACATTTTTTTTTTTTTTGGTCATTATTCAATCACTTGGGACAAAAAAAAAAATATTCAATGGGCTCAACATGCCTCTCAGCAAATAGCTTGAGGTGTCTACTTTACAAAATGGGGTCATTTGGGGGGGGTTTTGAACTGTCCTGGCATTTTATGCACAACATCAGGAAGCTTATGTCACACATCATCCACTCTTCTAACCACTTGAAGACAAAGCCCTTTCTGACACTTTTTGTTTACATGAAAAAAAAATTTTTTTTGCAAGAAAATTATGTTGAACCCCCAAACATTATATATTTTTTTAAAGCAAAGGCCCTACAGATTAAAATAGTGGGTGTTGCATTTTTTTTTTCCACACAGTATTTGCGCAGCGATTTTTCAAACGCATTTTTTGGGGGAAAAACACACTTTTTTTATTTTTAATGCACTAAAAAACACTATATTGCCCAAATGTTTGATGAAATAAAAAAGATGATCATAGGCCGAGTACATGGATACCAAACACGACATGCTTTAAAATTGCGCACAAACGCGCAGCGGCGACAAACTACATTCATTTTTAAAAGCATTTAAAAGCCTTTACAGGTTACCACGTTAGATTTACAGAGGAGGTCTACTGCTAAAATGACTGCCCTCGATCTGACCTTCGCGGTGATACCTCACATGCATGATGCAATTGCTGTTTACATATGACGCTAGACCGACGCTTGCGTTCGCCTTTGCGCAAGAGCAGGGGGGGACAGCGGTGCTTTTTTTTTTTTTTATTATTTATTTGGCTTTTTTATTTTATTTTTAAACTGTGCCTTCCATATTTTATTTTTTTACCATTTTTATCGTTATCTCAGGGAATGTAAATATCCCCTATGATAGCAATAAGTAGTGACAGGTACTCTTTTTTTGAAAAAAATTGGGGGGTTAGACCCTAGATCTTTCCTCTGCCCTCAAAGCATCTGACCACACCAAGATCGGTGTGATAAAATGCTTTCCCAATTTCCCAATGGCGCTTTTTATATCCGGGGGGGGGGACATTCCCTCCCACTGCTTGTAAAAGCAGTCTAGAGGCTAATTATCTGCTAGAATTGCTCTTACATGAAAGCCGGCTGCTGGCTGAAAAGAATGATACCAAGATGATACCTAAACCCGCAGGCATCATTCTGGTATAAACATTCAAAGTCCAGCAACATACCAGTACGTTGCTGGTCCTTGTTGGACATGTATTGTAATCTTTTTTTTCATACAGCCTATTGGCTGAACGAAAAAAAGAGATTGATTGGTGGGTATGCCCACCATTAGAATACCTCCCTTCATCCACCCACTTCTAATGATGGGCATATATGCCGAAGCATGGGGGCATCCTCCCGCAAAAAAGTTATGCCGCGTACACACGGTCAAGCCTTCGTCGGAATTTCGACCGTATGTACGCGGCATAAAAGGTTATGCCGCGTACACACGGTCGGACTTTTCCACGGGCAAGCCTCCGTTGGAATTTCGACCGTATATACGCGGCATTAGGAGCAAAATCGCTCCTCCGCCCCTGCTGCCCCCATGCTTCGGCATATATGCTCTTTTTTTTAACTGTGGTGGTGAAATCACCTCCTACAGCGTTGGAGTCACGGCTGTCAAGATAAATAGATCCGCGCTGCAACTGAATGGCGTACCTGCTAAGCAAATGGTGGTTAACATTAAAACAAAGTAACATTACAGTACAACAGTAAGACCTTACCATGCCATACCTGCAAAGCAAATACCAAAACAAAACCTAGTAAAAAATAAAAAAATGTTTTAACGCAACCTGTGCCTAAAATATATATATGCCGAAGCATGGGGGCATCCTCCCGCAAAAAAGTTATGCCGCGTACACACGGTCGGAATTTTCCACGGGCAGGCCTGCGTCGGAATTTCGACCGTATGTACGCGGCATTAGGAGCAAAATCGCTCCTCCGCCCCTGCTGCCCCCATGCTTCGGCATATATGCTCTTTTTTTTTAACTGTGGTGTCACGGCTTTATGTATCGTGGGAGCAAACGCTGTTGCTGTCAAGATAAATAATTCCGCGCTGCAGTTGAATGGCGCACCTGAAAACAAAAAATTACATACCTGAAAAGCAAGCATGATAAAACATTGCAGAATAGAATACAGTAAAAAAGAGCAGAACAATAGAGAGAAAATAGAGAGAGAGAGAACAATAAAACGACAACTATTTTTGGTTTTTTTATTTTATATTTTTTTTGTGTTTTGTTTTTTACGTTTTTTTTTTTCTTTTTTACACTTTTTTTTGTAACTTTACAACTGTAATGGTTCGGGTCTCTCAAAATGTAATGGCATCTTGGGAGACCCTGTGTAAGTGTGTCTTTGTCTGTGAAATGCTGTACCCTACGCTAAAACTTCACTTTTGAGTGGTAGCGTTCAAAACATTCACCTTGGACTGGTTGATATTGATGGTTGCTATGGACTGGTTGCTATGGACTGGTTGCTATGGACTGGTTGCTATGGACTGGTTGCTACGGATTGGTTGTTATGGACGGTTGCTATGGATTGGTTGCCATGGACAGTTGCTATGGACTGGATGCTATGGATAGTTGCTATGGATGGTTGCTATGGACGGTTGCTATGGACTGGTTGCAATGGATGGTTGCTATGGATGGTTGCTATGGACAGTTGCTATAGACTGGTTGCTATGGATGGTTGCTATGGACTGGTTGCTATGGACGTTTGCTATGGACTGGTTGATATGGATCAGGCCTGTCTCTGCGAACGCTGCAGTTATGTGTGTTGTGTTTGGTAAGTGACAGTGATCGATCGATCGATACTGCACTTGGGTGGGCTGGGCTGGGCGGAGGGGCTAAACGCAGGCGCTAGCAGGTATCTGGGCTGATCCCGCTAACACTGCGTTTTTGGGAACCCTAAACCGCTGGGGATGCTAGTATAGATCTGATCAGATACTATACCACTAAGGGGGGTGTATGCTTTGCGCGTGGGTGTTAGCGTTACTGGCACTAACCTAACACTGCCTGGGGCGACGCAGACCCTCTCTGGCGCTAAAACCTAATTGATCTCACCCGCCGGGCGATCAGGGGGGTTAAACCTTTATTGGGTTATATACGGCGGGTGCCCTGATGCTATAAAAAGCAAACTAATCAACCAGCGTCACCCGTAACCTTTATATGGTGATCACTGGTGAAAGGGTTAACTAGGGGCAATCAGGGGGTTAAAACCTTTATTAGGTTAAATATGGGGATACCTGACACTATATAAAAACCTGACGGGTAACCTAAATAACTAAATAACTTACTGGCTAACCAGTGACGCTTATACGGCGATCACTGGTGAAAGGGTTAACTCTAGGGGCAATCAGGGGGTTAAAATAATATATGGGGGTACCTGACACTAATAAAAACCTGCGGCGAACCTAAAAAAAAATAACTAATAATCTAAAACACCAGCGACACGAATACAGCGATCGGAAAAACAATCGCTTAGTGACGCTGAAGTTAGGGGGTGAAAGGGTTACCTGGGGGGTGATCAAGGGGTTAAACCTTTATTAGGGGGGGTTAGGGGGCTACCCTGGACCTAAAGGGGCCTAATCCTAACTGCCCTGCAACTTTTTACAATCACAGATGACACTAAATGCAGTGATCAGTAAAATAAATGATCACTGCAATCAGTGACACTGTGATTGGGGGCTTTGGGGTGACCTGGGGGGTGATTTGTGTGCCTATGTGTACCTACGTGTCAGTGGACTGTTGGTGCACTAACCTGCTTCTTCTCTGCTCGGCGCCGGGAACGAAAAGACCGCGGCGAGGGAGATGACATCACTTCCTCCAGCCTTGTTTACATCACATGGCGGAGGAAGCATTTTCATTGGCCGGGAGCGATCACGAGGGGGGGCGGAATCGAGCGGCCGCCCCCTCATGCCTGATCGCTCCCGAACACTTAACGGCCGCTCACTGCAGTGAAGGGGGGTCCGGATGGACCCCCCAACTGCACAAAGGCGATCACGTAGATCTACGTGATTCTGCCTGTCCGTGCCATTCTGCCGACGTAAATCGGCGGTGGGCGGTCGTTAAGTGGTTAATATAAGTCACTTTGAATGACTGTTGTGGTGATAAACAGTTATCCAAATGCCAGCCCTGTGTCCGGAAGGAATCCTCATACACCCCCCTCCGACCCCACAGTCTATACTGCAAATAGAGACTACTAGGCAAATAGTCCAGTAATGGAAAGGCTGAGTTCCCCGGCCACAGCCCTCCATATTGAGATGAGGTAAAGTTAGAGTCACTCCTTGTAATACCCTGCTGTGTAGGACTGACCGTGCAACATCCCGTCAAAGACCACCCCCTTGTGTCGTTCCGTTACTAGAGGCAACAGCAGATATTCCCAAGCTCCTTGAACAGACTCCTCTGGTCCCATCACTTGCTGTCCATACCCACTGACCTGTTCCATGGTCCCCGGTCCATGGAAGAGACATGGTTCAAACTGCATGACCCAACAGTAAACAGTTCCAGGATGCTAGATGTTAGTTCTTAGTTCTTCCTATGCGGTGTTAAAAAATGATGGTACTCTTCAGCACCGGGTAGGCCCGCAGGCCTGGGGCCCCTCACACAGAGACTACTACCCCATCTTCTCTCTCCTCATGACTGACTCCAGTGAAATATAACCTCAGCTTATATAGCAGTCCCGCCCCCTGCCAATCCTAGCTGGGGATTGGCAGAGCTGCCACACAAGCTGCCTGTCACTCAGAACCTTCAGCTCCGCCCTCCTTCCAGAAGATTCTCCTGAAGGCAGGGGAGGAGTTCCAGAGGCTGAGCACAGGTGGCCACACCCACTGCTACTCTGACACTCCCAGTCCCAGATCAAAACAATCAGGCCTAGCTAATTGCAATGGCCTGACTAAATTTACCTGCACTGACAGTTTAAGGCCTCATGCCCACGGACGTTTTTACAGTAAGGTGACCAGATTTTTAAAATGAAATCCGGGGACATATTTTTTCTTTTTTACTAGTAATGGCGGCAATCAGCGACTCTCTGCCGCCTGCCTCACAGCCTGTCAAGTTTTACTCTCTGGGCCCCGGCTACCACTGGGTGAGGTGCGGAGGAAGATCACTCCGCCAGGGAAGGCAAGAAGATAAGCAAGCAGGTGGGTGGCTGGGACTTGAGCCAAGGCAGAAGAACATGAATGGGCACGCACCTAAAACTGAAGAAATATTCCTTCCGCTCCGACCAGCACAGGATCATCAGAAAGGGGCACAGATAATGGAAAAAAATACACCCCCTAAACTAGTAGGAGCGGCGGAGTGCGGGGGGGGGGGGGGTGTAATTCGTTTTTTTTTTTTTAATTCTGCACTGACTGTCTTTGAAATTGCCCCAGCCCCTGTTCAAATCCAATCCGGGGACAAAACCGGGGACAGACTGGGTCCGGGGACAGTGTCCACAATCCGGGGACTGTCCCCTGAAACCGGGGATGTCTGGTCACCCTATTTTACAGCCGCGTTTTTTGCAGCTTAAAAATGCCTGTCCATGTTATTGTTTCCTTTTTTTTTTTTTTAAACGGAGCTTAAAAACGCAATCGCTGCATTTTTGCTCGTTTTTTAACGCTTCGCGTTTTTTTATGCCTAACGCCGACGCCAAAGAACGCACTGGTCCTAAGTTTTTTTATCAGCTTAAAAACGCCTATGCTATTTGCAGCTCAAAAACGTCTAGGTGGGCATAAAGCCATAGACTAACATGGACAGGCGTTTTTAAGCTGTAAAAAACGCTCAAAAACGCGGCTGTAAAAACGTCCGTGGGCATGAGGCCTTAAAAATAATAAAACAAATAAAAACGCTACACAGTGACGGCGCCTGCCCTCACTGTGCAGTGTGCGGGCAGCAGAGAGCTTACATCATCTCTCTGCTGCCTGACTCTGGGACACAGGAAGAGACAATCCCCACCTTAGCAGGCAAGTGACAATGCAACCTGTGGCAGGTGACGTAGCAAGTGACATTGCAACGTGTGGCAGGTGATGTGGCAAGTGACAATGCAACGTGTGGCAGGTGACGTGGCAAGTGACAATGCAACGTGTGGCAAGTGACAATGCAACGTGTGGCAGGTGACGTGGCAAGTGACAATGCAACGTGTGGCAAGTGACAATGCAACGTGTGGCAGGTGATGTGGCAAGTGACAATGCAACGTGTGGCAAGTGACAATGCAACCTGTGGCAGGTGACGTGGCAAGTGACAATGCAACGTGTGGCAAGTGACAATGCAACGTGTGGCAGGTGATGTGGCAAGTGACAATGCAACGTGTGGCAGGTGACGTGGCAAGTGACAATGCAACGTGTGGCAAGTGACAATGCAACGTGTGGCAGGTGACGTGGCAAGTGACAATCCGCAACGTGTGGTAAGTGACAATCCGCAACGTGTGGCAGGTGACGTGGCAAGTGACAATCCGCAACGTTTGGCAGGTGACGTGGCAAGTGACAATCCGCAACTTGTGGCAGGTGACGTGGCAAGTGACAATGCAATGTGTGGTAAGCCACAATGCAATGCGTGGCAGGTGACGTGGCAAATGACAATCCGCAACGTGTGGCAGGTGACGTGGCAAGTGACAATCCGCAACTTGTGGCAGGTGACGTGGCACGTGACAATGCAATGTGTAGCAAGTCACAATGCAATGCGTGGCAGGTGATGTGGCAAGTGACAATCCGCAACTTGTGGCAGGTG
Source organism: Rana muscosa (assembly GCA_029206835.1). Classification (NCBI taxonomy): domain Eukaryota; kingdom Metazoa; phylum Chordata; class Amphibia; order Anura; family Ranidae; genus Rana; species Rana muscosa. Next base: position 309,007,597 of record CM055120.1, read on the forward strand.
ACGTGGCAAGTGACAATCCGCAACTTGTGGCAGGTGACGTGGCAAGTGACAATCCGCAACTTGTGGCAAGTGACAATGCAATGCGTGGCAGATAACGTGGCAAGTGACAATCCGCAACGTGTGGCAGGTGACGTGGCAAGTGACACGCTCAGGGCTCCCAGTTGAACTATTTCATTTTATTTTACAAAGTAATCATAGAAATATACCGCTTCAATCATTCTGACACCATAACAACCTGCTGCCGGGATGATGGAAACGCGAACACCAGCCATTTCCCTGATAAATTGCCCGCAAAAAAACATATTTTCTGGCAGTGCCCCTCCCGAGACTAGACTCTGGATCTGCCCCTGATATTGTCTCAGATACTGTTGTAGACACTTTACTAGATCGTTTGAGATGTGGCTGTATCCCATTGTTCTATTGTTTGTGTCTGCCTTGGGAACAACCTATTATGGGATGTATATGTGTATGTGGATTAGCTGTGAGAGGGGAGGGGGGAGGATTTCTCCAGCAGCCCCTCCCAAAGACAGTCTACTGATGAGAAGTTTGAATACACCTGTGTCATGCTACTGGTGGAGGTAAAGTCTACCCCGCCCTGTGTCATTATGTGTCATTATGCAAAGGAGGGGGGATTGTCCTCTGAGTGTATATCTGTGTGCCTTTGTTCAAATAAACAGTTCATGTTCCAGCTTTGCAGCAACACGCGTCCTGCCTAGTTCTTGGTTGTAATATGCGGCAATAATATCCAATATCTATATTCAGACTGGAGGAAGCGGTATATAATGGAAGCACTTAAGCGGAGTGTGGGAATCGATTTCGTGACATTGGTGGCAGCAGTGGGTTCCGTTACCTGTTGCTCATCTTACTGTGGTTACAGTCCTTTGGTATCCCTTATTTGTTTGTTTTCTGCTAAAAAATCCCTCATTAATTATAAGGTCCATCCTTGCCTCCAGTCCCGTGGTGACACCAACCCATTAACAGGAGCATGGTGGTCACCCAGGAGTGTTCTTTCCCACACAAAACTACAAAATAGCAGGTCAAAGAGCGACATTTCTAAGCACAGCCTCCATATCTCTTAATATCGTCCATTAAGGACGTCATTGACATCCCCATCTTGACTGTACATGGGAGTGTCCATCACAGGTTTCACACACAACATTTATACATGTGAAATTCACTGTGCATGCTGGGAGTCATAGTTTAATTAAGCAAGTCACACATGAGAATGGAAACGTGCACCTGCGGCTCAACTGCTGGGCCACAAAACCTGAAATAAAGGTTGAAACATGAGTTTAGAAAAGTTTAAAATCATATTTAGGAGCCAATAGTTCAGACTGAGATTCAAGTACAGAGGAAATTCACTGCTATATTATAATTTCAGGATTTCACTGACCTCTGCAGCTGCAAGCACTGTGGAGTAATTGATCCTCAAAGTTTGCAGAAAAAAACTCCTTCGCTTTAATTTGCTCTCAGTAGCTCCTTTGGTTCTTTTCTCCCAGGAGTGACTTGTCAGCCTGTCAAAACTATCTCCTATGTAGGGATGAGCTGGGTTCAGATGTGAGCCCAGTCTTAATCCAATTCGCCAGACCTGTGAGAGCCTGTCACATGATCACCTCCCTGCTACGCAGCTGCATGTAACAAAGGGGCAGGGATGCTTGTGACATTATTGACCTAACATGGCTACATGGTCATATTAACCACTTCAGCCCCTGACCATTTGGCTGCCAAATGACCGGGCCACTCTTTGCGATTCGGCACTGCGTCACTTTAACTTACAATTCCGCAGTCGTGCGACGTGGCTCCAGAACAAAATTTACGTCCTTTTTTTCCCACAAATAGAGATTTCTTTTGGTGGTATTTGATCACCTCTGCGGTTTTAATTTTTTGCGCTATAAACAAAAATAGAGCGACAATTTTGAAAAAAAGGGATATTCTTTACTTTTTGCTATAATAAATATCCCCAAAATATATAAAAAAAAAAAATTCCTCAGTTTAGGCCGATATGTATTTTTCTACATATTTTTGGTAAAAAAAATTGCAATAAGCGTTTATTGATTGGTTTGCGCAAAAGTTATAGCATCTACAAAATAGGGGATAGTTGTATGGCATTTTTATTAATATTTTTTTTTTTACTAGTAATGGCGGCGATCAGCGATTTTTATCATGGCTGCGATATTATGGCGGACACATCGGACACTTTTGGCGCTATTTTGGGACCATTCACATTTATACAGCGATCAGTGCTATAAAAATGCACTGATTACTGTGTAAATGTGACTTTCAGTGAAGGGGTTAACCACTAGGGGGCTAGGAAGGGGTTAAGTGTGTCCTAGGGAGTGATTCTAACTGTGTGGGGGCGGGGCTTACTGTGTCGCTGCTCCCGATGAGAGGTCACTGTACTCCAATGGCCTCCACACTCACCAGATCCCAATCCAATAGAGCCTCTTTTGGTTGTGGTGGAATGGGAGATTCACATCAATATGTCAATATGTGAATTTCTAAACTAGAATCTAGTAATTGGACTTTTTAGGCACACAAGGTAAGTAGGAGTAAAAAACTAAAGATTTATTGATATAAAGAAAATTTGACATATAAGACAATCATAAAATATCAAACGAGTTGATCAGTCATTATTACCGGTCCACATGGGTTATCATTATATTAAGACAGTACAGTGTATTCTCCTTATAACAACTCACCTGAGTACAAAGGAAAAAATCTATTAGTGTGATTATAAATTAGATAACCGACAAGTGGATCCAGAGGAGATGGAGAGCTTGCTCGACATGTTGCGCGTTGTTATAAACGCTTCCTCAGGAGCATATGTATGTTAGGCCCCATGCACACGAGACACTGTTATTTGCTGATGAACGTGCGTTCAGAGGCAGTTGGACGCTTTTTTCAACTGCTCCTGAACCCATTCAATGTTATCCTATGTGTCCATGCACACACTCTCGTTTTTTGGCGTTTACAAGCAGTTGTGTTTAACCTCGTTTTTCCAGAAGCAAAAAAATGGGTTCAGACGCAAAAGTTTTCACGTTTCAGACGCTAAACGCCGCTAAACACGGCTAAACGCGGTACCGGCGTTTTGCCGCGTTTGCGTTTATAAGCGTTTTTAAAGGTGACCTATTTTTTAACATTAGAAATCTCAAAAATGATGGCAAATGATGAAAAACTATTAAAAAATATAAAAGAAAACTGTAATTGCTTGCATTGCATTGTGGACAATCCACAACTTGTGGCAGGTAACGTGGCAAGTGGACAATCAACAACTTGTGTCAGGTGACGTGGCCAGGTGACGTGGCCAGGTGACGTGGCCAGTGGACAATCCACAACTTGTGGCAGGTGACGTGGCAGGTGACGTGGCCAGGTGACGTGGCAGGTAACGTGGCAGGTAACGTGGCCAGGTGACGTGGCCAGGTGACGTGGCCAGGTTACGTGGCAAGTGGACAATCCACAACTTGTGGCAGGTGACGTGGCACGTGATGTGGCCTGGTGACGTGGCAAGTGGACAATCCACAACTTGTGGCAGGTGACGTGGCCAGGTGACGTGGCAGGTGACGTGGCAAGTGGACAATCCACAACTTGTGGCAGGTGATGTGGCAAGTGATACGCTAAATACAAGTACACTGCTGCTGTCTCAGCTGCTGCTACTCACTCTGGTCTCACAAACTGGCTGAAATGGTTAAAATTTACTGTTTTTTGAGCTTAGGGAGGGTCTATTATGAAACGCTTATAAACGCAAACGCGGTAAAACGCCGCTAAACGTGGCCGCAAACGCGGCAAAATGCGCGTTTATAAACGCCGGTTTCAGCGTTTAAAAACGTGTGTTCAGCAGAGTTTGCACCTGCGTCTCGTGTGCATGGGGCCTAACTCTATAAGATCATACAGAGAAACAAATAAATGAGAAAAATAATAAAATTACATAAAAAACTAATTTTTAATACATAAAAAACATCAAAATGTGTATTACATTGATTATGTGGGGGGGACACCGACCCCTCCCATCCCATATGTCACTATGGACCAAAATCTCAAAGGAATGTTTCCAACACCTTGTTGAATCTATGCCACGAAGAATTAAAGCAGTTCTGAAGGAGAAGGGGGTCCAACCCGGTACTAGCAAGGTGTACCAACTAAAGTGGCCAGTGAGTGTATATATTGTACATTCTGATCAGTCCCTGCCCTCAAGGAGCTTATAATCTAAGGTCCCTAACTCATATATGTACATACTAGGGCCAATATAGACAGGAGCCAATTGACCTATCAGCATGACTTTGGAGTGTGGGAGGAAACCCAGGCAGGGACAGGGAGAACAGGGAGAACATGGAAACTCCAGGTAAGTAGTGCTGTGGTTGTGATTTGAACTGATGACCCTACTGCTGCCAGGTAGAAGTGCTAACCACTTAGCCACTGCGGTTAGCCTAATTATATGAGGGATGTGGTGCTGTGATATCCCATCAATCTGACTTTCAATATTAAAGGGGTTGTAAAGGTAAAAGTTTTTCCACCTATGCATTAAGGTGAAAAAACATCTGCGGATTAGCGCCCCCCCGTTTACTTACCTGACCCCTCGAAAGTCCTGCGCCGTGAACGCGCTTGCTTCTCGGCCAGGCTTCTCAGCACATTCATTGGTTGATTGAAAGCAGCGCAGCCATTGGCTCGCGCTGCTGTCAATCGCATCCAATGACGCGGCGTGCCGGGGGGCGGGGCCGAGTGATACAGTGATACAGTGAGCGGCTATGGCCGCCGGCTGTATCACGGGAGTGCCCCCGCAAGAACTCCTCACCATGCGAGCTCGCATGAAGGTGAGGAGTTCTTGCGGGGGGGAGCCGAGACAGACGCCGAGGGACCCCAGAAGACCAGGTTCGGAGCCACTCTGTGCAAAACAAGCTGCACAGTAGAGGTAAGTATAACATGTTTGTTATTTAAAAAAAAAAAAAAAAATTGCCTTTACATACCCTTTAAAGTGGTTGTAAACCCTTTTTTATCTTTTTTTTTTTTTTACTAACCTGCAAGACAAAGCTATAATGAGCTAGTATGACTAGCATACTAGCTCATTATGTACCACTTACCTTCGATCGGGGCCCCCGAAGTCGTCCGTGTCCCTCCTCTAGCCACATCCATCGCTGCGGCGATAGCCGGAATGTTACTTCCGGGTATCGCCGCTGCAGCCAATCACAGCGCCGCTCCGGCGCTGTGATTGGCCGGAGCGGCGAAGACGTGACTCCGCGCATGCGCGCGTGAGCTGTCTAATTCGGCTACGTCGTCGAATGTTGCGACCTAGCCGAATTTGTGAATGGGGTGACGTCAGCGTCGCCACATTTACATACAAATATCTCCTTAACCGTGTAGGTTAAGGAGATATTTCATGCACCTACAGGTAAGCCTTGATCTAGGCTTACCTGTAGGGCTTTGTTTAAAAAGTGGGTTTACAACCACTTTAAGTCTTACATAAAATAATTGTTTGCACACTGATTTTATCCTTTGTTATATCTCAGTGTTACTGATCTCTCACAGCTTCCTTGCACCCTCTTGCTGTCTGCATGCTCTCCAGTGATGGCTGGGGGCAGGTTTCTTTATGGTGACAACAGTGGACCCATGCTAGTGTAATGTTTGTCACAACAGTCACTTGTAGTCTCCAATGGAAGCCTGTGTAACAGGGTGACAACCTTGAAGCACAAATGGGAGACAGACAAGGTCTCCTGTCACCCCATAGCAGGTAGTGTCTGAACAAGGACCTGGCAGGATCACCGGAGATTTCCTTTTGTAATCGTGTAGCACACAGACCCCTCTTCCTTACCTTTGGCTCACTCGTAGGAAAAGGGGCACACCATGCCGCATGCCCGTACCTTCCTGTGTGAAGAGGTTGAGTAGTATAATGTACCTGGGTCTCTATGGCCAGGTTCCCCAGAGAATGGTTCCCGTCTTCACTGCAATAAAGACAAGTCTCTATCCCCCAATAACTCCAAGGTCCACACCAATTGCAACTCCAACGCAGAGTTTATTTTCTCATATGCATAGTCATTAGATAGAAAAGGATGGATGGAGAACAGGACAGCAAGAGGTGTTGGAGTAGGTCCAGGCACAAACGAATACACATTCGCTACCCATATCTTCAGGTAGCCTCAGCTCATCCGGATAGTCTCCCATTAGAGTGGATCCTAGCAGCCGGAGTGATGCTCGAATTAGATTACACACACAGTCTCTGCACAAACTCTGCCACAGACCTTGTGAACTTCAGTTCTGGTATTAGGCCTCTATCAGGAAGATGACATCCCTCCAGAGAGTTATCGGGCCCCTTCCTTCACTGTGATCTCTCACTAGTCCCTCGGAACGGTCCTCCCCCGGCCTCCTCTTCCAGATACGGGTCTCCTCGCAAGGCAGCACCCTGGGATTCCTCCTCCCTCCGTGGGTTCCAGCCGAAGGTGCTGGACCCAAGGCCTTCAGTTGCAGCCCCAGGTCTAAAGGTGCCTGGGACTGATCCACCAGTGTACCGGGTCAGGAACTCCACCCCAGGGCTAAAGGTGCCTGGGGTGGCCACGAACAGAACCACACACTCCTGGGGTCGAACCCCCGGGAACTCCTCCCTACAGACAGGGTCTGCCCCTTTTATATCCTTTCCCGGCATGCACAGCAGGCCGACACGCCCACCATACCACCGCCGAGAGGGGACATCCAAGGCACAGCACTGTATCAGCGGTTCAACCCTAGCCTCCGATGGCAGCGCCATCAACAGGCCACAGGGAACTACACACCAGCATCACACCTGTAATATAAAAATGGTTTTGCAGAACCCTATCAAATAGTGTGTTTGAGTACAACTACCACTCAAACATTCCCTTAGATTTAAAGACCCCGCTACAATACCAGTATTAAAAAAGACTTTAAAACAATGTTGGAGATTAGGTGAGAGTTTAGCAATTAGCTTGTTATATACTTCAAGGTTTTATCACATGATGTAAGAGGTAATAAATGAACATATGGACTGTTAGAGGCGAGTAATGTGACACGGCAGACATTCATAGGGACGGGAGAGAAGCTTCTTCTAGACAAGACAGGACAAGCCGGGCCCGACACATCTGCAGAGCTCAGTACAAGTTCCATCGGGTCCAGCATCATATTACACATACAGAGTGTAACTAAATGGCTGTTACAAAGGATTTAAAGGGGTTGTAAAGGTACATGTTTTTTCACCTTAATGCATTCTATGCATTAAAGCGGTTGTATACCCCTAAAAAAAAACCTGCAATTTCCGTGTATCGCCGCTCTGGCGCTGTTACTAGCCGCGACTGGCCGGAGCGGCAATGACGTCACTCCCGCGCATGCACGCGGAACTACCCCAACCCTTGTGCATGCGCACATTTCCGGCACTTTCCGGCAGGCTCTCATTCAAGAGCCGGCGCGCTCAGTGCGCCTGCGCCGTTGTCTACAGCGTGCATGCTCCGTAGACATCGGTGCCCGCTTTTCTGCAAATATCTCCTTAACCACGTAGGTTAAGGAGATATTTCAAGCACCTACAGGTAAGTCTTAATGTAGGCTTACCTGTAGGTGCAAGTATGCTATGAGGGTATACAACCGCTTTAACTTGAAAAAACATCAGAGGATTAGCAGCCCCCCCGAGCCCCCGTTTACTTACCTGACCCCTCGAAAGTCCCGCGCTGTGAGCGCGCTGGCTTCTCGGCCGGGCTTCTCCGTTCATTCATTGGTTGATTGATAGCAGCGCAGCCATGGGCTCCCACTGCTGTCAATCAAATCAATGACGCTGCCCACCGGGGGGCGGAACCAAGTGATACAGTCGGCGGCTATAGCCCCCGGCTGTATCACGGGAGTGCGCCCGCAAGAACTAACCACCATGCGAGAGAGCTCGCATGAAGGTGGTTAGTTCTTGGGGGGAAGAGCCGAGACAGCCGTCGAGGGACCCCAGAAGACCAGGTTCGGGGCCACTCTGTGCAAAACGAGCTGCACAGTGGAGGTAAGTATAACATGTTTGTTATTTAAAAAAAAAAAAAAAAACGGGAACCTTGAAGCCTCGTACACACGACCGATTTTCTCGGCAAGAAAGCTCTGCCAGCAAGTTTCTTGCTGGTTCTTGCCGAGAGAACCGGCCGTGTGTACGAGGCTTTCAGGTTTCTCGTCAAGAAAACAGGCAAGAATCTCGATGAGAAAAATAGAGAACCTGCTCTCTATTTTCTCGTTGGGATTCTCGATTTTCTCATCGGGTTTCTCGTCGGCCTGTTTCTCGACGAGAACCCCGAGTGTGTGTACACTTACCTGTCGCCGTGGAAGCCCGCGCATGCTCGAAATGACTTAGACGCATGCGCGGTAGCTTCCTAGGCATAGGTAGGGTGTAGCAAGATGGCGGCGACGGCATCGAATGTGACGAGCGCACGCTCGTCGTAGTCGATGACGTCACCGCGTTCGTGCCATTCAAAAGAACGGCGGTTCTTTTGAAAGGTACGTGTGTACACTCGGCTGGAACAAGTTTCTTGTCCAAGAATCTCGTCAGGAAAAACGACGAGTTTTTTCCTGACGAGAATCTCGGCCGTGTGTACGAGGCCTTAGTGTCCCTTTAACTCAAGAGAATTTAACTTCGAGAGAAACATCTCTAAAAAGGAATGAAGAAAAGTGCAAAAAAAAAAAAAAAAAAAGAACACAAAAAAGAACAAAGAACAATTGAAAAAAAAATATATATATATTTTTTTTATATATATATATATATATATATATATATATATATATATATATATATATATATATATGTGTTTATATATATATAAAAAAAGAGGGGGGGTGTACTAGAGCAATAGAAAATTGATCATAAACAGTTTGATAAATAATCTATTCCAATAATCAAAGTATTGGAATACTTTGTATTTCCACCATGTAACACATACAAGGTAAGTTCATCTGTAAGCAAGATGTTCCTCTGATCAGCATCATAAGGTTTCCAAACGTTAAAGTAGATGTAAACCCAATCACTAAAATCTCATAAAAACGATGTTAATATCATTTCAAAAGTTATTTTCAATTTTTCTAAATCTGCATTCTCTACTGCTTTAGTAAATTGGCGTTGAGATGTGAAATGGGAGACTGAATATACGTTCTTTTTTCTTTATTGCTGTAATTCTACTCTGGGATGTCCGCTTTATCCTATACAAGCCCGGTCTTGTTTGTCTATTTAATGTCCAGAGGCTTTTCCGACCACACACGGCATCAACAAAGCCGTGACATTAGCGGCTCACCCTGGTGCCTTTGCCACAAGCTATTACCATTCAGCCGTCTTTCATCAGCAGTGGAGAAGATGTTCCATATTACTGTCTTCGGAGGTTGTACTGACTCTTTCTAGGAAAAGGAAAGAACAATTGTACTGCAGCTGCTGGCCATTCGGTTGTGTTTTATTGCATTGTATATATGCAACCATACAGATTGTGCCCATATGTGGGAGGCTTTATTTAAAGTGATACTGAACACACACTGTTTAATTTACATTCTTCCTTCTATTTCTACATATAGATGATGGCATTGTAATTATTTTAATAAAAAATTTAAATAAAAAAATTTAAGTAGCTTTTTCCTAATCGATATACAGCTGTCACATGACCCAGCTCTCTCCCAGCCTGTCTGCAGGGAAACATAAACAGGAGGAGCTTCCCATTGTTTTCAATACCATTTCTATGCTAATGACATCCAAATCTATCTCTCTACCCCTCATCTCACCCCATCAGTTTCCTCACATACACTATATTACCAAAAGTATTGGGATGCCTGCCTTTACACGCACGTGAACTTTAATGGCAGCCCGGTCTAAAGCTGGATACACACTATATACATTTCTGTAGATTGTTTTCCTTTAGATTTACCAAAACCATATAATATGAGCTCAAACCTTAATGCCGCGTACACACGGCCGTTTTTAATGTCATTGAAAAAAACAAAGTTTTTCTCAACGTGATTCTTCTCAAGCCTGCCTTGTCTACACACTATCGTGAAAAAGCGCGGTGACATACAACACGTTCGACAACACGTACGACGGCACTATAAAGGGGAAGTTCCATTCGGATGGCGCCACCCTTGTGTTAGTAAAGTTTGGTGAGAGACGATTCGCGCTTTTGAGCCTCGTGCTCTTCAGTCCGTTACAGCTTGACGAATGTGCTATCTCCATTCTGAACGCTAGTTTTACCAGAACGAGCGCTCCCGTCTCATCACTTGCTTCTGAGCATGCACATTTTTTTCCCGTCATTAAAGCGCACACACAGCCGTTTTTCACGACGAGAAAAACGACAAAGTGAAAAACGACGAGAAAAAATAGAGCATGTTCTAAATTTTTAATGGCCATTTTTCTCATAGAGAAAAATGCTCTGGAGCCCACACACGATCGTTTTTAATGACCAATTTAAAAAATTGCATTTTTCTCATCATGAAAAACGGTCGTGTGTACGTGGCATAAGAGTTTCAATTTGTATGCAATCAGGCAGGCCCTTGCACTACATGGTTTTGGTAAATCAGACAACAAAAGTTGTATAGTGTGTATGGGGTCTTAGTCCGTAGGGTTTAATATTGAGTTGGCCCACCCTTTGCAGCTATAACAGCTTCAACTCTTCTGGAAAGGCCGTCCACAAGGTTTAGGAGTGTGTCTATGGGAATGTTTGACCATTCTTCCAGAAGTGCATTTGTGAGGTCAGGCACTGATGTTGGACAAGAAGGCCTGGCTCACAGCCTCCACTCTAATTCATTCCAAATGTGTTCTATTAGGTTGAGGTCAGGACTCTGTGCAGGCCAGTCAAGTTCCTCCACCCCAAACTCGTTCATCCATGTCTTTATGGACCTTGCTTTGTGCACTGGTGCGCAGTCATGTTGGAACAGGAAGGGGCCATCCCCAAACTGTTCAGCACAAGACTGACTCCCGGGGGTTCGCACTGTGACACTTTGCAGCCAGACTGTGTAGAGTGGCATAATCCATACTGCATTGGCTGTTTTGTCTGCACCTTTATTGTGAATGCTTTTGCGCTGGATTTGGTCAATACCATAACGTCCATTACCCCTGTCTTGGCAACCTCGGCTGGATCTATTTGATCTATCTAAGCTTTCCAGAGCTGTAAGTACTAGGTGTGCCTACTTTCTCTGCGGATTGGTTCCTTGCGAGATTCGCTGTTCTTTGACCAGCAGATCATATGTAATACTCCCAGACTACGTATATGAATTGGTAGCCTGTTGGACAATGCTCTGACTATCTGGAGTGTCTTCCAAGATAGTGAGATTTGTCCCAAATATATATGTAATCGTCCCCCAATTTTGACCGTCCTGACGAAGCCTCACGGCGAAACGCGTCGACGTTCAAGGGACTTTCCACTGTCACTATATATACACTGTATGGTCTTTTTAATTCTTGTTCAACATTTCTTTAAATAAAAATATTTTGTATTTCATGTTCTGTGTGTTGCCTATAAAGTCCTATTTCTTCACTCTTTTGAGTACCCAATACATCCCCAAACTGTTCCCACAAAGTTGGGAGCATGAAATTGTCCAAAATGTCTTGGTATGCTGACGCCTTAAGAGTTCCCTTCACTGAACTTAAGGGACCGAAAACAACCCCACACCATAATCCCCCCTCCACCAAATGATTTGGACCAGTGCACAAAGCAAGGTCCACAAAGACATGGATGAGAATCTTTTGGAGTACAACTTGAGGTTTTCTTCATTGCATACACATAATATGGTACCCTGTACGAGCTTCTCAAATGTGTCTTTACATTAGCTGGATAAAGGAATCTTTAAGGCTGTGCGGGCAAAACAGCCCATCCCAGAAGCAGACTAGTTCTTTGGCATTGAGACTGAAGTATCAAGATAAGCAGCACACTGACATAGAAGAGTCATGTTGGCTTTTTAATATAGAGTGTATGTAAAGCAAAAACTTTTTTTTTTTTTTAGTTATGGGTAGAGTAGTGAATGGTTAAGACCCCTATCAGATTTTTGTTTTTACTATTTGTGTCCTGTTGGTGAGATCCCCCTTTACTTCTGGGAAGTAAGAGGACATCTCTCTTAAGCAAGGGGAAATCCCTTCTTAAGCCTCGTACACACGGCTGTTTTTCTCGGCAAGAAAACTGCTGGGAGAGCTTTTTGCAGAGAAAACCGGTCGTGTGTATGGTTTCTTGTCCGGGAAAACTGCCGGAAATCTCGACGAGAAAAATAGAGAACCTGCTTTTTATTTTTTCGTCGGGATTCTCGTCGGCCTGTTTCCAGACGAGAAAACCATGTGCGTGTATGCTTACCTGTCTCCAGGTAAACCCGTGCATGCTCGAACAGACTTCTACACATGCGCGGTAGCATACACGGGTAGTGTAGGGTGAAGCAAGATGGCGGCGACGGCATCGAATGTGACGAGCGCATGCTCGTCGTAGTCGATGACGTCACCGCGTTCTTGCCATTCAAAAGAACGGCGGTTCTTTTGAATGGCCATGTGTACACTCTGCGAGCAAGAAAAGCTTGCCAGGAATCTCGTCGGGAAAACCAACGTTTTTTTTCCTGATGGGATTCCCGGCTGTGTGTACAGGGCTTTACTCCAAAGACACGCTGTTAGGGTAATTGGCTCCTGTCTAAATTGACCCTAGTATGTACTGTATATGTGAGATAGGAACCATAGATTGTAAACTCCTTGAGGCAGGGACAGTTGTCAGCATTACTCATTGAAAAATTTCCCCTCTCCCTTCCTTGTTCTATTTTTCTTTTGGTAATCATTCCACTGATCTTCTGTTCCTGTGAGAACTCAAAAATGTCAAGACTCAGCAGTTTGCCTACACTTTAAGGAAAATGGACATTCTTTCGAGGACAAAGTGCACATTTTGGACAGAGAGCACAACTGGCTCGCAAGAGCCGTGAAAGTCTTCCTGACACCAAGGATGGGATTATGGTACTAAAACTAGATAAACCAAACCTGTTGGGAGCTTTTTATTGGTTCAGACCTGCTCAGTATCAAGTCAAATATGGGTCTGTCACAGTCCGGGGTCAGATTCAAAGACCAATAGCTATAGCAGTAGAGAGTTTCCCACAGACCCGCAGGATAAATATACGAGAAGAACACCCTGGTAGATGACGCAGGCTAACCTGAGGTGTGGAGTCTAAGCACTAGCCGGTATTCACCAGAGCTCCTCCTGGTGCTGAAGATGGGTTTTGTTGAGTGCTAGTGCCAGGTCGTGGTCCTCAGGATTGCCCCACCAGAAGGTTAGCAAGCCGGGGTCCGGTTGTAGTTATAGCAGGTAGGGATCAAGCAAAAGTGTAGTCAGTAACAAGTGGTTGCAGGTTGAGATCAGGCGGAAGCCTTGTCGAGGATCAAACTAAGATTGGTAACAAATGGTTGCAGGTTGGGATCAAGCGGAAGCGTAGTGAAGGAACAAGTCAATGCCAGTAACGAGTGGTAGCGAAGATATTAAAAACTGCAGGAGTGAAAGGAGCAAGTTATTGGCTAGAGAGGAGCATAAAAAGCTGGCAAACAGGAAATGCAAAAGCATGACTTAAATATGAAGTTCATGGAAGGAGCAAGGAGTTCAAGGTTCACAAGAAACAAGGGTCAAGGCAAAATTATCACAGACAGGATGACGTTCAGCATCTCCGGTGGCTCAGCAAGGCGAGCTACTTCCAGCTGTAGCAGTGTTTGTGGCTTCAGATCCCGGCCCTGACAGGATTTATTTCTCAGTGACCTCGAGTCAGAGACCTCTATTGAATCTTCGTAAAACAGCCTCACTTGTTGGGTCAGTATTTAGCATCCAATGCTGCTATCCTCCGATAAAATGTTGCTACCTTGAAAATATAGCGTTGCTACCTTCCTATACAATGTTGCTACTTTATGATACAATGTTACTACCTTTGATACACGTTGACAACGTTGCGGCCTTTTTATACAATGTTGCTACCTTTCAGTTCAATATTGCTACCATCCGATACAATGTTGCTACCTTCTGATATAATGTTGCTACCATAGGTGTGCCCAGCCTATTACATAAGGGTGTGCACCCCAAAGCTCAAACACATATGCTGTGTTAGTAGAGCAGTGGGCTGTGTCATAAGGTCAGAGATTGGTGGCAGTAGGGCAGTGGGCAGTCTCAGTAGTTTTTATTTTGATTATTTATTTATATATTTATTATTATTTTTTTATTAACCACTTCCTTACTGGGCACTTAAACCCCCTTCGTACCCGGACCAATTTTCAGCTTTCAGCGCTGACGCACTTTGAATGACAATTGCGCGGTCATACAATGCTGTACCCAAATGATATTTTTATCATTTTTTTCCCACAAATAGAGCTTTCTTTTGGTGGTATTTGATCACCTCTGCGGTTTTTATTTTTTGCGCTATAAACAAAAAAAGACAGAAAATTTTGAAAAAAAACACAATATTTTTTTACTTTTTGTTATAATAATATCCCAATTTTTAAAAAAATAAAAAATATTTTTCTCAGTTTAGGCCGATACGTATTCTTCTATTTATTTTTGGTAAAAAAATTTGCAATAAGCGTATAGTGATTGGTTTGCGCAAAAGTTATAGCGCCTACAAAATAGGGGATAGAATTATGACATTTTTATTATATTTTTTTTTTTACTAGTAATGGCGGCGATCTGCGATTTTTGTCAGGCCTGCGATATTGCGGCGGACATATCGGACACTTTTGACACTATTTTGGGACCATTCACATTTATACAGCGAACAGTGCTATAAAAATGCACTGATTACTGTATAAATGTGACTGGCAGGGAAGGGGTGAACACTAGGGGGCGATCAAAGGGTTAAATATGTTCCCTATTAGGCTACTTTCACACTGAGGCGCTGGATGCGCTGGCGGTATAGCGGCGCTATTTTTAGCGCCGCTATACCGTTTTTTTTGCCAAGATTTGCGGGCGCTAGCGGGGGTATTTTAACCCCCGCTAGCGGCCGAAAAAGGGTTAAAAACGCCCGCAATAACGCCTCTTTGAGGCGTTTTGCGGGCGTATTAGAGGCGCTACCCCATTGATTTCAATGGGCAGGGGCGCTACAGGAGCGCTATTTTTAGCGCTCCTATTGCGCCTCAAAGATGCGGCTTGCAGGAGTTTTTTGAGCCTCCTGCAAGCGCAACGCTCCAGTGTGAAAGCCCTCGGGCTTTCACATTGGATAGTATTGAGAGGCGTTTTTGGGGCGCATTGCAGGCGCTATTTAGAGCGCAATAGCGCCTGCAAAGCGCCTCAGTGTGAAAGGGGCCTAAGTGTTTCTTACTGTGGGGGGGGAGGGTACTGACTGGGGGAGGAGACCGATCTGTGTCCCTATGTACAAGGGACACAGCATCGGTCTCCTCTCTCCCTGACAGGACGTGGATCTACAGTAACACAGAGATCCACGTCCTGCCTCTGTCACAGCCGATCGCATGTACCTGGCGGACATCGCGGCCGCCAGGCACGCGCATCGGCATCACATGATGCAGAGCGCACAGCTGTTCCCGCCGCGCGCCACCGCGGGCGCGCAGTGGGATGTAAACAGAGAAGGACGTCCTGGGGACGTCCACTCGGCACTTGAGAGCCGCGCTGCAGCCGTCTTTCGGCTATAGCGCGGATCTCAAGTGGTTAAAATGAATTATTTTGTTTTTTGCAATTTTTTTAGGAGCTTTGGTGAAATATCAGGGGTCTAAACAGGGGAATCTGCACCACACGGGGTGATTAGGATGTGCCCAGGCACACCTGGCACACCCTGTGCGCACGCCTATGGTTGCTACCTTCTGATATAACGTTGCTATCTTTCTATATAATGTTGCTACCTTCTGATATAATGTTGCTACCTTTCAATCCAATGTTGACACCTTCTGACACAAGGTTACTACCTTCTAATACAACCTTGGTACCTTCTGATACAATGTTGCCACCTTTAGATGCAATGTTACATACTGTACATGACTGCTGAGGCGCAATGAGCCCAGGTACAATTAACTGTAACATAGATGTATATAAACCTTCCCCCTTGCCCCCTCACCCTATTAAATAAACACGCTTACAACCATTAGGTTGGAAAGGGCAAGGCCACAGCTTTATTAAATCCAAACATAACATGTGAACATTTTTTCAACCAGTGCCAGTCACAGTTGTACTGTGAGCGCACAATTCCAAAGGGGGGAGGGGCCTGTCCTTACCATAAGTGCTGGACAGGCCGCCTTCTTCAAATTTCCATCAAGGGCATGACCCATTACAGCCATTTTATGCTGGCTAGGTCAAGAAAAACGCAGCGAGCTGTGACATACCATAGAAAAAAGGGGCAGGAGGGTGGGCAGCTCTTCCAAGCACGCTTTCCGAAAAGACCCAGAATTCCCTGGGGCGATCCTTTTACCCGAGCTCTGGCCCATCCCATTCCCCAAAATAACCAATCCTTGGGTGACCACTACCTTGTCCTGAACCTGGCCATGCCCCCATCAGTCAAGGCTCTCTTTCCCTAAGGGGTTTAAGAGGCCTTCATGATACATGTTGACGTTGCTACCTTCTGATACAGTTGCTAACTTCTGATACAGTTGCTACCTTTTAAAACAGTTGCTATCTTCTGATACAGTTGCTATCTTCTGATACAGTTGCTACCTTCTGATACAGTTGCTATCTTCTGATACAGTTGCTACCTTCTGATACAGTTGCTACCTTCTGATACAGTTGCTACCTTCTGATACAGTTGCTATCTTCCATTCTGGAACTTGTTAGTGATCATCATCATCCACCCTGCTCCGTCCTCTCCTATAATACAAGACTTTGTGTCTTCTGTGTAGCTATAGATCCGTCACATTCCATAAACAGGTGTGTGGAATCTCAGAAATCCGACATCACTGCCCAGCAGGCGTTTGATAGGGACACATCTGATCATTTGTCAGTGTTATAAAGACGTGAATAAAAGCTGGAATTACACGATGTTTCATTTAGAACCCTGGCTTTGTGTACAGGAAAACTGTAAACTAACCCCGACTTGTTCTATAGTTTGCAATTTCAGTCTCTCATATACCTTGATACTAGAATCTGTTGGCCTGTGAGATCAGCCATATAAATGTTCCCCTAGGCAGCCAGGACTTTGCAAGAATAAACATGACAAGTCAGGTAAACTATATGTAAACCCAATCACTAAAATTTCATATATCCTGAACGTGTTAATGTCTTTTTAAAAGGCATTTTCTAAATATTTTAATGTGCAGCTTTTGTACGTCGGTTGTTTCAAGTGGAAAACCATTGTTATGGCAGCAGACAGCTGCCATAACCCCAGTATCCTCTTCAACAGCGGGCGGATTCAGATGGCCTCCCCACCCTCCTGCCAAGCTTCGATCATCTCCGCCACTTACCGGAGCCGGCAGTAGCAGTGGAGACAATCGCAACCTTACCCCGGATAAGACCAGGAGCCGAGTGAGGGGAAAATGGCCCCCACTCGGCTCCATAACTTTGGATGGCGGAGGCGACATCAAACGTCACTTCCGCCCAATGGTCTTAAAGGGGAGATTTTTTTTTTTTTTTAAAGACATTTATTTATTTATTTTTTATTGCATTTTAATGTAAATGTGACCCCAGATCTCACATTTCAGAGGTCCTATCATGCTTTTTTTCTATTGCAAGGGATATTATAGGAATACAAGTGGGCCAAATTTTTTTTTTTAAAAGGATAGTGTAAAAATAAAAAATAAAAAGTAAAATAAATAATTAAACCCAAAAAATCCTCTGTAACTCAAAACTGCTAACCTGTAGAAATTTTTAAACGTTGCCTATGGAGATTTTTAAGGGTCATAGTTTATCGCCATTCCACGAGCGGGCGCAATTTTGAAGCGTGACATGTTGGGTATCAATTTACTCAGGGCAACATTATCTTTCACAATATAGAAAAAAATTGGGCTAACTTTACTGATGTCTTTTTTTCTTTTTACTCAAAAATTTTCATTTTTTCCCAACAAATTGCGCTTGTAAGACCGTTGTGCAAATACAGTGTAACATAAAGTATTGCAACGACCGTCATTTTATTCTCTAGGGCAGTGATAGTGAACCTTGGCACCCCAGATGTTTTGGAACTACATTTCCCATGATGCTCATGCACTCTGCAGTGTAGTGAGCATCATGGGAAATGTAGTTCCAAAACATCTGGGGTGCAAGGTTCACCATCACTGCTCTAGGGTGTCTGAAAAAATTTCTAGCAAAAAATAAATAAAAAATGATTTTAACTTGTAAACATCAAATCTGAAAAATAGGCCTGGTCCTTAGGTAGTTAAAATAATACATGGTGGGGTGAAGGTCTTTTTGAGGTACTTTCTATTATAAGGTGACAACACTCGGTCCCCATCCCCCATTGTGCTCCTGCCTTGTCACCTTGTCACACGGGCTTTCAATGGATACTACAAGAGGCCATTTCAACATAAATAGGCATGGTCCTCTGTTGTCATCATCAGGAAACTCACCCTGAGAACTTAGTTCCATGCAGCTATCACTGGGGTACATATACATGGGAAGTGCAGGGGGTCAGCTGTCTTCCTTACTGTTTGGGATGATTCACACTCTGTTTCCGTCTTGGTGATTAAAAGAAAGTGGAAGGAAATCTACATTTTTTCAGTCCTCACCAAAACAGGAGATGAGGGGAAATGTCGCTAATCTGTTCCAGACTCTTATCGCTGAACTCCAGAAATTCAGAAAATTTGGAATTTGTTCTGGATTGCAAATGGTTAAGTCCAATGAGGTGCATGCCACCTTATGGACTTATCTCTTGCCATACTTCCATCACTTTGATGCTGGATCTTTTGGTCTCAGCTCCAGCAGATGCATAGAGTTATGCAGCTGCTGTGCTTGACTCTCCCCTCCTCTTGTCCAATTACAGATCATTTGTGTTATATGAACTCTAGTCACAAAATAAAAAGGCTCCTGTGAATGGTCAGCAGGGGTGAGGGTTCCGGCAGAGATGCTGTGTGTGAGAAGGCAGTGTCTCTCCTGTCAGAGCTCCAGGAGTGTAGTGACAGCTGTACTCCCAGAGCTCCATAAATATGTCAGATGTAAATTAAAGAGATAAGTCCACAAGGTGGCATGCATCTCGTTGGGCTTAACTCATAGTATGCAGCACATTTTGCAGATTGGCTGAATTCCTGGTGTTTAGCTTCAAGATTTGGTCCAAACATGAATTTGGAGCAAACCTTGGCTGTTCTAGCTTTCAGATGAATGCATAAACATTCACCTGTTCAGTAGAAGTGGTACTGGCGTTACTTCCACTATTATACATGACAACTTCCCGGATCGAAAGTGTGTGCTTGAACCTTTTTTGAAAATTTAGTGCACCACAATGCGCAGTATATACCAGTGATGGCGAACCTTGGCACCCCAGATGTTTTGGAACTACATTTGCCATGATGCTCCACTACACTGCAGAGTACATGAGCATCATGGGAAATGTAGTTCCAAAACATCTGGGGTGCCAAGGTTCGCCATCACTGGTATATACGGTGTGTTGGGCTGTACTGTACAATGCATTGGGGTGCACCTCAAAATGAACAGCAACACAACACACCACACATACAGCAGGTGCATTCTATGCTTTGTGAGAGTGTGCACTTTAGGTTCACATTGCAATGCACCTTGTGAATGGACTCTGAGACAGGGAGTGCATTCTCTTCAGTCTATCAGCCCTGAATAGGGTGACCACATTTCCAAACTACCATTCAGGGACACCCTCCCTTCCCAAAAATCAGCTTGTGCTGTAACGAATCACAGCACAGTCATTAGACACAAGAGGCGGGATTTATGATTTCTCCAATCACAAGCAGGGGGCGGGGTTGTGCTCCTCCAGGCATTCCTGGCCAGGACAAGTACTGTCAGTGAGTAAAGCGGTGATGTGGCGGCCTTTTTTGGGAGCATCAGATTGGCCCGGGGGGTAGCTGTGTCAGTTTCATTCCGGGACACTGTATTGTCCTGGAATGAATGTGCCCGGGACAGACCTGCAAAATGCGGGACTGTCCCGGGCAATCCGGGACACGTGGTCATCCTAGCCTTGAATGGAAGACTTGCACTGAGACAAAGCAGTGATAAAAGCAACCAAAGTGCTGCATACTACGGAAGAAGCAGAACCTGCATATGTAATGTGCAAACATGGCCGCTGCTTATTCATATATCACCACAAATTCTAATAAAATTTCCTTTTTTTCTTTGAGCTTCAGGAACAACAAAAAAGTGCATTTGCAATCCAAATGGCACCGCAAGCGCACCGTGCATTTTTTCATGCATTTGGGAACGCGAACAGAAACGTTCTAAGAGGCCCCGACACTCCTTCCCCTCTCTCACCATACTTGCGGCTTCTTTTATAATACAAACATACACATCATATTACAAATTACAATATATGTACTTATTATATAAGAAAGGGGATCATAATTTTCTTTTTACCATTCCAATTAAACCTCCTCCTATTCCATGCTGCAGAATATCTCCTTTGATTGTATTTACTTAGGAATGAATGTGAATGGTGAAGCAGCCAAGAGTAGAAGTGGGTGACCACAGAACAGACATTGAATCACCGCCATGTGTCACCGCTGAGTTTAATCGCTCTGAGCCTCTAATTTTCCGCATGTAAATGCAGCAAATAAACCTGTCTACAGGACTCCCAGGCAGATGTGTTCTGCCTACAGGGAAACCTCAACCTGAAATGAGTTTATCATAAAAGTGAATTATTTCCAAAACCTCAGAGGAAGATCAGCTCTTAAAGGAAACTTACAGTGCCTTGAAAAAGTATTCACACCCCTTGAAATTTTCCACATTTTGTCATGTTACAACCAAAAACGTAAAATTTATTTTATTGGGATTTTATGTGATAGACCAACACAAAGTGGCACATAATTGTGAAGTGGAAGGAAAATGATAAATGGTTTTCAAATTTTTTTCCAAATAAATATGTGAAAAGTGTGGGGTACATTTGTATAGCACCCCCCTGAGTCAATACTTTGTAGAACCGCCTTTCTCTGCAATTACAGCTGCAAGTCTTTTTGGGGATGTCTCTACCAGCTTTGCACATCTAGAGAGGGACAATTTTGCCCATTCTTCTTTGCAAAATATCTCAAGCTCTGTCAGATTGGATGGAGAGCGTCTGTGATCGGCAATTTTCAAGTCTTGCCACAGATTCTCAATAGAATTTAGGTCTGGACTGTGACTGGGCCATTCTTATGCTGCGTACACACAACCGTTTTTAATGTCATGGAAAAAAACGACGTTTTTCTCAACGTGATTCTTCTCAAGCCTGCCTTGCATACACACTATCGTGAAAAAAAATGCTTGAGCAAAACGCGGTGACGTACAACCAGTGGCGTAGCGTGGGGGGCAGGGGGGCGGTCACCCGGGCGCAAAATTTAGAGGGGCGCAGCAGCAGGCGGCAGGTTACCTGCAGCTCTTCTCCTGCGCTGTGCAGTCTAGGAGACTGTGAGCTCTTCCGCTTCGCTATGAGAAAGAAGTTGTGGTGCAGTCCCGGCTTAGGCTCCAGCGGTGACACTGACACAGCAGTGAGTAAATGAACACTGAAGACCATCCATGATCCCAGGGATTGTGACCGTGCGGAGACTGGGGGGAAGGAGGAGGGCAGGCGACTGACGAGGCTTCCTCTCCATTACACGCCACTCCCCACACACGAGGTCCAGGATCCCGGCTTGTGCGACATGCTTTCCGTCCACTTAGCCTGCCCCACAGCCCAGACCTGCAAGCCACACACAGCACAACCCCCTCAACCCTGCATGCCACACACAGCGCACCCCCTCAACCCTGCACGCCACACACAGTGCACCCCCCTCAACCCTGCACGCTGTACACAGCGCACCCCCCTCAACCCTGCACGCCACACACAGCGCACCTCTAAACCCTGCATTCAGTACACAGCACACCTCTCAACCCTGCACTCCGTACACAGTGCACCTCTGAACCCTGCATTACGTACAAAGTGCATCCCTCAGCCTTGCACTCAATACACAGCGCACCCCTCAACCCTCATTGCTAATAATTAGTTCTAGTTCTTCTTTTCTGTCTATTGGTGGGTCCCGTCACTTCTGCAGTCTGTGGTGTGCAGGCAGTGAGATGATGTGCTGTAACCTTAAGCAAAAAATCAGTGGGTTGTAATGATGTGCTGTAACCTCTAGCAACCAATCAGTGAGCCGTAATGATGTGCTGCAATGTCTAGCAACCAATTGGGGAGCATTAATAATGTGCAGTAACCTCTAGCAACCAGTGAGTGGTAATGATGTGCAGTAACCTTCAGCAACCAATCAGTAAAGAGTAATGATCTGCTGTAATCTCTAGCAACCAATCAGTGAGCAATAATATTTTGCAGTGACCTCTAGCAACCAATCAGTTTGTAGTAATGATGTGCAGTAACCTCTAGCAAACAATGGGTAAGCGGTAATTATGTGCAGTATCGTCTAGAAACCAATCAGTGATCAATAATAAGGTGTGTAGTGGACAGTGTAGGAATCAGGTGGGTCAGTGTAGTGGTCAGTATAGCAATCAGATAGGTCAGTTTAGTGGTCAGTGTAGGAATCAGGCAGGTCAGTATAGGAATCAGGTAGGTTAGTATAGTGGTCAAGTAGGTCGGTGTAGGAATCAGGTTGGTCAGTACTACTGTACTAGCTATAGGGACTCAGAATGCTAAAAATCTGTGGGTTAGGGGGCGCAAATCTCTTGCCCTGCCCCGGGCGCTGACAACCCACGCTACGCCACTGCGTACAACACGTACGACGGCACTATAAATGGGAAGTTCCATTCAGATGGCGCCACTCTTTGGGCAGCTTTTGCTGATTTCGTGTTACCGTGTGTTAGTAAAGTTTGGTGAGAGACGATTTGCGCTTTTAAGTCTCTGTGCTTTTCAGTCCGTTACAGAGTGACGAATGTGCTATCTCCATTACGAACGCTAGTTTTACCAGAATGAGCGCTCCCGTATCATAACTTGCTTCTGAGCATGCGCGTTTTTTCCCCGTTGTTGAAGCCTACACACGACCGTTTTTTACGACGTGAAAAACGACGAGAAAAAATACAGCAGGTTCTAAATTTTTAATGCCCATTTTTCTAGTCGAGAAAAATGCTCTGGAGCCCACACACAATCGTTTTTAATGACCAATTAAAAAAATTGCATTTTTCTCGTCATGAAAAAAGGTCGTGTGTACGCGGCATGACACAGGAATATGCTTTGATCTAAACCATTCCAGTGTAGCTCTGGCTGTATGTATGGATCTAATATATATTATATTTACTTGTTTTATCTTTTTCTTTTATTTCCTTTGTTACTTCTTGGTTTCTGGCCTAGGCCAATATGATGTCATACATCGTAGGAGTCTTCACAGGAATCTTTTTTCCTTTTATCTGGAGGGGGGGATTTTCTTAACTAAGAACACCCTCCTGCCTGCATGCCTAAGCTAAAGGCAGGTGGATTTCAGGCAGTAAATACTACATGAATCATCTGCCCTTACTCAAGATGGCTGTGTCTAAACAGGGGGTGTTTTTCAAAGTGTCAATGTGGTTTACATACTGTACATTCTAAATACATGCTCTCATATCTCGCCCTCTTTGGTTACCCCCCATTTCGAATTTCTCACTCCCAGGGGGTCTTTCCATACTCTAGCAATGGCCTCCTTAAAGAACCCCCCCCCCTTCTATAAATTAGATTAGTCGTTCTCCTTTGATCTCCTGTCCATTCAGCCTTCTGCCCCACAGCTGATAAATAAGGTGAATAGAAGTCGGGTCGGAGGTCACAGCCCATCAATCATTTAGCAAAAGTGGAAAGAAATCCCGGATAGATTTATTACCATCTCTACACGAAAATTCTGCAATCAGCAATAAGCAGACGGGGACTGAACAGCGCTGGAACTCATCTCACACACCTAGCTGCGGTCTGCTGGAGTGAAGGGGTCAATTGCTTACATGAAATAAATGTGTCGATTTAATGTCAGATATCTTCAACTTGTGAATGTCAAGCTGGATGAATCCCCCCCCTAAAAGGAGATTCCTCCCTGATCTACAGAAGTTATCCATAGGTCACAGAAAGGCTCACCTATCATACAAGCCCTATGGGCAAGAACATTCCTTACATAAAGATGCTGCAAACCTGGACTGATTTCATTAACCTCCCTGGCGGTATGATTCTGTCAGATTTTAGGTGCTGAAAGCTGTACCATTATTCTGCATGGAAATTTGGCGTTTTATATTGCAGGCCTGTAATTCTTAGGAATAACACACTTAAATCTGTCCAAACAAGAGTCTAGTAGACATCCCGGGTATGATAAGGTTCAAAAAACAAAATTATACATTATAATAAAATAAATAACTATAAAATAATTATAACAAATAATATAATAATAATAATAAAAGTGTTTTTCAGTGTTTGATGACGAATTTCCTCACAAATCGCTATCGCTTAATTCTGCGAGTGATTCTAATTTATTATCGCTGTTTTTTAGCTGGTCTAAAACCACTTTTGACATAAAGGGACACTTTTTGGTTGCTATGGACAATCTCCAGTTTCTAGGCAGAAAGAAAAGTTTTTATTATATAAAAGTGCATGCAGGACACTGGGCAGACCACTAGGGACAATGGGGGTGTGTAATTATTACATACAGTACTGTAATCTGTAAGATTACAGTGTACTGTATGTATACTGTGTTTTAACTTTTTTGAATTTGGCGCCGATCTCCGTCCCCGTGCGTCGTAACGTCGCAGGGAACGGAGCTCGGCGGCACTCGGAAGTGTGTGAATCGAGCGAGGAGACAGCTCGATCACACAGCGGGGAGGCATCTCAGGATCCAGGGGACAAGGTAAGTAACTCTGCCTGGATCACTGCGATGCAATCCCGAGTCTGGCTCGGGGTTACCGCTTTTGGTGCTGAAATTTAACCCCGAGCCAGACTCGGGAATACCGCTAGGAAGGTTAAGGCATGCTTTATTAATTAAAATGTGATATCATATATATATATATATATATATATATATAGCGCGGGTAAAATAAGTATTATAAATGTCACCATCTTTCTAGGGAAATATATTTCTAAGACCCCATTCACACAGGGGCGACTCGTCAGGCGTCTCAGCCGCCTGACGAGTCGCGTCCCATTCTGTACAATAGAACCGTTCTAAGCGGAGCGACTGAAGTCGCTCCGACTTAGAAAAAGGTTCCTGTACTACTTCAAGACGACTTCAAGGCGACTTCCATTGACTTCAATACAGAAGTCATTTTGGAAGTCTCCTTTGAAGTCGTCTGCAGATCGCCCATCACAGTTATGCACGAGTCGTCAAATTGTTATGTGTAATAAAATGGAATGACATAGAGAATAAGTATTGAACACACTAACTGAAGTGTATTTAATACTTGGTACAAAATCCTTTGTTGGTAATGACAGCTTCAAGACGCAGGCTCCTGTATGGAGAAACGAGTCGCATGCGTTGCTCAGGTGTGATGTTTGGCCCATTCTTCCACAATGTCTTCAAATCTTGAAGGTTCCGTGGACCTCTTCTATGAACTCTGATCTTTAGTTCTTTCCATAGATTTTCTATTGGAATCAAGTCAGGTGATTGGCTGGGCCATTCTGGCAGCTTTATTTTCTTTCTTTGAAACCAATTGAGAGTTTCCTTGGCTTTGTGTTTGGGATGATTGTCTTGCTGAGATGTCCTCCCTCCTTTCATCTTCATCATCCTGGTAGATGGCAGCAGATTTTTATCAAGAATGTCTTGTTTAAAGTGGTTGTAAACCCACTTTTGCAACTTGCACCTACAGGTTAGCCTAGATTAAGGCTTACCTGTAGGTGCAAGAAATATCTCCTAAACCTACACGGTTTAGGAGATATTTACTAAAATCACAGGCGCCGCTGTCTACGGTGCATGCGCGCCGTAGATAACAGCGCATTCATGGGGTTAATCCTATTCACAAATTCAGCTAAGTCCCAGCAACGCTTGGGCTTAGTCTAATTTGACGGCTCCCGCGCGCATGAGCGGAGTCACGTCTTCGCCGCTCCGGCCAATCACAGCGCTGGAGCGGCGCTGTGATTGGCTGGAGCGGCGATACCTGGAAATAACATTCCGGCTATCGCCGCAGCGATGGCTGCGGCTGGAGAGAGGGACACGGACGGCTTTGGGGGCCCCGATCTAAGGTAAGTGGTACATAATGAGCTAGCATGCTAGTCATACTAGCTCATTATAACTTTGTCTTGCAGGTTGGCTTAAAAGAAAAAAAAAATTATATGGGTTTACAACCATTTTAAGTAAATTGAGTTTTTTTGGGGGGGATTTTAAGGAAGCCATGGCCTGGTAAGGCCAAATATTTCCATCCCAGGGGACTTTAAATGAAAACATGGAATGGTAATGCCATGTGTTTCCATCCCTAATCATTAGAGGAAAGGAGCAAGGGGGGCGGGACTTTAAAATGAAGCGTGTGTTAGCGAAAGCATGATAAGGTAAACAATTGGAATTTATTGCATATTACAATGTAAACAAGCATGAGAAGTTGATCACACAGACATCAATTAGTCATAGAATTATACAGTGAGTATTCTTACAATGCGATTTGGCATAGCAAGTTCATTCCACAGACATCAAATGATCATGGAGTTGGCAATAAATAAAAAAGTAGCAAAAAATTTTTCTTCATGATACATCATAGTTAAATTCCATAGTTCACCAGAACAAATTGAGGTAAGAGCATAAAAGAGAGTAGTGCCTGCAGGACCTATGGCCTCACTGATCCTATAAGGGTAGAAATGAATAGTACTGTAATTGCTGGGTATTGGTTAAAAGGAAACGGCTTCAGGTAGCTCAACGCGTTTCGTGGCCTCAACACCACTCATCAGGAGCAAGCAAGTTATCTAAAACAAAATTGATATGAATAAACAAATAAATAAATAAATGTAACAAACAAGCATGGGCAAGAGTGGGTTACTGGTAACCCCAGATCAAGTACATACTGACTTACTGGGGATCGTATGTTGATGGTGTGGTGGTCGGGTACTGCAGGGCAACCAGGGGTACCCTCACCCGGGAGCCGCAGCGGACATCCCCACCGAGACAGCTCACAGGACACCACCACGGCAGGCGCAGACAGACAAGGCATCCCTATGTGAAAAATCAGTGAGAGATCAGGACTGAGGTAAAAGAAGAAAGTGCACCAAGGTAAAGTGCAGAAGAGTGAAGGTGAGGGAACAGTGAGTGCAACAGATGAGGAGAAAGGGGGGGATGCAGTGGTGAAGGTGGTGACCAACAACTACCCGGTGAAGTGTGAGAGGGTGAAAAGAGGGGTCAGCAAAGAAAATGGACCCTGGGAAGTGCCGGGGAAGGAAAGGAAACAACCCAAAACCAACGTGATGATAGATGTGGAGGATTACCTTAGTGCAATGAAGAACCCGAAGGGAAGAGGGGAAGAATCCCCAGGCTGTGTGTAGAATGTAGAATGTCTTGTTACATTTTTCCATTCATCCTTCCTTCAATGACATGAAGTTTGCCAGTACCGTATGCTGAAAATCAGCCCCGCACCATGATGTTCCCACCGCAAAACTTCACTGTTGGTAGGGAAAGAGAGGGTAGCCGCTCCAGGTGAGGTATGTCCTCGTAATAATCCTTCTCACTGAAACCCCAGGTGCAGGCGATGCATCAAGCAAGGAAAAAACACTAAGAATAGTGTGAAACGCGTCAGCTGTCCGGTCTGCTGTGATTTGTAGTGCTGCTTTGATTTTACAATAAAGGCAACTTTTGTTTTGAGTGCAGCTGTCCAGAGAGACATTTTTTTTTTTGCTTCACTGTTGGTATGGGGGTGTTTTTGGGTTGATGTGCCCCTTGACCTCCAAACACGGTGTGTATTACGGCATCCAAATAGTTACATTTTGGTCTCATCTGACCAGACTATATTCTCCCCGTATTTCACAGGCTTGTCTAAATGTTGTGCAGCAAACATTAAACGAGCTTCAACATGCTTTTTCTTCAGCAATGGAGTCTTGTGTGGTGAGCGTACATACAGGCCATGGCGGCTGAGTGCATTACTATTTGTTTTCTTGGACTTCATGGACTTTTGTCTTTTTCCAACCTCGCCTACTATGTAACTATGTAATTGTACCTACTAATTCCAGGTCTTTCTGAAGCTCTCCACAAGTGGTCATTGGCTCTTGAACAACGTATCTGATAATTCTTTTCACTCTGTCAGAAATCTTGCGAGAAGCACCTGGTCGTGGCCGGTTTATGGTGAAATGATGTTCTTTCCACTTCTGGAATATGGACCCAACAGTGCTCACGGGAACATTCAGAAGTTTAGAAATCCTTCTGTAACCAATGCCATCAGTATGTTTTGCAACAATAAGGTTGGGAAGGTCTTGAGAGAGCTCTTTGCTTTTACCCATCATGAGATGTTTCTTGTGTGACACCTTGGTAATGAGACACCTTTTTATAGGCCATCAGTTGAGACTGAACCAGCTGATATTAATTTGCACTGACAAGGGGCAGGATAGCTTTCTAATTACTGATAGATTTCAGCTGGTGTCTTGACTTTCCATGCCTTTTTTGCACCTTCCTTTTTTCATGTGTTCAGTACTTTATCCCTGAGTCATTCCATTTTATTTCACATAACTTCTTCTCTGAACTTATTTGTTTTGGTGTCTTTGTATGTATGGATTGCATGGGTTGTTACCGACATGTGGGAAAAATGTCATGTCAATAGCACCTTTAGAAATATATTTACCTAGAAAAAAATGGTGTTGTGTCCAATACTTATTTTACCCACTGTATATACTGTATATATATATATATATGTGTGTGTATAAAGTACATATATATTTTTAAAATGTACTGTAACATGAGATAGAAGGAGCTTTATATTTATGTATATATATAGATATAGATAGATAGATCTATCTATCTATATCTATATATATACAGTATATGATATATCCACAGTAAATGGCAAAACAATATTTTTATGGTTTGTTGACAGCTGATTATGTACTGAGAGTGATCGTTTTAGCCTTCAGCACCATAAAGCCTCGTACACACGATCGGATATCCTATGGATTCTAATCCGATGGTTTTGTCCATCGGAAATCCGATGAAGCTGACTTCCATCAGTCTTGCCTACACGCCATCAGTCAAAAAACCGACCGTTCCAAACGCGGTGACGTAAAACACTCCGATGAGCCGGGAAAAATGAAGTTTAATGCTTCTGAGCATGCGTTGACTTGATTCTGAGCATGCGTGGGTTTTTTATCCGATGGCCTTGCCCATAGACAATCGGAATTTGCTATCGGTATTTAATCCATCGGAAAAATTTAAAACATGTTCTATTTTTTAAAACCGATGGAAAAAAGACAGATGGGTCCCATACACGATCGGTTTGTCCGATGAAAAAAGTCCATCGGACTGTTTTCATCGGTAAAACCGATCGTGTGTACAGGGCTTTCAGAGATGCTGGTCATTAACAACCTCCAAGGTCCATCTAGTGAAAGCCCTCCTCTATGTCTCCAGGATGTCTATAATAACTCGTTGGCCCCTATAGACCTGCTGACCAAACAGTACACATGACCTGTGAAGATGCGGTCTCTGCTTTCCAGTCATCCAGCATTATCTGCGCACATCTACTCCAACGTATCCCTAAATTGAATGTCCCATCATTTCTCACCATGTCACTTCTGACCTCCAAACACTCAGACAAGCCATGAAATTCCAGGGAAGTCTGCCTCATGATCCACATTATTGTCCAATGGTTTGTTTTTCTTTTGAGGTTTTATCCACATCAGGAACAGAAATATTCTGCAGAATCAAAACTATGCTTCTTACTTATATACGCTAATATATTATACTATATTACTTATATATTACATTATTTTACTCATATACTGTGTAGTACTTTATTATACTTTATTACTTATATCCACTACTGTGATATCTTATATTACTGAGAAATACTATTTTATTATACTATATTACTTATATATTATACAATCCCAATTCCCAAAAAGTCGAGACGCTGTGAAAAAGCTACATAAATACAGAATGCAATGATTTGAAAATCTCATAAACCCATATTTTTTTACAATGGAAAATAGAAAACATCTCAAATGTTTAAACCGAGAAAATGGACTATTTAAAGAAAAAAGTCATTTTAAAATTGATGGCAGCAACACATCTCAAAAAAGTTGGTACAGGGCAAAAAAAAAGCTGGCAAAGTAAGTGGTACTAACAAGGAAGAGATAGAAGAACATTTTGCAACTTTTTAGGTTAATTGGCAACAAGTCAGTAATATGACCGGGTATAAAAAGAGCATCTCAGAGAGTCAGAGTGTCTCAGAAGTAAAGATGGTTCACCATTCTGTGAAAAGCTGCATCTAAAAATTGTCGAGCAATTTAAGACTAATGTTTATCAACGAAAAATCGTAAAGACTTTAAAAATATCATCATCTACAGTACATGATATCATCAAAAGATTCCAAGACTCTGGAGCAGTCCAAGGGACAAGACCGAAAGACAATATTGGATGCCAATAATCTTCGGGTCCTCAGATGGCACTGCATTGAAACCAGGTATGATTGTGTGATGGACATCACTGCATGGGCTCAGGAATACTTCCAATAATCACTGTCTGTGAACGTGGTTCCCTGTACCATCCAAAAATACAAGGTAAAGCTCTATCATACAAAGAAGCTAAATCTGTGTATGGTCCTGAAAATTCGCCATCTTCTCTGGGCCAAAGCTAATTTAAAATGGTCTGTTGCAAAGTGGAAAACTGTATTGCAGTCAGACAAATCAAAATTTGACGTTCTTTGTGGCAACCATGGGCGCCGCGTCCTCTGGATTAAAGAGGAGAGGAAATTTCCAGCTTATTATCAGCGCTTAGTTCAAAAGCCTCCATCTCTGATGATATGAGGGGGGCATTAGTCAGTATGGAATAGGCAGCTTGCACATCTGGAAAGGCACCATCAATGCTTAAAGATATATCCAGAATTTAGAGCAGCATATGCTTCCATCCAAACAACATCTTTTTCAGGGAAAGGCATTTCATATTTCAGCAGGACAATGCCAAACCGCATGCTGCATCTATGACAACACTATGGCTTCCTAGTAGAAAAGTCCGGGAGCTTAACTGGCCTGCCTGCAGTCCAGACCTTTCACTAATGGACAATATTTTTGGTGCATCTTAAAATGAAAAATACGACAAAGAAGATCCAGGACTGTTGAGCAGTGAGAGTCCTATATTAGGCAAGAATGGGACAACATTGCTCTCCCAAAACTCCAGCAACCAGTTCTCAGACATTTACAGAGCAGTCAGAAGAAGAGGGGATGCTACACTGTGCTATCGGTGCCGATACCAAGCATTTGCATGAGTACTTGTACTTGTGCAAATGCTCCAATGCCGAATCCGATACCTGGGCAGTCAGGGGTGATCGGTGTGGCGGTGGAGGCCATTACAAGCACCGATCTCCATGTATAGCTTTCAATAAAGCAGCTGACAGACGCTTCTCCTCCTCTCCCTCCCTGTGGCTTTCAGCTGCTTTATTGAAAGCTATACAGGGAGATTGGTGCTTGTAACGACCCCCACCGCCACACCGATCACCCCCAACTATCCTCTGTGTCCTCACCCTCGGTGTCCTCCTCCGTGCTACTCCGGTTCCCCTCTGTGTACCCCTCAGGAAGACTTCCAATAATCACTGTCTGTGAACGTGGTTCCCTGTACTATCCAAAAATACAAGGTAAAGCTCTATCATACAAAGAAGCTCCGTGCTGCTCCGGTCCCCCTCAGTGCTCCTTCCCTGGTCCACCTAGGTGTCCTCCTCCGTGCTGTTCCGGTCCCCCTCTGTGCTCCTCCTCCAGTCCTCCTCCATGCTCCTCCCCCAGTCCCCCTAGGTGTCCTCCTCTGTGCTGTTCCGGTCCCCCTCTGTGCTCCTCCTCCAGTCCTCCTCTGTGCTCCTCCCCCAGTCCCCCTAGGTGTCCTCCTCTGTGCTGTTCCGGTCCCCCTCTGTGCTCCTCCTCCAGTCCTCCTCCCCCAGTCCCCCTAGGTGTCCTCCTCTGTGCTGTTCCGGTCCCCCTCTGTGCTCCTCCTCCAGTCCTCCTCTTTGCTCCTCCCCCAGTCCCCCTAGGTGTCATCCTCTGTGCTGTTCCGGTCCCCCTCTGTGCTCCTCCTCCAGTCCTCCTCCGTGCTCCTCCCCCAGTCCCCCTAGGTGTCCTCCTCTGTGCTGTTCCGGTCCCCCTCTGTTCTCCTCCTCCAGTCCTCCTCTGTGCTCCTCCCCCGGTCCCCCTAGGTGTCCTCCTCTGTGCTGTTCCGGTCCCCCTCTGTGCTCCTCCTCCAGTCCTCCTCCGTGCTCCTTCCCCCGGTCCCCCTAGGTGTCCTCCTCCATGCTGTTCCGGTCCCCCCTCTGTGCTCCTCCCCCGGTCCCCCTAGGTGTCCTCCTCCATGCCGTTCCGGTCACCCTCTGTCCTCCTCCAGTCCCCCTTGTCCAGGATCTGTCAGGATGGAGAGTGGAGGAAGGAGACAAAAAATCTGTAATTTACCAGCTCCTTCGTTTTCTGAATGCACAGAGTCAGTGATCACCGACTCTGTCCATTCATAACTGAGCATTTATGAACAAATAGTGCAGCGCTATAAAATGTGAAGATTGCTGCTGAAAGCAACTAAACAAACGTGAGTGACTGATGTTTAAAGTGAAATGAATCCTAATAAACTAATATATATAAAAAAGGATAGTATATAATATTCATGCAACATCCATTCCAATGGGCAGCCTTGCATGTGAACTAGCCTCCATAGGAGTCATAGAGGTGTAACAAAAAAGGGCTACACAAAACTGAAGTGAAAACACAATATAAAAAATATAAAAAGTCCAAACAATATGTGTACAATTTGAATGGATGTCTTCTCATGGACTACACCACCACAGCGCAGACTAACGGGAAGACCACAATATTGATGGTGGGATTCACAATGCAAGACACTGAAGATGCAGTTGGGTACTCTTACCGCAGATGGTGGACCCACCTGTCGTACGACAGTGGGTCGATCGGGCTTGGTGGTCATCGTGACCGAAGGACGATGGAACTAGGTGTCCTGGATACCTCAGACCGTCTCAAACGGGGTGGTTAGATGAACCTCTCACACGATGGAAATTCCTCCGATCATACAGGCTCCAAACAAGTCCAAAGTAGACACAAGGGTGGGAGAAAAGAAAAAACTCCAGATGGTGCAGGTCAATAAAACCAATGGGGAGGTTTATTGAATAAAATTTGTCTTACAGACATTTAGACAAATATAAAAGTGATCACAAATTGGAAAAAATATAAAAGCAATGTGGGGTGCAGCATTGGCAAGCATTGTAACCTGTGTTTACGATGCTTTCGTTTTTGAATAGAGAGGAGCCGCTGTCTCCTCTCCATTCGTTTCAGTGCAGCTGAGGCTGCTGAGAAAGGGACTGTGGAATCTCTATCCTCAGTCTCTTTCCATGTCTCAAAGGCCCCTTTCACACTGGGGCGGGCAGGAGCGGTGGCGGTATAGCAGCGCGATTTGCAGCGCTGCTATACCGTCGTTCTTACCGCGGTATGCGGTCGCTAGAGGGGTGAATTTAACCCCCGCTAGCAGCCGAAAAAGGGTTAATACCGCCCGCAAACCGCGGTTATTGCCGCGGTTTGCGTGCGGTATTACCGCAGTGTCCCATTGATTTCAATGGGCAGCCGCGGTAAAGGAGCGGTGAACACACCGCTCCTTTACCGCTGTAAAGAAGCGGCTAGCAGGACTTTTGGAGCGGTCCTGCTAGCGCACCGCTTCAGTGTGAAAGCCTTCGGGCTTTCACATTGAAGGCTACAGGGCAGGATTTTTTCATGCGGTATAATAGCGCTATTATTAGCGCTAAACCGCATGAAAAACGCCCCAGTGTGAAAGGGGCCAAAGGGGAGATGTCAGGGGTCTGTTTAAACCCCTTATATCTCACCAACATCCCCGCCCCAACAGGGTTGATAAAAAAAAAAGTAACAATTGAAATAGATAAATATTTAATAGTAAAATTGTGAAATTAATAAAAAATTCAATAAAAAAAACAGTGACACCGCCCACTCCCCCACAACCCCCCCCCCCCCCCAAAGCATTGTAAAAAAAAATAGCAAAAAATAATACAAAAATAAATTGTACAAAATAAAATTGTAAAAAAACAAATAAAATAAAAATAAACTACTGACACAGCCCACGCGTTATAAGTGCTGCATATTAGTGCCACTGTCACATGACATTAGAAAAAAGTATCAGGTAATCGGTATCGGCGAGTACTCGGTCTTAAAAAAGTGGTATCGGTGCAACCCTACTTTATTATGAATGTACACTACTATATTATACTATATTACATTTACAGTGGAACCTCGGATTGTGAGTAGCGCGGTTAATGAGCGTTTCGCAATACGAGCAATTATTTTTTTTAAATCCTGACTCGGTTTGCGAGTGTTGTCTCACGAAACGAGCAGGATTCAAGCCTCTGCGGTGTGCAGTACCGCATTTGGCCAGAGGTGCGGGGGCGCCGGTGGCACTCATAGCCGTTCGGAAATACTCGCAAACACTCGGAAGCACTAGGAAATACTCCGTTCCTGAGTGTTTATGAGCCTTTCCGAAGGTTTCCGAGTGCAGCTGCGCAATCTCCGAGTATTTCCAAGTCTCTCTGGCGTCCCCCCACCTCTGGCCACATGCGATATTGCATGCCGTAGAAGTTAATGTGGAACAAATTATTTTTGTTTCCATTGACTTCTATGGGGAAACTCGCTTTGATATGCAAGTGCTTTGGATTACAAGCATTCTCCTGGAACGGATTATATTCGTAGTCCAAGGTTTCATTGTACACTGGACTTTTCCGTATTGTTCTCTTAAAGTGAGTTTGATGATTGCTTAGGCTAAATGATCTGCAGATTCTCTATCTATCTATCTATCTATCTATCTATCTATCTATCTATCTATCTATCTATCTATCTATCTATCTATCTATCTGAAATGACAGATGTATAATTGAGGGTCATATAGGGGTTAATAATCCTCCCACCTGGAACACTGCATGCTGGTGCCATGGGGGATTATATCAGACATCGCACTGTGATATGATGCGTATGAGTCACCCCGCCCACAGCGCTGCACCCTGGCGGCAGATCTGAATTCAGCTGTGTGCCATCTGCTAATCTCAGCCCATAACAAGTTGTATCAATGTCTTCATTGATTGACTGGCCCGCTCCCGCCGGCCCCTGGGATGTCTGTACAGTGTGAGATGTTGAGTCACCTCCTCAAACATCCCATCATGTGTAACACCAGAATGCCGGACGGAGGCTACAAATTCCAAGAGGCATCCAAAACTTCCCATCCCTGGGGTCCAAATACTGGATTCCTTCAGTTCCCCAGATTTGGAGCACTCAAAGCAGAACTCCAGGCAGATACAAAAGACACAAGTAATTCCAGCTCTGTATTCAGAATCATTAATAGATCTTTAAATGTACCATATATACTCGAGTATAAGTTGACCCGAATATAAGCCGAGGCACCTAATTTTACCACAAAAAACTGGGAAAACTTATTGACTCGAGTATAAGCCTAGGGTGTCCATCTGCATGCCTCACTGTGCCTCACTTTGCCTCACTGTGCCCATGTGTATGCCTCACTGTGCCCATGCCTCACTGTGCCCATGACTAGACTGACGTTTAACATGGGAGTCTATGGAAGGGGTGAAAAATCGGTGCTCCCCGGCCGTAAATTCCCTAGACAAAAAACTTTGCACACTTATAGAGGAAATGGGGCTACATGTGTGCCAAGTTTCAGGTCCAGGGGACCTACGACCGTCCAGTACCGGGTCCCCAAAGTCACCGAAGAAATTACCATTTAACATGGGAGTCTATGGAAGGGGTGCCCGGGTTTGGAAAAACGGTGCTCCTCGGCCGTAGGTCCCCCGGACAACAAACTTTGCACACTTGTAGAGGAAGAGTGGACCTACATGTGTGCCAAGTTTGGGGTCCAGAAGACCTACGTCCGGCCGGTACCGGGTCTCCAAATTCCGGGAGATCAGGCGCAAAAAGGTGACTCGAGAATAAGCCGAGGGGGGCATTTTCAGCACAAAAATTTTTTCTGAAAAACTCGGCTTATACTCGAGTATATACGGTACTTGATAAATGCAAGCAGAAGAAAGTACATGGTTTTGACTTGATATTAGCCTTTTGAAACGTAATGTACAGCAGAGCTCAGACTGGGAGCAGGAGAAGCAGCACAAGGAATCAGTCAGCTGTACTGCAGTACTCATGTGGCACGCTGATAGGAGGAGATATCAGAATGACAGAAAAATGAGCTCATCGGTCTGCTGCTTCTCCTTTCACTGTTTTAGTCACAGGATGGGGGAGGGAGAAGACCTGTAACTGCTACCAAACTGCAGCAGGGAAGAAATCAGGTCTTCTGTCCTGGATAGACAAAAATACAGATAAAGCAGCCCAGTGCATTTCATCTGTGTAGTTAGCTACAGGCAAAAAATAAAACTCCAAGAGTGAACTGCCAAAGCTTTCTAAACCATTGCAGCAACCCACAAAAATAAAAATAAATCTTGGTCCCATCATAGGTGCCCAAACCTTTTATTAATACCAGATTCCCCGCATGAGTGTAATGGCACTCGGCAATGAGGAGGAGCCAGGAGTGCTGGCGGGAGAAGAGGAAGATCAGGGCTGCTCTGTGCAAAACCATTACACAGAGCAGGTAAATATTATTATTAAAAAAAAAAAAAAAAGGTTTAGAATCACTTTAAGCAGAGAAGCCGAGTTGTATTAGAAATCCTCCCAGTCTTTGATGATTTAGCTAAAAATAAATCTGTTGGTTATAGAGACAAAGGTGCAACAACTATTCTCATCTAATAAACTGTAATGATTAATTTTACCACTAGGTGGTGATGTTCTGTTTGATGCTTTGATAATGTAATGTTCTTCTTATTGGAATTACATGATGATGTCATTTCCTGTTTCTGTATTCCTGTCATTTTCCATTAAGAAGGGCCCAGCCATGTGCCCCCAGCACCATTTTGATTGGTAAGAGTCAAATCTACAGCAGCTTTTCAGCAAAAACAGCCCAGTCACTACAGTAAATATTTTAAGCCATGGCCGGGCGCATGGATTGGGTGGGCAGCGCCCCCTGCACCCCTAATGGACGGGCCGCCACTGTTACGATTTCAGATGAAGTCGCACGATTTTAAAGCCGCAGTCAATGTGAACGGAGGCAAAGAATCAATTTAATAAGCTGCACTACAAATGGCATATAGGTTTGCGCAAAAAAAAATCGAAAAAATGCCCCATAAACCTGCCTGCACTTGGCTGTACTGGTAGGTGTGAACCAAGCCTAAAGGTGGGACTTTTTAGAAAAAAATTATAATAAGGCTGTATATTGTGACATTCAGTGTTAATTTCGTCAACTAAAACTGACCAAAACATTTTAGTCGACTAACTTAATACCATTTTAGTTGACTAAAATACGACTAAAACTAAAACAATTGAGATGACTAAAATACAACTAAAACTAAAATGGCATTTTAGTCAAAAGACAAAGATGGGACTTAAGCCTCATACACACAATCGGATTATCAGATGGGAATTGTGTGATGGCAGGCTGTTGTCGGAAAATCCGACCGTTTGTACGCTCCATCGGACAATTGTTGTCCGATTTTCCGCCAACAAATGTTGGATAGCACGCTTTAAAATTGTCCGCCAACAATTGTGTGTTGTCTGATTATCCGATCGTGTGTACACAAGTTCTTTGGACAAAACTCCACAGTACAAACACGCATGCTCAGAAGCAATGCTCACCATAACACAACATTAGCACAAGTTGCCCAAAGGGTGGCGCTAAAGAGTTGAAAAACCACGTTGTTTTGTGTTTGTTGGCCGACAATTCTTTGCTGTTTGTATGCAATACAAGTTCCTGGCCAACGCCCTTCGAACAAAAGTCCTACGATTTGTCCGCAGAAAATCCGACCGTGTGTACGCTCCATCGGACAAACTTTTTCGGGTTTCATATGACAAAAGTTCGCTCTGCAAACGGACAAACTTTTCGCCAACAAAAGTCCTACGGTGCAAAGTCCTACCGTGTGTACAGAAATCCATCGGACTTTTGTCCGAAGTACAAATAAGCATGTCCAGAACCAATGTTAAAATCAACTAACAATAGCAGAAGTTGATCAAAGGGTGGCGGTAAAGAGCAGAAAAGGGCAGAAAAGCCATGTGATGTTGGGAAAATTTTGGGAACGTTTGCAGAAAAGTCCTGTGGTGTGTATGCTATGGGTGTGCCCGGCCAACTCCCTTCGGACAAAAATCCACGGAAAAGTTTGTTTGAAGTCCGACCGTTTGTATGAGGCTTAAAACTAAAATGCCATTTTAGTCCTAAGACTAAAGCCTCGTACACACGGTCGGACTTCAAACAAACTTTTCCGTGGATTTTTGTCCGAAGGGAGTTCCTAAGAAATTCACTTTTTTTACACCTGCGCTCCATCCTGACAATGTGGAAAACATGACCTGCAGCAGCCTGCCAGATCATTCTGCGCAACCAAAAGCAGAGGCGTCCTTCATCTCCAGCTGCTGCATCTATCACATCCCTTTTTTTTCCTTTCTCGGTTGGAAATAAATCTTTCCTTGAGTAAAGACAGGAGGAGTGTCCTGTGCAGAACTGGCGGAAAACTTAGAGAAGTGGGGGGAAGAAAAAAAAATAATCCAAGTCAGGCATTAACTCCAGAGAATCTCATCACCTGGCTGGCAAGATTCCGCAGCTGCGATTTAAATATTTTTTATTCTATTGGCTGCGGGAAAAGAGGGGAAGGGCTACAGGATTAATTACAGTGCACTAACCTTTTTTTTTTTTTTTGTGTGGCTTTAGGGTACATGCTAAGAAAAAAAAAATTCTGGGAGAGACAACGACAGAGAGAAGCCCAAAAAACAAAAAAGACCCAGGGAAGGGAAGATTGTGCAAAGTTAATTTATTGAACTTTTATTACTACTTTATCACTTATTTATTTTTTAAAGACTTTTTTTTTTTTTTTAAAAAAAAGCTTCTGCAAATCTTTCCTGCGTCCAAAAATTGCTCTCCTAGGGATAAGAAATCCAGAGAAAGGAACCTAAACTTGTCAGGACAGGAGTGTCTGCAGATCCTCGGCTCCGTGTAGAAGAAAAGAAGAGTTCTGGCTTTTGGATTATGCGTGTACAGCAAAGGTAAACTTCATTTTTTAAATAAATAAATATATATATATATATATATATATATATATTATACTGTATATATATAGTATATATATATATATATATATATATATTATTAAGTATTTTTTGTTCTTATTTTATTTATATACATTCCTTTTTATTATTTATATAGGAAACACTTTGATTTGAGCTTTTTGCAGAAAATGATTTAGGTTGAGGCTCTCTTTGGCTTACATAACAAATTGAGCTGTGGGTGCAGCAGCCAATGAAACGTCATGTTGTATCAGCTTAGGGCAGCCAGAGCAGTGCCATGAATCTGGATTGGTTGGTTGCCTTTGCTCATAGCAAAATAAACCATTGCCAACCTCCTTTTGCAAATTGCGTGTCTATTTTTTTTTGTTTGGTCCAATGGCTTCAATACTATCTGAGCCATTGACCCGGAATAAAGTCCAAAAGTCAGAAGCCCTTAGGCTCCATTCACACTTGTGCGACTTGCCATGCAACTTTGGAAAATTATGGAAAACAGTAATTTTATGCATTTTTTTAGTGCCACATCCAGTATTTGAAGCAAACGGACAAACCCCTTGGGGTGGACTTTTAAGGCACAATTTGCTAAAGAGTATATAAGAGTATTTGAGTAAAATATTTATTTATTATACATATTGTGTAAAATTCAACATATAAAGCAAGGAATGAATGTTGTATCTACAACATTATCACCATCTATACATATAGTAATATACAGTACTCTTGAATCCAACGCGTTTCGGAGAACAGGTATCGCCTTCTTCAGGGGTATATATTGGCAAGAGAAATTTATATTCTAGAATAAAATAAATAAATGAATGTTATTCAATATTTCAATATTTTATTCTAGAATATAAATTTCTCTTGCCAATATATACCCCTGAAGAAGGCGATACCTGTACTCCAAACACGTTGGATGCAAGAGTACTGTATATTACTATATGTATAGATGATAATGTTGTAGATACAAAATTCATTCTTTGCTTTATATGTTGAATTTTACACAATATGTTTAATAAATACATCTTTTACTCAAATACTCTTATATACTCTTTAGTAAATTGTGCCTTAAAAGTCCACCACAAGGGGTTTGTCCTTTTGCTGTCATGCAACATTTGGCCTTCAAAGTTGCATGACAAGTCGTACCCCATGTTTTCCAAGAATACCCATTCATATATGCCGACCTAAAGTTGCAGCGACTTGAAA
Organism: Rana muscosa; assembly: GCA_029206835.1. Lineage (NCBI taxonomy): Eukaryota > Metazoa > Chordata > Amphibia > Anura > Ranidae > Rana > Rana muscosa. The sequence continues at coordinate 309,047,995 of CM055120.1, forward strand.
GTAGGTTCATGCACTATTTTGGTCTGACTTTCATGCAACTTGAGGGCCATAGACTTCAATGTTAACCCTCAAAAGTTGCATGAAAGTCATACCTGAATGTTACTCAATGCAACAGTTGTCCATTATCACTGGTCAAAGCCAAAGTCGTATCAAAGTTGCACCCATCCAAAGTAGTGTCAAAGTTGCACCAAAGTTGGCTGTAATGCTCAAGGTGTATGTTATCATTATGTTCTCCAATAAACTTTTTTTTCTGGATCAAAAAAAAAGTTGCACCAAAGTTGCACTCCAAAGTCATACTTTGGAGTCCTACAAGTTTCATTAGAGCCTTATCAGCATTCTTGCTTCAGGTCAATGACTCAATGTAATGAAGCCAGAGAGTCAGAATGACGGCCAGGCAACTAGCATTTTTTAGAATGAGCCATTGTGCAAGTGTTTTGGGAATGAGCTCATTCGTTGCTAATGGGTGCAAATTGCAAATGTACTCACCAAACAAAACATGTGCCCCCTCAATGCAACAAGGACACCTACTGGGGGTTTTGCAAGGATGTGCGACTTCCAGGACTTTTCTCTTTTCCATCAGTTGTCTAGGGCTGAGACGAGCTCTGTCCTTGTCTGCACTCCTAGCAATTGCTACATAAGAGGACCCATTTGGGTCTTGAGCGGTCCCTGTCAATTTAGTTTGGGGTACCTACACTGTTTTGAAGTGAATTGCAAAAAAAATGGGTCATGTGCATTTTTTGGTGCATTGAGGAGCCATAGGAAATAGATGGGTGCAGGTACCTACCTAACAGATGCAGCGTGCACGTATCAGTGTAATTGGGTTCTAAAAGAAAGGATGTTCAGTCTTTGAGCATCATTTTCCATTATTCCGCTATTTCCCATAATGAGCAGCTAAGGCAATAGTGGGCACTCATTTTTGGAGGGTGTGTATTACAGCCAAGCGTGCTGCATAGTAGATTCTACCGCATTCTTCCCACCTGTCCTTCTAATGGAGATATCTCCTTGTCTGTTGCTTGACTTTTGATCCCTAATGTTGTCCCCGAGCTTCCGCCTGCAGCATCTACTCTTGCTTCCTCTTGCTCTGTATATGTATAAGAATGAGTTCTCAGTTTAGCCAAGCATTGAGGTTTACAATGGGACCAGGTGGTACTCATATTAACAGGTAGTCAGATTTGTCTATGCAAGTGTTTTAGGGGGCGCTCATTCGTTGCTAATGGGTGCAAATTGCAAATGTACTCACTAAACAACACATATGGCTCCTCGATACAACACAGACACCTACACTGGGGGTTTTGCAGGGATGTACGACTTCCAGGAATTTTCCCTTTTCCATTAGATGTCTGGAGCTGAGACGAGCTCTGCCCTTGTCTACACTCCAAGCGGTTGCTACATAAGAGAACCCAGTGGAGCCTCGAGTGGCAACTGTCAATTTAATTTGGGGAACCTACACTGGGTTGAAGCGCATTACAAAAATGGGTCATGTGTATTTATTGGTGCGTTGAGGATCTATATGAAATAGGTGGGCGCAGGTTTCTAAGTGATGCAACGTGCATGTATCGGTGTGATTAAGCTCTGAAAGGAAGGTTGTTCCGTCTAAGGCTGTCCATTTGAGCATCATTTGCCATTATTTCCTTATTTCCCATAATGAGCAGCTCAGGCAATAGGGGGCGCTCATTTTTGCACAGCAAAAGGTGTGTATCACAGCCAGGCCTTCTACATAGTGGATTCTACCACATTCTTCCTACCTGCCCATCTAATGGAGATATCTCCTTGTCTGTTGCTAGACTTTTGATCCCTATTGTTGATCCCCAAGCTACCGCCTACAGCATCTACTCATTACTTCTTGATCTGCATACGTATAAAGATGAGTTCTCAGTTTATCCAAGCATTGAGGTTTACAGTGGGGCCAGGTGGTACTCATATTGACAGGTAGTCAGATTGTACATTTTTGTTTATGGTCACCCTCAGTAGCAGAGTGATGTGCAGGGTATAGCATTACATACTGTAGCAGACAATCCTACGCTGGCTGCCTTCAGTGCCGTCAGGAGATGTTGGTGTTTCAGCCGTTAATTAAGGCCATGATTAAGACTTGACGGCCGAAACACGTTGGCTGTTTTACAGCTGTTATTCATGGTATTTCAATAAAGGAAGACCGCTATTTGATGTTATCTTGAGTGCTGACTTTTCCTCCAGTAATTTATAATTTTAAGCTCTGGTTTGCTGAATTTGGGGGGATACAGGGAAGCTCATAATTGTGCTCCTCTCATTCATATCCACAGATCCTGTATTCCTGGAGTTCTTCTTTAAGCATAGCTTTGGTACACACCAAAGTAATGGTACACGATGGCCAAAGGTTTGTGGTTACCTGACCATTGCCTCCATATGGGTTTGCTATTACTACTTACTATATCCTATTTTAAATTCCTGGTCAATATTATGAAACATGTGGGAGTTGTGCAGCGTGGTGCGGTGGCAGTAACTTACCCAGAGTCCAGTTGCAAATACAAAGAATTTGTATTGTAGTCGGGATATGACAATTCACAAGAAGCCCAGAGGAAGGCAGCCCAACCGGGAACACTTATGGGTGAACAGCAGATTGTAGTGGAGCAGACCTCAGCCGAACTGACAGCTTCTGTCTTGAGGGGTGGAATGCAGCCTGGTCGGTCTGAACCCAAGTGTGGAGGTTTCCAGGAGAAGCAGCAGAATCCTAGTATTTCTCTACTCATCTGGAACCTTTCCCTGCCGCTATTGCTGTCCCTGACAAGCGAATGACCTATTCATACACTACCTACATGCTAAATGCACACCAAACTCAGAAGCCAGGGTCTTAAGTAGACTCTGCCTGACCCAACATGGCCACCAGAGTCACATGGGCTATCAGTGTCCAACCAGATCACTGCCCTAGTGACCCAGGAAACCATAGAGGAACCATATTCCTCTTGACTTCCTCTCCCTCTGCACTGCCACTGCGGTTGAGCACCACCTGCAGTGGAGAAAAAAGACTACAACTGCCTACAAACAGACCTTACTTCAGGGCTATGATTGTGCCCACTGTTCTGGGAGGTCTTTCCTACAACATTTTTGAGCGTGTCCATGGAAATTTGTGCCCATTGAGCCAAAAGAGCCTTTCTGAGGTCAGGTAATAATGTTGGGAGACCTGGAAAACTAGCAATGTTCCAAATTATCTGAAAAGTGTCCAGTAGGGTTGAGGTCAGGGCTCTGTACAGGACACTTGAGTTCCTCCCCACCAAACTGGTCACACACAATCTTTATGGTGATGGCTTTGTACACAGGGGCACAGTCATGCTGGTACAGAACAGGGCCTTCCCCAAACTGTTTCTACAAGGTTGGAAATGCCCAATTGCCTAAAATGTCTTTCTATGCTGTAGTATTACCAGTAACCTTTATTGGAACACCGGGAACACCTAAACACAACAGTATGGAGGGGTGTCCACAAACTCTTAGCCATATAGGTTATATGATGCATTTGACACAATCTGCTATTACATACTGCACAGGATACAATGACTGTGATACTCTATGGAATACTGATTCCATATTCATTGTCGGGTATTTGGCATGGTTTACCGTATTGACAGACAGATTCCTGCTTGTGCTGAATAGATGAAGGGCTTGGAAATTCCTTTTAGCATTAACAGACAGTGTCAGCTGGCCAAACATGACTTTGTTACAGCCTGTCTCAAAGGTAGTTATAATAATCCCTTAAGGGGTCACTCCAGGGCTGTCTTAATGCATGGGCACCACTGGGCACTGCCCAGGGGCCCCAGGTGCATGGGGGCCCCATGATAATCTTGCATTACATCATGCTTTCCAACTGTCCCGGATCTGCCGGGACAGTCACGCTTTTTACTAAGCTGTCCTGAGATGGCCGTGCCCCAGGAAGCATCCCAGAACCTGTACTGTGCCCTCCTGATCCCAGTACTGTATTGTGCCCTTCTGACCATGGTCGCCGCCCCCCCCTCCCAGTCCGATCATGCGCCCGGCCCCTTATCTACATGCAGGGTGCCAGACGCATGGATTTTAATATATATTTTTTTTTAAGCACTTGATTAGAGCTGAAGCTGCCACTGCTTCTGACCCTCCCTGTGCTGTGCCCTTCTGCCTCCCCTGTACTGTGTCCTTTGTGTTGACAAGTCTTTGATTTATGGCATGTTTTCTTATTGTTTAAAATCAATTTTATTGAAAGTACTAATAAATATATGTTTAATTCCATCAACTAGAAGGGCAGGGCAGGCTGGCAGGGGCCCCAGTGCATTACTTTGCCCAGGCGTCCAGGATGCTATTAAGACGGCCCTGGGTCACTCTTCCCAGGACTGATATTTCAGTTTTTGGTAGATGCTGGAGAGTTATAACACGTGACAGTTTCCACTATCTCTTTGGCATTCTAGAGGTGAGATCTTTGTGTTCTTGGTCTGTACACCTACGGTGCCCATTACAAGGGGTTCCCGTTCTCCCTGTTTATTTATTTTATGGTATGTAAAATGGAACAGGAGAGGTGTGGACACACAAAGGTGGACAGAAACATCCAAAACTCCCTGGTGGACAGGAACAGAGTCTGGAGACCTCGCTGTTGGAGCATCAAAGACATATAACAAGTCAAGGGCTGATTCAGTCCACCAGACTCCAAATAAAACTAAAATGTCACTTTTGAGGTTTGGATGACCTGTAGGGTTCAGAGATAAAGGAACCACAAGTTCCAGCACTCTGCCCTTGCCATTAGGGTGCCCACATGTCCCGGATTGCCCGGGACTGTCCCGCAATTGACATGTCTGTCCTGGGTCCCGGGCACCTTCATTCCGGGACAATACAATGTCCCGGAATGAAATAGGACACAGCCACCCCCTACTAACTAATAACTAGATTTACGGAACTGGTTGCTAGGGCCAGCGCTGCCTGGCATCTTGCAACCAGTGACAATTTACTCTCAGACAGTGAGACCGGGAGTGAGGTCTGCGCCTAGTGCAGCACTGCGGTCCCCACCCACATCGGCACCTCTTCCTTCTCCGGCACCCAACGGCAAGCAGCAGGGACTGGTGTGATCTTCACTCTCCAGATAGTGACGCCACTCCTTTCCTTCTACGCACGTGGCTCATGCAGAGGGAGTGACAGCAGCACTGCATCTGGTGGCAGGCTGTGGGTGGCAAGCGGCACTGCATCTGGTGGCAAATTCACCTGAAAAATAACCCGCCGCCAAATTCTCCATCAACCCCGAGACTACATTTCCCCCCGCCCCCCCTCATCTTTTTTGGGGGAAGGTGAGAGAGGGGGTGTGTCCCTGAATGGCAGTTTGGAAATGTGGTCACCCTACTTGCCATATATTACCGGGGCTCCTTGAGGTTGTAGGTTCCCAGTGTCTAATTTATGGACCTTTCATATTTGTTCTTCATTTAGGCCGGCTTAGCTCCAGGTGTTCTACATTGAGCGGCTGAGATTCACACTGTACATTGCACAGACTTGAAAGGAACGGCAGCTGCAGTCACTGACGTATCAGATGTTGGAGCTTGAATAAAGCGAGACATATGCCGCCCAGAAGGCCAGGGAGGGTGGTAAACAATTTACAGTAGAGAACTCACAAAAATAACAATTTGCAGATATCTTTCAGCAGCATTCAAATTTAACCCTTAATATAGCAGCCTTTATCAACCTTTATAATATAGAGGAACTTTTAACATAACTTTCTGGTCTCTGGGAACCCGGCTATTAGTATTATATCTACAGCTCATGGCAGATTATCGAGATGGTCAGTGGGAAGAATGCTTTGTAGAGTGGTGGTTGGTAGAAATAATGCTCCTTACTTGTCATTGGGAAGAATGCTTCTTACATTTGTGGTCAGTGATAAGTATGTCCCTTACATTGATAGTCAGGAGGAAGAATATCCTTTACACTAGTGATCAATGAGAAGAATGTCCCTTACATTGGTGATCAGTGGGAAGAATGTCCCTTAAATTGATGGTCAGTGGGAAGAATGTTCCTTATATTGGTGATCAGAGGGAAGAATGCTCCTTACATTGGTGGTCAATGGGAAGAATGTCTCATACATTGGTGGTCAGTGAGAAGAATGTCCCTTACATTGGTGGTCAGTGGGCAGAATGTCCCTTACATTGGTGGTCAGTGGGAAGAATGTCCCTTACATTGGTGATCATTGGGAAGAATGCTCCTTACATTGGTGGTCAGTGGGAAGAATGTTCCTTACATTGGTGGTCAGTGGGAAGAATGTCCCTTACATTGGTGGTCAGTGGGAAGAATGCTCCTTACATTGCTGATCAGTGGGAAGAATGTCCCTTACATTGGTGGTCAGTGGGAAGAATGCTCCTCACATTGGTGATCAGTGGGAAGAATGCTCCTTACATTGGAGGTCAGTGGGAAGAATGTCCCTTACATTGGTGATCAGTGGGAAGAATGTTCCTTACATTGGTGGTCAGTGGGAAGAATGCTCCTCACATTGGTGATCAGTGGGAAGAATGCTCCTTACATTGGTGATCAGTGGGAAGAATGTTCCTTACATTGGTGGTCAGTGGGAAGAATGTTCCTTACATTGGTGGTCAGTGGGAAGAATGTTCCTTACATTGGTGATCAGTGGGAAGAATGTTCCTTACATTGGTGATCAGTGGGAAGAATGTTCCTTACATTGGTGATCAGTGGGAAGAATGTTCCTTACATTGGTGATCAGTGGGAAGAATGTTCCTTACATTGATGATCAGTGGGAAGAATGCTCCTCACATTGGTGATCAGTGAGAAGAATGCTCCTTACATTGGAGGTCAGTGGGAAGAATGTCTCCTACTTTGGTGGTCAGAGGGAAGAATGCCCTTAATGTTAATTTTATGATACTAAGTAGAAATTTAAATTTTGACTACTTATCACTGGTGTGAATACACTAGCATTTTGCACAGTGGCCCAGATCCACAGTCTGGCAAAGTGGACATTGGCCAGAAGGGGTGATCAGTTAAAAAAAGGCATCAATGGTGAATCGGTGATAAATTCTAGAGTTTGCACTTTGAAAATGTTTCTGGAAAATGTAACATTGGCCATTATAGCAACACCTTAAATATTACTGGGACATGGATGACCAGATGTTGGATGTGCGATGGTGAAAGTGACCACCATCATGCCCAACACACCCTTTGCTGAGTTAAAGCCTGAGCTCTCCTGCCTCTCCAGTCACCAGGGAACATGAGCTGTGCTGATTGCAGAGATAAAGGTCCGAGTCCAGCAGGGTGTATGTTAGACCTCTGCAGAGAAACCACTGCTTTCAACTGGGAGAGCAAGTATCCTTCTCTGCAGCATACTAGAAGGAGACAGGCCTTTCTACTCAGGCTGGTGCTGCTTTCTAAAAAAAAAACAACCGTAAGATTGTATGTACCTTTTGTTTTGATGTACCTGGCTTGAATCCCAGTTCAGTACAGAATGAGTTAATAAATCTGGAATGTAGCATCCAAGACCCCCAGGAGGGAAGACCTCATGGGAGGGGCCAGGTTGCATGATGTCATCTGTATATTGTCTGGAGTACAGAAGGTAATGTCTTGTTTCAGCCTTGATCTTGAGGCATCAAAAGAAAAACATAATTATTAGTTTTGTGACACCCTCACCCACCTCTGTTGCTACAATCTGCATTGACTCGAACTTAGTACTATATATATATATATATTTTTTTTTATTTTTTTTATTTTGCTGGTATGGATAGTTCCCCATCATTGTTGTCAGCGAGAGGAATAGTGCCCCATCGTTGGGTTCATTGGGTGGCGTAGCGCCCCCCATATATATATAATCTATATATATATATATATATATATATATATATATATATATATATATATTTATTTATTTAGTTTTTTATTGTGCTACATTAAAAGTCCTCCAGCTGTTTTTAGTTATTGCTTTGGGGGAAGCTGATTTCATAATACATATCAAGTTTATACACTACTTGGAGGATATCATTACAGGCGTTTTAAACTGCTGTTGAATTCCTAAGAGTTACATAAAACTAATAAATACATTTCAGTGAATATTAAAGTTTATTTCCATAGGAGACATTTGTTGTTTTTTTTTTTTTTTTTTTAGGAGCCACAAGGTACAGTAGATCAGTCAAACGATTAGCTGTATAAACTTAATATCAATCTTCTTTCAGGGGCTGCCCCACAAATACAGGAGGGCATTGCATTTATTTATTCATGCAAAAAAAGTGTATTGTACTGCTGGAGACGGGGCATATAGTAATGGGGCTTCAGGGACATACAGGCTGTTAAAGTGTCCATTCTGGCCAGAGAGAAATGCTGGAGCCCACCTCCAGACATATACTTTTTGACAAAGATTACTATAGACATTATAAAACGTTAGACCCTTAAAGCCATTTGTGGTTGAGTCAGGGACATTGTATGACTGTATGTCTTCTGCTATGCCAGCACACTCTGGGAAAGATTGATTGGCCAGATGGATCTTCCTAGCTGTTCTGTTTTAAATGCCGCTTTATGCATTGATATACCTCCTTAGACCCAGTCTGTACAATCAGTATGGTCACTTGCTGACTTTTCAGCATCCACAGGCAGCTTAACTCCTTTATAAGATAAAGAAGTTTAATCCAATGCTATTTTACTTCAGACAAGTACAGAGGAAGTTTTTCTAGTCTTTTGAAGTGTAGGAAGACAATGACTTCCTTAAGCCACCTCTCTGCAAAGAGCTAACACTGACTTAGGGCTCTTTCACACGGGCAGATCCCGTGATGATCCGCCCCGTGAACATCTGCTTGCTCAGCGGGGATCGCTCCGTTGATCCCCGCTGAGCCGGCGGATGACTTGCTCGTCTCTGCACACTGTGCAGAAACGGACCGGTCAGATCGCCGCTTTCCTCTATGGGGGGATCGGATGAAAACGGACCGATCCGCAGACGGATGGAAAAATAGGATTTTCCTCCGTCATGCTAAACGGACCATAGCGGAGACTGATGTCATCGGATGTCAGCGGATGTTCATCCGCTGACATCCGCTATCCCATAGGGATACATGTATGTCCGTTTTTCATCCGAAAACGGATGGATGAAAAATGGACATACGGTCCGCATGTGTGAAAGGGGCCTTAGGGAACATGGAATAAACAAGGAGGATCTAGCTGAACTAACTAGCACTAAACAAGAGGGAAGGACAGGGGAAGATACCAAATCACAAAGTAAACAAGTTGCAGTGACCCTAAACTACTACTTTTGTTTGGCGCAATCCTAAAAAACAGAGGTTACCAAATCTGAAAAGTTCATATGCATGTTAACCAAAAAGGGCAAAAAAAAAGTTTCTGGAGTCCAAAGTGGTATTTTTTTGCCCTGCTGCTGATAAGGGCACCTTTTTTTCTAAAGATTATCCACATGGTTTAGATTGAATTTTTCCAGCTTTGCTTCAGGTCCGGCTGATGTCTAGCTGATTTTAGAGCCCTGATGAAGGGGGAGTGCTGAGCCCCCTAAAACGCGTTGGGTGCCTGGTGCTTTTTTTTCTTGATGCCATTTGTGGAATCAATACAATTCCATTTTGGACTCTAGGAACTTTTGCTTGGTGCCCTCCCAAAAGACAGAGGTTACCCAATTTGAGAAGTCCATCTGCATTTCAAGCCAGAAGGGTGTCAATGAATTTTTCCAGGAGCTTCGCTCTGGGTCCAACTGATGTCTAGTTGATTTTAGAGCCCTGATGAAGGGGGGGGGGGGAGTGCTGAGCCCCTAAAATGAATTGGATACCTGGTGTTGTTTTTCCTGATGCCATCTGCAGAATTAGTAAAATTCCATTTTGGACTCTAGGAATTTTTGCTTGGCACCCTCCCAAAAAGACCTAAAAATTAGGTTACCTAATTCGAGAAGTCTATACTGTATGTATTTTCTACCAAATAGGGCACCAAGTAAAAGTTCCTAGAATCCAAAGCAGTATGTATTCGACCTGCCACTGACACAGGCACCAAAAATTTTTTTTGGGGTGTCCTCTTTGGTTGAAATGCACAAAACTACTTCTCTCTGTCTATTTGTCCTGGTGAGCATCATCACCAGAACTAAAAAAGTTGGAAAATCCAACATTGTTGGTTGTCACCAGAACAGGAAAAGAAGTAAAATCTTCCAATGGGGACAATGTTTCTGGTAACAATGGTCTAAGATGGAATTTTTCTTAAAGAAGAAGTATGGGATGGGTTAAATAACTAGTACATATTACATTAGTCACATATCAGCTAATCTTTTTTTCTTACCTCTTTTAGTTTTTACAGCATGTGCATATGAACTTTCCTTCTGCTGGCAAAAACGGTCCATTTTCAGTTTGAAAAGTTTCAGGGGGTGTGTACATCTTCACCAACACACCAACACACCCCCTGCCTCTGTCCCCACTCCCCTAAGAGACATGGCTGTGCTGATAGATATATATAGTGTAGATTATCATACATAGCACTATCAGTGACTTCTCTCACATTACACTCACTGAAGTGCTGAAATCTCTGCCGACTCTTCTGACCATTGAAACATGCTGCAGAGGAGGAGGGAGGGGGAGGAGAGAGGAGTGAGAAGGGAGGGGGAGCAGCTATGCTCTGTGAAGTTTCAAGAACAAGCAGAGGGAGGAGAGCCGACATCAGTCAAGCAAAATGACAGGAAAGGGGGTGGATCCAGACTTCATATCCAGGCCATTGTCTGGATGATGCTGTATGAAAGACTGTAGAACCTCCCTCAGGTATTTATCTTGATTTTAACAGAATGGGGGGCACTTCTGAGAGGGCTGGGAGGGTTTATAGATATCAGCAGCTCACATAGAATAGATGTAAGCAAAAAAAAGGAAACCCATACTTCTCTTTTAAGTTTAAGAAATTTCCCTCTGTTTCGTGTTGTGTCTACAGGACAGGAATCAAATGAAGAACTTCTCTAATAGGACACAGATGGCATAATTCTAACAATAGTTTTTGCCATCACCTCCTTTCACCAACATTAAAAAAAAAGTTTTGGCTTTAGATATACCATAACCATTTTGACGCATGCACTTGCTTGCTGTTAGGAGCTTCTAGCGCATGGATTTAGAAGGTTGCCGAGCTTCCTATGGGAATCTTCATGGAATGTTTTCCTTGGTGGCATCTCCACAGGGCAGAGCCAGGCCAGGAGGCTCCCATAGTCCTGCATCATTAATCTGTCACAGCAGACACACAAACCTTGCTGAGAATGGGAGACAAAGGGGCCGAGGCTGCTGGGCCTATAAATAGGGGGAGATGTCCCTCTTGGCAGCTACACAATGAGCGGTTTCTAAACTCCAACGCTGCCCTTTACAATGAACCAGAACGAGACTCAGGGAGTCAAAGGGCCTTGGAAAAATCTCCAGTCTGGGATAGACAGGGCAACCAATAAACAGTGACCCTGCTCACAATATTGCTTTCATTTGGGAGATACTGTAAAAACAAAACGTATCCCAGATGTTGTGAAGGTAGGAAGGCGTTCAAATATATATACATATATATTAATAAAAAGCACTATTTTTTATCTATAATGCCAAAACAAAACAGTCCTATTTTTAACCACATTCTTTTTTTGGAAAAGCTGCAGACTGTTCTGAGTCAGGAAAATAAGTTAACCAAACTCAGTTTTAAAGCATACAAACACAGTAATTACTTCACTAAAAATTATTAAACATAGTTTACTTTAATTAAAGTAGTATTAAATCCATAAACAAAAATGAATTATATTGCAGCTTACTAATTCGTAAAGTGTTACTAAACCCACAACAGTAAAATCAGTCTGTATATGCAGTAAAGCATGCTTGTTATACTCACTGTGGAACCTACGGGGTTAATCCTCTGCATTGTGTAAAAAGGCTGTTTGATCCTGTCTTCTCTGATCCTCCCCCCCCCCCCCCCCAATCCATCTCCTGATAAAACAGAGCATTGGGGCAGTCTGCACATGCTCAGTTGGGTGTGTATTGCTAGAGAGTTCTTTTTTGTTCTTGGGAGGGTGCATGTGATCAGCACAGGGCCAATCAGCACTGTTCAAACAGAGGGTGAGGGGTCCTGCAGCCTCATAGGACTGACAGAGTAGAATGAAAACTCCTCCTACAATAAGGTGACCAGATTTTTTAAATGAAATCCAGGAACATATTTTTTTTTTACTATTAATGGCGGCAATCAGCGACTCTCTGCCCGTCGCCGCCCGCCTTACAGCCTGTCAAGACTTACTCTCCAACCCCCGGCTACTAGCGGGTGGGGAGCAGAGGAAGATCACTCCGCCAGGGAAGGCAAGGAGATGAGCAGGCAGGCGGCTGGCCGGGACTTGAGCCAAAGCAGAAGAACATGTGAGCGGAGCTGAACGGGCACCCGAAACTGAAGAAATATTCCCTCCGCTCCGACCAGCACATGATCATCAGAAAGGGGCACAGATAATGGAGAAAAATACACCCCACTAAGCTAGTAGGAGTGGCGGAGCGGTGTAATTCTGAATTGTACTTTTCTTATTCTGCACTGACTGTCTTTGAAATTGTCCCAGCCCCTGTTCAAATCCAATCCGGGGACAAAACCGGGGACAGACTTGGACCGGGGACAGTGTCCTCAATCCGGGGACGGTCCCCGGAAACCAGGGATGTCTGGTCACCCTATCCTACAAGCTTTAACCAGACACTGTTAGAAGTCACAAGACTGCTCTATACTGCTGATGAGAAAAGGTATTGAGCAGTCTCTATTTACTAAAATAATTGCATTTTCATGTTCTGTGGGAGACCAGATAAAGTGAATGCAGGCTCCTCGGTTTATTAACACTATAAGACCCCTTTCACACTGAGGCGTTTTACAAGCGTTTTTGCGCTAAAAATAGTGCCTGTAAAGCACCTGTAAACTGCCTCTTCTGCAGCCCCAGTGTGGAAGTCGAGTGGTTTCGCACTGGGGCGGTGCACTTGCAGGACAGGAAAAAAAGTCCTGTAAGCAGCATCTTTAGGGTGGTGGGGGAGCGGTGTATACACCACCCCTCCACCGCCCCTGCCCATTGAAATGAATAGGCACCTCTTTGAAAGCACCTTAAAAGCGATTTGAAAGCAGCGCTAGGCGGGTGCTTGTAACCCCTTTTTAACCCCTTCTGGGGGGTTAAAAGCGCTCTGCTAGCGGCGCCAAAGTGCCGCCATAACAGTGGTGAAGCGACGCTAAAACTGGCAGCGCTTTACTGCTAACGCCCACACCAATGTGAAAGGGGTCTTACTGTGGTGGCTGCATTACCTTTGCTATATGTGCAGAACACACCCCTTGCTGAGCCAGAGCTGTCCTATCAGCAGGGAGCATGAATCTTGCTGATTTATTTTATTACAGGTACTTATATAGCATCAATAATTTATATGTATATTTTTCACATCACATCAGTCCCTGCCTTCAAGGAGCTTACAGTCTAAGGTCCCTAACTCACATTCATACATACACTAAAGCCCTGTACACACGATCGGATTTCCTATGGATTCAAATCCAATGGATTTTTCCATCGGAATTCCAATGAAGGTGACTTCCATCAGTCTTGCCTACACACCATCAGTCAAAAATCCGACCGTCCCAAACGCTGTGACGTAAAACACTCCGACGAGCCGAGAAAAATGAAGTTCAATGCTTCTGAGCATGCGTCGACTTGATTCTGAGCATGCGTGGGTTTTTTCTCCGATGGAGTTCCACACAGACGATCGGAATTTGCTATCGTTTTTTTTTTCCCATCAGATAAATTTAAAACATGTTCTATTTTTTCTCACCGATGGAAAAAAGACAGATGGGGCCCATACACGTTCGGTTTGTCCGATGAGAAAAGTCCATCGGACTGTTTTCATCGGTAAAACCGATCGTGTGTACACGGCATTACTAGGGCCAATTTACACAGGAGCCAATGAACCTACCAGCATGTCTATGGAGTGTGGGAGGAATCCCATGCAGGCACAAGGAGTACATAGAATCTCCAGATAGGTAGTGCCGTGGTTGGGACTTGGACCAACGGCCTTAGTGCTGTCAGGCAGACGTGCTAACCACTTAGCCATCGTCCTGCCCAATTGAAAGCCTATAGGTCTGACTTGGCTCCCATAGTTTGACGGCAACACAAAACATCTCCCAGGTGGACAGGAATAGAGTCAGGAAAAATGGCACAGAGATCTTACCATTGGAGTAGCTAAGCCATAAGAAACCAGAATTGTCCCGCAGGGCCCCCACTATGACTTTTTTATGGACTGCCTTTGTAAACACCAGGGCCAGGTTTAAGGTAGGTTTTTGATTGAACATTTTTTGTAGAAAAAAATGTTCTTTAGAGTATTCTTTGCCACCATTGAGTCAACTCATTTTGTTTGAAACCCAACAAGATTTTTGCAAAGACCTGCTACTTGAATGGAATCCCAGATGTATCAAACAGGTGTCTTTACAAAATGTACCTTTTTCCTGAACAAAAATCACTTTACATCTAATGCCGCGTACACACGACCGTTTTTCATGATGAGAAAAATGCCATTTTTTAAAATGGTCATTAAAAACGATCGTGTGTGGGCTTCAGAGCATTTTTCACGACGTGAAAAATGGGCATGAAAAATTTGGAACATGCTCTAATTTTTCTCGTCGTTTTTCTCGTCATGAAAAACGGCCGTGTGTAGGCTTTAACGACGTGAAAAAAACGCGCATGCCCAGAAGCAAGTTATGAGACGGGAGCGCTCGTTCTGGTAAAACTAGTGTTCGTAATGGAGATGGCACATTCGTCACGCTGTAACGGACTGAAAAGCACGAGGCTAAAAAGCGCGAATCGTCTCTCACCAAACTTTACTAACACGAGGATCAGCAAAAGCAGCCCAAAGGTTGGCGCCATCCGAATGGAACTTCCCCTTTATAGTGCCGTCGTACATTTCGTACGTCACCGCGCTTTACTCGAGCATTTTTTTTCACGATAGTGTGTAGGCAAGGCAGGCTTGAGAAGAATCACGTCGAGAAAAACGTCGTTTTTTTCAATGACATTAAAAACGTGTGTACGCGGCATTAGAATTTCATTCATTCAAGAAAAATGTTCCTGCTCCTTCGAGTTTTCTCTTTACTATCAACAAAAACGAATGTTGATTTGATCCAATTCTAACAATTAGAAAATCGATCAAATGTTCGAAAATAAAAAAATTCTCACAAAATTCTACTAATGTATGGCCAGCTTAAACTGGCACTAAACTCCACATTAAAAAATAAAAAATATATTCAAGTGTGGCCCCCTCCTAGTATAGAGCAGGCTGCTAGGTAACTTTAGTCTGGTTCCTCTGTAATCAGTGGAGCAGGGGTTGATATTCTAGGGCTGTTAGGTGTTTCACAGGTTGCTGCTCTGCTACTTCCCCCTGTATTCTAGAGGGGTGTAGAAGTATAGAGGAAGGGAGAGCAGAGCAGACAGCCTGAATATTTATGGGACTCCAACCAATCCCTGGGGAGGTGTACCCAGAAGGTGGTGTGAGAGCCCATAAATAGTCTAGGGCCTGAGCAGTAATACAGAATTCCTGGGTCCAGGGATCAAGTTGTGTCTGGAGGAAGCTTCCTGGAGAGAGCCAGGCCGGTGGGAAAGAGTCCAGCTGTCCTATGGTGGTGTGAGTCTTCATCTCCCTCACTAGGAAGAGCCTGGTGGATATCGGCAGTAGGCAACCGATGATCCATGTAAGTAGAAGACCTCTGTGCTGAAGGAAAGTGACTGTGTGTAGCCTTTAACTCTGGAAGGAGTACAGGTCACCAGCAGCATAGGGCCCCTGTGGGACATTCAGTGTGTAGAGTGCACCCAGCAGTTCATGAAGTGCAGCCAGTCACTATGTTTAGTGCAGCCAGAAACGGAGGCGTCCTCAAGGTATCCAGTTCTACCGTTTCTGGGGTATCCCATGCTCCCTTCCCCTATATCAGTTTATCGTTCCAAAAAAAACACAAAAAGAACCCCTAGACTGTTTTCTGAGCCAGTGGAAGAATGAAACAAATGCTGTGTGCCTGGCTGTGTGTGTTCTAAAAGGGGAACTAGGACTGCACTTGCTGCCATGGGGGTGCATTGTGTCATGTTACGTGTTAGTGATGGGTCAGAGGTTAGGCAGGTCAATGCACCTTATTTTTTTACTTCTTGGCATCAAATCCTAATGCTAAGGACTGCTGAAGCTGTGCTCCCAGTATACTCTATATATACAATACAGTCCATGTGTGCTCTTCAGACCTGCACATAGAGACAGGTAATCTCTGATGTCATCGGCGACTAATTCATAATGACGCTATAAATGTTTTATAAAGCTCTAAAGCACCATCGTCCCAGTCAAATGCGAGGCCCAATACACTTCTGTCCCTGAGGGGTCCTTCCTCTCTCTTTGTAGTCAGTGGGAATTCAATGAAAAGCAGGAGATATGTTCTTATTTCTGCTTTCAATCCTTTATCCTGTTTAATGCAATGAGTGGAGAAAGAGCAGACAGAGGGAGGCTAAGTCCATCCTTTCCTCCCCCTCCTCCACTCATAGAAGCTGTACTATAGCTTACCGCAAGGAAAAGCATTCTATGAATGGAGGAGGTGTATGTCCATGCCCCTGCCTATTATTATTAAAGTAGAACTATAGTATTTTGCCTTCCACTGACACCAACGATGGGACACTATTCCTCCTAATGACACCAGGAATGGGGCATAATTTCTCCCACCAATATAAACGATTAGGCACTATTCCTCCCACTGATACCAATGATGGGGCACTATTCCTCCCACTGATACCAATGATGGGGCACTATTCCTCCCACTGATACCAATGATGGGGCACTATTCCTCCCACTGATACCAATGATGGGACACTATTCCTCCCACTGATACCAATGATGGGGCACTATTCCTCCCACTGATACCAATGATGGGGCACTATTCCTCCCACTGATACCAATGATGGGGCACTATTCCTCCCACTGATACCAATGATGGGGCACTATTCCTCCCACTGATACCAATGATGGGGCACTATTCCTCCCACTGATACCGATGATGGGACACTATTCCTCCCATTGATACCAATAATGGGACACTATTTCTCCTACTAATACCAATGATGGGGCACTATTCCTCCCTTTGATAGAAATGATGGAGCACTATTCCTCCCACTGATACCAATGATGGAGCACTATTGATCTTTTATTGAAAATAATCAAGCAACCAATTTTTATACAAAAGTAAAAAACAAAACCATAGTACAAAACTTCAACAGAAAACAACGGAATACACATCCATGTTCAGAATATATACAATATATACATAATCCACTACCAAAACATCCCTAGAAAACTATCTACATAAAGCAGCAGAGAGGGCCTAAGAGGCACAACCCATCACCTATGTACCAGCCATTTATCAAAAATTCATCAAAAATACTGATAATCTAGGGTGATAAGAGACAGACAGCCACACCCGGGAAAGAGACTCCTGGCAGTCAGGGAGGCTTGAAACCCCTCCACGCCTTCAACCAAGCCCCCTGACCCCGCTTGTCTCTCTCAAGCTCCCGAATCTTCCCCACCTCATGCAAAATGTCATACACCACCACCTCAACAGGAAGGATTTTTTGCCGAATGCTGACCTGACACCGTGCGTTCCAGGTGAAATAACGGACTACTAGGCTAACTAAAAAAAGTGTATCCAAACAAAAAACTCCACCGGTATTGAATGCTCCGTACACCCACTCAGCATAACCCAGCCTGGAGAGGAAAGGGACACCGAGGGCCCGCCCCACCTGTTTATACACCTCTATGTTAAAAGGGCAATGAAGCAGAAAATGATCCATAGTCTCCTCCTCATCTGCACACTCCTCCCGAGGACAGCTACGATCCATCCCACTGCGGAATTTCAAATTGCCCCGAACATAGAGCTTCCCATGGAAGCACAACCAGGCCAGATCCCTAAATTTAGGGGGTACTCTATCCAAATTAATCAGTCTTAACCCCGCCCTCAAAACTGGGCCCGGGCAATCCCTTAAGGCCAGTGGGTCATGAAAGACTTCGCTCAAGACTCGACTCATAAGGACTTTCCTTGGAACCGATCTGAGATCTTCAGCCGACAATCGCCACTGCCGCAGTAACTTCAGGCACGGAGCGACATAGGCTGGTAGCTGACCACGATGACCCCTGCGATTCTTCACTTGGCCACCTTCTTCCCAAAGTCGTAGAAAAGGCCTAAACCAAGATCTAAATATGCCTACCCATCCAGGAGGTTCCACTGCAAGCATATTACCAATGTTAAACTTTAGAAATAGCAGTGAAAAGAAAAGAAACGGGTTGACCATACCTAAGCCACCCTCCCTCCTGGATAGGTAGGTGACATTCCTCTTGATGGGGTTCAGTCTGTTCCCCCACAGCATCTGGAAGAACACACTACTGACCCTAGCATAGAGAGACACTGGCAAGATGCAGACAAAGCTGACATACAAGAAGATCGGAATCAGGTAAGTCTTAATCAGATCAACCCTTTCCCTCATAGATAACTTCCATCTCTTCCAGCTGACCACCTTAGTATTGGCAATTTCCAGTCTGCCTTCCCAGTTTTTGAGGCCATAATCGCCGGGTCCAAATTCAATGCCTAGTATCTTAATTCTTTCCTGGGGCACTGGAAAGGTGTCCGGGAGATCAAAACCCTCACCATCCTTTCCCATCCAGAAAACTTCAGTCTTTTCCTGATTGATCTTGGAGCCTGATGCTTCAGAATACCGTGATGTCAGAGAGACCACCTCCTCCGCTTCATCCGTCCCAGTGACAATCACCGACACATCATCCGCATAGGCAACAACCCTCAATGGCGGCTCACCCGGGAGCCCCACTGGTACCCCACACAACACGCCGCTCTCTAGCCTCCTGATGAAGGGGTT
The DNA here is from genome assembly GCA_029206835.1 of Rana muscosa. NCBI lineage: Eukaryota > Metazoa > Chordata > Amphibia > Anura > Ranidae > Rana > Rana muscosa. The sequence continues at coordinate 309,066,830 of CM055120.1, forward strand.
GATTGCAAACACATAGAGCAGGGGACTCAGGGGACAACCCTGGCGCACCCCGGAGCCAACCCCAAAGGACTTTCCAACCCAACCATTAACAAGAGGGAAGCTTTCTGCCCCCTTATACAAGACTTTCAGCCAATCGACAAAACCACCCGGCAGACCGTACTTACTAAGGAGCAACCACAGGTACTCATGGTTAACACGATCAAAAGCCTTTGCCTGATCCAATGTCAGCAAATACTTTCCCCAGCCTGCAGCCCTGCACCGCTCCAAGGCCTCCCGGACAGCTAAAACCGCTGTGAAGATGCTCCTACCCTGGACCGAACAGTGCTGATGGCGAGAAAGCAAAGACTCTGCCACTGACGATAGGCGCCAGAAAAATATCTTTGCCAGTATCTTTCTATCGACATTAAGAAGGCTGATGGGGCGCCAATTCTCAATCATCGAAGGATCTTTACCCTTTGAAAGAAGAATCACAGCCGAGTGCCTCATGGAAGGGGAAAGCACCCCCTCAGCAAGGCAACTGTTAAAAACCTCTACCAAATGCGGGGCCAGAATAGACTTAAAGGCTTTGTAAAACTCAGCCGTCAAGCCATCCGGTCCAGGCGACTTTTTGATGGCAAGCTGTTCAATTGCCCTCATCACCTCTTCGACTGTGATCTCCTCTGTCAAATTCATCAATGGAACATCTCCACCATTTAGACCTGGAGTAGAGTCCAAAAAGCTTTCTATCTTGTCACGGTCAAGCTCTTTCCTCCCAAGAAGGTCGGCATAAAAGGACCTCACAACCTCCAGAATCCCTGACCTGGACTTTGTCAAGGAACCTGTACTGTCCTTAAGGCCAACGACCGTTTTAACAGCTACACCTTGTTTGCAGTTCTGGTAAGGGTCAGGCGAGTGGTACTTCCCATAGTCCCTCTCCAGAACCAAAGAGGCATGCCGGTCATATTGACACTTCCTGAGAAGGAGTTTCACTTCGGAGATTGCCCCAGGATCTCCTCCTCTCGAGACAAGAATATCCAGCTTCCTCCGTAAACGTTGGTAGGTCATGTATTTATTAAACTGATTTCTATTGGCTAGGCCCCTGAAGAATCCAGCGATCCTCTTTTTGGTCAGCTCCCACCACTCAGCCTTGCTGCTACAAAAGTCCAGGATGGTCACCTGTGCCTGAAAGAATTCCTCAAAGGATTGTCTAACATGTTCTTCCTTGAGTAGTGTCGAATTTAATCTCCAGATGCCCTTGCCCCTCTGAGGGGCGTCTGAAGCATTCAGTACCACAGATAGCATACAGTGATCAGAGAACTCTACTGCCTGCACCACTGGGGGCGAGAAAGCAGAGGCCTCCTTCAAAAAAAACCTATCTATCCTACTCTGACTATTACCACGATGAAAAGTGAACCCGGTGTCATCTGGGAGGTGCTTAATGTGCACATCCACAAGACCAGCATCCCTAACCATACTATTTAAAAAAACGCTATCATATCCCAGCCTGTCCTTGAAGTCCTTCCTGTCCTTGGGCCTAGTTACTGTATTAAAGTCACCTCCAAAGACCACTTGCCGGGATGTAAAAAGAAATGGCTTGATCCTTGTAAAAAGGCATTTCCTGTCCCACTTTGTGTGCGGCCCATAAACATTGATTAGGCGCAGGTCCTGCCCTCCCACAAGGACGTCTAAGACCATACATCTCCCAATCTCCACCTCAATAACCCGCCGGACAGTTACCATGCCGGTTTTAAACAACACCGCCACACCGCCGTAAGGCTCGGCCGCAAGAGACCAGTAAGATGGACCATACCTCCACTCTCTCTTGGCCATATGAATATCTGCCAAGGAGGTGAGCCTAGTCTCTTGCAAAAATAAAATTTCAGCATCTAATTGGCTGAACAAAAAGAAGGCCATAGAACGAGCTCTTACTGACTTAATGCTGGCGACATTAATTGTCACCACTTTTAACGGAGGGGGAACCGCCATTTGGGTTATTGGGTGGATTGCTTCTTAGCTCCCCTCTGCTGCTCATCACCAGAAGCCTCTCTCTTTCTAGAGGCCGCCTCAAAGTCCATTTCGGAATCGGAACTTCTCTCAGAAGAAGCTCCGGATGAAGAAATATCCCACTTGGAGGACCTATGACGGCTGGAGACAGGAACCGGAGCTTCCCGTCCCCGTTCCGTCCTCACCGCCTGCCTCTTCCGCCTCCCAACCTTCCTTCTCTCTTCCAGGTACTGCAGGTCAGCCTCAGAGATGCCCTCATCTCTTACTTTTTTCTTTAAAGTCTTTCTAGAAGACTTCTTTACAGAGGAAGAAGCAACCTTTTTAGTACACGCTGGTGGGGGGGGTGATCCCTTTAAGTCAGACTCAGGAGGGGTAGACTCCTGGGGGGTAACTGACTCGGGGGGCACAGACTTGGAAGGTTCTGACACAAGAGGAGAGGGTACAGTAGGCTGGGGGGACACAGAGACAGAAACAGAAGGAGTACTTACAGACACAGGAGGGGTGGCCACAGGAACTGGAGAGGGATCCTGAGCAGGACCGGGGGAGGGGGTCACCGCAGAGGAGGATGGTACACCAGGGGTCTCACCCTCCATCCCGTCCAGCCTTGACATGTCATCTACTACCTCCTTCTCCATATTGTGCCAGGCTTCAGGACACCTGCTGTAGGGGTGGCCAAGGCGCAGGCACAGGTTGCACCTGATCTTCCTGGTACAGTCCTTAGCCATATGACCCTGCCCCCGACACACTGAACACATCAAGGCTGAACAGGAGGAGCTCAAGTGCCCCTTTTCTCCACAGCGGTGACACAGCTTCGGCTGACCAGGGTAGAAAACAGTCATCCTATCCCTCCCTATGAAAGCTGAGGAGGGCAGGTGACGGACAACATTCCCATCCCTGGCCAACCTGACTGTTACCGACCATCCCCCAGTCCAGATGTTACGCTCATCATGGATTTTATTAGGTTTGGTCAAAACCTCCCCATAGTTCCTTAACCAGACCTCTAGATCCCGAGCAGGAACACTCTCATTGGTCAGGATAATGGTAATTTTTTTTACTGTTGACCTCTGAGAAACCGCAACTGGGACCAGACCTTCCCATTCAGGTCTTGACCTGCACCGAGCCTCATATCGCTCCCAGAACAGGTCAAGACCCTCTGGCCTGGTGAAACTAACCGTATAGTCCCTTGTCCCAGCTACGTGTATAAAGGCATACAGGTCATTTGCACCAAAACCCATCTCCAATATCATATCTACCACTGCACGCCGTGCTGGAGGGATGGCACCACCTTCCCATTTCAGAATAACTACATTCCGTCTGGGACCCCCAGCAGAAGCCAGAGACCCAAGACCAGATCCTGGGGCGCTCAAAGTGGCAGCTTGTAGGGGAAAACCCCGCTTGGGAGCGGGACTACCAGGAGCAGAGTGTGCCACCTCTGCAAATGTAGGTTTCTCAGGGCCAGGGGCCCACACTGAAGTCACATTAGTCTGCACATTATCTGCATGAACAGAGTTGGTAGGATTGTCCATCACACTTGTACTGGGACCATTGTTCATCACACGTGTACTGGGACCATTGTTCATCACACCTGAACTGGGAGGATTTTTTTCAGCCACACACACATTCCCATCAGCAATAGTCACAGTTGCTGCAATACCAGTTGTCTCCTGATGCTGCACTGTAGAGCCCTCAGCAGCAGTGGGGCAAACAGCTTTGGACTCAGCCAAAGAAAGGTTAATGGGCTCTTCTGACACTTGCAGTTCATTTGCAGAAATGACATTTTTTAAATGCAAACCTTGCTGCATTGCAGCCTCAGCAGGCACAACATTGTCATTAGGCACATTATCAGTCATGGTGCTAGATGGTACAAAAACAGTCTTATCCACAACATGGGACTTAGCAGGCTTTACTTTATCAGGCACATCATCAGTAATGTCTTCCTCGTTAAACACCATCTGATCCCCCCGCATAGGAGACTCCATTACCTGGATGGCCCTTAGCATGCCTCCTGAGTCCTGGGAAGGCCTGGGGCTTCTTACCTCTCCCTGGGGGGGCAGGGGGTCAGAACTGGGGGTCTCCTCCTCCTCCACCTCCATCTTTGTCACCCTTCCAAACCTCTTGTCGTTGCAAAACTTCTCTTTAAAGGGCCCATCTCTGCCTTCCATCATGGCCACGATGGTTTCCTGATGATCCACACGGACCTTGGCCAGCTGGATTTCCGGATCCATGGATCCCCGTTTCTGGCTATGTAAGCCCTCACGTTGCCTTCGCAGGCGCTTCAACTCCGCTCTCAGCTTGTAGAGCTTGTCCCTCTCCCTGTTCAGGACCTTAATCCCGGCCACCACTCGCTCCCGAATGGCCTCCGAGCCTTCATCCTCACCAGGGGTAGAGAGATCAGCTTGTGCAGAGGCAGGCAGTTCACCTGACGGCCCAGGAGATGGCTGGGAGCCTCCAGCAGGAGAAGCCCCGCTGCCCTCCATGGCCTCCCCAGAAAGGGGGCCAGGGAGCTGGGATAGATTTCACCACCACTCCCTTCTCACAGAGCAGCTTCAGAGGCACCTTCTTCCTGACACACCTGTGCTCCAATGATGGGCGGGGCACTATTCCTCCCAGACACCAATAATGGGACACTATTCCTCCCACTGATACCAATGATGGGGCACTATTCATCCCACTGACACCAATAATTGGACACTATTTCTCTCACTGATACCAATGATGGGACACTATTCCTCCCACTGATACCAATGATGGGACACTATTCCTCCCACTGATACCAATGATGGGGCACTATTCCTCCCACTAATACCAATGATGGGGCACTATTCCTCCCACTGATACCAATGATGGGGCACTATTCCTCCAACTAATACAAATGATGGGGCACTATTCCTCCCACTGATACTAATGATAAAGATAACACAGATTAGAAGGTTCACATGCATGCACATTTTTTTTAATTTGCAATTTTAAAGTGTTTGCAATAAAAATAATATATACTTTAGTTCTGCTTTGTAGAGGATGGGGTAGCATTTGCAAACCAATGCTGTCAGACAATATTTTAAACATGGTAGCAGGAGGAGAGAGCAGGGTGATGACCCCATTGTTCTTTACTGTCCAATCACAGGCTGGCAGTTGGTTGGTGATGACCAAAACTATCCTGCTCAGCTGCAGGGGAGAAAAGAGAGGCCATACACCTGGCTGTGGTTTCTGGCGGGGGTGCCTGAACACTCATGTAAATCCATTCATACAGTATATACTGTTTGTATTTTAACTGGGCATTTTAAAGTGTGTCTTCAATTCAGCTTTAAATATTCCCTCTAGGCAGCAGGTTTGACAATCAGGTGTTAAGAGGGAGTTATTGAGATTGACTGCTATTTCAGTCACATCTGTGTCCCGCAGCTATGTGCACTCAGCGTAAATCAAGCGCAGTTTATTCACTAAATATGCGACGAAAGACAATAACATTTCAACAGTAATATTTTGTGCGTTATACTTATGAGTAACGGCTACAAATTTCACACTCTGTTTATAAATGCAATCCTTTAAATGGATCCACTTCAAAAGAGATCACCATTGAATAAGGTTACCGGCTTTTCAAAATAAAATGCAGGGACACCCTATTGACCACGCCTACTTTTAAACCCCACCCCCCAAATCACGCTCCCATTTTTAACATTCTTAAACCATTGGTCAAGGACTTTTGGAACAAGAAGCAGACAGTCAAGGTGTAAGGACAAACAGATTTTAAATAAGAGGCACCAATATACAGTATGCATTCATAGTTGGAAGGGACACCTTGAAGGTCCTAAGTAGAAAAAACACAAATGGCCCAACTTTGGATTGGCACGTGCAACGTACGACTGATGAGTTGGTATTTACAGTGCTTGGGACACCTGCCTTTACACGCACATGAACTTTAATGGCATCCCAGTCTTAGTCCGTAGGGTTCAATATTGAGTTGGCCCACCCTTTGCAGCTATAACAGCTTCAACTCTTCTGGGAAGGCCGTCCACAAGGTTTAGGAGTGTGTCTATAGGAATGTTTGACCATTCTTCCAGAAGAGCATTTGTGAGATCAGGCGCTGATGTTGGACGAGAAGGCCTGGCTTGTAGTCTTCCGCTCTAATTCATCCCAAAGGTGTTCTATCTGGTTGAGGTCAGGACTCTGTGCAGGCCAATCAAGTTCCTCCATCCCAAACTCACTCGTCCATGTCGTTATGGATCTTGCTTTGTGCACTGGTCCAAATCATTTGGTGGAGGGGGGATTATGGTTTGGGGTTGTTTTTCAGGGGTTGAGCTTGGCCCCTTAGTTCAAGTCTTTTGAAAACTGTAACAGGTTTTCTTCTAAGATTGCCCTGTATTTGGCTTTGTCTATCTTCTCATCAATCTGACCAGCTTCCATGTCCCTGCTGAAAAAAGCATCCCCACAACATGATGCTGCCACCACCATGTTTCACGGTGGGGATGATGTGTTCAGGGTGATGTGCAGTGTTAGTTTTCCGCCACACATAGCGTTTTGCTTTTAGGCCAGAAAGTTCAATTTTGGTCTCATCTGACCAGAGCACCTTCTTCCACATGTTTTCTGTGTCCCCCACATGGCTTCTCACAAACTACAAACAGGACTTTTTATGGCTTTTTTTTCACCAATGTCTTTCTTCTTGCCACTCTTCCATAAAGGGCAGATTTGTGGAGGGCACGACTAATAGTTGTCCTGTGGACAGATTCTCCCACCTGAGCTGTGGATCTCTGCAGCTCCTCCAGAGTTACCATGGGCCTCTTGGCTGCTTCTCTGATGAATGTTCTCCTTGCCCGGCCGGTCAGTTTAGGTGAACGGCCATGTCTTGGTAGGTTTGCAGTTGTGTCATACTCTTTCCATTTTCCGATGATGGATTGAACAGAGCTCCGTGAGATATTCAAAGCTTGGGAATTTTTTTTATAACCCAACCCTGCTTTATACTTCTCCACAACTTTATCCCTGACCTGTCTGGTGTGTTCCTTGGCCTTCATGATGCTGTTTGTTCACTAAGGTTCTCTAACACAGTGGTCATCAACCCTGTCCTCAGGGCCCACTAACAGGCCAGGTTTTCAAGATAACTGAAATACATCACAGGTTATATCATTTGCTGCTCAGTAAATGCAGTATTCTAGTCTGCGTCTCCCCCAAGGTAATACTTAAAATCTGGCCTGTTAGTGGGCCCTGAGGACAGGGTTGATGATGATGACCACTGCTCTAACAAACCTCTGAATGCTTCACAGAACAGCTGTATTAATACTGAGATTAAATTACACACAGATGGATTCTATTTACTATATAGGTGACTTCTGAAGGCAATTGGTTCCACAAGGTTTTAGTTAGGGGTATCAGAGTAAAGGGGGCTGAATACAAATGTACCCCACACTTTTCACATATTTATTTGTAAAAAGAATGTTGAAAACCATTTATCATTTTCCTTCCACTTAACAATTATGTGCCGCTTTGTGTTGGTCTATCACATCAAATCCCGATAAAATACATTTACGTTTTTGGTTGCAACATGACAAAATGTGGAAAATGTCAAGGGGTATGAATACTTTTTCAAGGCACTGTATGTGTCTTCAGATCCAGCTTTAGCATTAGGAAGGAGTTAAAACACAAAAATGTGGCCTGGAAGCATGGAGGAGTCTGCCTGGGATGCCTGGGACAAGTCGTGCAATTGCAGAGATACACCTTTACGCCCCGGGCCATACATTACAGCATGAGACACACCCAGATCTCTGCAGCATCGGATTAGAGCGCTGAGCTAACAGATGCCCCCGTATCTGCCTGGATCTGTTATATGAGGGAATCTGTAGTTATGTTGTTAGATTACCACTACGAATCTGGAAGGTCCTATCCAAGCTTTCTAAGGGGGATACCAAACGCCGCCGGGAATTACAGCACAAAAGTTGGCAAACACAAGATCTGTGGGCGTCATTACATGTTTCCTGAAGGCACTCTGTATTTTATAAGTGAAATGTTAACCTATAATATTCAGCGGGACTCACTGTGCAAGGAATTGCTTTATGCCGCGTACACACGGTCGGATTTTCCGCCAGCAAAAGTCCGATGGGAGCTTTTCGTCGGAAATTCCGACCGTGTGTATGCTGCATCGCATAGTAGCCCATTATGTGTCACTTGCCTGCAGGTGAAGCCCGCGATGCCCCGGTCTTCCTCGCTAGTAGCGAGCGGCCATTCTTCACCCCTTTTTTTCCAGGGTCCGCAAACTCCAGGTCTGTGACTGGCCGGAGTCGCGTGACGGCGCGTGACGTCACTCTCGCGCATGCGCGCGGAAGCCGACACTTACGGCATGCTGCCATTCAGAAGACGGCACGCTCAGTGCACCTGCGCTGTTGTCTACGTCGTAGACATCGGTGCATTATTTATTGCAAATATCTCCTAAACCGTGTAGGTGGTGGGAGATATTTCTTGCACCTACAGGTAAGCCTTATGCCGCGTACACATGACCGTTTTTAATGTCATTGAAAAAAAAACAGTTTTTCTCGACGTGATTCTTCTCAAGCCTGCCTTGCCTACACACTATCGTGGAAAAAAATGCTTGAGCAAAGCGCGGTGACATACAACACGTACGACGGCACTATAAAGGGGAAGTTCCATTCGAATGGCGCCACCCTTTGGGCTGCTTTTACTGATCCTCGTGTTAGTAAAGTTTGGTGAGAGACGATTCACGCTTCTCAGCCTCGTGCTTTTCAGTCCGTTACAGCGTGACGAATGTGCTATCTCCATTACGAACTCTAGTTTTATCAGAACGGGCGCTCCCGTCTCATCACTTGCTTCTGAGCATGCGCGTTTTTTTCACGTTGTTAAAGCCCACACACGGCCGTTTTTCATGACGAGAAAAACGACGACGTGAAAAACAACGAGAAAAATTAGAGCATGTTCCAAATTTGTAATGGTCATTTTTCACGTCGTGAAAAATGCTCTGGAGCCCACACACGATCGTTTTTAATGCCCAAAAAAAATAAATAATATTTTCTCGTCATGAAAAACGGTCGTGTGTACGCGGCATTAATCTAGGCTTACCTGTAGGTGAAAGTTCTCAGAGAGGGTTTACAACCACTTTAAATGCAACATTTTTCTCACAGTGTGTGATCTGGGCCACTGGAAACAACGTGTTTTGGATTTTCTATTCATTTTTCCCCAATAATAAATGCAGCAGAATCCATGGAAATCAAGGCCCATAAGCCTAATACAACAGTTTTAGGTGGAGCCGACATCCACTGCAGCATGGCAGAATGCAAGGCAATATTTGGTTGGCAGCAAGAACTGTTCTGCACATGGTGTAGGATCTCCGCACATTCTACACATCACCTTCTGCACTCCAACGCGTGCGCTCGGCTCGGCTCGGCGGTGATTGATAGAACAGGCCGAGCGTCTGCTTTCTACATTTCCTGGATTTTCCATGTAATTCTGCTCTGTCATCCCCCGGCTTGTTAAGTAAAACCAATGTTTCCGGAACAGCGGTCTCGGATCGCTTTGACATTTCATTTTTTAAACTTTTTTTTTTTTTTCCTCTCTGAGACTTTTTCTGCCCACATGGAGAAGAATACAAAAGGCAGCAAAGTAAAATGATACAGATACACAAAAATACAAGGACGGCACAGTAGCTTAGCAGTTATGCCGCGTACACACGAATTTCCGATGGAAAAAGTCAGACGGACTTTCCAACCAGTGTTAATTTTGTCAGCAAATTTCGATTTAGTTTTAGTCCTAGTCTCAGGACCAAAATGGCATTTTAGTTTTAGTCCCATTTTAGTCTTCTGCAATTGTTTTAGTTTTAGTCGTATTTAGTCGACTAAATCTCCAGTACATTTTAGTCGACTAAAACTCATTTTAGTCGTCTAAAATCTAATGGGTGTAATTAAATTGTAATGCATTTGTTAACATTTCTCTACAATTTCAAACTCATTATATACTGCTGGAAGGAAAAATCTATTACAGTGCCTTGCGAAAGTATTCGGCCCCCTTGAACTTTTCATTCTTTTGCCACATTTCAGGCTTCAAAACATAAAGATATAAAATTTTAATTTTTTGTGAAGAATCACCAACAAGTGGGACACAATTGTGAAGTGGAACGAAATCTATTGGATATTTTAAACTTTTTTAGCAAATAAAAAAACTGAAAAGTGGTGCGTGCAAAATTATTCGGCCCCTTTACTTTCAGGCCTGGTTCACACTTGTCCGACAAACGCTCCGACATTAGGAGCTCATGTCGCATGACGTGTGAAAATCAATGAATCCCTATGAGAGCCGTCTTAACTGGTCCGACACAAGTCGGTCCGACTTTGAAAATGCTCCCTGTACTACTTCTGTCCGACTTTGATCCTACTTCAGCCCATTGAATATCATTGAAGTCGGATCAAAGTAGGATCCTTGTCCTAACCATCCGACATTTGACATCCGACATGGTGATTACAGCAGCAGTAAAAGGAATTTATCTCACCCTGGGATTGTTTTGATTGGTCAAAGGACAAGTCAGACTAGTACAATGTCGGATCAAAGTAGTATCCTGTTCATGAATGTCGGATGGATGTCGGACCAATGTAGGATCAATGTAGGACTGATGTCGCAGAGCAAAGTAGGATGAAAGTCGGATGAATGTCGTGTTGTATCAGTGTGAACCCAGCCTAAGTGCAGCAAACTCACTCCAGAAGTTCAGCGAGGATCTCTTAATGATCCAATGTTGTCCTAAATGACTGATGGTGATAAATAGAATCCACCTGTGTGTAATCAAGTCTCTGTATAAATGCACCTGCTCTGTGATAGTCTCAGGGTTCTGTTGAAAGCGCAGAGAGCATCATGAAGACCAAGGAACACACCAGGCAGGTCCGTAATACTGTTGTGGAGAAGTTTAAAGCCGGATTTGGATACAAAAAGATTTCCCAAGCTTTAAACATCCCAAGGAGCACTGTGCAAGCGATCATTATGAAATGGAAGGAGTATCAGACCACTGCAAATCTACCAAGACCTGGCTGTCCCTCTAAACTTTCAGCTCAGACAAGGAGAAGACTGATCAGAGATGCAGCCAAGAGGCCCATGATCACTCTGGATGAACTGCAGAGGACTACAGCTGAGGTGGGAGAGTCTGTCCACAGGACAACAATCAGTCGTACACTGCACAAATCTGGCCTTTATGGAAGAGTGGCAAGAAGAAAGCCATTTCTCAAAGATATCCATAAAAAGTCTCGTCTAAAGTTTGCCACAAGCCACCTGGGAGACACACCAAACATGTGGAAGAAGGTGCTCTTGTCCGATGAAACCAAAATCCAACTTTTTGGCCACAATGCAAAACGATATGTTTGGCGTAAAAGCAACACAGCTCATCACCCTCAACACACCATCCCCACTGTCAAACATGGTGGTGGCAGCATCATGGTTTGGGCCTGCTTTTCTTCAGCAGGGACAGGGAAGATGGTTAAAATTGAGGGGAAGATGGATGCAGCCAAATACAGGACCATTCTGGATGAAAACCTGTTGGAGTCTGCAAAAGACCTGAGACTGGGACGGAGATTTATCTTCCAACAAGACAATGATCCCAAACATACAGCAAAATCTACAAAGGAATGGTTCACAAATAAACGTATCCAGGTGTTAGAATGGCCAAGTCAAAGTCCAGACCTGAATCCAATCGAGAATCTGTGGAAAGAGCTGAAAACTGCTGTTCACAAACGCTCTCCATCCAACCTCACTGAGCTCGAGCTGTTTTGCAAGGAAGAATGGGCAAGAATTTCAGTCTCTCGATGTGTAAAACTGATAGAGACATCCCCCAAGCGACTTGCAGCTGTAATCGCAGCAAAAGGTGGCTCTACAAAGTATTAACGCAAGGGGGCCGAATAATTTTGCACGCCCCACTTTTCATTTTTTTCTTAGTTAAAAAAGTTTCAAATATCCAATAGATTTCGTTCCACTTCACAATTGTGTCCCACTTGTTGGTGATTCTTCACAAAAAATTAAAATTTTATATCTTTATGTTTGAAGCCTGAAATGTGGCAAAAGGATGAAAAGTTCAAGGGGGCCGAATACTTTCGCAAGGCACTGTATGTTATTATTTATAGTATTGAGGTATGAACATGCACTACAGACCAGCGTTAATTTTGAAGTCAAATTTCAATTTAATTTTAGTCTTAGTCTTTTGAATAAAATGGCATTTTAGTTTTAGTCGTATTTTAGTCATCTCAATTGTTTTAGTTTTAGTCGTATTTTAGTTGACTAAAAAAATATTAATTTAGTCAACTAAAATGTTTTAGTCGACTAAATTAACACTGTTTCCAACAGACTTAGAAAGAGAACATGTTCTCTTTTTATCCAATGGAAAAATTTCCGTTCGTCCTGATGCAATTCCGATGGACTGAAAACCACGCATGCTCAGAATCAAGTCGAAGCATGCTCAGAAGCATCAAACTTAATTTTTCTCGGCTCGTCGTAGTGTTGTCCGTCACCGCGTTCTTGGCGGTCGGAATTTGGTGTGACAGTGTGTATGCAAGACAGCTTGAACGGAATTCTGTCTGAGAAACCCCTCGGAGTTTATTCCGACGGAAAATCCGACCGTGTGTACGGGGCATAAGCCATTCTTCCTGATAGCACTTGGGATGTTGTTCTGAATCCCAATCATAACACTGCCTGCATGGAGTTTGCATGTTCTCCCTGTGCCTGAGTAGGTTTCCTTCAGGTACTCCGGTTTCCTCCCACACTCCTAATAAATGCTGGTGGGATAATTGGCTCCTGTCTAAATTGGCCTTAATAGGTGTATGAATGTGAGATAGGGACCTTGGATTGTAAGTGTGTAGACTGTAGATTGTAAAATGTGAGCTGGAGTTCAGCTTCAATTTGTTAGTGCATCTAAATCTGCTAGTACATCTTAAAGCCTCGTACACACGGTCGGACTTCAAACAAACTTTTCGGTGGATTTTTGTCCGAAGGGAGTTGGCCGGGCACACCCATAGCATACACATGGCAGGACTTTTCTGCAAACTTTCCCAAAACTTTCCCAACATCACGTGTTTTTTCTGCTCTTTTCTGCTCTTTACCGCCACCCTTTGGTCAACTTCTGCTATTGTTGGTTGATTTTAACACTGGTTCTGGGCATGCGTGTTTGTACTTTGGACTAAAGTTTGTACTTTGGACTTTGCACCGTAAGACTTTTGTTGCCGAAAAGTTTGTTAGTTTGCAGAGCGAACTTTTGTCCGATGAAAACCAAAAAAGTTTGTCCGATGGAGCGTACACACGGTCGGATTTTTTTAAAAACCTGGGAAAGTTTGTTGGCAAAAAGTCCGACCGTGTGTATGGGGCTTTAAACCTCGTACACACAATCGGACTTCCATCTGACTTTTCCGTGGATTTTTGTTCGTAGGGCGTTGTCCGTGAACTTGTTCTGCATACACACGGCAGAACATTTTCAGACAACATTTACCAAACCACGTGGGTTTTCAGCTCTTTACCGCCACCCTTTGGGCAACTTCTGCTATTGTTGTCCGATGTTTAGCATTGATTCCGAGCATGCGTGTTTGTACTTTGGATTTTAGTTGGACGGATTTGTGTACACACGATGGGATAATCCGACGTAACAGATTTATTGTCAAACGGTTGGTGAGCATGAACAGCCAACATTTGTTGTCGTTAATTCCGCCAACAGTTGTCTGATGGAGCATACACAAGGTCGGATTATCCGACACAACACGTCCGTCAGACAATTATTGTCGTAAAATCCGATCGTGTGTACGGGCCTTAACACTCCCCCATACCTCCCAACTTTTTGAGATGGGAATGAGGGACACCTATCAGCAAAAGTATGCAGGCATAGAACACACCTCTTGCCACGCCCCCTTAAAGGAGAATTGTACAAAAAAAACAAGATTGGTTAAACCCACAAGTGCTTTTTTTTACCACTACTATTCCTTTATATTGGCTTTTGGAATTTACAAATGCAGCAATTTAGAAAACCGATGAAAGGTTTAGCGCTGGAAAACCACTTTTTGATAGATAAAACGTGTATTATATATAAATCTGTATGGATCAGACCAAAATGAGGGACAAATGAGGAGGAAAGAGGGACTTTGCTCCAAATCAGGGACAGAACCTGCTCTATTTTTTCTCGTCGTGAAAAACGTCCGTGTGTAGGCTTTAACGACGGGAAAAAAACGTGCATGCTCAGAAGCAAGTTATGAGACGGGAGCGCTCGTTCTGGTAAAACTAGCGTTTGTAATGGAGATAGCACATTCGTCACGCTGTAACGGACTGAAAAGCATGAGGCTGAAAAGCGCGAATCGTCTCTCACCAAACTTTTACTAACACGCGGTAGCACGAAATCAGCAAAAGCAGCCCAAAGGGTGGCGCCATCCGAACGGACCTTTTTCCTTTATAGCGCTGTTGTATGTGTTGTACTTCACCGCGCTTTGCTCGAGCATTTTTTTCAACAATAGTGTGTAGGCAAGACAGGCTTGAGAAGAATTACGTTGAGAAAAACTTTGTTTTTTTCCATGACATTAAAAACGGTCGTGTGTACGCGGCATTACTCTCCCTCTTGTTCTTTTCTTTCTACGGTCTTTCTTCTTTATTACTTATTTTTGGTCATTTACCGCCGGATGCCAGTGTGTGGAGTCTGTCAATCGTTCTCTGGTCACATTTTTGGGAGGACCCCATGACTTTATTTTTATATACAGTGGAACCTTGGATTACAAGCACAATCTGTTCCAGGAGAATGCATATCAAAGCGAGTTTCCCCATTGAAGTCAGTGGAAACGAAAATAATTTGTTCCACATTGACTTCAATGGCATGCAATACCGCATGCGGCCAGAGGTGGGGGGCGCCAGAGAGCCTCAGAAACATCCGAAAAGGCCAGAGGACACCTCGGCTGACCATGGCAAACCTCGGAAAGACTTAGTTCCCGAGAGCTGTCCTCGGGCCTTTCCGTGCATTTCCGAACGGCGCCGATTGGCGATGTTCGGCTCGGCTCCGGCGTCCCCCCCACCTCAGGCCAAACGCAGTACTGCACACCGCACACCGCTTTGGCCTGAATCGTGCTCTTTTTGTGAGACAACACTCGCAGACCGAGTCACGATTTTGAAAAATACAGTGCTCGTATTGCGAAACGCTCGTTAACCGCGTCTTCTGCTGCTGCTGTAGCCCATCTGCTTCAAGGTTCGATGTCTTGTGCATTCAGAGATGGTATTCTGCATACCTTGGATGTAACGAGTGGTTATTTTAGTTACTGTTGCCTTTCTATCGTCTGGAACCAGTCTGTCCATTCTC
Source organism: Rana muscosa (assembly GCA_029206835.1). Lineage (NCBI taxonomy): Eukaryota > Metazoa > Chordata > Amphibia > Anura > Ranidae > Rana > Rana muscosa. Next base: position 309,082,098 of record CM055120.1, read on the forward strand.
CTCTGACACCAACAAGGCATTTTCCACCACACTGCCGCTCACTGGATATTTTCTCTTTTTCAGACCATTCTCTGTAAACCCGAGAGATGGTTGTGTGTGAAAATCCCAGTAGATCAGCAGTTTTTGAAATACTCAGACCACCCCGTCTGGCACCAACAACCATGTCACTTCAAAGTCACTTAAATTCCCTTTCTTCCCCATTCTGATGCTTGGTTTGAAATTCAGCAAGTCATCTCCACCACGTCTAGGTGCCTAAATGCATTGAGTTGCTGCCATGTGATTGGCTGATTAGCATTTTATGCTACCAAGCAATTGAACAGGTGTACCTAATAAAGTGGCCAGTAAGTGTATGTACTGTATATGTAAATTATTGGTTCTATATAAATTTCTGAAATAAATAAGTTATTTTATTTAATAAAAATGGCAATTGTTTATGATACACTGTTCTTTAACAAACTGAAAGCTCAACTCCGGGCAAATAGAGGCTAATTTACAAATCTCATTCATTACAATAGGAATAATGTGGAACAGCAAAAATCTGAAACTTAGAAAATCGTTGCAAAAATCACTTCAAAGTAGAGCTGCGGACATTCAAATGTTTACATATTCTTAACAAGTCGTAACATTTGCTTTAAAGCAAGCCCTCACTGACCTCTGTAGCTGTAGGTAATATGGAGCAATTCATCATTAAATTAACAAGAAAAGCAGTGAAGTTGTTTGAGCTGAATCTCAGCAGTACTCTGCACTCTGCTCTCTCCCCTCCATCTGTGCACCCGCTCTGTATATAGTATGTATATATACATATATATATATGTGTGTGTATATATACATTTATATATAAATATAGATGTATATATATATATATATATATATATATATATACACGGTATCTATAGCTTTATTTGTAACTTATGGAGAGAGGAGCAGATGGAGGCATTGTCGGGGGGAGTACTGAGAACTCTATTAGAGGCAATAAACACCTGGAAGTGTCATACTGACACATTACTTACATTTTTATGTGAAGTGTATCCATGCTGTCTCATAGTAGGTGTTACAGTACTCACAGGATCCCAGAAGGGCCCTTCAGGATTTCCAGGATCCCGAGGATCTTCATTACCTCCAGGACTTCCAAAATGCCCAGAGAGGGCGTGCATTGGCATGCGCCAGTGCTTGTCAATCTGCATCAGCACATGTCACCATGTACTAATAACACAAGGTGTGTCCTCTGGCCAGAAGAGTATTTAAAGCGGTACTAAAACCCCAAAGCAAAGATTTAATATATTGCAGCTTAGACCCGGTTCACACAGGGGCGGCACGACTTTGGGGGGCGACTCGGCGACGCAATCTCAAGACGACTTGAGAGGCCCGGTTCAGGCGATTTGCATAATGACTTCTGTATAGAAGTCAATGCAAGTCGTCCCGAGTCGCCCCCAAAAGTAGTACAGGAACCTTTTTCTAAGTCGGAGCGACCTGAGTCGCTCCTATTAGAACGGTTCCATTCAACAGAGCGGGACGCGACTCGTCAGGCGACCGAGTCGCCCCTATGTGAACCGGGCCTAACCAATTCTTAGATGTGATGGCTGCATTTGTTTTCTTTTTTAGGCTTTCTTTCTTCTAGTTTCATCTGGTGATCCAGCTAGTAGGTCTGTTGTTTTTCAAAAGAACAAACTCTTTAGCAGATTGTATCAGTTACAGAGATAAGACAAACTACTTACCACTGACAGGGGTGCTTACAATGATCAGCTTTTATCTATTTCTGTAAAACCTTTATCCCAAAAAGAAAAAAAAAATGTTTGCTGTAACTGAATTTAAAGTGTAAGTTTGAGTTAAATAGTTTAGTGTATTTAAACTTGTTAGTACATCTAACACTCCCCTTCCCCCAGACTAACAATTCTGCTGTCCAAACGTGTCTCTGTTCCTTCTTCATCCACAGTCAGACCCGGTTCACACAGGGGCGACTCCTCAGGCGACTCAGCTGCCTGACAAGTCGCGTCCCGCTCTATTTAATGGAACCGTTCTAATAGGAGCGACGCAAGTCGCTCCGACTTAGAAAAAGGTTCTTGTACGACTTTGGGGGCGACTCGGGGCGACTTGCATTGACTTCAATACAGAAGTCATTTTGTAAGTAACCTCTGAAGTCGTCTTCAGATCGCCTTGCCGAGTCGCCCCCAAAGTTGTGCCGCCCCTGTGTGAACCGGGTCTAAGGGGCGCTCTAATACAGGAGATGTGTTACTGGCCACTGTGGCCAGATCACCAGGTGAAAATAGAGGAGAAAAAAAAGCCAAAAAAAAAAAGAAAACTAATGCTGCCGCCACATCTAATGATTGGTAAGCTGCAATATATTATATTTTTGATTTTGGGTTTAATACCGCTTTAAGCACCAGCCAAGAGCCCAGCCTGGACCTGACTAATCTCCTGCTGCCTCTGCCCAGATCTGACTACTCTCCAGCAGTGACACTTTGTGAAAAGTAGTAGCCCTCTTGTTCCAACCTCTTCTTGGTGGGGTGATCCTGAGTCCTGTGACCCGATGCCGGTTTGCGGCAAAGAAAACGGCTTACCTCTTGGGCAGTGATGGCGAACCTTGGCACCCCAGATGTTTTGGAACTACATTTCCCATGATGCTCATGTGCTCTGCATTGTAGGTGAGCATCATGGGAAATGTAGTTCCAAAACATCTGGGGTGCCAAGGTTCGCCATCACTGGCCTAGGGTCTCCCGCCCCTTATCCCTTGCAGGGTACTCTGGTTAAGACCAAGTTACTTTCAAATGCTACTAATAAAATGTAATGAATTTTATAAAATGTATCACCCTCTGTAATTAGCAATGGAAGTCTTGAGGAAGGTGTCCTTTTGTGACATTGCGTATAACAAAAATAATGATTTTTTTCTTAGACCCCTTTCACACTGGGGCACTTTGCAGGCGCTATAATGCTAAAAATATCACCTGCAAAGCGCCCTGAAAGAGCAGCTGCTGTCTCTCCAGTGTGAAAGCCCCGAGGGGCCTGAGGGCTTTCACACTGGAGCGGTGCGCTAGCAGGACGGTAAAAAAAAGTCCTGCTAGCCGCATCTTTGGAGCGGTGAAAGAGCGTTGTTTATACCGCTCCTCCACCGCTCCTGCCCATTGAAATCAATGGGCACCGCGGCTATACCGCCGGCAAAGCGCTGCTGTAGCAGCGCTTTGCGGGTGGTTTTAACCCTTTTTCGGCCGCTACCGGGGGTTAAAAGCGCCCCGCTAGCGGCCGAATACCTCCCCGTAAATACGACGGTAAAGCGCCGCTAAAAATAGCGGCGCTTTACCGCCGACGCCGCGGACACCTCAGTGTGAAAGGAACCTTAGGATAGAGTTGGTAATGTTTTCTTTTTGATGGCAATCCTGAAGGTGCGCTGGGAACCACTTTGTACTGTTTGGTTTGAGTTAGGCCCCTTTCACACTGGGGCGGGAGGTGTGCTGGCGGTATAGCGACGCTATTTTTAGCAGAACTATACCGTCGGAATTGCGGCGGTATTCGACTGCTAACGGTGTGGTTTTAACCCCTGCTAGCGGCCGAAAAAGGGTTAATACCGCTGGCAAAGTGCCTCTGCAGAGCTGCATTGCCAGCGGTATAGCCCCGGTTTCCCATTGCTTTCAATGGGAAGGAGCGGTGGAGGAGCGGTAAACACACCGCTCATTCACCGCTCCAAAGATGCGGCTAGCAGGACTTTTGGAGCGGTCCTACTAGCGCACCGCTCCAGTGTGAAAGCCGAGAGAAACACTGGAGAAACAGCAGCTGCTGTTTAGGGTCGGTTTGCAGGCGTTATTTTTAGCGCAATAGCGCCTTCAAACTGCCCCAGTGTGAAAGGGGTCTTAGATTTCTGTCTACACGGGGGGATTCCCAATACTTTCTGTCCTGGTGATAGAAGGGGTCAGAGGAACAGAAAATGATGGGAAATCCCTGCAATGCGGACATAAACCGTAATAAAGACACTTTTATGGGGTGGTGGAAGGTCAGAACCTTTGTGGAGTTTTTATCACTTTCTGTGCCCTCCTGTCCTGGCGACCTCCATTCCACCCATTTCTTGTCCCAGTGCTACATGGATGAAAGTGATGGGAAACCTCTCCATGGTGGGAAAACTCTCCAATTGATCAACTCACCCCCCCCCACCTCCTTGTTAACCTAAAAGTAGACCTGTCTTAGGCCTCTAAGTGTAGTATCTCTGTAATTAGTTACCTTTGTTCTTTGGCCTGGGATAAGTATACACAAGTGGTTCTCAGTCCTCAAGGATCCCCATCAGGCAAATGGTTTGGAATTTATGACAGTTATTTTTTCCAAGGGAAATTCCCAAAACAAGGCATGTTGGGGGCACTTGAGATCTGAGGGTGGGAACCACTAGTATACACCATCATACAAATTACTGAATGCAGAGATGCCAAAAGGTTTTCACACTTTCAGCTGTGGGGCATTTAGTTGTTTGTGTGCCATCCCGATGTAGCACCTTCCTAGTTAGGCTGCTAGGTAAATACATTTTTTGGCTTCTTCTGTAATCAGAGGAGCAGTGATTGTTGGGTCTGGTCTGTTCATGGCCTCACGGGCTGTGACTTTGATTGCTTCCTCCAGCCTCTGGAAGACATTTCTGGAGCTTTGGGAGGGAGAATACAAATGACCAGCCTAAATATTGAACATGGCCCAGCCAATCCCTGGGGAGCTGTGCCCAGATGGTGGCTGGGATGATGTTAAATAGTCTGAAGCCCTGAGGAGATAGTCTTTTTCCTTCCTGAGGGAATGAATCTGTAAGCTGAGAGGAGGGGGGAAGCTACTTGCCCCTGGAGCCCTTTGGACTGGATACTATACTACTCTACAATAGTCTGCACCTATGGACTGATTTATTCCAGGATCCTGTGATTAGAGACTCTTTTTCTGTGCTAAAGCTACTTCATGGTCCCCAGCCTTGAACCTGTAGACCAGGGATATGCAATTAGCGGACCTCCAGCTGTTGCGGAACTACAAGTCCCATGAGGCATAGCAAGACTGACAGCCACAAGCATGACACCCAGAGGCAGAGGCATGATGGGACTTAGCTGGAGGGCCGCTAATTGCATATCCCTGTTGTAGACTGTTCCAGTTCCAGTCTGCCTTTTCCTGTGTTGAAACAACTTCATGGTCCCCAGTCAAGCTACTTCTTTCTCCCCAGCCAGGAACTTGTAGGCTGTTCCAGTCTGCCTTTACCTGTGCTAAAGCTACTCCATGGTCCTCAGCCACGAACCTGTAAACTGTTCCATTCCACCTGCACTTATGCCACTGTTTCTGAGTGAGAATTGTCCTCTGCTAGCAATACCTCCCATTTTGGAGTATCCCACAGACATCACCCCAAACCGTTTCCTGTTACCAGTTCTACAAGCCAATAAACTTAAAAAAGACATGCCCTAGACATCCCCTAGTCTACTCAATGAGCCTGAGTGAATGGACTGTTGCTGTGTGCCTGGCTGCCTCTGCACTGTGTTGGTAAAAAACCTGTTGAATCTACAGTGGCTCCTACAGGGGTATCTACACTACACTATCCTACACTATCTTTTACTTTCTTGCAGCCAGATTTATCATTTAGTCTAAAGCCCTGTACACACGCTCGGTTTTCACGGCGGTAAAAAGTCCGCCGTGAAAACCGAGGGGAAAGCCGAGAACCCGGCAGGAAACTTGCCATGGAGCTTTGGCCGGGAATCCCGGCCGTGTGTATGCTCCATGGGCACTGCCTCACAGTGTTTCCCATAGAGTATTAGTAAATCTGGCAGAAAAAAAAAACGTCGGGAATCCCGACGGGAAAATAGAGAGCAGGTTCTGTTGGAAAAACTGCTAGGGAGCATACACACGACCGGTTTTCACGGCAAAAAGCTCTCCCAGCAGTTTTCTTGCCGGAAAAAACGGTTGTGTGCGTGCACGAGGCTTTAGGCAAGTGTAGCGGCCTCACCCTCTCTCCATCTTTATCGGTTACACACCAACTCATGTCTAGGGGTTCCTGGGTTGTGAGAGTGAGATGCGCCACGGCCCATGTCCTCCCCATTGTAGTAGGGAGGTGAAGGCCACTTACTGATGTTTCCTCGGGCCGGTGTGTTCTGTGAATGCACTGAGTCTGTAATTGCAAGCTCACCAGCCTCCCCTTTGCTTCCAGTAACTGAAGTTCACACACCGGAGAAAGGTCCAACACTTGTTTATTTGACACTCCAATACGCAAAGCACAATAAACAGTTCTTTTGCAGCAAACTGGTTGGGACCTATAACCTTGCCAACGGTGGGGCGAGCAGATCGAGGCACTTCCTAAAGTTTAAGTTCTATGCCACTGTACTATGACCAGCGGCGCCTAAGCCAATCCGGCTGTTACAGAACAGGAAAGATGGGGTCTCTTCCAGCAACCCCTATGAACAGCAATGGAGCCCTCTTCGATACGCTGTGGCCCCTATCAGGGGGATGTGTCCTCCCAAGAGAGTTCCCAGAGGCCCACTGTCACCGGGTTGGTGCTGCTCCGGGTCTCCAGTGGGTAACCTCTCTGGCCTCCTCACCTCAGATACGAGTCCCTCCGCTCAGGGACCCTCGGACAGTCCACCCTAGCGGGACCCAGTCGAAGGTACTGGGCCCCAGGCCTCCTCGATAGTACCTCACCCCAGGCTAAAGGTGCCTGGGATGGACGCCAACATGACTCCGGACCAGGCCATGGGCACCTGGACCAGACTCCTGGATCTCCAGCACCCAGGCCTGAGGGGCCTGGGTGCGGACCGCAACCCTCCTCCTCCGAGGACCTCCTTCTCCGCAAGAACCTCGTGGTAAGGGCGTCTCCCCCTTTTATCTCCTCCCATCAACGGCCCGGCGGGTTCCCCGCCCCAGCCATACCATCTCCGGGAAGGGACAAAACAGGGAGCACTGCAGGAGATGATTCTACCTGAAGCCTGTGGGTACCCCGCCACCCACAGGCAAAGGAGAATACTACATCCTCCAATCCTCCACGAAACAAAAAGGGGTCTGAATCCTAACACAATTATACACCTGGGTCACACTATTCCCCAGGTGTATCCCATCAATTTGAGGACCCCGCTACACATTCCCCCCTGTGATTGGACGCTGGTCCCCAGCGTCAGGTGCACACCCATGCCTCCCATAAAGTGGTGACATGGAGTGAAACCCCTGAGGCAGTTCCTCTAAATTTTTCCCAAGTGCCAAGACCTGCTCAGGGAATGGGGAACATATAAAACAACTTATGTCATAAAACACTTTAAACATCTGCATAATCACAACCCCTCTCCCACACTGTCTAAGAGCCACCCACTCTCAATGGTCTTGATTGACGATTCTCCTGCAGGGGAAAGAAAAAAAACAACATCCTAACATAATTTCTTGTCATTTGGGATGAGTGGGCCCGTCAGCCAAGAGACCCACTCACTCCAACAAGCAAGGTGATGTGTGTGTGAAACATTTTCAAACATTTGTTGCGCAACACTGCCACCTGGTGACAACGCCGCGGTCATGACACTCAACGAGTCTTCGTTCTTCCAGCTTTTCCCTACTCTGCCACTATTCCCAAATGTCCTTGCCTTTGGCACATGAAGAAAAGGGGAAACACAAAAAAACACAACAGCCCCAAGTCTCCAATGAGAAAAAGAAAAGCCCAAATAAAAACAAAAGCAGGGCACAGTCCTGGGTGTCTGGGAATGGCTCTTCCAGAAAGTTCAAGTGCACAAAGGAAATAAACAGGAGTTCTTTTCTCCTATAAGTAAAACTTTGGATCCGGCAGATACAGGGGTTTCAGGTGTTTGTCAAATGCCTCTATCGAATACTCGACATCTTCTCCTTCTCTTCTTTAAATGACTATCTTGTCAGCATGGATATGGCGCCCCAATTTCCATTCAGCTCTGTAGTCCTCAAACCTCTTAGACACTGCCGGCACACATTCCAGGTACCTGCGAGCATGAGGCACCTTCAACTTGTCCCACACAAACTCGTCATACCATCTTGCTCTCCAGACTTCCACCTCAAACAGCAAGTCCCGGGGCAGATACGGGTACTCCCACCCATATTCCCGAGCTACTTTGTGGCAAAACAGTCTCTGCAAGCGGGCCAAAGGTGGCATAGTGGCTTTCTCTCCAGTTCCAGGCAGCACAATAGCTTCCGGATGCCGAGGTGCCTTTACCAGCTCCCTGAAACTGACTTTCGGCACTCTCAGAGAAGCGCGGGGTGTCCCCACAACCAAAGCAGGTGAGGTAACAGTAGGTGAGGACACCGGTGGAGGGGTAGGTTCCCTCGTAATCTGCGGGTCTTCCACCCGAGGTGTGCTGTCTCCTGTGTACATAGGTGAATCCCGTACCGCACGGGAAGCAAGAAGTGGCATTCTATCCCAGCCCTTGCGGCTGAACAGTTCGTCTATGTCGCCATCATCTCCGCAGTCAGACAGCGACTCTAGGTCGGAGGTGTCATACATCTCCGCAGGCAGATATCTTCCGGTGGACACAGAATCATCCTCCCTGGGGGGCTCCACCTCCAATGGGCCCCCGACACCTCCAACCACCACCACAGTCCCAGCCCCTGGCTCACCTGACCCTTGTAGAGGACTGGGATGTCCGGGACTTCCTTCTCGACCGGCGCCATCCAGGCCAGGCAAGCAGCGGGGTGAAGCTCGACCACGTCCATAGGATGCCTGTACTAGGCCAACTTTCCTCTTCGGGGGTGGGAGCAGAGAACTTGTGGCGACCGAGGCAGCATCCTCGGATTTTTCTCTGTTGGGCAGTCCATCGCCCTGGTCAGCGCACACGGGAACCTCGACAAAGGCCTTGATCTCCCCTTCCGGAGTAGCGGTACCCGTGAGGTGGTTGAGGCGAAGGGCCCGGGGCCTTGCTGTGGACGACTCGACCTCAAAAAGGAATTCTCTGCACTCCTCACATCGCCCGAATGGCTTCAGGGTGACCACCAGTCCCGAGCAGCCGGGACAGATCACACCGAGGGCCTCCGTGTCTCTGCAAGTGTACAGAGCCAACCGCCCTCGGGGCCTAAGTCTTATCCCCGTGTCTGTGATGGGGGCAGCAAAGGAAGTCATTCTCGTGGGGTGAGGAACCATAATCCACGGGGCACTTGAGGTCATCCCGACTATCTGCTGCTCCATCATGCACTGACCCCGCGCCGGAGTCTCCACGTGTATCCCCACACTTGGCCAGACTCCTCCCATGAGCTGTACATTTTCGCGGGCTTCCTCTTGACTCCGCCCACGAACGATGTCGCCATGGGGTGCCTCGTGGCGCAGTGCGTTAACAGTCCCCACGTGCAGTACGTCACACGGCTGGACTTCTCCCTTTTTCCGCTCCTCCGCATGGGCCTTTCCCGTGTTAGGGTCATTTCCACAACTCTGAGCAGGGACTCACTTTGGCCAGTAATATGGCCGATCTGCTCGGAACTCCTCTGGGCAGCAAAGTTCAAATGTAGACATTCTCAAGTCCATCTTTAGAACACACTCTATCCCGGACTCACGAGCCCCCACGTGTAGCGGCCTCACCCTCTCTCCATCTTTATCGGTTACACACCAACTCATGTCTAGGGGTTCCTGGGTTGTGAGAGTGAGATGCACCACGGCCCATGTCCTCCCCATTGTAGTAGGGAGGTGAAGGCCACTTACTGATGTTTCCTCGGGCCGGTGTGTTCTGTGAATGCACTGAGTCTGTAATTGCAAGCTCACCAGCCTCCCCTTTGCTTCCAGTAACTGAAGTTCACACACCGGAGAAAGGTCCAACACTTGTTTATTTGACACTCCAATACGCAAAGCACAATAAACAGTTCTTTTGCAGCAAACTGGTTGGGACCTATAACCTTGCCAACGGTGGGGCGAGCAGATCGAGGCACTTCCTAAAGTTTAAGTTCTATGCCACTGTACTATGACCAGCGGCGCCTAAGCCAATCCGGCTGTTACAGAACAGGAAAGATGGGGTCTCTTCCAGCAACCCCTATGAACAGCAATGGAGCCCTCTTCGATACGCTGTGGCCCCTATCAGGGGGATGTGTCCTCCCAAGAGAGTTCCCAGAGGCCCACTGTCACCGGGTTGGTGCTGCTCCGGGTCTCCAGTGGGTAACCTCTCTGGCCTCCTCACCTCAGATACGAGTCCCTCCGCTCAGGGACCCTCGGACAGTCCACCCTAGCGGGACCCAGTCGAAGGTACTGGGCCCCAGGCCTCCTCGATAGTACCTCACCCCAGGCTAAAGGTGCCTGGGATGGACGCCAACATGACTCCGGACCAGGCCATGGGCACCTGGACCAGACTCCTGGATCTCCAGCACCCAGGCCTGAGGGGCCTGGGTGCGGACTGCAACCCTCCTCCTCCGAGGACCTCCTTCTCCGCAAGAACCTCGTGGTAAGGGCGTCTCCCCCTTTTATCTCCTCCCATCAACGGCCCGGCGGGTTCCCCGCCCCAGCCATACCATCTCCGGGAAGGGACAAAACAGGGAGCACTGCAGGAGATGATTCTACCTGAAGCCTGTGGGTACCCCGCCACCCACAGGCAAAGGAGAATACTACATCCTCCATTCCTCCATGAAACAAAAAGGGGTCTGAACCCTAACACAATTATACACCTGGGTCACACTATTCCCCAGGTGTATCCCATCAATTTGAGGACCCCGCTACACAAGATAATAGCTTTGGCCATCCAACCCTTTAATTGAGCATGACCCTTCCAAATCAGACACCAACTGCCTACATTTGTGTCCTCCCTTGTGAAATGACAGGCAGGTACTCAGCTTAGACCAGTTGTGCTATCTCCCTGGTTTTCTGCAGGAGCATGAAGGTAGTAGCTGGGGCCCTGGACATTCACTGGGCCCTAAGCTCCTGGCCATGATTTAGGTTTGCTTGCAGCCAGTCTCGAAGACACATGACCTCAGATACAATCACAGATTCCGTGAGTCAGAAGAATCACTCATCAAATTTTGGTCAATAGTCATGTGGCTTATTAAGTGGCAATGTGAATTCAAAGAAGTTCTCCCCTCGCCGGTAATGAGGTGCCCCAATCTCAGATTTCACCTGCTGTCATATCTGGCAGGTACTGTATATATCCCTTTGGGTCTTCGTCACTGTTTTGACTACACATAAAATTACCGTAGAACAAACGTTGAAGATAAAAACAAAAGATACAACTGCTACCGTGTAAGGCATCAATGACGAGTTGCCATTTGCAAAAATCATTTCCCTTATAGCCTGCAGGCTCATGTGAAATACTCTCTGTAGAACTTTGTTCCTGACTCTCCAGCAGGTGGTAACAATACCCAGAGAAAGGGGACTCTTTAATAAAGAAGATTTATGGAGAGAGACCAGAGGAGTAATTGATAGCGGGACATTCCTCAATTGTGAGCTCATTGGTGGTTGGGTTTTGGGTTTGGGTCTGATTTATCACCTGCTTCTTACCTGAGGTCAAAGAATGTAATCTGAATTTACAATCTCTTTTATGCTGGCCATACATGCATCCATTCTTCCTGCCACTAAACATTGGATCAGGTCGTTTTTATCAATGAGAGATCTGAAATGACCTTTGACCTATAAATATACTTTTTCCTAGCCAATCACTTTCAAACGCTGAAAGCTTCTTTTTAAAAAGTCACATTTCAGAAATAATTGATTGATCAGTACAGCAAATGATTTGATTGAAAACAGCCTAATAAAAAGGTGGATGGTGGTGCCATCAGGGCTGGGGCAAGGATTTTTGACACCCTAGGCGAAACCTAATTTTTGCTGCTCCCCTTGGCTCTGCCCCTGACCCCACCCCCTTTGCCCTGCCCATGTAACCCATGTGTCCTACCTGACCATTACACTGACCTATCTGACCCATACACGGGCCTACCTACACTGACCTACCTTACCGCTACACTTACCTACCTGATGTCTACACTGACCTACCTACACTCACCTACCTACACTAACCTACCTGACCCCTACACTAACCTACCTGATAATTACACTAACCTACCTGACCATTACACTGACCTAGCTGACTCCTACACTGACTCACCTACCCCTACACTGACCTACCTGGCCACTACAATGACCTACCTGGCCACTACACTGACTTACCTGACCCATACACGGGCCTACCTACACTGACCTACCTTACTGCTACACTTACCTACCTGACGTCTACACTGACCTAACTACACTCACCTACCTACACTAACCTACCTGACCCCTACACTAACCTACCTGATCATTACACTAACCTACCTGGCCAATACACTGACCGACCTGGCCACTACACTGACCTACCTGGCCACTACACTGACCTACCTGGCCACTACACTGACCTACCTGATTCCTAATACAATGTCAGTGTTCTTAACTCTTCAGGGCTCTACATGCATCCGACGACCATGCCAGTGCTGGGAAAAAACCCTGCCTCGTTGCCTTCAGGCTCCAGGTGTCACCAGCCCCTGAGCGCCCACTACTCCGATCTGATTAGGCTATAGCACACGCTGCTGCTGTACAGGACAGGCCGGGAGGGAGAGTGGCCTTTGGGAATGGTGGTGACACAGCGGGGGAGGGCGGGGAGGGGGGTCACATTCTTTCCTTCGGGACAAAGTCATCCAGTGCGGCACTGCACCTCTGACACTACTTACTTAATCACTGCACCGAAAACCTACATAGCGCAGCGGAGACCGGCGGGAGACTGGGAGTAGGGAAACCAGCGGCGGGCGCCCTAGGCTCCAGTGAGCCCTAGATGGATACCAAGTTTAACTAGTGGTAGCTCCGGCCCTGGGTGCCATGCTTTCCATCTTGTCCAATCAGAGAACTCTTTGCATTCATTCACATACCTCCCAACATTTTGAGATGGGAATGAGGGACACCTACTAGCAAACATATGTAGGCATAGGACACACCCCCTGCCACACCCCCTTAAAGGAGAATTAACCAAAAAAAATTTAATTAAATCTACAAGGGCTTTTTTTTAACCACTACTATTCCTTTATATTGGCTTTTAAAATTTACAAATGCAGCAGTTTAGAAATCGGATGAAAGTTTTAGCACTGGGAAACACTTTTTGAAAGTTAAAAAGTGCATTTTATATACAACCATAGAGATCAGACCAAAATGAGAGACAAATGAGGGGGAACGAGGGACAGAGGGACATTTCTCCAAATCAGGGACAGTCCCTCGAAATCAGGGACAGTTGGGAGCTATGATTTCATAAAATGCAAAGCATTTTCTGAATGGTGTTCGTGCCAAGCAGCAAACCTCCTGTTTTCACAATGCAGAAGGGCAGCCGCTCATCATGGGACCCATAAGCTAGTGGAGATCAGTGGAGTAGGGGTGCCTACTTCAGTGATTCCCAGCTTATGCAGAGTTACATTGGTCCAAGCTGGACTAATGTAACTATGTATAATATATCCATACTTGGAATTTATCTTTAATCCTGGTAAGCCAGGCACTCCACAGTCTCCTATTCCTGGATCCTTGAGGTCCAGCCAAGGATTCTAAACTCTTCCCATCAAAGTCTCTCACTGGTCTTATCCAACTACTTATTAATAATTTATTCTTGTGCCATCATTACATGTTCTGCATTAGATAGATATGGCAAGCTGTACAGAATAGAACAACTGACAAGAGGCTGCAGTCCTACTAGGAGACATTCTAAAAGCCCTTTTTTTTAAAAGCCCATGGCGTGTGAAACACACCCAAAAAAAGTGCACACACATAAAGAGTGACACAAAACGTGCAACGGGTGTTACACTTGTCCTCCACAAGGAAGGACCTTACCCTAATCCCCCGGGGCGTTAGGCTCCAGACGGGGACTAAGGTACTTCACATGGTCCATCTGGCCGAAACCAGACGGACCCCGTTCTCTGGAAGGTCTGCTGAAACAGACCCACCCAAATACTTGGTGGGGCTCCCCCGAAGGGAGACCCCATGAGAGCAGGCAAACTAAGCCAGAAGGCCATGTCCACCCACTCCCAAGACGTTCAGGGCAGGCCCAAGGACCTACACCCTACTAATCACACTGTGACAAAATGTGTAGACAACCAACAAAAAAAGACATAAAAGTGTTGCACACAGGGATAAATAAAAAGGAAGTGGGGAGAAGGAAGATGGGAGAAGTGAAAGTAACCATCGTGCAATACGATGGCCGGCCCTTCGGCCAGGAATCCAAAATTCCTCTGGTCCTAAAAGCCCTACTACTTTTACTAATAGGAACATTTTGAAATAGAAGCTATGATATTATGAGTTCAGTACAGCTGCAGCATTTCTTGAATCATATTATTAACTCATGGAGGGACTTAACATCTTGCTTGGAGTTGGCCCTTAACCTGCAACATCTGGGTGCCACTTTTGTCCACATCATCATTAAACACAAAGCCTAAGACACGCATGGAGTCTTTTTACTCCGAGTCAATGACATATGGAGGCAAGAACACTATAAATTTTAAGAAATTCCAAGAATTCCATTATATTCAAGTGAATGTCAATAAGATATAGATCACACCTACTGCTTGAAAGGCTGATGAGTTTCGAGAGATTGGCAGGAGCCTGGAGGCAATGAGCGAGGCATCAGATAGCCACCGTATTACTCTATGTAGTGTTCTTTCTTACCTTATAATGTTACTTATAATGCCACATGTGAGGTCTGAGAAAGTCAAAAGTAATTATCCCGACTGCCAAACTTCTGCTCTCATAAAAGCATTTCCTTTTTATGGTTGTTCCTGAGATTGACCTACAATGTGAACCCAATGACAAATATTTGTATAATACTTGGCTAAAGAATGCTGATGTAGCCAAGCTATATCTTCTTAAAGCTGAAGTTTAATTTGCTTATATTTTGATGTAGCGGCCTCCTCACTCCCCTCTTTCCACTTCGTCTCGTCTCGTCTCTTGTCTAGGGGTATCTTAGAGGGGAGGGAGCGGGGACACCACGCCTGGCTTCCACCACATGTGTCAGTGCGGTATAAGCAACGTTCTTGTATTACCTTCGGGTCAGTGTTGTGCACCTGGATCCTCCCTCCAAGAGTCACCTTGAACAATGTCTGTCAGGAAATGAGCCCCACGCCGTTAAAGTTCAACACTCCTTTATTCTTCTACGAATGAACACAATCAGTTGAACTCCCTTGATAGGAACAGAACAGACAAGGAGGTGTGGATGCGAGTAGGCCCAGACACAGTGTGTTCTCCACTTTCCTTCCTGAAAGTGGGTTACGGTCTCCTAGCGAGGGGGGATTTCCTTCTAGGCGGTCTCCGACGAGAGGCTCACCTGTCACCGGCTATATGCTGCACCGGGTCTTCAAGTGAGGAGCTCCCCCCGGTCCATTACGCCTTCCGGATTCGGGAACCCACTCCCGGGGCTCCCTAGGATCTCCTTCCCTTGCGGAACTCAGTGTTGGGCACTGAGGTCCGGACCTCCATCCGAGTACCTCACCCCAGGCTAAAGGTGCCTGGGATGGAACACGATCTCCGGTTGTCCTCTAGGCCTAGGCCACCCAGAGGACCGACACGAACCACCGTCCACAAGCTGAAGGTGCTTGGGACTTCGACCCTGTGACAAAGATGGCCGGCCCCTTTTATACCCTCTCCCAGCAAGCACGGCGGGTTCCCCGCCCCACCATACCGCTGCCGAGGGAGGACAAAAAGGAGGCACAACACACAGCAATGATTCAACCCCAGGCCAGGGCGACAGCGCCACCTGCTGGGCTGCAGGGAATTACACATCACCAATGTCTCTGTCAGGTTCAAATTTACACCCGGGAAAGTACATACCCGCTAAATTGACTTTTCTGGTTACTCCTTTCTCCTCTCACCAACATGTTCATGAAATAAAAAATTTAAAATCAAATTTCATTACATGTAATAAAAAGGTGTGAATACTGCACTGTCTAGAAAGGACAAATAATATGAAAAATTAATATTGATACAAATGTAAAAATGCTGCAACTTAAAAATGTGAGACACAAACAAATATGCAAACTAAGAAAAAATCAAGCTGCGCAACAAAATATGAGAATCAGAACAAGAAATCCAGTAACTGGCATCTAAAAAATCCTGTACTTGAATAGGAAATAAAGGTGACCATACAGATCACAAAAAAAAAGTAAAGTAGGGGCAATGAACCCCAAAATTTAGTGTCCTGTTACACCAAACTGGTAGGAGAAATGAATATGACAAAAATCCATACAGTTCATGTGACTAATTGGTGTATAAAAGTCAGTAGAACTGGGATGTTAACGCTGAAGGTTACTGCTGTAACTATCGATCATCTTAGTTACCAATGGTGACAGCAAACATGGAAACACTCGAGAAAAGTGCTGTGTTCAGACAGAAAGGGATCCACCACCTCTAGTTAAACTGCCGCTTACCAGAAGTACTGATCCCTGCAAGGGATCAGTATACACAGTTGGCTATTACCCCTGCCTGGGTCTCTGAATGGTTCAATCAGTTATCCACGCTCATCTGATAGATATGTCTCCAATCGTTCCTATAGTGTTGAAATTAACTCGTAATGGGATGAACGATCACTAAATTTTGGGGTTCATTGCCCCTAATTTTCTATCTGTATGGTCACCTTTATTTCCTATTCAAGTACAGGATTTTTTAGATGCCAGTTACTGGATTTCATGTTCTGATTCTCATATTTTGTTGCGCGGCTTGATTTTTTCTAAATTTCATTACATACCTTATTTTTGGACCCAGTGATGCCATCATTGGATCTCTGTGTTTCTCTATGGCAGCGTTTCTCAACCTTTTTTTCACTCCTGGCACCCTTTAAAAGTTTGCAAAATCTGGAGGCACCCCAGTCTGAAATGTATTAAAACTTAAATGTTACTTATCATTGGGAAACCTAAACCTGGGACAATGCACACAACCTCCTCAATGAAATTAACTTTACATTAAAAGTCCTCCATCACATCAGTGGTCCCCCCATCACATCAGAGGTACTCCATCACATCAGAGGTCCTCCATCACATCAGAGGTCCTCCGTCACATCAGAGGTCCTCCGTCACATCAGAGGTCCTCCGTCACACCAGAGGTCCTCCATCACATCAGAGGTCCCCTTCACATAAGAGGTCCCCCCATCACATCAGAGGTCCCCCATCACATCAGAGGTTCTCTCATCACCTCAGTGGTCCTCCATCACATCAGAGGTCCCCCATCACATCAGAGATCCCCCATCACATCAGAGGTCCTCCATCACATCAGAGGTCCTCCATCACATCAGAGATCCCCCCATCACATCAGAGGTCCCCTTCACATCAGAGATCCCCCCCATCACATCAGAGGTCCCCTTCACAAAAGAGGTCCCCCCATCACATCAGAGGTCCTCCATCACATCAGAGCTCCCCCATCACATCAGAGGTCCTCCATTACATCAGAGTTCCTCCATTACATCAGAGGTTCTCCATCACATCAGAGGTTTCCCCATCACATCAGAGCCCCTCCCCCCACCATCACATCAGAGGTCCTCCTTCACATCAGAGATTCCCCCTATCACATCAGAGGTCCTCCCTTCACATCAGAGTTCCCCTTCATATCAGAAGACCCCCCATCACATCAGAGCTCCCCCCATCACATCAGAGGTTCTCCATTACATCAGAGGCCCCCCCCATCAGATCAGAGGTCCTCCATCAGATCAAAGTCCCCCCCATCACATCAGTGGTCCTCTATTACATCAGCAGTCCCCTTTACATCAGGAGAACCCCCCCATCACATCAGAGTTCCCCCTTCACATTAGAGGTCCTCCATCACATAAGAGGTCCTCCTATCCCATCAGAGGTCCCTTCATATTATCAGGGTCCCACCCATAATGTCAGAGTCTTTCCATCACCAAGTCTTCTCATCACGTCAGAGTCCCCCCATCACAAAGACCCCCAATCACACCGTCCCCTCTTCACTTCAAAGCACTACCTTTTGGCTCTGGCAGCTTGGCAGAGGGCAGGAGGTGAAGCCAGACTTCCATCCTCTCCTAAATGCTGGGGGCAGCCTGCCCTGGACCGGCATCCTGAGTTCCCATGGTGCAAGTGGGCCACCCGCCAACATCATAGCAAAAAATGGTGCCATATGTTTTGCCACTGGTTGTTATGGTGCTGGTGGCCAGCAAACCTACACCATGGCAATTCATGACATTGATCTAGAGCAAACCGGGTCATGTGCCTGTGGCACACCGGGAGAACCTTAATGGCACTCTGGTTGAGAAACACTACTTAACGCAATGCAGGCAGATCATGGCTGGTAGGGGGCTGTACATGGCTTCCTGAAAACATCACAGCACCCTGTCTCCGTACTTCTCTCAAGAGCCCTCAGTCCTGATTAATACCGGGACAGGTTTGTCTAGTGCCAAGGATTCGGAACTGCATCCGCCTCTGTTAATGCATGCCATAGAATGGCTTTACTGCCCTGTGTCCATTCTCTGCCCCCTTGCTCTGCTGTGCCCAGGGAAATTGTTACTCCTGCTCACCCTTTGTCCCGGCCCTGGCCCTCATGCAAGCAGTGGGCTGGCTCTTGGGAGGTGTTATGTAAATATCAAAATGCCTTGATGGGTAGATGCCAGTCAAGGGGGGTGGGCGTTCCTAGGCAGTCTGTATTTGCATGCATGCCCACATGTGATGTCAAGATTCCATGATTGAAACAACTGAAATCCAATGAGTGACAGGGGCGGGCCAGGGACTGTCAGTCTGGGGAGGAAAGGGCTAGATGATGCTGGGTCTTCTCCAGCCAGGAAATAAGGCAGGCTTATCGGATCTGCTGCAGCTTTAAATGCACATTGTGAGACGCCTGACTCTCTGACACTTTTGCTCCAACAAGGTGAAAGTACAACTAAATAATACAAAATCAAGTAATTTCTTTCAGCCTGGTAAGGCATTTTATAACAGATCAAGAGAAGAGATTCAGAATATTACAGATGACCATCTACACCTCTTTTTTGGCAGGTTAAAGTAGACCTGTCATTTACCACACACTATATTACCAAAAGTATTGGGACACCTGCCTTTACACGCACATGAACTTTATTGGCATCCCAGTCTTATTTGGAACAGGAAGGGGCAATCCCAAAACTGTTCTCACAATGTTGGGAGCATGAAATTGTCCAAAATGTCTTGGTATGCTGACGCCTTAAGAGTTCCCTTCACTGGAACTAAGGGGTCAAACCCAACCCCTGAAAAACATCCCCACACCATAATCCCCCCTCCACCAAATGATTTGGACAAGTGCACAAAGCAAGGTCCATAAAGACACGGATGAGTGAGTTTGGGGTGGAGGAACTTGACTGGCCTGCACAGAGTCCTGACCTCAACCCGATAGAACACCTTTGTGATGAATTAGAGCAGAGACTGCGAGCCCGGCCTTCTCCACCAACATAAGTGCCAGACCTAACAAATGCACTTCTGGAAGAATGGTCAAACATTCCCATAGAAAAACTCCTAAACTTTGTGGACAGCCTTATCAGAAGAGTTGAAGCTATTATAGCTGCAAAGGGTGGGCCAACTCAATATTGAACCCTACGGGCTAAGACTGGGATGCCATTAAAGTTCATGCGCGTGTAAAGGCAGATGTCCCAATACTTTTGGTAATATAGTGTATATGTGATTAGTCTGCTCATTGGCCTTGTTTGACTATTCTGTGGGCATCCCAGAAGAATAGCGGTTTACGGTCCGTGGTTTTTATATGCTCTCCTGGTGTTTGTGTGGGATCCCATGAATGTTATAGTTTCCACCCAGAATTTCAAAACATACTGGTAGGCTGTCTGGATGGGAGCCAAATTGTTCCCCCGTGTGTGAGTTTTGCAAGACCATTAGATTGCAAGTGACTCCAGGCACAGGGAATGGTGTGAATTACAGTAAAACCTTGGATTGCGAGCATAATTCATTAGGGAAACATGCTTGTAATCCAAAGCACTCTTATATCAAAGCGAATTTCCCCATAAGAAATAATGGAAACTCGGATGATTCGTTCCACAACCATTTATTCATAAATCCTTCAGTTTATAGTCCATATAAAAAGATTATAGTAATGTGATAGGTTGTGTAACCATAAAATGTCCATCCACAAATGCGTTCTGAAAGCGAGGCTTCAAGCGCTCGTGGAGCGCAGCGTGGAAGGAATGACATCGGTGGCGGTGCAGAGGATATTCTATGTGGACAGCTTTACCCCGGATGCCTGTCCAATTTTTATTGTCACAGTATTTGCGCAGTGGTTTTTCAAACTCATTTAAAAGAAAAAAAAGTACAGTTTAATGAAAAACAAAAAACACAAAACATAATATATATAACCCATTTTTTTTGTTAAATACGAACGATGATGTTACACCGAGTAAATACATACTTAACATGTCACGCTTTAAAATTGGACATACTCGTGGATTGGTGCCAAACTACGATACTTAAAAATCTCCATAGGTGACAAAAATGTTTAAATTGTTACAGGTTACTACTATAGTTTAGAGTTACAGAGGAGGTCTAGTGCTAGAATTTTTGCTCTCGCTATTACGTTTGCGGTAATCCTTCACATGTGTGGTGCAACCACTGTATACATGTATGGGCATTATTATTATTATTATTATTATTATTATACAGGATTTATATGGCGCCAACAGTTTGCGCAACGCTTTAGAAAGACAGTACAGTCACAATACAATTCAATACAGGAGGGATCAGAGGGCCCTGCTCGTTAGAGCTTACAGTCTAGAAGGGATGGTCAAATGAAACAAAGGGTAGTAGCTGTGGGGGATGATCAGGTGGACAAAATGAAAATACAGTTGTTAGGTGTGGGTAGGATAGGTTTCTCTGAAGAGAAGGGTTTTTAGGGATCCTCTAAAAGCTAATAGAGAAGGAGATAGACGGACAGATTGGGGTAAGGAGTTCCATAGGATTGGAGATATATATATATATATTATTGCTTATTTTATTACTTTTTTATTTTTACACTGTCCCTTAAAACTTGACTTCTAGTGCTATCACAAGAAATGTAGACATCCCTTGCAATAACAATGACAGGTCCTCTTTATGGAGAGATATGGGGTCTATAGGACTCCACATCTCTCCTCTATAATGGAAAGCATTGATTTAAAACCTTTCCAAAAAAAATATGGCATTGCTTACATCGGGCCAAAACCGGAAGTGACGTTATGACGTCGCTCTGGTCCTCCTAGGCCACAGAGATTAGAGGAGGGCATCTTTGCTGAGCCAATCTTTGTAGTTAGCTGCCAGAACTGGCAGATTGGTTGCGGGGCTCACTGATCATACAGGTAAGGCTGAGGATCTACAAAAAACGTTGGGGGGGGGGGGACCCATCCTGCCGCTTCTAAAAGCTATCCAGGGGCTAATCAGCCGCTCGGATTGCTTTTAGTGGTTAGAGAATTGCCAGCTGAAAAAAAGAATACTGGAGTTAAGGCATATTGCTGCAGCCATAACCTTGGAAACCATGACTTATTTTCCCAGTTAGGCGGCCTTCAAGTGAAGCATAACATCTTTTTGTTTTTCATTTTGGATAGAGTAAGGGAGGGTTATGACCCCTCAGGTTTGTTTCTGCCCCATTAGGGAAATTTCCCTTCACTTCCTGTCCCATAGCCAAAGCAGGAAGTGAGAGGAAATCCCTCCAAAGTGATGGAATCCCTGGTTGTCACCAGAACTAATGCCCCTTACCCTCTAATACTGTTCTGGTGTCAATCCAAAATGTGTGATTTTCTTTTATTTTCCCTGTTAAAGTATAACTAAAGGCAAAACTTTTTGGATAGAGGGATTAGAATCCCTGTCAGATTTTATTGCTGTCTGTGCCCCCATTAGGGAGATTCATCCTCTCTATTTGTCCTGTTTACGTTATCATTAAAAGTGAAAGTAAAAGAAAATCCCACATTTTGGGTTGTCCCCAAAAAGTAATAGAGGGGAAATCTTCCAATGGGGACACTAGTCACTAGTAACAAATCCCGCAAAACCGGAATGCAGCAAAATGCTGCATGGGCTACTTTGCTACATTTGTCACACGTAGGATCAATCTGCAATCAAGTCACATTAAAAACACACCAAAAAAAAAAACACGCAAACATGCATGCCCCCGCTACGCTAGGTGTGAATGGGACCTAACGGGGCAGTAATAAAAACCTGACAGGGGTTCTTCTCCCTCTCCACTCTATCCAAAACGAAAAAAAATAGTTTTGCCTTTAGTTCTACTTTACAGCTGAAATTTAGGCAATTTTTCCATAGTTACATTGGATAAGTTGGATCAGTACAGGTCCTTCTCAAAAAATTAGCATATTGTGATAAAGTTCATTATTTTCTGTAATGTACTGATAAACATTAGACTTTCATATATTTTAGATTCATTACACACAACTGAAGTAGTTCAAGCCTTTTCTTGTTTTAATATTGATGATTTTGGCATACAGCTCATGACAACCCAAAATTCCTATCTCAAAAAATTAGCATATCATGAAAAGGTTCTCTAAACGAGCTATTAACCTAATCATCTGAATCAACTAATTAACTCTAAACACCTGCAAAAGATTCCTGAGGCTTTTAAAAACTCCCAGCCTGGTTCATTACTCAAAACCGCAATCATGGGTAAGACTGCCGACCTGACTGCTGTCCAGAAGGCCATCATTGACACCCTCAAGCAAGAGGGTAAGACACAGAAAGAAATTTCTGAACGAATAGGCTGTTCCCAGAGTGCTGTATCAAGGCACCTCAGTGGGAAGTCTGTGGGAAGGAAAAAGTGTGGCAGAAAACACTGCACAACGAGAAGAGGTGACCGGACCCTGAAGAAGATTGTGGAGAAGGACCGATTCCAGACCTTGGAGGACCTGCGGAAGCAGTGGACTGAGTCTGGAGTAGAAACATCCAGAGCCACTGTGAACAGGCGTGTGCAGGAAATGGGCTACAGGTGCCGCATTCCCCAGGTCAAGCCACTTTTGAACCAGAAACAGCGGCAGAAGCGCCTGACCTGGGCTACAGAGCACTGGACTGTTGCTCAGTGGTCCAAAGTACTTTTTTCGGATGAAAGCAAATTTTGCATGTCATTCGGAAATCAAGGTGCCAGAGTCTGGAGGAAGACTGGGGAGAGGGAAATGCCAAAATGCCTGAAGTCCAGTGTCAAGTACCCACAGTCAGTGATGGTCTGGGGTGCCATGTCAGCTGCTGGTGTTGGTCCACTGTGTTTTATCAAGGGCAGAGTCAATGCAGCTAGCTATCAGGAGATTTTGGAGCACTTCATGCTTCCGTCTGCTGAAAAGCTTTATGGAGATAAAGATTTCATTTTTCAGCACGACCTGGCACCTGCTCACAGTGCCAAAACCACTGGTAAATGGTTTACTGACCATGGTATTACTGTGCTCAATTGGCCTGCCAACTCTCCTGACCTGAACCCCATAGAGAATCTGTGGGATATTGGGAAGAGAAAGTTGAGAGACGCAAGACCCAACACTCTGGATGAGCTTAAGGCCGCTATCGAAGCATCCTGGGCCTCCATAACACCTCAGCAGTGCCACAGGCTGGTTGCCTCCATGCCACGCCGCATTGAAGCAGTCATTTCTGCAAAAGGATTCTCGACCAAGTATTGAGTGCATAACTGAACATAATTATTTGAAGGTTGACTTTTTTTGTATTAAAAACACTTTTCTTTTATTGGTCGGATGAAATATGCTAATTTTTTGAGATAGGATTTTTGGGTTTTCATGAGCTGTATGCCAAAATCATCAATATTAAAACAAGAAAAGGCTTGAACTACTTCAGTTGTGTGTAATGAATCTAAAATATATGAAAGTCTAATGTTTATCAGTACATTACAGAAAATAATGAACTTTATCACAATATGCTAATTTTTTGAGAAGGACCTGTATGTAAATTTGTGCCTGGAGCTGGAATTTAAACATACTGGGGAAGCGGGAGGAAGTTATTTTCACTTTAGCGGTACCCCCCGCAGGGCTGCTTAGATTACCTGGTTCTTTACCAAACAGTACAGAGACCGCCATTCACCCAAGCAACCGTCCATTTACTCTGGCTCCAATAAACAGTCTAAAGCCCCGTACACACGGTCGGACTTCCATCAGACTTTTCAGTGTTTTTTTGTCCGAATGGAGTTGGTCGGGAACACCCATAGCATACACACGCTCGGACTTTTATGCAAACTTTCCCAAAACTTTATCCAACATCACGTGGTTTTTCTGCTCTTTCTGCTCTTTACCGCCACCCTTTGGTCAACTTCTGCTATTGTTGGTTGATTTTAACATTAGTTGTTTTGTCCATCGGACAAAAGTCCTATGGTTTTCTGTACACACGGTCGGACTTTGCTCCATCTGACTTTTGTTGGCCAAAAGTTTGTCTGTTTGCAGACCCAACTTTTGTCCGATGAAAACACAAAAAAAATAAAATAAAATTGTACGATGGAGCGTACACACAGTCAGATTGTTGGTCCAACTTGCTCAAAATGAAGTTTGTTGGCCAAAAGTCCGATCGTGTGTACGGGGCTTAAGGCAGGGGTCTCCAAACTTTCCAAAAAAGGTACGGCAGTTTACTGTTCTTCAGACTTTAGGGGGGCCAGACTGTGGCCGGTGGGGGTAGAAAATATCCTAGGCCCGGCATCAGTGGGAGTAAACAGTGCCTCAGATGTGGTGTTCAGTTGCACATTACCTGTGGTCAGTAGGATGAGGAATAGTGCCCAATCATTGGTATCAGTAGGAGGAATAGTTCCCCCATCATTGGTGTCAGTGGGAGGAATAGTGCCCCATCATTGGTGTCAGTGGGAGGAATAGTGCCCCATCCTTGGTGTCAGTGGGAGGAATAGTGCCCCATCATTGGTGTCAGTGGGAGGAATAGTGCCACATCGTTGGTGTCAGTGGGAGGAATAGTGCCCCATCGTTGGTGTCAGCGGGAGGAATAGTGCCCCATCATTGCTATCAGTGGCAGGAATAGTGCCCCACCATTGCTATCAGTGGGAGTAATATCACTGCGATCAGTGGCAGGAATAGTGCCCCACCATTGATTAGTGAGAGAAATAGTGCCACATTGTTGGTGTCAGATGACTTATGCCCCACTGCTGGTGTCAGTATTAGGAACAGTGCCTCAAATAAGTGATAGGAATAGTGCCCCAAAGGCCGGATAAAGGCTAGCAAAGGGCCGCATCTGGCCCTTGGGCCGCAGTTTGGAGACCACTGGTCTAGGGGATGTCTTTTGAAAGTTTATTGCTTGCAAAACTTCAAAAGTGGAGGGGAACTTGGCATGCGATACTCCAAAAACGCTCAATTTCAGTCAGAAGTTACTTTTAGTAGAAGTAGTAGGCGGTAGCTAGTGGTGAACAGTCCAAGGCCCCATAGTTGAAGACCATGGGGCAAGTTTTTTGGCCTCTGGTTACCTGTGCCAGTGCGTGTCTCAGGGATCAACTTAAAGCGGAGCTCCACCCAAAAGCGGAAGTTCCGCTTTAAGACCTCCTGTTTGTAAAATTGAACTTTTGGGGAGGAGGGGGGAAGCTGATACCCGATTTTGACAGGCACCCGCTCCCACTTCCACTCCGGCCGCCTAGGTGAACGGAAGCAGAAGTTCTCCTTCCCCCCTCACACAGCAGGAAATGACATTTTCAGGGGGAGTTCTGTATTCCATCTGTGTACAGGACAACTCCAGGTTGCCATATTTAGGGCTGGGGAAAAAATCTATTTGAATCTTGATTCGAGTTGCAAGGGCAAATCGATTCAAATTTTGACCAAATCGATTATTTTTTTCCATAGGACCGGCGCTCCGTGGACTAGGCCGAAGCCGCGGCCTCGCCTAAAAAATCCTGCCTGCAGCTCGCCTGGGTAAGGCCGCCGCGATCCTGGGTAAGGCCGCCGCGGACTAGACCGAAGCCTCGCGGCGTTTTCCCAGCATCGCAACGAGCTGCGGGTGCCCGTCCTAAGGAGCTGTGGGCAGGAGTTTTTAGGCGAGGCTGCGGCTTCGGCCTAGTCCGCGGCCTTTTCCCAGCATCGCGGCGAGCTGCGGGCGCTGGTCCTAAGGAGCTGCGGGCAGGAGTTTTTAGGCGAGGCCGCGGCTTCGGCCTAGTCCGCGGCCTTTTCCTAGGATCGCGGCGGACTAGGCCGAAGCCGCGGCCTCGCCTAAAAACTCCTACCCGCAGCTCCTTAGGACCGGCGCGGTGTCCATCAGGAAAAAAAATACTTGATTTGAATCGTGAATCTAGTTTTATTTTTAAAAATCGCAGATTTTTTTTGGGCCAAAATCGCCCAGCCCTAGCCATATTACATTTACAGTAAATGACAGCGCTGCAGTTAGAAAGGGAAAGGTAATTTTTAATAACATTCAAATACAATATGACTTGAGTCACAAATTTATACAGTACACTATATTATTATTTTTTTTATTTGCTAATGTTTTTTCCCACGAAAGTGGAGTTACCCTTTATAAAATATATGACATGTATAATTGTAAAACAAGCCGATTTGTAATATAATATTTTTTTAAAACAGCCTTCCTATTTAAATTTTCAGCTGCTACAATTTTCTACTATCATCAGAAATTCAAATGTCATGTTCTATATTGTTCTGTTTTCATAATTGAACTGTATCTTTTTTTTTTGGTGCCAATTAAATAAAGAATTTATAAAAAAAAAAAAAAAAACTTCCTTGTAATATGAAAATTGGATTTTTCTGCAAACAATCATGGATGGAAAGCCCCCAGATATCCTATATCCTGTTCGTGTGAAATTTTGAGGCATCCTTTTGCATTAGGAGTTCCTGAGATACTTCTTTAGTTTCTATGGATAAATGGTTACATATGATGTTTTGTTTTCATTACTTTCATTACAGCACTGAGATTGCTTTGGTGTAGCAGCCTGCTAGGCAAATTTAGCTTTGGCCCTTTCTGTAATCAAGGAAGCGGTAATTGTTTGTTCTGGCCTGTTCAGGGTCTCACAGGCTGGGAGTTTATTTACTTCTCCCTGCCGCTGGAAGAAGATTCCAGAGCTTAGGGCGGAAGATTCAAAATGACCACCCTGAATATTTATTGGGCTCCTGCCTATCCCTGGAGGGAAAGTGTCCAGTAGGGGGCTGGAATGTGGATCATCTGAGACACTGGAAAGTAGGGTCCTTTTCCCAAAGAGGGTCCTAGACCTAGAGGTGCAGGGGCTGCTCCTCTCAGGCAGGCCATGGACCACACAACTGCTCCAGAGGCCTCAGAGGAGCCAGGACTGGGGACTTCAATTGACTTTGCTCAAGGCTGATTGTAGAACCACGCCATATGGGAATCTGATCCAGGGAGGCACCATCTCACTCACAGGGTTGTGTCCAGAGGTAGCTGGAAGGAGGCAGTTGTCCTGGGGAATTGTGAGTAGTGACCTTAAAGTGATGCTACCCTGTCGCCATCCCCGTGAGTCGGACCGCGGGTCTCACGGAAGTATAGAGCGGGGAGATGCTTGTGTAAACAAGCATCTCCCCGCTCTGACTAGTGACAATGACACTGATCTTGGCTCTGTGTACTCGGAGCGGAGATCAGTGACATCTGACACAGAGCCCATCCCCCCCTACAGTAAGAAACACTATGCAGGGAACACTCAACCCCTACAGCGCCACCTAGTGGTTAACCCCTTCACTGCCAGTGTCATTTTCACAGTAATAAGTGAATTTTTATAGCACTGATCGCTGTGAAAATGACAATGGTCCCAAAAATGTGTCAAAGGTGTCCGATGTGTCCGCCATAATGTCGCAGTCATTAAAAAAAACACTGATCGCCGCCATTACTAGTAAAAAAAAAAGAATTAAAAAAAATGCCATAAAACTATCCCCTATTTTGTAAACGCTATAACTTTTGCGCAAACCAATCAATAAAGACTGATTGCGATTTTTTTTACCAAAAATATGTAGAAGAATACGTATCGGCCTAAACTGAGGAAAAAAAAAATTAATATATTTTTTGGGGATATTTATAGCAAAAAGTAAGGAATATTGCATTTTTTTCAAAATTGTCACTCTATTTTTGTTTATAGCGCAAAAAAAATATAAACCGCAGAGGTGATCAAATACCACCAAAAGAAAGCTCTATTTGTGGGAAAAAAAGGACGTCAATTTTGTTTGGGAGCCACGTCGCATGACCGCGCAATTGTTAGTTAAAGCGACGCAGTGCCGAATCGCAAAAAGTGGCCTGGTCCTTTAGCTACAAAATGGTCCGGGGCTTAAGTGGTTAAAATTCTTAAAATCCTTAAAGCGGTTGTATACCAGCTATTTTATTTACTTATTTTTTACACCTGTAAAGGAAAATGCATAATGAGCTTGTATGACTTTACAACCACTTTAAAATTCACCCTAAACTTCACAGTGACCAGTATTTTAAAGCAGAACCCTAGACAAAAGCTACAAGTTAAAAAATAAACAGCCCATTAAAAAGAAAAGAAAACCAGCTGTTGCTGCAATGTTCATCTTCAATTTAAAGCTATGCCCTTCAATACTTTTTTATGCACAAAGAGTATTCCTCTAAGGCCGGTTTCACACTGGGGCGGTGTGTGCGGTGGCGGTATAGCGCCGCTATTTTTAGCGGTGCTATACCGTCGGGATTGCTGAGGTATTCGGCCGCTAGCGGTGCGGTTTTAACCCCCGCTAGCGGCCGAAAAAGGGTTAATACCACCCGCAAACCGGGGCTACAGCCGCGGTTTGCGGGCGGTATTACCGCGGTGTCCCATTCTTTTTAATGGGAAGGAGCGGTGGAGGAGCGGTATACACACCGCTCCTCTCACCGCTCCAAAGTAGCGGCTAGCAGGACTTTTTTTCACGTCCTGTTAGCGCACCGCTCCAGTGTGAAAGCCCTCGGGGGCTTTCACATTGGAGAAACAGCAGCCGCTGTTTAGGCTCGGTTTGCAGGCGCTGTTTTTAGCAAAATAGTGCCTGCAAACCGCCCCAGTGTGAAAGGGGCCTAAGTGGGATATGTTTTTGGGATGTGGGTAACTCTCACTCCAATTGGCTAACCAGCACCCCTTCCATTTAGCCTAGGTTCACATTGGAGCGATTTGAGAGATCAAATCGCATGACAAGTCGCAGCCTATTGGAGGCAATGGCAATGCGACACCAATTTTGCGGCACTGCTCCAATTTGCAAAAGTAGTTCCTGCACTACTTTTGGCGATTTCAGGTGCGACTTCAATAGACATCTGTGCATGAAGCCACACAGATGTCTATCAAGTAGCACCTGAAATCGCGCTGACCTTGCTACTTTGAAATCGGGCTACTTCAAGTGAAGTAGCGCGATTTCAAAGTAGCATCAATGTGAACCGGGGCTGCCACAGTTGTACTATGGTGGAATGTTTTAGAGTGTCTTTTTCTATCATCGGTTATACAAGATAAAATGATATTGCCACTTTTTCGAATAACTATTATTAAGTTCTTCTTTGGTTTTCCTGCAGGACTAGAAGATGATAGGGTCATCCGCCTTTTTCGTGGCTCTGCAAGTATTAATATTTTTCCCTAAAAGAGGTTCTGCACAGCAAGGTAAGCAATACTACAAATGACTGGTTTCTAAAATAAGATATTACTACTGGGTCCAAAAGAGTGCAACATGTCACAGAAGAGCACAGCTTTATTTATTTTTTTAGGGAATATACAGTAACATTTATATATTCACCTTAGCACAAGGGTAAAAAAATAAATAAAAATGTATGCAGCTCACAGACTAGAAGCTTATAGTTTGTAACCAGCTGGACCCTTGGTTCTTGGCGTGGAGAGTCCAAATAGTTTTGTTTTCCCTAGATCTCATCTTATGCCTTGTACACACGATCGGAATGTCCGATGAAAAAAGTCAGACGGACCTTTTTCATCGGAAATTCCGATCGTGTGTGGGCCCCATCGTTTTTTTTTTCAGTCGGTGTTTAGAAATAGAACATGTTTTATTTTTTTCCGATGGAAAAAAAAACCATAGGAAGTTCCGATCGTCTGTGTGGAACTCCGATGGAGAAAAAACCCACGCATGCTCAGAATCAAGTCGACGCATTCTCGGAAGCATTGAACTTCCTTTTTCTCGGCTCGTCGTAGTGTTGTACGTCACCGCGTTTTGGACGGTCAGAATTTGGACTGACAGTGTGTAGGCAAGACTGATGGAAGACAGCTTGAACGGAATTCCGACGGAAAATTTCATCGGATTTTATCCCTCCGGAAAAATCCGATCGTGTGTACAGGGCATAAGAAATATTATATATATCATCTAAGGTTATTTATATATTTATATCATATATTATAATAAAAACAATTATTATAATTATATTAGTTATTTAAAATATTATTTAATTTTATATTATAATATGACATCGTTAGGCTGTTAGAGAAGGAAAAAGGCAGCCGTCGGTGACGTCATGCATGTAATCTTGTGCGTGTGCCATACAAATTTACTTTGATTGGGGGAAAATAAAAAATAAATGCATTTTTGCTTGCACATGATTGGATGATGGAAGCCAGCAGAGATCTCCCTCATTTACTGAGCTCTGGAGCAACTGCACTTTTCAAAATGCACAGTCTATTGGCCTTTAGTAACTCAACCCCAATGTTTCTATTGGTGACTGTATGCCTCATGAGGTTCATGTCTCAGTTATTATTGCCTCATTTATTTTATTTATTTGTTTATTGTATTTATTATTTTTATTTATTATTATTTATTAATTTTAATAATTACCGCAGTGTTGCATTGATTAACGTAATCAATTAACTATTTTATGTATTATAATTATTAAATGTTTTATCAATTAATTAATAATACATTTTTGACATTGTTATTATAATTAACATATTATATTTGTTATAATGTAATACATACATTATATAATATTAATAATAATAATAATAATAATAAAAAATCTATAATTATTACTATTTATATTGTTATTTATATTATTATTATTATTTAAAATATTATTTAATTTATTAATTTATTTATTATTTTGTCATGTATTTATTTATTAATATTTATGATGTATTTATTAATATGCATATATTATTGTATCTATTATTTGCCTCATTTAAATAATACCTCATGCGGTTTGTGCCTCATTTATTATCTAAAACCTTAACCACAGGTGGAATAACACTTGGCAATTATATAGCAATTGGGTGGCTTTCAGTCGCCATCATGTCATAGTTCCCAGGATCAAATGATCTATAAATGGGTAAAAATCAATCAAAACTCCTCTTAATGCCACTGAAAAGGCATTTTAATTAATTTCAAGCCCTTCTTCTATAATTCTATTCACATGAATCCAGAAAACAATTTGTTTCAGAGCTGATAGGTAGCAACATGATTGCAAAGTACTGTTTATGACCAAGCCCTTTCAATTAAGTTTTAGACTGAGTTTTGTAGTTGGCTTTGCATGAACATTTTCAGCTTTAGGCAGAGTAGGCCTTCGCCTAAGGGAGACAGCAGCTGACAGTTTTACGTTAGTGCGTGCATGTGTCACATATTTTTTCTCTTTCCCCGTCAAAAAAAAAAAGAAAAGAATTTAAGGAATGTCAAAATCCCCAAATAATGTCAGAAGATGAGCTGGCAAGAATGAACTGTAAATACTGTTCTTTTTTTAAAATTCTTTTTATGACTTTTTTTCTAATAAAAATTAGGTTCATGAGGGAACACGAATGCCGCGTACACACGACCATTTTTCTCGTCGGGAAAACTGTCATTTTTTCACTTGGACGAGAATAACGGCCGCGTGTAGGTTTTCCAGCAGTTTTCCCGACGAGAAAACCGCCGAGAATCACGACGATAAAAATTAGAACATGCTCTAATTTTTCTTGTCGCGAATCGCGCCATTTTTTTCCACTGCAGTTTTCCCATAGGGAAACACTGCTAGGGAGCCAACACACGGCCGGTTTTCTCGACCAAGAGAAAACATGTCATGAAAAACGGCCGTGTGTAGACTGGGAGAAGGGGACCAAGCCGGTCCTCGTTTTTCCCGTCGGGTTTCACGGCGGTGTTTTCACTCGGTCGTGTGTACGCGGCATTAGCTTTACCAATTGACTCCATAAAGATTTGTCTGAAGTCTCTAGATTTTCATCAAAAGTCTCAGGACAATAAAAACTCTCAAATTTATTCATCTCTAATGCCGCGTACACGCGACCGTTTTTAATGTCATTGAAAAAACAACGTTTTTCTCGACGTGATTCTTCTCAAGCCTGCCTTGCCTACACACGTGAAAAAAAAATGCTCGAACAAAGCGCGGTGAGGTACGAAACGTACGACGGCACTATAAAGGGGAAGTTCCATTTGGATGGCGCCACCCTTTGAGCTGCTTTTGCTGATCCTCGTGTTAGTAAAGTTTGGTGAGAGACGATTCGCGCGTTTCAGTCCGTTACAGCGTGACGAATGTGCTATCTCCATTATGAAAGCTAGTTTTACCAGAACGAGCGCTCCGGTCTCATAACTTGATTCTGAGCATGCGCGTTTTTTTTTCACGTTGTTAAAGCCTACACACGGCTGTTTTTCACGTCGAGAAAAATGACGACGTGAAAAACGGCGAGAAAAAATAGAGCATGTTCCAAATTTTTAATGCCCATTTTTCACGTCGTGAAAAATGCTCTGGAGCCCACACACGATCGTTTTTAATGACCAAATAAAAAAATTGCATTTTTCTCGTCATGAAAAAACGGTCGTGTGTACGCGGCATTAACCCTTTAAATTGCTCAGAAAGTGAACCTGTTGGTTTGCTCCCTCCCCCAGCCTGGAATCGTTTTTGTTGGAGGGGGGAAGGTGGGGGGAGTACTGATTTTTATTGGTAACCATTCCCAATTCTGCAGTCTGCGCTGAAACGGGGATGATGTCTCTTATCCGCCCCACTCATCCCCTCCTAGGGCACATCACATATCCCAGGAGGCTACAGAACCATTTGTGGATTGAGCCATGTGCTGTAGGAAGCCAGCTGGGGTTCTTTAAGAAGCCACAGCTGGCACCCACATCCAACATGGCATAGGTGTGCGCAGCCTATTGCATTAGGGTGTGCACCCCAAAGCTCAAACACACACTAGCGATCACTCACCATGTTCATTCAGAAAGGGAAGGGGCTGATAAATACATAATTACCAGTCCCTTCCCTCATACGTCCTAAAACATCCCCGCAGCAACAGCCGGCAGGAGAGGAGAGGAGGGAAGCCGGTAGTGCTGCAGAGGGAAGGAGGGGGAGCCAGGGCAGTAGGGGGAATCTGTGCTGCATTAGGATGTGCCTGGGCACACCCGGCACACCCTGTGCGCACACCTATGCAACATGGCATCACCAGGGACCTGCAGCAGTGAGGGTCAGTTCATTCTGGTCCAACATGCACTCCGACTTCGAGAGCACAAGCTGCATGACATGTCAAAAGCAATGGTTCCCTATGAGAGCCGTCTTAACTGGTCAGACTTTCGAAAAAGCCTCCTGCACTACTTTGGTTCGACTTGGGCACAATTTTAGATGATTGATTTGAATGGAAGTCAGCATCATTATCTTAACTGATCCGACTTGTGGCATGTGACTTGTGCTCTGAGGATCTTGAGGGGGAACCCCACGACAAAATAAAAAAAAAAACGCATGGGGTCCCCCCCAAGACAACACCAGACCCTTCGGTCTGATATGGATTTTGAGGGGAAACCCACGCCAAAAAAAATAAAAAAAATAAAACTGCATGGGGTCCCCCCCCCAAAATCCATACCAGACCCTTATCCGAGCACTCAGCTTGGCAGGCCAAGAAAGGGGGGGGGGGACAAGCGAGCAACCCCCCCCCTCCTGAACCATACCAGGCCACATGCCGTCAACATGTTGATGGGGACAAGGGCCTCTTCCTCACAGCCCTGGGCTGTGGCTGTGGGGTCTGCAAGCAGGGGGCTTATCGGAATCTGGAAGCCCCCCTTTAACCACTTCAGCCCCGGACCACACGGACAGGCACTTAAAGGGGACGTACAGGTGCGTTGATGTGCCTGTCTGTGCCATTCTGCCGACGTAAATGTACAGGAGGCGGTCGGCAAGTGGTTAACAAGGGGGCCCCCAAATCCCAGCCCCCCCATGTGAATGAGTATGGGGTATATTGTACCCCCACCCATTAACCCAAAAAAAAAAAAAAAAAGAAGTGCAGTGTTACGGAAAAAAAAAGAGATGGTTTTTGACAAGTCCTTTATTAAAAATGAAGAATGTTGCACACAATGCAGCTCGGCTGTGCCCCCTCCTCACAAGAACCCTTTCCTTATCCAGAGGTTAAACCCCCTTTGCTCCAGTTATATAGAGTGACGCCAATTTTTTATTTATTTTTTTGTAGTAACTTAAAAGTGAACTCTATGGGCCATACAGTATGTGTATATAAGATAGGAATTCTTAAAGAGGAAGTAAACCCCAAAGAAATTTTCCTGTAAAAAAAAAACCTTGCAAGAGAAAGGCATAATGAGCTAGTATTCTTGGCATACTAGCTCATTATGTGGCACTTACCTGAAATCGAAGCCCCCGAAGCGCTCCTCGTTCCCCTCTGCCGCCGCCGCCATGTCCCCTCCGAGCTTCTTCCTTGTATCGCCGCTTCGGCGCTGTGACTGGCCGGAGCGGCGATGATGTCACTCCCGCGCATGCGCGGGGATCCGGCATGATCCCATTTAAAAAACCGGCATGCTCAGTGCGCCTGCGCCATTGTCTACAGTGCGCATGCGCCGTAGACATTGGTGCAGTGTTTTCTGCAAATATCTCCTTAACCGTGTAGTTTAATGAGATATTTCTTGCACCTACAGGTAAGCCCTAATCTAGGCTTACCTGTAGGTGCAAGTTGTCAGGTTGGGTTTTACAACCACTTTAACTATGAAGAAAGCATTATTTTGGACCCTTTGTATCTTTTTATGGCAACCTCCTTGGGAACACACAGATCTTTCTGCCTGCTTTGTTCTTAGCACTTTCATATGCATATACAGTAACACAGTGCGGAGCCATCTTGATTTCTCAAGTTTAGGAGACCATAGCAACCAACACAGTTTTAAAGTGACAATAAACTCTGGTTTTTGGAGGGGACTGAGTGCTAGCCTCTTGCCTTGGGATTATGGGCCCTGGCATTTGGGGGAACGGTGCTCTTTGTAAGCTGTATGCCTGGGGACCCTTGAGGTGGTGTTATTTTGGATTCAGGTCCATGTCCCCCCAAGACACACAGACTCTGGGAACCCTGTATATGTCATATTAGAAATAGTGACTGATTCATAATGTTGGGACACATAAATGTTAGGAGGTGCTGATGTCTACTCCAGCCACCTGTCGGTCTGTTGTCTGTTATAATGTAAATGAGTCTAGGATAACTTCTAAGAATCTTTTACCCATTGTTGCTTGTGCTAATTAACCCTGCAATTGTATGAAGGAGTTCTGTGTTGATATGTATGATAATGTGTATTGTAGTTTGGGAGTCACATCGGCTGCTTTAAGGGATAAGTTAATTAGCTCATGTTAATTTATGTTTCTGTGTATTGTTAGAGTATTATGAGCAGGAGGTAGGAACCTCCTCCTCTTTAACTGTATATAAGACTTGTATTCTGGTTCTAAAAAACTGTCTGATGTTTTACCCTACACTGAGCTACGACTAGTGAATGGGAAAGCTAAGGGGTCTTGGATTGTGTGGTACCAGACAGAGGAGCGATACGGCAGACATACTCATCTTGAGTACGGGTGTCCGTCACAATATTCTTAACCCTCAAAAAGTCCCCTCTATTGCTCTTAGCCTCCTCAAATATCCAAATTCCTTTTGCTTCTGTGACCTGACTTGTTGTGCTACATTTGTTCTCCATTATCCCACTGTATGTAGGAATGTAGCCACCCTACATTAGTCCCACTGTATGTAAGAATGTAACCACCCTGCCTTAGTCCCACTGTATGTAGGAACGTAGCTAGCCACCCTGCCTTAGTCCCACTGTATATAGGAATGTAGCCACCCTACATTAGTCCCACTGTATGTATGAATGTAGCCACCCTGCCTTAATCCCACTGTATGTAGAAATGTAACCACCCTGCCTTAGTCCCACTCTATGTAGGAATATAGCCACCCTGCCTTAGTCCTACTGTATGTAGGAATGTAGCCACCCTGCCTTTATCACACTGTATGTAGAAATGTAGCCACCCTGCATTGGTCTCACTGTATGTCGGAATGTAGCTACCCTGCCTTAGTCCCACTGTATGTAGGCATGTACCACCCTCCCTTAGTCCCACTGTATGTAGGAATGTAGCCCCTCTCCCTTAGTCCCACTGTTTGTAGGAATGTAGCCAGCCTGCCTTAGTCCCACTGTATGTGGGAACGTAGCTACCCTGCCTTAGTCTCACTGTATGTAGGAATGTAGCTACCCTGCCTTAGTCCCACAGAATGTTGGAACGTAGCCACTCTGCCTTAGTCCCACTGTATGTAGGAATGTAGCCACCCTGCCTTAGTCCCACTGTATGTAGGAATGTAGCCACCCTGCCTTAGTATCACTGTATGTAGGAATGTAGCCACCCTGTCTTAGTCTCATTGTATGTCTGAATGTAGCCACCCTGCCTTAGTCCATTGTGTGTATGAATGTAGCCACCCTGCCTTAATCCCACTGTTTGTAGGAACGTAGGCAGCCTGCCTTAGTCCTGCTGTATATAGAAAGAAAGGTAGCCACCCTGCCTTAGTCCTGCTGTATGTAGGAATGTAGCCACCCTGCCTTAGTCCTGCTGTATATAGGAACGTAGCCACCCCGCCTTAGTCCCTCTGTATGTTGGAATGTAGCCATCCATTCATTTCATGAAAAATAGATTGCAGGGCCATTAAGTAGTGAATGTGTATGGGATGTTTTTGGAGAATAAGGATATTGTTTACTGTCACTTTAAGACTTGTGTGTAAAGTGTAATAGCCCCTCACAGCCAATAGGGAATCACCTTTTGAAACATTTATTTCGAAGCCCCTTTTTGGGAGAAAAGAGATGATTTATCATTCTATGCAATGAGTTTTGAACGTTTTGATAAAGATATATCTGCGTGGAAAACAGCTTGCAGCGATCACTGACTGTATACATCTAACGGGACTGATTAGTGATTTATGATTGTCTTTTCTCTTTTCTCTCGGATTGGAGTTATCTGCTGTCATTCTCGCTCTGTTACGTTCTCGCTCTGTTACGTTATACGGCCTTCTGAAGCAGTTTGGGAAGTAATGGAACCTTTTCATGGCCCCTCAGAGCTCACAGAGAGAAATATGTTCCACTAGATTGTGAATTTTCATCCCCCTGAGCCAGTTTGTGGTTTTGTTCTTCGCCCATGCAGAAACCCCGCCACTTCCTCAACAAATAAACTAAACTCCCGGCTAAGAGTTTAAAGCACAGCTCGGAACTGCCAATGGATTTGTCATTCTGTTCAGTCAGTCTTGTGATCCCGACGCCCCTTTCTACTGGTGC
Source organism: Rana muscosa (assembly GCA_029206835.1). Classification (NCBI taxonomy): domain Eukaryota; kingdom Metazoa; phylum Chordata; class Amphibia; order Anura; family Ranidae; genus Rana; species Rana muscosa. The sequence continues at coordinate 309,119,390 of CM055120.1, forward strand.
ACAATGAGATCAAGAATACGACCCGGCCTGCTGATTGGGTAGTGAAGGCTTTCTGCCCCAGAGAAACAACAGGTACACGATATTACCAAAAGTACACACACAAACTTTAATGGCATCCCAGTCTTAGTCCGTAGGGTTCAATATTGAGTTGGCCCACCCTTTGCCGCTATAACAGCTTAAACTCTTCTGGGAAGGCTGTCCACAAGGTTTAGGAGTGTGTCTATGGGAAGGTTTAACCATTCTTCCAGAAGTGCATTTGTGAGGTCAGGCACTGATGTTGGATGAGAAGACCTGGCTTGCAGTCTCCGCTCTAATTGATCCAAAAGATGTTCTATTAGGTTGAGGTCAGGACTCTGTGCAGGCCAGTCAAGTTCCTCCACCCCAAACTCGCTCATCCATGTCTTTATGGATCTTGCTTTGTGTACTGGTGTGCAGTCATGTTGGAACAGGAAGTGGCCATCCCCAAACTGTTCAAACAAAGTTGGGAGAATGAAATTGTCCAAAATGTCTTGGTATGCTGACACCTTAAGGCTCCGTTTTCCACTACTGCGACTTGTCATGCGACTTTGGACACATAAAGTTGCATGACAAGTCACAGCCCATTGATTTCAATGGCACCCGTTCCCATCTATGCGACTTAAAGTCGCTGAGACTTTGAAAAGGTTCCTGCACTACTTTGGTCTGACTTTTGATGCAACTTTGATCTAGAGACTGTAAAGTTGGATCAAAGCTGCACTCAAAGTCGCATCAAAGTTGCACTCCTAAATCACGCGACTTTGTGGTCGCAATAGTGGAAACGTAGCCTTATGCCCCGTACACACGATAGGAATTTCCGATGAAAAAAGTCAGACGGAGTCCGTCTGAGTTTTTTCATCGGAAATTCCGACCGTGTGTGGGCCCCATCGGAGAAATTCCGATGAATTGCATCGGAATTTTCAAATAGAACATGTTCTATTTTTTCCGATGAAATTCCGTTTGATCGGAAAAAGGTCCGATCGTGTGTACGGGGCATTAGAGTTTTCTTCACTGGAACTAAGGGGCCAAGCCCAACCCCTGAAAAACAACCCCACACTATAATCCCCCCTCCACCAAATTTTTTGGACCAGTGCACAAAGCAAGGTCCATAAAGACATGGATGAGCGAGTTTGGGGTGGAGGAACTTGACTGACCTACACAGAGTCCTGACCTCAACCCGATAGAACACCTTTTTGATGAATTAGAGCCAAGACTGCGAGCCAGGCCTTCTCCTCCAACATCAGTGCCTGACCTCACACATGTGCTTCTGGAAGAATGGTCAAACACTCCTCCCCCAAAAATAGAGCACCAGCCGCCACTGGTATGTATACAGTATATATAGAAACTCGAGCTCTCTACTTGTCCTGATGGCCTTTGTCATCATGACCTAATCCATGGAAAATAACGTGATAGAACAAGTCCAGTTGAATGAGAATAACCTCCACCTGTGACCTGGAAAAGTGATAACCTTCATGCACAATAGCTGACCTATGTGTAGTGTTTAGATATTGGAAGAGAACATTTTTTCAAAATAGTCTGAAGCCCTGTACACACGGCCGAGAATCCTGTCAGGAAAAAAATGTAGTTTTTTCCTGACGAGATTCCTGGCAAGCTTTTCTTGCCAAGCCGTGCATACAGATGGCCATTCAAAAGAACCGCCGCTCTTTTGAATGGCAAAAACGCGGTGACGTCATCGACTACGACGAGCCTGCGCTCGTCACATTCGATGCCGTCGCCGCCATCTTTCTTTACCCTACACTACCCTGGTAAGCTACCGCGCATGCGTCGAAGTCTCATCGAGCATGCGCGGGCTTACCGGAGAACAGGTAAGCTTGTAGCCTCGTACACACACACAGTTTTCTCGTCGGGAAACAGGCCGACGAGAATCCCGACGAGAAAATAGAGAGCAGGTTCTCTATTTTTCTCGTCGAGATTCCCAGCAGTTTTCTCGTTCGAGATTCCCAGCCTAATGCCCTGTACACACGATCGTTTTTTCCGATGAAAAAAGTCAGATGGACTTTTTTCATCGGAAAAAACGATCGTGTGTGGGTCCCATCGGACTTTTTTTCATTGGTGTAAAAAAATAGAACATGTTTTAAATTTTTCCGATGGAAAAAAAACGATAGGAAATTCCGATCGTCTGTGTGGAACTCCAACGGAAAAAAAACCCACGCATGCTCGGAATCAAGTCGACGCATGCTCAAAAGCATTGAACTTTTTCTCGGGTCGTCGGAGTGTTTTACGTCACCGCGTTTTGGACGGTCGGAATTTTGTCTGATGGTGTGTAGGCAAGACTGATGGAAGTCAGCTTCGTCGGAATTCCGATGGAAAATTCCATCGGATTTTATTCCATCGGAAATCCGATCGTGTGTAAAGGGCATAAGAATTGGCCATTGGATGATTCAAGCGCTACATTTAAAACCAGTGAAGGGGAGGATTTATAGTGGCATGTAAGGGGAATCCGAAACTCAGTGTTTCTTCAGGGCCTCCAGGGTGGAGGAGAGAGCGGAGTACACGGGTGATGGAGTTTCCTAGAAAAGCGATAATCTTGTCTCCTCTGGCTGTGTGTGTGACGGCTGTCAGGGATGATGTGTACTCTACATGTTGACTGTTGACTGCTAGATGGCAGGAAAAAGTATAGTATTTTACATCACCTGCTAATTGTGACCTCTGACCTTTGCTCACGTTCAGCCGAAGGTTTGCTGACAATTTAAACATTGTATGGTGGGTATACAGTATGTATGAAAGATTTTAATTACCATCCCCTTTATACATTTGGCTTTTTTTTTTTATATTGGTGTCTAGTGATAGGGCATTAAATACCCAACTGTAATGCCGCATACACACGATCGAAAATTCCGACAAGAAAACCGTGGATTTTTTCTGACGGAATGTTGGCTCAAACTTGTCTTGCAGACACACGGTCACACAAATCTTGTCTGAAATTCCGACCGTCAAGAACGCGGTGATGTACAAGACGTACGACGAGCCGAGATCAATAAAGTTCAATAGGCAGTTCTGCTCTTCTGCTTGATGCTGAGCATGCGTGTTTTTTTGCGCATCGGAATTGCATACAGACGAGCAGATTTTCCGTCGGAAAAATAGAGAACCTGCTCTCAATCTTTTGTTTGGCGGAAATTCCGACAGAAAAAGTCCCATGGAGCCTACACACAGTCGAAATTTCCGACAAAAAGCTCACATCGGACTTTTCTTGTCGGAATTTCCGATTGTGTGTACGCGGCATAAGGCCCAGTTCACACCAAAATGCGGTGCGGGGAAGGCATGTTCCTTGCATGTTTCCCACACCACAGGTGAATGCACTGCCCTTGTGATCTGAATGCGGGTGCCGGTGTATTGTTAATGTATTGTTAATGGCATCCCAAATGTAGTTTGCAAATGCAGAGCATTTGCAGGCAACAAATTGCATGGTACGGTAGTACCATGCAGCTTCAGGGCTGCTGTTAGAAACCACGGGGCCCCGAACAGCCAACCTGACAGCCCCCCCCTCAAAAAAACATGCTATTATATAATATATTATATATAAAACATATGCTACTATGCTTCAGTTATGAATGAACACAGTGACTGATCAGTACTGAAGGGTATGGAATGGAAGGGGCTAGTAGATGTGACATATTTATTGGACCCTTTCTCCACTCTCCATTCTGAAGGATCCTATTGTGTCCTTCAGCTTCCGGTGGGAAGGAGAGGAGGTAATCCAGCAACATGGTGGAGGGTGGGGGCACACAGGGGGGCCTCGGCAGCAGGGAGAAATGTTTGGTGCACAGGGAGGGCGATTGGTACAGCAGGGGGGAAATTACTGGAACCAATCCCCTGTATGGCTCTCTCTGCAGCAGCTGAAAGCTGGCTTCTTCTCCTCTGCCTCCTGCCAGATTTCAGCTGCTGCAGGGAGAGCCATACAGGGGATCGGTTCCAGTAATTGTCACCCACCCCCCTCTCTGCTTATCACCTACCCTGCCCACATCCAATTCACCCAGCTGCCTGGGCACCCCTGCTGGCATGGGCTCCATAAAGAAGGACTAGTGGTACCCTCTTATGCCGCGTACACACGACTGCTTTTAAGGTCATTGAAAAAAACTGCATTTTTCTCGACGTGATTCTTCTCAAGCCTGCCTTGCCTACACATTATCGTGGAAAAAAATGCTCGAGTAAAGCGCGGTGACGTACAACACGTACGACGGCACTATAAAGGGGAAGTTCCATTCGGATGGCGCCACCCTTAATGTTAGTAAAGTTTGTTGAGAGACGATTCGCGCTTTTCAGCCTCGTGCTTTTCAGTCCATTACAGCGTGACGAATGTGCTATCTCCATTACAAACACTAGTTTTACCAGAACGAGCACTCCCTTCTCATACTTGATTCTGAGCATGCGCATTTTTTTTCACATCGTTAAAGCCCACACACGGCCGTTTTTCATGACGAGAAAAACGACGAGGTGAAAAACGACTTGAAATATTAGAGCATGTTCCAATTTTTTCATGGCCGTTTTTCACGTCGTGAAAAATGCTCTGAAGCCCACACACGATCATTTTTAATGACCATTTAAAAAAATGTAATTTTTCTCGTCATTAAAAACGGTCGTGTGTACGCGGCATTAGTCATGGCCCTGCGTGGCTTGGTGCATTGTGTTCTGAAAAGGTAGTGCTTTGGGTGGGCTTTCAAAACAGGAGAAAAACGCACGCTCTGGTGTGAACCGGCACTAATACTTATAGGTAGATAATAAACATGTCAATAATAACTGTAAGGCCTCGTACACACGCCTGGTTTTCTTGTCAAGAAACGACAAGAAAACTGGTGGCAGAGCTTTCTTGCCGAGAAAACCGGCCGTGTGTACGAGGCTTTCAGGTTTCTCGTCAGGAAAACTGGCCAGAATCTCGACGAGAAAAATAGAGAACCTGCTCTCTATTTTCTCGTCGGGATTCTCGTCGGCTTGTTTCCTGACGAGAAACCCGAGAGTGTGTACGCTTACCTGTCGCCGTGGAAACCCATGCATGCTCGAAATGACTTTGACGCACGTAGCTTACTAGGCATAGGTAGGGTGTAGCAAGATGGCGGCGACGGCATCGAATGTGACGAGCGCACGCTCGTCGTAGTCGATGACGTCACCGCGTTCGTGCCATTCAAAAGAATGGCGGTTCTTTTGAATTGTACGCGTGTACACTCGGCCGGGACAAGATTCTTGTTCAAGAATCTCGTCAGGAAAAACGTGTTTTTTCCTGACAAGATTCTCGGCCGTGTGTACGAGGCTTTAGGCTCAGCTCACACTAGGACGACCTGTCAGGCGACTTAGTCCCCTAACTAGTCACGTCCCATTTAGTGCAATGGAACTGTACTAATCGAAGTGACTCAAGTCGCTCCGACTTAGAAAGAGTTTCCTACATGACTTGAGGGGGGCGATTTGCATTGACTTCTATTAAAGAAGTCGTTTGCAAGCCGCGATGCAGTCGCGCTGTGCGGTGTGGCTTCAAAGTTGGGGGACTTTAAAACCTTTCTAGTGTGAATCGAGACTAATACTTATATGTACTGTATATAATAATAGTAAGGCCCCATTCACACCCATGCGTTGCGGTAACACTCACAGAAATGCAAGTTTTTTTGCTTGCATTCTGGAAACCCGCAATGTGCTTGTGGTGCCATTATTTGTTAATGGCACCCCAAATGTGGCTAGCAGATGCATGATTTATCATTCGAGAATCTTGACAAAATGCACAGAAAAAAGATGACAAAAAGCTCGATGCTCGAAACGGTGCGGGAGCTTTTGTCATGCATAGGGCAGGCAGCCCATTTAAGTGATTAGGCTGCCCTATACTGGACAAAACAGTACATGAGGAAATGAGAGTTCTTTCTACGCCTAGTGTAAATGTGGCCCAATACTTATATGTAAATATGTAAATAATAACTGTCAGAAGTTATGAATACTGTAGCTGCTGACTGTTAACAAACAGGTACTTATCAGCCCATGGACTTCAGTGCTGTCCTCCCCAAGGCCGATTCTTTGTTGAGTTTCGGATACTCAGGAGTCGCCATCTTGGATGTGGGAGCTGGCTGTGATTTTCTGATATCCCACTACCAGCTCTATACTGCTCATGCGTGAGATCACGTACCATGGTCCTGCAGCTTACTGGGATTGGTGATGTGTTGCAGAAGGCTGCAGGCATGGGGAGGGAGGGCTAAACCATCATAATCCTTACGTGGGTGAGGATTGAGGAAGTAGGAGAGGGCACCTTTCAAAAAAAGGTACTCTCTGAAAAAAAAAAAAATGCAAATCTGTTAGAGGAGGTTAAAAGCTTTGGACAATATTTAAGGAAGCTGCTGACCTGAACCAGGAAACAGTGTTGTCATCGGCATGGCTATATGGGATTGTGGTGCTTCCCAACCTTCATTAACCCACACGCAGGTGAATTCCTATCAAATTCTGGAATCCGCAACTTATCTATTCTAAAAAAAAAAAATGTATCCAACAAAAAACTTTTATTGGTGACATACATACAGCCCAAATCAACAATAAGGTGTTATACACATAGCAAAATCAAGTCAAATTATTAACCAACATTAAGACCAAGAAGCCTATCCATGACCAAGTCTAATGGGGCAAGCCCGGTTACAGCTAGCCATGGGTCCCAGAGTTTTTCATTCTTGACCCCCTATGCTGATAAATAATCTTTTCCATCCTAATTGAACCTACCGCAGTAACCCATTCTCTAACTGTGGGAGGGCTCTCCGACTTCCAATGCAACAGTATTAGTTTGCGAGCCAGAAATAAGTCCCGAACAATAGCCTCTCTGGTCATTCCAGTTCATCTAATAAGTTTAGCAAGCAGAATTTAGGTTCCAAAGGGAGTGATACTTGAAATATCCTGTTCAGAGTGTCCACCACCTCCCTCCAATATGGATGCAGTTTTGGGCACCTCCACAGTAGGCAAATCAAATCACCGTGGTCTTGTTTACACCTAGTGCACATCGGAGTAGATAATAGTCCCATAATGTGTAGGCTATGAGGGGTAGAGTACACCCTCAAAAGGATATATAACTGTGTCAGTCTCTGAGACACATTCAAGGAACAAGTAGTTACGGCTTGGAGAGCCTCCTCTCATTGGTCCTCATTAAGCTGACCCACATCACTCTCCCGCTAAAACTCGTTGCGGATGTTTTTCCAGAAATATCTGGAGTAGCATGGCATAGCATTGTGATATGATACCTTTAGAACAGGGGTCTCAAACTGGCGGCCCTCCAGCTGTTGCAAAACTACAAGTCCCATCATGCCTCTGCCTGTGGGAGTCATGCTTGTAACCATCAGCCTTGCAATGCCTCATGGGACTTGTAGTTTCACAACAGCTGGAGGGCCACCAGTTTGAGACCCCTGCTTTAGAAGTTATAGCCTCTTTAACCAAGTTAAATAAGGGTGTTGGAGATACAGACCGTCTGCAGCTCCTCTAGTGTAAATGGGGAGTCTAGATCCCTCCGTTGAGCGGTTGTACCCATCTAAATTGTTACATCTTGCCATCCTTGATCCGTTTCTCATGGTCCACACATTTGCAGTAGCATCCCATAGACTTCCCCCCAAAGAGTCTTCTACATTGGGAGAAAGCCTCACAGAAGTCTAGAGTTTCTAGGATAAAGGGAGGAGGAAAAGTTAGGCTGGCATGATGTAAATTTTGTGTTGGGTATATCTTTTAAAGTTCACTGTGATCATTTTTTTTTTACTTCACAGATTAATTAACTCTGCCACTTTCTTCTTCTTTTGCAGCAAGATGCGAGAATATATACGACTCCGATATAGTGTTTGTCATTGATGGGTCTTCTAGTATCGGAAGGGCGAATTTCCGAATGATCAAGACGTTTATGGAAGGGTTGGTGATTCCTTTTGCAAATGTGGTCGGCCAGGACAAAGTACGCTTCGGTGTGGTGCAATACAGTGATGACCCAAGGTGAGTTTTCCAATTTAAAATTGTCAGCGGCCATTGAGATTTTCAGCAGTGCACTGGTCCCAACCAACAGCTTGTGAGTTAAGCCCCGTACACACGGTCTGACTTTTTGCCAACAAACTTCAAAATGAGCAAGTTTGACAAAAAATCCGACCGTGTGTACGCTCCATCGAACAAACTTTTTTGGTTTTCATCGGACAAAAGTTCGGTCTGCAAACGGACAAACTTTTCGCCAACAAAAGTCAGATGGAGCAAAGTCCGGCCGTGTGTACAGAAATCCATCGGACTTTTGTCCGATGGACAAATAAGCATGCCCAGAACCAATGTTAAAATCAACCAACAATAGCAGAAGTTGACCAAAGGGTGGCGGTAAAGAGCAGAAAAACCACGTGATGTTGGAAAAGTTTTGGGAAAGTTTGCAGAAAAGTCCTGCCGTGTGTATGCTATGAGTGTGCCTGGCCAACTCCCTTCGGACAAAAATCCACGGAAAAGTTTGTTTGAAGTTCGACCGTGTGTACGAGACTTTACATTGCACCTCCTAGGTCTAATGTTGTTCTTTCAGCAGTAAAGTGGTTATGCCAGCCATACATGCAAAGACCAGGCCACCCAAGCCAGCCCTGGCTCAGTCTCAGGCAGACAGATTTTTTATAGATCTTGAAATAAGATTGTATAGATAGACCTGCACATTCTGGCCATATATTATCTCTGCTAAACTTTATTGAGAACACCCATTAAACATTCACAGTGATGAAGGACAAAGCAAGTGAACCCTTATGCCACGTACACACGATCGAAAAATCAGACAAGAAAACCATGGATTTTTTTCCGACGGAATCTTGGCTCAAACTTGTTTTGCATACACACTGTCACACCAAATTCCGACCGTCAAGAACGCCGTGACGTACAACACTACAACGAGAAAAATTAAGTTTAATGATTCCGAGCATGCGTCAAACTGATTCTGAGCATGCATGTTTTTTTGCGTGTCGGAATTGCATACAGACGATTGGAATTTCTGATAGGAACTTTTTCCGTCGGAAAAATAGAGAACCTGCTCTCAATCTTTTGTTGTCGGAAATTCAGACAGCAAAAGTCCGATGGAGTATACACACGGTTGGAATTTCCGACCAAAAGCTCACATCGGACTTTTCTTGTCGGAATTTCCGATCGTGTGTACGCGGCATTAGAGTTAATAGCTGGTCAAACCTCCTTTTGCAGCAATGACTTCAAGCGAGCACTTGAATTTTTGACCATTTCTCTTTACATACATACTTCAGCTCAAACACATTTGTAGTATGTCTGGTGTGAAAGGCTCTCTTGGGGTCATTCCACAGCATCTCTATGGGGTTGAGGTCTGGACTCTGACTGGGCCACTAAAAAAGGCCCACTTTCTTTTTCTGAAGCCAGTCTGTGGTGGATTTACTTAGATGGGTCATTGTTCTGCTGCATCACCCAACTCCTACTAAGCTTCAGCTGGAGGACAGCCACTCTGACATTATCCTGTTAGGATATTTTGTTAAACTTGGGAATTCATTTACCTAGATAATGGCAAGTGGTCCAGGCCCTGAGGTAGTAAGGGGCAAACCCAAATCATGATGTTCCCTCCATCTTATTTCACAGTTGGGATGACGTTTTGATGTTGGTAAGCTGTGCCCTTTTTGTCCAATACATAGTGCTACATTCTTTCTCAACAATTGAACTTTTGTTTTATTCATCCACAAAACATTTTCCCAGTAGAATAGTGGCTTGTCAAGGTGCTCTTTGGCAAACTTCAGGCGTGCTGCAATTTTTTTTTGGAGAGCAGCGGCTTCCTCTGTGGTGTTTTACCATGGACACCTTGCCTGTTCACCAACTTATGTATGATAGACTCATGCACAAGGGATGTCTGCTAGTTCCGGGGATGTCTTCAAGCCTTTAGCTGTTACTTACTTCTTTACCTCATTCAGGATTCTACAATGAGTCATCTTGGCTGGGCTCCTACTTCTAGGAAGAGTAGCCACAGACTCAGTACTAAACTGTCTATATTTATTGAGAATTTGTTTAACTCTTGACTGATGGATGCCTAAACACTTTAAGAATGCTTTGTATCCCTTTCCACCCTTATGCAGATCAACTACGCTTGATCATATGTCTTCAGAGAGCTACTTTTTGCGAGGCATGGGTTACATCAGCTGATGCTTCTTATGAACAGCAATCTTAAATTGTTTGAGTGTTTTTTTTTTTGTTTTTTTATCAAAGTAGCTATAAACTACACCTCCAAACTAATTTCATTAATTTGACTCCAGGTGTGCAAACTACTGACTCTCATTAGTTTTCATTGAAGTGTAGCGGGTATGTACTTTCCCGGGTGTAAATTTGAACTTGACAGAGACATTGGAGATGTGTAATTCCCTGCAGCCCAGCAGGTGGCGCTGTCGCCCTGGGCTGGGGTTGAATCATTGCTGTGTGTCGTGCCTCCTTTTTGTCCTCCCTCGGCAGTGGTATGGTGGGGCGGGGAACCCGCCGTGCTTGCTGGGAGAGGGTATAAAGGGGCCGGCCATCTTTGTCACGGGGGAGTCCAAGGCACCTTCAGCCTGTGGACGGTGGTTCGTGTCGGTTCTCTAGGCGGGCCTAGGCCTAGAGGACAGCCGGAGGTCGTGTTCCATCCCAGGCACCTTTAGCCTGGGGTGAGGTACTCGGATGGAGGTCTAGAGCTCAGTGCCCAACACTGAGTTCCGCAAGGGAAGGAGATCCTAGGGAACCCCGGGAGTGGGTACCCGAATCCGGAAGGCGTAATGGACGGGGGGAGCTCCTCAGTCGAAGACCTGGTGCAGCATATTGCCAGTGACGGGTGAGCCTCTCATCGGAGACCGCCTGGAAGGAGATTCCCCCCCCCCCGCTCGGAGACCGCAGCCCACTTTCAGGGAGGAAAGTGGAGAACACATTGTGTCTGGGCCTACTCTCATCCACACCTCCTTTCCTGTTCTGTTTCTACCAAGGGAGTTCAACTGATTGTGTTCATTCAAGAAGAATAAAGAAGTGTTGAACTTTAATGGTGTGGGGCTCATTTCCTGACAGACATTGTTCAAGGTAACTCTCGGTGGAGGCTCCAGGTGCACAACACTGACCCGAAGGTAAAAGAACTTTGCTTATATCACACTGACACCTGTGGTGAAAGCCAGGCGTGGTGTCCCCGCTCCCTTCCCCTCTGAAAGGTACCCCTAGACAAGCGACAGACGAGCTGAAGAAAGAGAGGGGAGTGAGGAGGGCGCTACAGAAGTAATTAGTCTATGGGATTTTTTAATTGATGTGTTCAATAAAAACATGAGAAATTAGAATTGTTTGTGTGTTATCAGCTTAAGCACAATGTGTTTGTCTATTATTGTGACTTACATGAGGATCAGATCACAGTTTATGGCAAATCACTGCAAAAAAACAGTTAATTTCAAATGTTTTACATAATTTTTGCCAATATATATATATATATAGTACAGATATGACAGGTCCACTTTACCTTAACTTTTTCATGATAAGTTGGATGGATTTTTTTCTTCCTCTAGAACAGAGTTTGAATTTTCCCGATACCGAAATGGAACTGAGGTGATCCAGGCCATCAGAAACCTGGGCTACAAGGGTGGAAACACGCGGACTGGAGCAGGCTTGAGATACGCTGCAGACAACTTCTTTGGTCTTGGCACTATTCGGCCCAATATTCCTAAGGTACCAACATTAAGACACAGCAGAATTAAAAAAACCAAAATAGCTAATGGAAACTGGAACAGAAAGAGATTTGTTGGCCACAGAAACTGCAAATCCTTTACTTGTTGGTTTACTTGGGATGGGTAACTGCTAGCAATATAAGTCACTTCTATTGGCTGCGTACAGGGTGAAGGTGGGGTGTTGAGAATGACGAAAACCAAACAAGTTGAAGGGTTAAAAGCTTTTTATGTTTTTATTTTTGTCTGTGTCCCTATGGGGCAAAATCTCCATTACTTCCTGTCTTGCTGATTGCTTTAAGTAAGCAAGCATTAATAAAACGCACAAAGAAGCCCCGCCTGGAATTCTTTCTTTCTGATGCATTTCTCTGAAATGCATCAGTCAAGGAGGTTTTTAGCTGTAGCCTCTTTGTGCATGTTGTCTGGAACAATAAAGATTTATTGAAATGCTAAGGTCATTGGTGTGTGAGTGGTACTTTTACTGGGAAATACATGTAAGGAGTGTTGAGAAAACTCCATCCAATGCCAGCACCTGAGTTCCAGAAACCATAGGATTCTGTGGGATTTCTGGGGAGTGGCCCATTCTGCTAAGAATAAAATTTGACAGACATTTTAAAGGCTAAGTTCAACTTTTACATAAACTGGCCCATGTAGACAAGGCCCCCAGTAGTTTAAAATGCAGTTTGCCATTTGTAAAGAGCATTGTTTAATGCAAATGCCAAAGCTGTTGACCTTTTCTGGCACCCATGAAGTCCGGTCAAAATACTTCCATGTATACTTTCCAATGTCCTGGCTTATTTCCAAGACATGACAGTCATTGGGCACTCAACTCCATTATCACAGGAGCGAGCGCTCTTCCTGATTCAGAAGCTGTACATTCCCAGCAGGATTCCCAGAAGGATTCTCGCACTGCTGTAGCCCCTTTCCATCTCATACTGTGGACTACAGCAAAATGGCCACCACGCCACTTTAGTTGTCCTCAAAGTAGAAGGCTTAGTGGCCATTTTGTTATGGCCCACATGTCCTAGAAATAAGCCAGGAAGTAGGAATGTAAACATTGGGAGTATTTTGGCAAGGCTTCACGAGGGACACAAAGGGCCTACAGGTATGGTATTTGCATTAAACAATATTTTTACAAATTGGCACAGTGTATTGTAAACTACTGAAGACCCCTTGTCTGCACGGGCCAGTTAATGTAAAATGTGAACTTACCCTTGTCTTTTTCCAGTCTGATGTGTTGTTATTTCTCTTTGCCTTCACATTGTAGAGTTTCCCTCTCACTTGCTGTCTAAGTGGACCTCATCACTAAGAAAGGAATTTTTTTTTTTTTTTTAGATTTTAGTAAGATATAATTTGTATATGTTTATATTGATAAAAAAGATCTCCTGCTTGTTTATTATGACAGATAATATGTACATGGGCTGTGTGTATGTTTTGTATTGTTTTTAACTGTAAAGCAAAAATCAATAATAAAAAGATATCTGATTTAAAAAAATTATTAATTATTTTAAAAAATAAAAGAAAGGAAATGAAGGAAATCTTCTCCGACAGGGACACAGACATGATGAAGGCCTAAGCCTTCTACACCCTACGAAGCAACAAGATGTTTAGGGTGAAGTTCCACTTTATATGGTGGTCTTGGGCTCCATGTCACTTCTTCCCACAATAGTGTCTCTTCTCTGGTGTTATTTTTTGAGTGCTATAGAATATTCATCTCTGTTAAATAATCTCTGAAACTATATTTTTGGCTTTCTAGATTGCAGTTTTGATCACGGATGGAAAGTCCCAGGATGATGTAGATCAGCCTTCTCAAAGACTAAAGAACCAAGATATCAAAATATTTGCTGTTGGTGAGTCCTTTATCTGGTCTTAGTTGAATCTACAGTGCTGAGAAGTCTTAAACTGGCCATAGATGGAGTGATTTTCTTTTCTGCAACCACACTCAGTGTTGATGGGGGAATCCCTCCCGATGGGGAGAACACAGTGATTACTTCTAGTGGCTATAATAGCCGCTAGCAATAAATCGCAATAAATAAATGTAAAATCTGACAGGCTGGTTGTACCCAAGTTGATCGATCGATCAACTTGGCTACATTTAGTCTGCCCATACATGGTTTGAATCTCAACCTGGTCCCTGCTGAACCGCCCAAGATTCAAACCATCTATGGCCAGCTTTAGGGTCAAAACTGACTTGCTGTTCTGAACTCACACATTGTCTCTCTGCACTTGAGTGCACATAAAAGTATCAAATAAAAACCATATATCTGTAATTAAAGGCTATTTCCACCATTTGCACGATGTTACATATTACACCTATGTCATTCATTCAAAGAGATCAGAATAAACTACAAGTCCCATCTTCCACTATGGCAGATGGACTTGTAGTTCTCAATGGAACATGGATGCGATAATTACCACACTTATTGTCCATTGACACTTTCTCCAGCTCAAGTCAATATGAAAAAGGGGGAAAAAGAGACTGCTACAGCTGCTCAAACACCTCCATCCCTATAAGAACCGAAACAGAAGAAAAACGCCCTGGGACTTTGTGTGATGTGGAAGAGATAGGCACATGTAAACAAGGAAAAATTGTGATGTGATCTATTTTATTTGTAACAGACATAGCTGTACACCAAAGAAGGAGACAACAATAAGTGTGTGTCGCCAGGCATAATAGCCATGATGTACAGCAAAAGTACAGAACATAGATAAAAAACAACGATACATCCATATGACAATGATAAAAATTGATGTACAGGTGGACCAGTACAATTGATTGCACACAATGTAAAAAATGAATGAACTTATGTGAGGTACATATGATGTTGGCATATATAGTGAGTCAGGTGCAGTGGCACGGATACTCGATAAATCAGATGGATGGGGCATCAGGTAAGCCCTACGCGTTTCGCGAGCTCTACTCGCTTCCTCAGGGGCAGATGCACAATCATCATAAGTCAATATGGACATAGAGCTGGAATTAAAGGTTGCAGGAACCAGAAACCACTCATCATGGGTGCAATGCTTTGAAGGTGCCAATGAAAAAAAAATATTACATGCACACCTTTTTTCCAACAAATATATGTGCATTGATAAAAAAAAATTCGCAAGAGTGGACTTAACGTAAGTGGAATGTAAACGACTTTAGGAAAGTGAAAAGTGCTGGCTGTTTCCCACTGGGAATAATTCACTGCCTTTCTTACTCTCCCTGACACCCATCACTTAGACCCGAAATGTGGGGAAATCTCCATTATTGGGCACACCACCAGCAATACAATCTGAACAGTGGTTCTTCTAACCCTTCCTTCTTTTCCACTCACTATATCAGGGATATGCAATTAGCGGACCTCCAGCTGTTGCAAAACTACAAGTCCCATCTGGCTATGGATGTCATGCTTGTGACTGTCAGAGTCTTGCTATGCCTCATGGGATTTGTAGTTCTGCAACAGCTGGGGGTCCGCTAATTGCATATCCCTGCACTATATGATCTGCCGGACATCCACCATATAGACAGGAAGTAAAGAAATCTGAGCACAGACACAGACAGCACAAAAAAAAAATGGCTAAGAATCTAATTCTAATCTTTCCTACCCTGTCGAAAGAAAGTTTCGCTTAAATTTGTGGTCCTTACTTAGTATTGGAAAATTTAGTTAGTGGTTTCGGGTACAGTATATGTCTCAAAGGTGTATGGTGTACCTTGGAACTTCCTGTCTCTGGTGCCAAAGATACATTTAACAGTTGAGTTTGCTCCATTCTCTGCCTTCATAAATACTGTATTTCACTGGTTAGGTTAGTTACCATTTTTTATCAGTTTTTTTATTCTTTTTTTTTTGTGTTAGCTTTTTTATTTGTATTTATTTGTATTTTATTTTAATACACTGTTAAAAAATCTTTTTAAACCCAGTCATGCTGTGTGGGCCAGTATTGATGGCATTTTTTGGACTGGTGTGATATGTTGGAGCTAAATTGTTTTTACAGTCTGGCTCTGCCTGGTGAAGGTACTGCGCAATACTTTATGGCAGGGATATGCAATTAGCGGACCTCCAGCTGTTGCCAAACTACAAGTCCCATGAGGCATAGCGAGATTCTGACAGCAGCAAGCATGACACCCGGAGGCAGAGGCATGATGGGACTTGTAGTTTTGCAACAGCTGGAGGTCCGCTAATTGCATATCCCTGCTTTATGGGAAACACTAGAGGATAGCTAGAACCACTTTGTTTTTTTTGTTGGAACATGTAAGATTTAGGTGATAGATTTGACCCCTCATCAATTCTTGGTTGAAGAAGGTCAATCAAATTTATACGAGGCACAATGGCTCTGGTGAGGCTATTTTCAGCAAAAAAAAGGGATCCCCTTAAAGGGCTTGTAAACCCTCAAGGTTTTTCACCTTAAAGCATTCTATGCATTAAGGTGAAAAACCTTCTGTAGTGCAGCACCGCCCCCCCCCCCAGAGCCCCCCTTTTACTTGACTGAATCCGATTTTTCCAGCGACGAGAACGAGCCCAGCAGCTCCAGCCGCTGTCTTGGGTCCTTATTGGACAGATTGATAGCAGCAGGAGCCATTGGCTCCCCCTGCTGTCAATCAAATCCAGTGACAAGGGGGGCGGGGCCGAGTCCCGCCATCTGTGTCAATGGACGCAGCAGCAGGACTTGGGAGCGTGCCCGCACGAGTGTCCCCATGGAAAGCGTGTCTCTGAGGGGGCACTCGATGCAAGGAGGAGCCAGGAGCGCCGCTGGGGGACCCCAGAAGAGGAGGATTGGGGCCACTCTGTGCAAAACCCTTGCACAGAGGAGGTAAGTTTAACATGTTTGTTATGTAAAAAAAAACTAACCTTTACAACCCATTTAATTAGGGTAGCCAAGTTTGTAAGCCAGGTCTAATGAGAATGCCAATGATTTTCTCTGTTTGTACTTCAAATTATTAATTTTGGTGAGTTTGCCATTTTGATACCTCCTAACTACATATATAAGCCCTGAAGAAGAATATTTATAAACCCATGAAATGTGTTGGCTGTTTTATATTTCCTTGTTAAAAACCAACACAGAATAAAACATTTTTGGACTTCTAGCTCTTTGGTCTGGTGCTCCCATTAGATTTCTATACTAGATTTTTTTTTTAGCTGTCTGATGCAACAGGAAGCAAGAAAAAATAAATCCAAATTGACTTGGTCTTGGTCACCATGAAAAAGAGAGGGTGAATCTCTACAGTGAGGACACAGACAGCAATAAATACCTAACAGACATTAGAAAGAGTGATCTTTCAAACATATTTTAGAATCTAAACCCAAATGATATCTAAAAGCTAATACATTTTTGTTTAGTGTTGGATTAAATGGTGATGTCACGGTCAGTGCTTAGGCTCAGAGACCAGTGGCTATAGCAGTAGAGAAGCTCCCACTGACCAGCAGGATAAGTACACAAGCAGGTCACCCTGGAAGTTAATGCGGGCTCACCCAAGGTGCGCGGTCTAAGCACTAACTGGTATTCTCCTGATGGTGGTTTTGCTGCATGTTAGTACCAGGTCCCGGTCCTTAGGATTGCCCCACCAGGAGGTGAGCAAGCCAGGGTCCAGTAGCAGATATAGCAGGTAGGGATCAAAAGAAGCGTAGTCAGTAAACAAGCCAAGGTCAATATCGAATGGTAGTGGAGATAGGGACAGCTGCAGGTATGCAAAGGTGCAAGATATCAGCTGCAAAGAGCACAATAAACTGGCAAACAGGAAGTGCAGAGACATGGCTTAAATCAGGAAATTCACGGGAGGAGTAAAGAGTTCAAGTTCAACCAGAAACAAGAGACAAGGCAAGATTCCTGTCCAGCATCTCAGGAAGCACAGCAAGTAGAGCCACCATCAAACACCACAGAGGTTGCAGGTTTAGGTCCAGATCCTGACAGATGAGGGGTTATAACAACTGTCAGGTTTTATTGGTGTCTGTGCTCCTCTTAGGCCCCTTTCACACTGGGGCGTGGGTGGCCGTAAAGCGCCGCTGTTTTTAGTGGCGCTTTATCGTCAATTTCGCTGCGCAATTTGGCCGCTAATGGGGTGCTTTTTACCCCCCTCTGCAGAGGCGCTTTGCCGGCGGTATAGCTGCGGTGCCCCATTGATTTCAATGGGCAGGAGCGGTGGAGGAGCGATATACATACCGCTCCTTCACCGCTCCAAAGATGCTGCTAGCAGGACTTTTTTTACCGTCCTGCTAGCGCACCGCTCCAGTGTGAAAGCCCCCGTGGCTTTCACACTGGAGAGACAGCAGCGGCTGTTTCTGGACGCTTTGCAGGCGCTATTTTTAGCGTTATAGCGCCTGCAAAGCGACCCAGTGTGAAAGGGGTCTTAGAGAGCTCCACCCTTCTCCTGGTAACCACTGTCACTTTAAAGTGATGGAAAATCAGAAACACAATTAGAGAGAAATCTTCCAGTCTAGACATTGTTCTGGTGACAGCTGTCTAAGAGGGAATTTACTCTTGCTTTGGAGATATTTTCACTTCCTGTTGCATCTACACAACAGGAAGTAAAGTGAAATCTCCCTAGTGGGATGCAGACACACTTTCTGGTCACTCACTGTTGTATCTACAGGACAGGAACATGATTAAAAAAAGGGGGACCTCAGTTTTAACTATTCTCCATGGTATCCAAATCCAAAAACAAAGTTCTAGGCTTATGATGTACTTTATATTCTAGGAAAAGTTATGTTTTGTTCTTCTATTCCCCAGGAATTAAGAACGCTGACAGTCGGGAACTGACGAGGGTGGCTTCTACTCCGTCTGATGACTTTTTCTTCTATGTCAATGACTTCAAGATCCTCACCACTCTGCTGCCTCTGGTGTCACGGAAAGTCTGTGTGACCACTGGGGGAACCTACCTGCCTGCAGATGGTAAGTCTCTTTCCTGTCCGAGCTTCCAACTGTCAATGGCTTCCACAGCATACCCTCCAGTGACCCATTGGCTGGGTGTGTTGGGAGTTGTAGCTCCTCAATACCTGCAGGGTTTATTCTGGCTTTGTTCCTTTCCAGATAAAAGCGGTTTTCCACTTAAAAAAACAAATCCCTGCTTAATGTGTCATCGGGACAGAAATTGATGGTAAATTCAAAAATTTATAGTAGGCACTGGAACAGAAGGTAAAGGGAATTCTCCCGATAGGGACACTTGTTCTGATGAGAACTGTTTAAGGCAATTCCCCTTATTTGGCTAAAAGTTTGTGTCACTTTCTGTTGTGTCCTTGGGGAAGGAACTATTCCATGTTTTATGGATACAAGTGGAAAACTCCTTTAAATATGTTCACACAATTAGAAAGCAGTTCAATGTGACACGAGTGAGATCACAGACCCATCAATCTAAGTCTGTCCCTTTGTGTTCATTCTCAGCCGCTTACACAGGACCTTCCAACCTGGTTTTCTCTGGCGAGACAACAGACTCCCTGAGGATACAATGGACAGCGGCCACTGGACCTGTCACCGGTTACAAAATTGTCTATGGTCCTCTGACGGGTCAAGGGCAGCAGATCCCACTGGAGCTGAGAGAGGTATGTGTTCTTTCTGCTTGGGCAAACTATTATGGGCTCCGAGCAATAATAACCATTTCATGGGTCCTCTTCCATGTATGTATAGGGATACCCCCAGCTAAGAGGGTTGCTGGTATATTTTTGGGCCCTGTAGTGCACCACTGTCAACCCCTGGCAATCGGCTCTACCCTCCCTTGGCACAGTTAGTAGGGGATGATAGGATTGTGTGGCCTGCAACTCACGGTGACACAATCCTATGGCAAAAACACACAGCAATAAATCACTATTATATTTAACCGGCACTTCTGCTAAGTAAATGACACCAACACCAGTATACTTGACCCTTATGTATTTACTCGAATTAGTGAATAAGCAAAGGAACAACAGTGTACATGTCATGTGCAGAGCCCTGCAATAAAACAGTATTTAAATGAGCAGACAGTATACAGTATATTTGTAACCCACAATGTCCCCGCTGCAGCTATTCTCCCTCGTGGAGAAGATGGCGCCCCGCAATGTCTACGCTACCCAGTCAGGCCTGACTGAACTAAGTGAAAGTCTTGCAGAGAAATCTTCGCTAGCAAACGGTGGTGCACTTTGAAGAACAAATTGTAATCCACAAGGGTAACAGGGAAACTGTATCTGCCTCTGAGCAGGTGCTCTCTCACCCAACCGGACCAGTCCGTGTCCGTTTCTTCCGCTGCTGTGTCTAGGTACACAAGTCTCTCCACATCCGGGTCTTCGGTCCTCCTGGCAGCGATGGAGCAACAATGGAGGGACGTCCCTCAGGTTCCTCGGAGAGAGCGGAAGGCTCTTTGGAGAAGGGCCCATGCTTTGGGCCTAACGTCACAGCAAACTCAGACAGGAGTTCCACTTGCTGGGCGGGCGGTGTCCAAAGAGAAAGATTTCCGCTCCGCCTTCTCTTATAAAGTCCACCCCAGCAGTCCCTGCGCGGGGCAATGCATCCTGGGTGTCCCAATGTCTACTGGTAATGTAGTCTCTGCGGAGTTGAAGAGCAATACCCCGCTACATATGCTTGTGCTTTATCACACAATTAACCACTTAAGCCCCGGACCATATTGCTGCTTAATGACCAGGCCACTTTTTGCGATTCGGGACTGCGTCGCTTTAACTGACAATTGCGCGGTCGTGCGACGTGGCTCCCAAACAAATTTAACGTCCTTTTTTTCCCCACAAATATAGCTTTCTTTTGGTGGTATTTGATCACCTCTGCTGTTTTTATTTTTTGCGCTATAAACAAACAATTTTGAAAAAAATTCAATATTTTTTACTTTTTGCTATAATAAATATCCCCCAAAAAATATAAAATAAAAAAAAAAATTTCCTCAGTTTAGGCCGATACGTATTCTTCTACATATTTTTGGTAAAAAAAATCGCAATAAGCGTTTATTGATCGGTTTACACAAAAGTTATAGCTTCTACAAAATAGGGGACTGTTTTATGGCATTTTTATTAATATATATTTTTTTACTAGTTATGGCGGAGATCAGTGATTTTTATCATGACTGCGACATTATGGCGGACACATCAGACACTTTTGACACTATTTTGGGACCATTGTCATTTTTACAACGATCAGTGCTATAAAAATGCACTGATTACTGTAAAATGACACTGGCAGTGAATGGGTTAACCACTAGGTGGCGCTGTAGGGGTTAAGTGTGCCCTAGTGAGTGATTCTTACTGTGAGGGGGCGTGGCTACATGTGACAAGTCACTGATGACCGTTCCCGATCACGGGGAACGGTCATCAGTGACAGTGTCACTAGGCAGAATAGAGAATTGCCTTGTTTACAAAGGTATTCCCCTGTTCTGCTCTTGCCGACGCAATTGCTGGACTCCCGGGAACATCGAATTCCCGGGACCCGCGGCCGCACTCGCAAGGCACTCGGCGCACGCTGGGTGGCAGATTTAAAGGGACGTACCTGTACGCCAATCTGCCTGCCCGTGCCATTCTGCCAACGTACATTGGCGTGCGGCGGTCGGCAAGTGGTTAAGCAGTCATGTTTTAAAGGAGAAGTAGGGCCAAAGCTAAGTGCACTCTTTGACCATTTTTCAGTTGACAGTGGGGTAAAGCTCACTGTTGGCTTACATCACAGAGCCAGTCCAGACTCTGGAGGGATCCTGACTTTAATGTCAGTATCCACCCAGAACCCTGACCGGCAGCTGGCTCAGCCTCTCAGCGCAAGATCACCCTACTGTAGTGCTATGGCATTCCATTACAATATTTGTGCTGCAGGCAGCACATCGTTTTTTAATTTGTCCCCCTGCAAAATCCCACAAATACTTGTTGATCGAGCCAGTGAAGTCCACCTAATTGAGCTTTCTGTTATGCGGTGGCAACATTGCTGCCCTGCTTCTGAATTCAGAGCAGAGTTGTCACTCCCATGTAGGCAGTGCCTGCTTGCACTAAAGTGGGAGGAGAAGACTTTGAAAGGGGCGTGGCTATTAGCATTGTCACTGAAGATTCATCAGCCTATAACATGTCATTCAGCACCTGGCCACACCTAGTCCCACCCACTGCTTTCTGGATTGGCAGCACTGCCTCTATTGCTGAAACCCTCCCACTGTAAGCTGCAGTGTCTGGGAGGCGAGATTGCATCAGACACAAATGAAGGAGGATTTGGCTCATTCCTGGGAGATAAAGGACTTTTTTTGTTTAATATATGAGGATGATGCATCACTAAACTACCTTCAACCACCTTCACTACTAACTCCAATTTTGTCGAAATATTGTAAATTTGACCGTGTGCTGTCTGTGGGGTAGCCAAGATTACCTCTTTAGTTTCCAAATTGACCAGTAGTCTCTGATTTCCAAGGTCACTTCCAGTTTTTTTTTTTTGGGGGGAGGGGGGGGATTCCACAATAGACCAACTGAGTCCCTACGTACCAATTTACTTACCTGTACTATTTAACTCATACACCAATGAAGGCAAAAATGGTCAAAAATAAATAAATCAACCTCCCTGAAGCCCGTTTGGAGATCACATGACCAGCCATTTTCTTTTTGTATCCAAAATGTGAAACGATGAGAGCAATTTTTATAGTTGGTTGATTTGATATGTTTAGTCCTTTTGCAAATAAAAGTGGTTGAAATTGTAAGAACGTGTCTTGTGTATGGCTAGAATCTGAAATGCAGACCCTACTATGATGACCCTATTATATCACACCACTGCCCATATAATAATACGATTTTTTTTATCCTATAAGACAATTAGGTGATTGTGATTTCTGTCCACAGGTCAGCATAACAGCAGCACAGACAAATACCATCCTGCAAGGCCTCAGAGCCGCAACAGAGTATTCAGTTACCGTCACTGCACTATACGCTGAAAGTATTGGCCAATCTGTCTCAGGCAGAGGGAGAACATGTAAGACTGTTTAACTTTGTAAAAAAGAGATTTGCATGTAGTATACTCAAATGAGGGTAAAGAGAATGTGTCAAAACTGCCTGTTTGAGAAGCAGATATAATCCTGCAAATGCATTGGCCAGTCTCCGAATCTCAGGTTGCCTGTTGGAGTAGAGGTGTCACTTGCTGTGGTGGTGAATTTAGTAAGTGTATTAATTCTGGCCAGTCAGCAACCTAGCCCGTATTTGTGAAACTTGGCCCAACACCCTATGTGGGCCATGGCACTAGGTGGGCCATCTGCCCACGTATGCCCAGCTCTAGAGACTACTAACTGGGAAACTGATGTAAGATTTCGGCACTACAAAGTCTACTCCAGAGATTTTAAATGACAGTTTCCACCTATGTCTATTAAGCCTTTCTATGTAGAGTTTCAAATTTTGCACCTACAATTCTTATTTTGCAGCAAGCGCAGTTGGGATATCAAACTTCCGTGTGGCAGAAGCCGGCCCATCCTTCCTCAGGATAGCATGGTCCATTTCTGGAGCAGAGCCGCCAACTGGATACCGGCTGACCTATTCTACTAGAGGTGAGTATGCGGTCCCTTGTGTTACTCTATTGTGTTTTTTAAAGTCAGCTGGCAAAAGGAAGTCTTGTCACTGGCAGGATCTCCAGGTGAGAAACTTTGCAACAGTTTCCCAAAAATCATTTGCTGGAAAAAACGCTATACAGTGGGTCATGATGCTAAACATAGATTTTTCGGTTTGCACACACTTTATCCCTTGTTTATCCCTTGTTCTCCCTCCTAGTGCTTAACATAACCCTTAATGTGGTTGTATATCATTACATACTGTATACCCAGTGAAGTGACTAGCTTTGGGTGATTTACAGAGATTAATCTAATCCTCCTACATACGTTGTGCCCTTTTATCTGCAGCCCTCTCTTCTCTACATCTACCGTATATACTCGATTATAAGCTGAGTTTTTCAGCACTTTTTTTGTGCTGAAAATGCCCCCCTCGGCTTATACTCGAGTCACCTTTTTGCGCCTGATCTCCCGGACTTTGGGGACCCGGTACCGGGCGATTTTTCAAAGCCGGGCACCCCTTCCATAGACTCCCATGTTAAACGGTCATTTCTCCAGTGAATTTGGGGACCCGGTACTGGCCAGTCGTAGGTCCCCTGGATCCGAAACGTGGCACACATGTAGCCCCATTTTTCCTCTATAAGTTTGCAAAGTTTTTTGTCTGGGAAACCTACGGCCGGGGAGCACTGATTTTTCAAAGCTGGGCTCCCCTTCCATAGACTCCCATGTTAAACGTCAGTCTAGTCATGGGCACAGTGAGGCATGGGCACAGTGAGACATGGGCACAGTGAGGTATGGACACAGTGAGGCATGCACATGGACACAGTGAGGCAAAGTGAGGCACAGTGAGGCATGCAGATGGACACCCTAAGCTTATATTTGAGTCAATAAGCTTTCCCATTTTTTTGTGGTAAAATTAGGTGCCTCGGCTTATATTCTGGTCGGCTTATACTCGAGTATATACGGTATTCCAATTTCAGAATTTACACAGCCTTTTTGAGCTTCCAGGGGCACATACTGCACAGCTCAGAGCGGAGAGCTGAGTGTATTCTGAATCCAGAGTGTATAGGGACACACCTCCATCTATACAATCCCATAGGGAAACACGTGCAGATAAAGCTGTCAATCACAGACTGTGTGCTAGGGGCCCCCTGCGCCCTCCCCCCACCATCCCCCTCAAATCCCTTGGAGTCGGCACAACATGGCAGACAGAAATCCCACTCAGTGCTTTGGGTTGAGGCAAACATACACCATACAAGGATATGCTTTGCTCATTTTAAAATGTGGGGGGTTTACATCCACTTTACTAATTATAAACAAGTTATTAACATACAGTATAACGCTCACCCTCTGACACTTAACCCATAAAATGAGTTGTTAACACTTAACCCCCTCCCCAACCTGAAGTCTAACCCCTAAACTTTAACCCTGACATTAACTCAAATACTGACCTTAACACCAAACTATTCTAACTCTTAAAGCAGCCTTTCTCAACTATTTTAACGTGGTGGAACCTTTGCAATAACCTTCTGGTCTCACTGAACCCCTGCTGATAGTTTCTATATATACAGCTCACAGTAGATTAGTGTGAGGGTCAGTGGGAAGAATGCTCCATAAACTTGTGGTCACTGGGAAGACCCCCCATTTTCTTCCTTAAAAACTTAAAAGACCATTGCTGTCAGCAGTTATTTATCTGAGAGGCAGACATTTCTTATTGCTCATAGATCTATTAGCAACCTCTAGAGCACGGTTTCTCAATCAGGGTTCCATAGAACCCTAGAGTTCCTCCCGAGGTTCCTTTAGCAGTGAGCAATTTCTGTTTCTCAGACACTGTAAGTTCCCTCTGACACCATTGATCTTTTTAGCTATCTCTAAGGGGTTTATTCTTCCCAATGACCACAAGTGTAAGGAGCATTCTTCCCACTGGCCATCACACTAATGTATCATTACTTGTAGATATAGTCATTTTTAGCAGGGGTTCCCTGAGACCGGAAAGTTCATTCAAAGGGTTCCTCTGTGTTGAAAAGTTTGAGAAAGGCTGCTCAAGAGGAACCATAGAGTTCCACAGAACCCTGGTGGACAAAAGCTACCCTAAAGTAATCCCTGAAGCCTGTAGGAGAATACTTGCCTTGTCCTTCCCCAGGAACAGCCATTATGAAAGAGCTTTAAAAGTTTTAACTGGTCTAAACCAGTGGTCTCCAAACTTTCTAAACATGGGCCAGTTTACTGTCCTTCAGACTTTAGGGGGGCCGGACTGTGGCCCGTGGGAGTAGAAAATGCCCAAGCATCAGTGGGGGTAACAATGCCCCATCGTTGATATCAGTGAGAAGAATAGTGCCCCATTGTTGGTATTAGTGGGAGGAATAATGCTCTATCGTTGCTGTCAGTAAGAGGAATAATCCTCCATCATTGGTGTCGGAGTAAGGAATAGTGGCAGGATAAAGGCAAGCAAAGGGCTGTATTTGACCCGCAGACCACAGTTTGGAGACCACTGATCTGGACCAACTCCATCCAATCAGAACATTAGGCCTCCTGTATCACATACTTGTATGACGTGTTAACAGCACTTTATAATATTTCAGATAAGACCAGATAAAAGGATCTTATATGAAATTAAATTTGTATATACCTCCCTACATATGTACTTTCAAATTGAACATCTACTTTGCGTCTCTATTCCTGCCAATTCCTCCCATGGCTATTTGATAAGATGTGTCGAAACGCATCTAACCATACAGTGCAATTTGCTCAGCAAGACAGTGATATACAGCGTTCAGAAGACCTATCTGGTGTTAGGATAATGTTCTGAAGGTATCTAGGTGTTTGAATTCTAAAAATAAAATAGATTAGCGCACCTGGAAGGATGCCAGCATCAGCCTGGGACACACCTGTACATGTCTACATCTGATCCTTACATGTCTGCAGCCATAACGTATCCTTCTCCGTACCACACCCTACCGTGGCAATGTATCTCCAACAAATAAAGAATATTCAGCCCCGAGGCTATCAAAGATACAAGCTTGTGACTCACCAGCAAACACTGCTAGCACAGATCCTTTTCATTGCTCGCTGTGATGCTCAGCTGTATGATGATTGATGGGTGATGCATGACTTTCCGCTCTAACTGTGTGTCTTTTGGTGTGCAGGGGATGGCAGGGCGGCAGAGAAGACTTTGAGTGGAAGCGCACTATCAGATACTCTTAGTGACCTGAGACCTGACACCGAATACATCCTGGTGCTTTATCCGCAGTTCCAAAGGCAAACTGGTACATCTGCCACAATAAGTGGACGCACACGTAAGTATCTTACACAAGTTGGTTGAAAAAAGGACTCCCGTCCATGAGATTCAACCTCCTATGAAACCAGCATTTCAGCGATAAGGTCTGGTGGTACCCAACTAGAAGAAAATGCCAAAATGTGCTTTTCCAAGGAGGCTAAGATGGATAAAAATTACATGTCAACACAGAAATTACAGCTCTATGTATGGGAAACCAAAACAGTATGGGGGGAGGTGTTGTGACATGGTTATATTATTGCGATTTAGTCATAATAAGCATTGAAAAAAAGAACCAGAATTCCAATAACATAAAAAGAAAAATAACCAAAATCCATTCTTCCATCTGGGAACTAAGGTATTGTATAACTCATCCAAAGTGAAATTTTATTCTATGACAAATTTGCAAGGGGCTAATGCCGCGTACACACGATAGGAATTTCCGATGAAAAAAGTCAGACGCAGTGCGTTGGAGTTTTTTCATCAAGAATTACGACCGTGTGTGGGCCCCATCGGAGAAATTCAGATTAATTTCATTGAAACTTTCAAATAGAACATGTTCTATTTTTTTCTGATGAAATTCCATCGGGCTTCCGATGGAAGTTTGATCGGAAAAAGGTCCGATCGTGTGTACGGGGCATTAGGGTGATAATTGGTGTGGGACAATATAAAGGAACACCTACTGGATGAAAGAGATCAGTTTTTTGGATAAGGGGTTTCCCATAGGAGGTCTCAGGAGTGGAGAGAAGACTATTCAGTCAAAGACAGAATGGCTTCAGGTGAGCTTGTCCCAACGGCCCTCTTTTTACTTGTTATTACATTTGTATAATGCTATCAGTCATAACAGCATTGTGTGGGTTGCAAATGCAGTCATCTTGGTCAAGAAAGTTGATAGGGACCCCATCTATGGTATGGTGTCCCTTTTTGGTGGTCTGTTTGGAATGGCCTACTGTAGATTAACTGCAGTTATTTTGTGTAACTGTCCCAAGACAGTGTGTCTGGGAGACCAGCCCAAAAAAATTCGTTGGTTATTGCAGAAATTGGGTTCAAAATTTGGTGCCATCAAAAACCTTTATTTATTTTTCTAATTTCTTGTGTTATCTTTTGGTCTTTAATAAAAGGCTTCTATGGCCATAAAATCCCACATGTATGATAGGAGAACAAAAATGTTGGGTGGGACTGTTAGTATAACGATGGTTGAATTTGGGCTCCGTTTGAATTCCCCAAGTCATGGTCCAGCAGAAGGTTAAATCCCCTGGGCAACCTGTGGTCAATTTTGATTCACTGGGGAAAAAAGTCCTTACTGGCCCCACAAAAATAGTCTGAATATCTATCTGGAGCAAAATATAATGCTATCCTCTAGATCAGGGGTCTAAAAACTTTCTAAATAATGGACCATTTTGTTGTCCTTCAGACTTTTGGGGGGGCTGGACTGTGGCCAGCGGGAATGGAAATTCTCCCTTTATCAGTGGGAGTAAATATCGCCACATTTGGTATTAGGAGGCGGGAATAGTTGCCCCATCGTTGTTATCAATGGGAGGAATAGTGCCCCATTGTTAGTGTCAGTGGGAGAAATAATGCTCTATTGTTGGTGTCAATTGGCAGAATAGTGTCTTCTATCAGTGGGAGGAATAATACCCCAAGGGCCAGATAAAGGCAACCAAAGGGCCGTATCGGGCCCCCTGGCCATAGTTTGAAGACCACTGCTCTAGATATTATAAATGCATAATTTCTTTGAAAGAAAATCATCCAGTTCTTTTTTTTTTTTATATTAATTTTGCCATTACTCCCTCATGTAGTTGTGCAGTTTAATGGCTCTTAGGTCCATAACACATTTGTGATCCTGTTGCTGGCAAGTTGTACTAAAGGGCCCATTCACACTTTTGTATTGCGTTTATATGCAGTGAAACACCAGTGTTCTAGCTGCATGGAAGGAGTTCAGATTTGAAGATAGCGATTTGTTGACTTTTATTGAATTGACGTAAAATAAATATAACCTTTTTGCTTCTTTGTATCCACAGGGCGTGTAGATGGGGTGACAGATCTCAATATACAGGATGTGACATCCCAAAGCATGAGGGTCACATGGAGAGGGATCAGAGGTGCCACCGGCTACCGTATCTCCTGGGTATCTCAATCAGGTAATTTGTTTTTAGGATACCCGAAAAGTGCATATTTTTTTACCTGCACCTCCTTTCTCAGTGGTTGTTCCCCATGTACCTTGGATGGGCTCTGCTCTCTTTTTGGCTTTAGTGCCACTGCACCGATAAACTGTTTATTCCTGTGATGACCAACCCTACCCACCCCAGCCATGAAAAGCCCATTCTTCTAAAATATTGGTTCAGGTTACAAAATAATGTCTACATGTCAGGGTCACCTGTGGCCAGGTGACAGATGCACACCGTAGGGGGACAGGAGTGCACCGCGAGGTAGTGAACCCTATGGCTGGCTTCTGTGGATAGGAAACTGGGTGGTTGTGGAAAGCGGGACCAGAGGAGCACAACCGGGATCCCAACGGAAGCGAGAGCCAAGATTCCCCAGGGCGCGGAGTCTAAGACCCAGCTGGTCTTCTCCAGGGCCTCTAGTGGTGAGGATGTTACGCTGCAGGCTGGGACCAGGTCGCGGCCCCTGGAGTTTCCTAGCTCACGCCCCGTAGGATAAGGGGAAGCAGCAGCACACGATAGAGAGAACCGAATAACAAGCCGAAGGTCAGGGGCCACAAGCAGACAAGGATAACGAAGAACGAGCCGAAGGTCAAGGGTCACGAGCAGACAGGGATGGTCAGGGACAAGCCAATAACGTAACAGAGAGACAGACGTAGCACACGGCAGGCAGGAACCCAAACACACAATGCCTAACAAACACGTTGATCAGCAAAGCAGGCTTGCAGTGCACAGGTTAATATAGTGTTCAGTGATAGGGCCTGGGGTGGAGTCAGGCTGGGAGGAGATTATAAAGGAAGCCAGGTGAAGGAGGTCTGGTCTCTAGATGAACACATGAGGAGGAAGGTAAGATGGCAGACAAACACTACTGCATATCCATGACAGTACCCTCCCTCTTATGGGCCCTCCCCCGCCTGGACCCAGGCTTAAAGGGAAATCTCTGATGAAACCTTCTCAACAGATGAGGTGCAGCGACATCAGATGCAGCGATCCAAGACGCCTCCTCAGGACCAAAACCTCTCCAATGCACAAGGTACTGAAGAATGCCTCTGCAGAGCCGAGAATCCAGAACTTGTCTAACCTCGTACTTAAGATTATCCTCAGAGACTGAAAACGAGGTAGGGAGATGACAAGAAGATCTATTGAGGACCAAAGGCTCTCTAGGAATAAGCAAGGGCATGAGACGATCAACAGGAATCTGAGGAGGGTCCCCTAGACCCTTAAAGGGGAACTGGTCATCTTGCACAGGACCATCAGACTGGGCAGATGTCAGTGGAACCCTGAAGTCAGGTTGGTTAGAAGGTGACATGTCGCCGGAGTCAAGCTGAATAGCTGAAGGACAAGCAGAATGTCCCGAACAAGAAAAAGTGAGAGGCTCACTGGGCATGGGCTGGACTGGCATAACTAGTACAGAGGCAGAGTGAATAGCTGAGTCAGGTGTAGCGACTACCTGAATCGCATCGCAAGACGTAGCGACTGCAGGACTTGTAGACAAGCTAGCCTGGCTGTGCGTCCAAGGGTGGTTAGGGACAGAGAAATGTAAATGGTTATGCAACCTGGAATAAATGACCGGCTCAGATTCACAGGGGGCAACCTTGGGTAGGCAGGACGAGGAACAGGAGGGACCCCAAGCCAGGATCTGTCCAGTAGTCCAGTCCACATGAGGAGAATGGAGCTGTAACCATGGGAGACCCAAAATTATAGGCGTTGAGGCCTTGGGTAAGATAAGGAAGGATATCCACTCCTGGTGGAGTGTACCCACCGACATCTTAACAGGGAGGGTCTGGAAGCGGATAGGTCCCCCTGGGAGAACAGTACCATCAATCGCCAAGACCACCAATGGCGTGGTGAGGGGCAAAAGAGTAAGTCTCATGGACGATGCGATTTCCCAGTCCATGAAATTACCAGCGGCTCCGGAATCCAGATATGCTGAGACCGAATGAGAAGAAGCACCAACATGAAGGAACACAGAAAGCAGAAGACGAGAAGGGGAAGGTGATATTTCTGGGTCCAATACTCCACTTTCCAGATGAAGTGGACCCGGACGTTTTTCTGGACAAAGAGAGCAAGTGTCACGAAAATGACCTTTGCCCCCACAGTAAAGACACAGACCAAGAGTTCTGCGCCTAGCACGTTCCTCGGGGGATAGCCTGGTCCGACCCAGCTGCATGGGTTCCTCAGCTGGTAGGAGATGCTCTACGGGTCGAAGAGAGGGGAGCTCAGGCTGACTAAGAACCAAGGAGTGCTGGCGTTGCTTTTCTAAGGTCCTCTCCTGAAAGCGAATATCGATCTGGTTACACAAGGAGATAACGCCGGCCAGATCAGTGGGGATGGTTCTTCCTGCTAATTCATCCTTCACTCTATCAGACAGGCCATGCAAAAAGGTTGCGACTAAGGCCTCATTGTTCCAGCTCAACTCAGCCGACAGTATGCGGAAATGAAGGGCATACTGTCCCACTGAAGCAGACTCTTGGCGGAGACGTAAAAGGGTGCTGGCCGCTGAAGAGACACGAGCCGGTTCTTCGAAGATATTCCGAAAAAGTTTCAAGAAGCCAGACAGGCTAGAAACCACTGGATCATTCAGTTCCCACAGAGGGGCTGCCCAGGCTAAAGCTTCACCAGAGAGGAGGGAAATGATATAGGCTACCTTAGCCCGATCAGACAGGAAGTTTTGGGGCTGGAGCTCAAAATGAATTGTGCATTGACTAAGGAACCCCCTGCAAGTCTTGGAGTCCCCAGAGAAACGGGACGGAGCTGGCAGTTGTAGTGAGTGTGTGGCTGCGACTGGTGCAATAGGTGCAGCCGCTGGTTGTATTTGAGGTTGCGGATTCAGGGTTCCCAAGGAGGCCTGAAGCTGCTCAAAGCGAGAAGCCAGATCCTGGAGGAATCGCATCACCTGAGTCTGATTCGATTCCTGGGTTTCAAGTCTGCAAACTATGCCCTGCAACGGATCATCCACGGGTAACGGGATGTCAGCCGGGTTCATGGCTGATCAAACTGTCAGGGTCACCTGTGGCCAGGTGACAGATGCACACCGTAGGGGGACAGGAGTGCACCGCGAGGTAGTGAACCCTATGGCTGGCTTCTGTGGATAGGAAACTGGGTGGTTGTGGAAAGCGGGACCAGAGGAGCACAACCGGGATCCCAACGGAAGCGAGAGCCAAGATTCCCCAGGGCGCGGAGTCTAAGACCCAGCTGGTCTTCTCCAGGGCCTCTAGTGGTGAGGATGTTACGCTGCAGGCTGGGACCAGGTCGCGGCCCCTGGAGTTTCCTAGCTCACGCCCCGTAGGATAAGGGGAAGCAGCAGCACACGATAGAGAGAACCGAATAACAAGCCGAAGGTCAGGGGCCACAAGCAGACAAGGATAACGAAGAACGAGCCGAAGGTCAAGGGTCACGAGCAGACAGGGATGGTCAGGGACAAGCCAATAACGTAACAGAGAGACAGACGTAGCACACGGCAGGCAGGAACCCAAACACACAATGCCTAACAAACACGTTGATCAGCAAAGCAGGCTTGCAGTGCACAGGTTAATATAGTGTTCAGTGATAGGGCCTGGGGTGGAGTCAGGCTGGGAGGAGATTATAAAGGAAGCCAGGTGAAGGAGGTCTGGTCTCTAGATGAACACATGAGGAGGAAGGTAAGATGGCAGACAAACACTACTGCATATCCATGACACTACACTTTAAATCAATCCTTTGATAGGGGGGTCTCTTCTGATCATTCAGATGTTTTAATTAAAGTGGTTTCTTTGGTTCTCAGCTTCACCACAAGCTAATAACGGGCAAGAATGTGCATGGCGCCTTTGATAAGAGCAATGTAAAGACTTGCACCACATCGGTGCCAACTGTTGTCTGCTTGGGTTATTGGGCCAAGGCACAAGGGAGTTACCTAGTTGGACGGAATTTCTGGAAGACATTCAAACTGAGATTTTTTTAAGGTAGCTAATAATATAATAGGAGTTCAACATGAAAGAACACAAGTGCCCGTCCTCACACAACCTTGTGACGTATCACAACAGTCCGTATGTTCATGTTCCGTATGATATGAAGATGTTCTGAAAAGTATGTTTTTTTCACAGGAATTTTTTTTATAAAAATTATTTTACAACCCTTGTTAAAGTGTGCATTGCTAACATCATATCATAGAGAACATTCAGTTGTGGTTTATCTGGGTTGTCCTTTTTTTGAACTGTTTTTTTGGCAGAATGAAATGTAGCAAATTATGAAATGTAGATTATCCCAATGTTCACAGAGAGACGTAGTATTTCACGCACTCTCACTTTCTCTCACTCTCCTTCTAACAATCTATCTCTTCTCTCTCTACTCCCTCTCTCTCTTAGCCCTTTCTTTCCCTCCTCTCTTTCTCCCTTCTCTCCCCCCCTTCAAGTCTCTCTTATCCTTTCTTTCTCCCCCTCTCCTGTCTCTCTTTCTCCCCTCCCCCTTCTGTTCTCTTGCCCCCCCCCCATTTCTCTCTCTCTCTCTCTTTCCCCC
Source organism: Rana muscosa (assembly GCA_029206835.1). Lineage (NCBI taxonomy): Eukaryota > Metazoa > Chordata > Amphibia > Anura > Ranidae > Rana > Rana muscosa. Next base: position 309,152,423 of record CM055120.1, read on the forward strand.
CCCTTCAAGTCTCTTTTATCCTTTCTCTCTCCCCCTCTCCTGTCTCTCTTTATCCCCTCCCCCCTTCTGTTCTCTTGCCCCCCCCATTTCTCTCTCTCTCCCCTCCCCTATCTCTTTATCTCCCACCATCTCTCTTTCTTGCTCCCCTCCACCCTTCCACTCTCTCTTGGCCTTTTTCACTCCCCCATTTTCTCTCTCTCTCTCTCCACCCTCTACTATCTCTCTCCCCCCACCCCTATCTCTCTCTCTCTCCCCATCTCTCTCCCCCGTCTCTCACTCTCTTCCCTTCTCGTCTCACTCTCTCCCCCCCTCCTCATCTCCCCCCTCCTCGTCTCTCTCTTTCCCCTCTCCTTGTCTCTCTCTTTCCCCTCTCCTCGTCTCTCTCTGTCTCTCCCCCCTCCTTGTCTCTCTCTCCCTGTCTCTCTCCCCCTCCTTGTCTCTCTCTCTCCCCTGTCTCTCTCCCCTGTCTCTCTCCCCCTCCCCATGTCTCTCCCCTGTCTCTCTCTCTCCCCCTCCTGTCCTTCTCTCTCTCTCCCCCCTATCTCTCTCTCCCCCCATCTCTCTCTCCCCCCTCTCCCCCCTCTCCCCGTGTCTCTCCCCCTGTCTCTCCCCCTCCTCGTCCCCCCCTCCTCGTCTCTCTCCCTCCCCGTCTCTCTCTCCCCTCCTTGTTTTTCTCTCCCCCCTCCTCTTCTCTCTCTCTTACCCCTCCTCATCTCTCTCTCTCTCTCCCTGTCTCTCTCTCTCCCCCTCCCCATCTCTCTCTCTCCCCTGGATCTCTCTCTCTCTCCCTCTCCCCCTCGTCTCTCTCCCATTTGTCTCTCTCTCTCCCCCTCCCCATGTCTCCCCCTTCTCTCTCTCTCTCTCCTCCTCCTCGTCTCTCTCTCCAGTGACTCTCTATCTCTCCTCCTCCTCGTCTCTCTCTCCCCTGACTCTCTATCTCTCCTCCTCCTCATCTCTCTCTCCTCTGTCTCTCTCCCCCTCCTCATCTCTCTCCCCCGCCCATGTCTCTCCCTCTCCCTGTCTCTCTCTCCACCTTCTCTCTCTCTCCCTCCCCCCTCTCCCTCCTCCTCTCTCCACCTCCCCATGTCTCTCCCTCTCCCTGTCTCTCTCTCTCCCTTCTCTCTCTCTCCCTCCCCCTCTCTCCCCCTCCCTATCTCAGTCTCTCTTTTTTCCCCTTTTTTCACCCCCCTCTTCCTATTCTCTCCGCTCTTCTCTCACTTTATCTTTCTTCTCCACGATTTAGTCCCTACTTTTCCCCTTTTTCTAACTCCCCCTCCTCTCTCTCTCCTTGTACCTCCTACCTCCCATCTCCCTTCCTTCCTTCCCCCTCTCTCTCTCTTCTTTCTTCCCCCCATCTGCTATCCCCATCCTAAATTATGTTGCCCCCTGTCTTTCTCTCTCTACCTCACTCTCTCATTTTGTTTCTCCTTGCTCCCCCCTCCCCAATATCTCTCTCCTTACTTCCTCTTCAACTCTCAGGGTCTCCCCAATGAAGAGTTGGCAGTGGTTCCCTTATTCTATTCTAGACTAACAAAAGTAAAAAAATTATAAAGTGAATATCAATCTGCGCAATCTCGTGAAATAAAGTAGCGCATAAATGAAATAATGAATAATAGCTGCTATCACTAACAAGTGTTCTCACTTCACTTAAAAGGTGCAATTAATCAGATTTAAGGTTTCCGTAATCCGGTCTCCACCCACACACCAAAGACATGGTGGTAAGTTAATTGGCTCCTGTCTAAATTGGCCCTAGTATGTGTATGTATGAATGTGAGTTAGGGACCTTAGATTGTAAGCTCCTTGAGGGCAGGAACTGATGTCAATGTACAATATACAGTATATATAAAGCACTGTGTAAATTGTCGGCACTATATAAGTACCGTAAAGAAATAAATAATAACAAAAGTAACGATTTGGCTTTTAACTAAACTAAACATTCATATGTTATTATTTATTTCTTTACGGTACTTATATAGTGCCGACAATTTACACAGTGCTTTATATATACTGTATATTGTACATTGACATCAGTTCCTGCCCTCAAGGAGCTTACAATCTAAGGTCCCTAACTCATACACATACATACACATACTAGGGCCAATTTAGACAGGAGCCAATTAACTTACCACCATGTCTTTGGTGTGTTGGTGGAGACCGGATTACCCAGAGGAATGCCACGCAGACACAGGGAGAACATGCAAATTCCAGGCAGGTAGTGCCGTGGTTGGGATTTGAACCGGATTGTATAGGTTTGTCTTCATATTATATAGCATTGGTAAATGTAAATGAGATTGTACAGGGATTAGACAATCAGATTATATCATGTATGGCAACCCTTAGTTTTGCTAATTTTTTAAAACTTGAATTGTGTGTTTAATTTTCAGGGGAAGACACAAAAGACTTTGATGTCGGTCCATCTGTAGAATCCTACTTCATCCAGAACCTCCAGTCCAGCACTGAGTACACTGTGTCCGTCAGTCCACTTTTTGGGGCCACAGAGGGGCCAGCAACATCTAAGAGGGTGAAAACAGGTAGCATTCAAATGCACCAACAAATAATAACTAGGATATTTATTGCTTAAATGATCAGCGTTAAATATCCTTTGCAGTTACCCGTTATCCAAACTGTGAATTCATGGAACCTGAGGCACCCTGAGCCAGAGCAGGGGGTGAACCTGGGAACATTAAAAGAGATCCCCCCTTGGAAAACCAATGATATATATTGAATTAAAAAAAAAAAATGTTTTAAAAAAGTAAGGTGGGAGTGTAATTTTATTAAATGGTCATTTACATCTTGACCCTCCTACATTTAGAAGCCTATTTCAGATTACACTGTAATTCAGGGGTAGGCAACCTCGGCACTCCAGCTGTGTTGAAACTACAAATCCCATCATGCCTCTGCCTCTAGGAGTCATGCCTGTGATTATCAGGATCTTGCAATGTCTCATGGGACTTGTAGTTTCAAAACAGCTGGAGGGCCGAGGTTGCCTACCCCTGCTGTAATTACTGTAGCAAAACCTGCTGGCGAAATCTGGCATTACACTTCTGCAGGTTGCCAGATTTAAATGCAGATTTGAAAGTTTTTATACTGACATTGGGTTTATTTATATAACTATTATTTAAATATTCTCCCATATACAGCATGTATACTGTATATTTGTAAACCTTTTAACCACAATTTTTTTAATTTTTGCCCTCTGAACTTCTGCTAATGCAGTCACAAATCCAAGAGTTTCTTCCCAGCTTCAACCCTATAGAACAGCTGAGGATTGTAGTTTTCCAAAAACGTTTAAAGAAGCAAAATTTTGTATTAGGGTTATAGAGTCATTTGTGTAAGAGTGATAGTATTTTGTTATAATATAAAATATCATTAGCGTTGTTATTTTTGATATAACTATAACTTTTATCCGTAGCACTGCTCCCTTATAACTGATTGTGCTGACAGTTCTCCCACTACCTGAATTCATTTTAGACATACAGTATATTATATGAAGATCAATAACATGTGTTGTCGCAGTTGACACTGCCAGCTGCAGAGAGAGTTAGCTGGAAGGTCCCATCAACATGTTGCTATAAAGCCCAATGATTTGTAGTTATGCCTCTGGTACCTACTTGCCTTTCCTGTTGTCCGCACCAGTAAACTCTGCTACATTGTGGAGAACTGGTGCAATGAAGTCTGCAGGGAAAGCAACACAACCAGGAATGGGATCTCTTAGGTCTGGTGAGAACTGCAGGGGACCCAGGAGATCGACATACCGTGAAGGGTCATTTCCTAGTGGATCTCGAGAGACCAGTTTTCTGCAACAGAGCAGAGTTGATGCAGTGAGGGCAGCAGGAAAGGTAATTACATACTGTACATTATTTATTACATGTATGTGCTTTGATTAATAGGTTCTATAGGGTGACAGGGTCTCTTTAAATCCCCCAACAGTTTTTTTACTTTTTTGAGAACCCTGTTGATGAGATCTCTGTGCTAAGTTGTTGGATCTGCACATCTGCTCTGTCCATTATGAAGAGCTTCCACCATCCCTGTGCTGAGTTTCCTGGTCTGCACACCTGCTTTTCCCATTATGAGGGGCTCCCACTATACCTGTGCTGAGTTCCTGGGTCTGAACACCCACTGGGCTAATTATGAGGGGTTTCCACCATACCTGTACTGAGTTTCCAGGTTTGCACACCTGCTGTGCCCATTATGAGTGGTTTTTCCACCATTCCTGTGCTGAGTTCCTTTGTCTGCACACCTGCTCTTCCCATTACGAGGGGCTCCCACTATCCCTGTGCTGACTCCCTGTGTCTGAACACCTGCTGTGCCCATTACGAGTGGTTCCCACAATACATGTACTGAGTTCCCAGGTTTGCACACCTGCTGTGCCCATTATTAGGGGTTCCTACCATCCCTGTGCTGAGTTCATTTGTCTGCACACCTGCTGTGCCCATTATGAGGGGTTCCCACCATACCTATGCTGAGTTAATTTGTCTGCACACCTGCTCTTCCCATTATGAGGGGCTCCCACTATCCCTGTGCTGACTCCCTGTGTCTGAACACCTGCTGTGCCCATTATGACGGGTTTCCCATCCTCTTTGTGCTGAGCTCCCAGATCTGCACACCTGTTGTGGCCATTGTGAAGGGTTCCTACTATCCCTGTGCTGAGTTCCTTTGTCTACACACCTGCTCTTCCCATTACGAGGTTCTCCCACTATCCCTGTGCTGACTCCCTGGGTCTGCACACCTGCTCTTTCCATTATGGGGCGGCACAGTGGTGTAATGCAGGGATGAGCTCCGGCGTGTTCGCACACTCCATGTGCAGAGCCCGCCAGGAAGTCGGCACGGCGCTGCGCTAATCACAGGCAGGGAGACATGTCCGGATCTCTGCAGCTGCGCATCGGGACATGTCTCCCTGCCTGTGATTAGTGCAGAGCAGTGCTGACTTCCTGGCGGGCTCTGCACATAGAGTGTGCGAACACGCCGGAGCTCATCCCTAGTGTAGTGGATAGCACTTTAACCCAGCAGTAAAAAGGGCACTAGTTCAAATCCCAACCACGACACTACCTGCCTGGAGTTTGCATGTTCTCCCTGTGCCTGTGTGGGCTTCCTCCGGGTACTCCGGTTTCCTCCCACACTCCAAAGACATGCTGGTAGGATAATTGGATCCTGTCTAAATTGTCCCTAATATGTGTGTGTGTGTGAATATGAGCTAGGGACTTTAGAGTGTAAGCTCCTTGAGGGTAGGGACTGATGTGAATGTATATGTAAATTGACAGCGCTATATAAATACCTGAAATAAATAAAATTATGAGGGTCTCCCATCGTCCTTATGCCGCGTTCCCAGATCTGCACACCTGTTGTGCCCATTATGAAGGGTTCCTACCATCCCTGTGCTGAATTTCCGTGTCGGTATACTTGCTCTGCCCATTATGAGGGGTTCCCACCATCCCTCTGCTGATTTCCTGGGTCTACACACCTGCTCTGCCCATTCTCGTTTGTGCCCATCATCCATGTGGTGAGTACCCGGGTCTGCACACTTGCTGTGCCCATTGTGAAGGATTCCTACTATCCCTGATCTGAGTTCCTAGTTCTGCACACCTGCTCTGCCCATTATTAAGTTTTCCCACCATCCATGCTGGATTTTTTTATTTATTTTCTATTATGGAGAATATAACAGAAGTGGCAGGAGAACACAAAGGGTGGGAGGGAAGGGAACACCCAAGTCCCCCAGGTGGGCAGGAACAGCCGGGATTAATAAACCACAAACTTGAATGTGATTTATTTTTTGATTCAAGATCCCTTTCCAAAATATATGACCTCTCTATGACCGTTTCCATTGTTAGTCCCCCTTTCAAGCTTACTGATGTTAACGCTTGGTCAGCTACAGGCTGGGAATTTAATGAAGAGGAACAAATCTTTTCTTTACATCTATTATCTCCTCGGCTGCATTTCTTGCAGAGGAGAGGCCAGATTTAATATCAGTAAATATAATTAGATTATTGGAACTTTTGTTAGGCTAGAAGGCCAGTGGTAAAGAGGAAATATAAAAAGTATAGTAGGGATAACATTACACAACTGAGTTTTTTAAACACAACTGAAGAATCTTTAAAGGGAAGCTTTGAGGATAGAAATATGGGAGCTTCTACTGCTGACTTATTTTTTTAAGGTGATGGCTCCAGAGCTGTCATCTAGACCTTGGCTTCACCATCTTGTTATATAAACAAGTATGCAGGCCGGCATGTTATTGTTAAAGGCGACTCCCATATACTGATAAGCCCCCCACCTGCAAACCCCCAAAACCACCCGGTCATGGTTGTTCGGAAGAGGCCCTTATCCTCATTAACATGGGCAAGGCACCCCCTCATGTTGAGGTCATGTGATCTGGTTTGGTTCAGAAGGGGGGGGGGGAGGGGGGCGCACACTCATCCACCCAACTAATCCAAAGAATATAACTGTTGGGATATGTTCCTGACACTCAATGGACCTGAAGAAGGGGATTGGATAAGCTATGAAATGTGTTCAGCATTATAATTACTATCACTTCTCTGCTTTTTGTCTTAGAGCTATCCTTCTTAGAAGTTGTCAGGAGGAAGAACTCTAGTGCCTTTGGACCGGGGGGTGGGGCATGGGGGAAAGGGGCGGGGTTAGGTTGGGGCGCTGGTTAGTATTTTCCTGATGTCATTAGGTGGGAACAGTAGGAGGGACCTTTTCCTCCCAGGTTGAATCTGGCCTGGTTTAGCAGGCTTGTTCCCGGTTGATGGCAGGGATATCCCTAAGTTCTAATGCCTTTCTGATTTGAATTGGGCTGCATTTGTCTGGCTTGGAGCTGGGAGGCACAAGAAGCTCCCGGTAAAGAGCCCCCAGGGGGTGGCATCCCAGGATGTCCCGGGAGAACACTTTTGGGTTGCATCACACCATTGGTGTTTTCACCTGCACTAGGTCATGTCATCTCAAGCTTTTCTTGCACTTTCTCTTTGGGCAGGCCTTTTGGCTAGCTAGGGAAATTTTTATATTAGCAGAAAGGCCCGCTGTGTATTTGGACATGGAACTTTCCCTTTTTGTTGGTCACATTTTTATGTAACAAGCACGTGCACTACAGGTGTGTCTTTTTGTGTTTTGCATAGAGATGGAGGATGCAAGTCAATGGAGGGCCTATTGATGTCGGAGACCCAAATGCCCACCTGCGGCTCCCAGCTTTTAGAACTCTTAAAGGGCCGGGAGGCGGTCGGCGGGAAGGGGTTAAAGTAGCTAGATCAGCAAAAATATTTTCTGATCGTTCATCAGACCGATCGGTGTTGTGGTCACTGTACCTCGTCTATTACTTTCTGCCTTATGAAAGTAGCTGTTTAGTGTCTATATGTTTGGCTAGTTGGAGAATAGCACCCAGTGTCCAGAAAAACATCTCACTTGACGATTTTTATAGTCGTTTATTAAAGTGGAGTTCCACCCAGAAATGGAACTTCTGCTGATCCGGTTCCCCCCCCCCCTCCGGTGTCACATTTGGCGCCTTTCAGGGGAAAGGGGGGAGCAGATACCTACCTAATCCAGGTATTTGCTCCCACTTCCTGCGAAAGAATCCACAGCAAACTACGCCATGTCTGGCCCCTCCTCCTTCCCTCCCGCTGTCTTTTAAGAGACACACAGGTCCCAGGAGACAGCAGGGACCATTCAGAATGTGCAGCGTAACTCAAGCATGCGCAGTAGAAAACAGGCTGTGAAGCCGTAAGACTTCACTTCCTGATTTCCTTACTGAAGATGCCGGCACCTCCACCCAAGGTCGAGGGACGGGTCGGCTTCAGGTGAGGACATCGTGGGTGCCCTGGACTGCTAAGTGTCCTTATTTTTAAAGTCAGCAGCTGCAGTATTTGTAGCTGCTAACTTTAAAAAAAAAAACATTTTTCAGGCGGAACTCCGCTTTAGAGATTAAAAGTATACACGTGGAGCCAACGCATTTCGGGAAAATTGCCTCCTACTTCTTCAGGGCGGTATTTCTTGGAGAGTGGTCAGCCTCTGAGAGGGTTAAATATATTTCATCAGTGGCTCTGCAGCATGCTGGCATGTTGTCAAGCAGAGGCAGCTGATGAACCATTATTTGAAAATATATTTAATCTTCTCAGAGCCTGACCATTCGCCAAAAAATTCAGCCCTGAAGAAGGGGGAGCAATTCCCCTGAAACGCGTTGTCTCCACTTGCATACTTTTTTTCTTGAATAAATTACTATAAAAGTCATCAAGTGAAACGTTTTTCTGCACACCGGGCGCTCCTCTCCAATTACCCAAGTGTTCCGGTAAAGGCCCCATTGTCAGAAAGGCAGCAGCCCTAGACACCAATGGAGTCTATCACCTACCACCTACAATTGGGATACGACTCATTGGAAGCGATTCCCGCTATACCTTCCACATAGAAACCTGCTGCTAAGGGGCACTGCCACACACCTGGTCCTGAAGCCGAAATGCTGAGAGGGCTCTCCTTGTGGCTTAGCGCTCGGTGTATCTGAAGATGGTAACAAGGATCACTGAGGCCCAAAGAAGCAGGGATTGCCAGCTGTGCCATGGGTATCAGATACTGGAGTGGCATCTCTCTGCAGGTGGACTCCAGGTGAGAAGAGCAGCTGGTCTTGGAAAGGATGCAGGGTCAAACAGGCAGCACACAGCAGGAATGTAGCAGGAAGCAGGTCGCAGCAGACTGATGCAGCAGGCTGGTCACAGCAGGTAGGTATAGCAGGCTGTCCAGGAGGTAAGTACAGCAGGCTAGTCACAGCAGGTAGGTACTTCAGGTGGATCACAGCAGGCAGGGCAAGATAGAAGGCGTAGTCAGGAATCACTGCTAAGGTCAGAGTACCAGTGGTAAGCAGACAGAGAAACAGAGATGTGGTCAGGCAAGTCGAGGTCATACACTGGATTGGAGACAGGAGCAGATCCGTAGACAAGCCAGGGTCAGAGCCAGGAAAGAGACTAGAAAAATCCAAGAGCAAGCTGGGTGGGTAACGGGTAATCCAGTTGTACAAGCACACAGGGTCACGGGTAACAAGAAGATGAAGACATGTCAAAAGAGTCTGCATGCATCTGTCATTCCTTTAAAGGCCAGAGGGCGCCAGAATCGCAGGCAGTGTGCACCGGTGCCCATAAGCACGCACCATGGCGCATATGTGTGCGCCCGTTCTCTTCCATTGTGTGTGCACGCATTTCTGTGCAAATGAGCACAGCCATGTTGAATATTGGCCATTATGCCAGGTCTCTGGGTAAATCTTTTCTGGCTTGTTCCCTGACAGGCACCAGTCCAGTGCTGTCTTCCACCCAAGCTTGATAGTGTCACTGTCTATATGTGGAAATGTTAATACTTATCACATCTGTCGGATTGTTATTACTAAACATCTGTATTGTACCTCTTTGCCCAGATACAGGAATTGTTCAGGAGTTGAGATCATTTGCCAACAGTCCCACCTCAATCCAGGTGACGTGGAACCTCATCCCAGAGGCTACCGGCTATAGGCTGGAATGGAGGCAAGCTCGAGGTAGCAGAAAATGTAGTACTGGGATCGGTAAAGTAAGGTATGGGCAGGACAACGGGTAAAGGTATTAATCACAGATCTGTCTTCTAGGTGGTCCTAAGGCTCCACAGCTTGTGAATCTCCCCACTACCACCAATCAATATGAAATTACCGAGCTGCGGCCAGGAACGGAGTACCGTATAACCCTCTTCACCTTGTATGACGGCAAAGAGGTGGCAACTCCAGCAACCACCTATGAGACTGGTGAGTCAAGCCAAACCTGACGTTTTACAATCCATCTATATTTCTCGGCAGAGTTGCATTTTGGAACTGGAAGGGGAGATTTAAAACACTTGTATAAGTTCACCTTTGCATCTCAGAGAATAAAAATAATGAATTCACACACACACACTGATACAGATTAATTATTGTATATACTGGTTGCACTTCCTAACTAAACAAATGAACATGTCTATGTGAAAGGAAAACCACACAAGCACAGGGATATCATGCAAACTCCATGCAGATATGTTCTGGCTCGGAACCAAGGACCCAAGTGCAGCAAGGTAAAATAGCTCACTACTGAGCCACTGTGCTGCTCAACCCTAAAGAGGACCTGTCATGGCTCATGTTATTACATATTCAAAGCCGTGCAGGAGAAAGGCCAGGTGTGGAGCCAGGGGTGAGGGTCAAGGGTGGGTCAAAGGGGGCCCCAAAAGGTAGGCTGTACAGGAGCCAGGACCCATGATTTCTAACAGTGGACCTGAATGGGTGACTCTCCCCAGCGGAGAAACAAACAGCAATACAGTGCCTTGCAAAAGTATTCACCCCCCTTGGCTTTTTACCTATTTTGTTACATTACAGCCTTTAGTTCAATATTTTTTTAATCTGAATTATATGTGATGCATCAGAACACAATAGTCTAAGTTGGTGAAGTAAAATTAAAAAAAATATATACATAAAACTTTTTTTTTATAAACTGATCACTGGCATGTGCGTATGTATTCACCCCCTTTGTTATGAAGCCCATAAAAAGCTCTGGTGCAACCAATTACCTTCAGAAGTCACAAAATTAGTGAAATGATGTCCACTTGTGTGCAATCTAAGTGTCACATGATCTGCAGACCTTTTTGAAAGGCCCCAGAGGCTGCAACACCTAAGCAAGACCTAAGCAAGAGGCACCACTAACCAAACACTGCCACGAAGACCAAGGAACTCTCCAAACAAGTAAGGGACAATGTTGTTGAGAAGTACAAGTCAGGGTTAGGTTATAAAAAAAATATTCAAATCTTTGATGATCCCTAGGAGCACCATCAAATCTATCATAACCAAATGGAAAGAACATGGCACAACAGCAAACCTGCCAAGAGACGGCCGCACACCCAAACTTACGGACCGGGTAAGGAGGGCATTAATCAGAGAGGCAGCACAGAGACCTAAGGTAACCCTGGAGGAGCTGCAGAGTACCACAGCAGAGACTGGAGTATCTGTACATAGGACGACAATAAGCCGTACGCGCCATAGAGTTGGGCTTTATGGCAGAGTGGCCAGAAGAAAGCCATTACTTTCAGCAAAAAACAAAATGGCACGTTTTGAGTTTGCGAAAAGGCATGTGGGAGACTCCCAAATTGTATGGAGGAAGGTGCTCTGGTCTGATGAGACTACAATTTAACTTTTTGGCCATCAAAGAAAACACTATGTCTGGCACAAACCCAACACATCACATCACCCAAAGAACACCATCCCCACCGTGAAACATGGTGGTGGCAGCATCATGCTGTGGGGATGTTTTTCAGTAGTCAGGACTGGGAAACTGGTCGGAGTTGAGGGAAAGATGGATGGTGCTAAATACAGGGACATTCTTGAGCAAAACCTGTACCAATCTGTGTGTGATTTGAGGCTAGGACGGAGGTTCGCCTTCCAGCAGGACAATAACCCCAAACACACTGCTAAAGCACTTGAGTGGTTTAAGGGGAAACATGTAAATGTGTTGGAATGGCCTAGTCAAAGCCCAGACCTCAATCCAATAGAAAATCTGTGGTCAGACTTAAAGATTGCTGTTCACAAGCGCAAACCATCCAACTTGAAGGAGCTGGAGCAGTTTTACAAGGAGGAATGGGCAAAAATCCCGCTGGAGCTGTGGCAGCCGCAAAAGGTGGCTCTACAAAGTATTGACTTTAGGGGGGATGAATAGTTATGCACATTGACTTTTTCTGTTATTTTGTCCTGTTTGTTGTTTGCTTCACAATAAAAAAAAAAAACATCTTCAAAGTTGTGGGCATGTTCTGTAAATTAAATGATGCAAATCCTCAAACAATCCATGTTAATTCCAGGTTGTGAGGCAACAAAACACGAAAAATGCCAAGGGGGGTGAATACTTTTGCAAGGCACTGTAAATCCCCGACGGAGGTTCTAACCATTTCTTACTCTTACTAATACCTTTTCTGTTAAAAAACAAAAAACAAAAAAAAAACGAATAAAAATAATGTAAAAATTAAGTTATCTACATTTTAATTTGTTGTATCAAAATTTTAAACCACATTGGAATTTTCCTTAAAACAGAACTAAACTCTCTCAATCAACACTATTTTAATCCTTATGCTGCTTAGTAAATTGATAGGAAGGTATATTTTATTTACTTGTTTTAAACTTTTTATTTTTAATTTTTTTAGTTGCTTCCTGGTTTCTGGCCTAGGCCAAAATGATGTCATACATCCCAGGAGTCTTCATGGGCATTTTTTTCTTTCATCTGGCGGAGGGGAGGAGGGGCTTTCCCAGCTAAGCACAACCCCCTGTCTGCATGCCTGAGCTAAGGGCAGATGGCTTCAAATAAGTATTTCTTTTATCTGGCGGTGGGGTGGAGGGGCTTTCTCAGCTAAGCACAACCCCCTGTTTGCATGCCTGAGCAAAGGGCAGATGGCTTTGAAGAAGTATTTCTTTCATCTGGCGGAGGGGAGGAGGGGCTTTCTCAGCTAAGCGCAACCCCCTGTTTGCATGCCTGAGCTAAGGGCAGGTGGCTTTGAAGAAGTATTTATTTCTTCTGGCAGAGGGGAGGAGGGGCTTTCTCAGCTAGGCACAACCCCCTGTTTGCATGCCTGAGCTAAGGGCAGATGGCTTCACATAAGTGTTTCTTTCATCTGGCGGAGGGGAGTAGGGGCTTTCTCAGCTAAGCACAACCCCCTGTCTGCATGCCTGAGCTAAGGGCAGATGGCTTTTGAAGAAGTATTTCTTTCATCTGGCGGAGGGGCTTTCTCAGCTAAGCACAACCCGCTGTCTGCATGCCTGAGCTAAGGGCAGATGGCTTTAAAGAAGTAAATGCCACATGAATTATCTGCCCTTACTCAAGATGGCTGCATCTAGAAATGCTGGGGGGGGGGGGGGGTCAAAATGATTTCTCAACAAAATAAAGCCTGGAGATGTAGATGGATGGGTGAGTTTGCTTTGAATATTAAAAATGAATGACATTTTTTGTTTTTGGTTTTGTGGTGCTCAGATGCAGTGAAGTTCCACTTTAAAAGACAAGTTGTAAACTGGCATCACTATTGTTTTAGTATTTACTTCCTAATAGCTTGGCTTCTCGCCATTCTGAAGTTTTACCTTTTTCTTTTCACCAAGGTGTCGTCGGGACAGTTACCAACTTGCGGCTTGTAGATGCCACTGGCAAAAAAGTGCGTTTGGCGTGGACGGCGTTGGCGGGTGCTACGGAGTACAAGGTGGTGATTCGCAGCACTGATGGTGAGGATGGTCATGCACTTGGGTTTTACCCAGAAAGAGAAAGATGGCGTGAAGAACACCAAAACCACAAATCAGTACAAGCAAACTTAAAGGATAACTTAATTTCTTTAGAAAAAAAGTAATAAATGCACTTGTTTTTTTTTGCAGGTAAAAATGTTCATTTATTATTTATTATTTTTTTGGAGTCTGTAAAGCATTACACTGGCAATCAGAAGATCACTGGTGCTATGCAGGTCTCCAGCAGATCTGCCAGTGTATTTGCTTGTTCGTACATCCTGAGTGACGTGGGCGAGCAAAGTCCCTCTCAGCCACGTTTTTTTTAAATTGTGACAGCTAGTAGGGGTAGAAGTTCCCTGCTAGCTGTCAGATCAGAGATCAGAGTTTGGGGGCCGATCCATTCGTAACATGTTACGTGTTACGCCCTGAACATGGGTGTAACATGTAAAATCTCAGTATGAAGGAAGATGTCCCTGTGTGACCGCACATCCCTGTCATCCCAAGGTATTATAGTAAGTGGCAACCTCAGCCTGGACTCTGGCCAGACCCCACCCCGAACGCGTTTCGCTCAGCCCCTCGGAGCTTAGTCATGAGGATCCCATGACTACACTACAAGGGGTGGAGCAAAAATTGTTGGGGCGTGGCCTGGCCGGAGTCCAGGCTGAGGTTGCTACTTACCTTTATACCTTGGGATGACATGGATGTGCGGTCACACAGGGACATCTTCCTTTATACTGTGATATCGTAGCAGCCGAGATGGTCTCCCTCCCGACCAGCACTGCCAGAGGTGGATATTAAGGATTGATACCCCCTTCAGTGAGCCTGAGCGGCACACGATACCGGTCTCTTGTGTAACACGTAACGTCTTATGAAAGATGAACTTATCCTTTAAATCATTCAGCAAATAATTTGAAAAAAATCCAATTTGTTTCGGGGGTCTGAGCACTTCCCCTTCATTAGGGCTTGGATGTCATACATATAATTTTGTAAGGATACAATACATATAGCACAATTGGTAAACTGACTTTAAAGTTTCATTGAGTGTTACAGTATCCAAAATTTCTTTATACAGTTCACAGGAAAAGAGATTTCACCTCCAAATACGGAAAGGTTTCTTCACAGTAAGAGCTGTGAAAATGTGGAATAGACTCCCTGCAGAGGTGGTTCTGGCCAGCTCAGTAGATTGCTTTAAGAAAGGCCTGGATTCTTTCTTAAATGTACATAATATAACTGGGTACTGACATTTATAGGTAAAGTTGATCCGGGGAAAATCCGATTGCCTCTCGGGGGATCAGGAAGGAATTTTTTCCCCTGTTGTAGCAAATTGGATCATGCTCTGCTGGGGTTTTTTGCCTTCCTCTGGATCAACTGTGGGTATAGAATTGGGTATATGGGATTGTACGATATTTTTTTTTTTTTTTTTTTTTTTATGGTTGAACTGGATGGACTTGTCTTTTTTCAACCTGACTAACTATGTAACAATGTAACACTGGTACGACATACGCTCCGACTTTGGAAGCACATGATGTCGCATGACGTGTATAAATCTATGGTTCCCTATGAGAGCCGTCTTAACTGGTCCGACACAAGTCTGTGCGACTTCAAAAAAGGTTCCGACTTTGGTCCTACTTCAGCCCATTAAATATCATTGAAGTCGGATCAAAATAGGATCCTTGTCCTAACCATACGACTTGTGACATCCGACATGGTGATTACTAGACATGTGCACTGCCGAAAAATGTGTTTGTTTTCGTTTTATTAGTTCATTAGTTAATTAGTTAATTCGTAAATTTGTAAATTCGTAATTCGCAAATTCGAAAATTCGAAGATTCGAAAATTTGGAATTCGAAAATTCAGAAATTCCAAAATCCGAAATCTCTAAAATTCGGAAATCCAAAATTTGTAAAATTCGGAAATCCGAAATTTCGGAAATTCGAAAATTCGAAAATCCGAAAGTATAAAAGAAAATCTGTAAATTCTAAATAACTAACTAACTAACTAATAATAACTACCGTATATACTCGAGTATAAGCCAAGTTTTTCAGCACATTTTTTTTGTGCTGAAATTGCCCCCCTCGGCTTATACTCGCGTCACCTTTTTTCGCCTGATCTCCTGGATTTTGGGGAGTCGGTACTTGGCACACATGTAGCCCCATTTCTCCTCTACAAGTGTACAAAGTTTGTTGTCTGGGGGACCTACGGCCGGGGAGCACGATTTTTCAAAACCGGGCACCCCTTCCATAGACTCCCATGTTAAGTCAGTCGAGGCATGGGCACAGTGAGGCTTGGACATGGACACAGTGAGGCAATGTGAGGCACAGTGAGGCATGCGGATGGACACCTTCCTAGGCTTATACTCAAGGCAATACGTTTTCCCAGTTTTTTGTGGTAAAATTAGGTGCCTCGGCTTATATTTGGGTCGGCTTATACTCGAGTATATACGGTAACTATTAAATTATAGGTATTGGAATTTTCTTTCAAATTTGGCTGTTAGTAAACGTAATGAATATGAATTTATCTGAAGTTACGAATTATCCAAAATAACGAATGCCACATCTAAACAAATGGAGCGGAATAAATTAATAATAAATAATAATAATAATAATAAAAAGTAATTTGTTACGTTCCATTCAATTCATTTAGATACGGCATTCGTTATTTTGGATAATTTGTAACTTCGGATAAATTCTTATTCGTTACGTTCACTAACAGACAAATTTGAAAGGAAATTCCAATACCCATATATAGTAATAGTTATGTTGTTATTAGTTAGTTATTATTTCAGATTTTCCAATTTTTTGAGTTTTCAAATTTTTGTTCTTATTTTTGGATTTTCATTCTTATTTTTGGATTTTCCAATTTCTGGATTTCCGAATTTTAGAATTTCCTGAAAATTTTTAATTTTTTAATTTCTGAATATTCTGAAACATTTGTTAAACAGGTTTTCGTTAATTCGGATATTTCCGAATTAACGAATTTGTCAAAATTCATTAAAAAACTAATCTGGAACTAAACAAATTGCACATGTCTAGTGATTACAGCAGCACCAGAAGGAATTTGGGTCACACTGGGATTGTTTTGATTGGTCAAAAGACAAGTATGACTATCTCAAAGTTGGAGCAACATCTTATCCTGTTCATTCAAGTCGGATGGAAGTAGGACCGATGTAGGACCGATGTAGGACCGATGTAGGACCGATGTAGGACCGATGTAGGACCGATGTTCCAGGGCAAAGTAGGATGATAGTCATACAAAAGTCGTGTCGTACCAATGTGAACCCGGCCTCACCCTCAACCCGGTGATACAGTGCTAGTTTGCGGTCAGCAAACAAATCTCTTACAGCGTAAAAAAATAAAAATCTCTTACAGGGTCTTTTGAAAGAACGAGACGAGTTCCGGGCAACCAAAACACGGTTGAAATGAACAGTCTTGAAGAAGGTGTGACATATGAGGTGTTTGTATCGGCGCTGATCGGTCGAAGAGAAGGCTCGCCCGTTACCATCACTGTCCAGACAGGTAATTTCAGAAACAAAAATGGCTACACATTATACAATTTACCAAAAACATATAATATGAGGTCAAACCTAAACACTTTTAATGTGCATGCAATCAGGCAGGCCCTTGCACTACATAGTTAAAGCTAAAACTGAGGCCTCGTACACAAGACCGGTTTTCTCGGCAAGAAAACTGCTGGGAGAGCTTTTTGCCGAGAAAACCGTTCGTGTGTATGGTTTCTCGTCGGGAAAACTGCTGGGAATCTCAACGAGAACCTGCTCTCTATTTTTCTCGTCGGGATTCTCTGCAGAGTTTTCCTGCTGAGAAACCCGGTCGTCTGTATGCTTACCTGTCCGAGTTAAACCTGCGCATGCTCAATAAGACTTCGACGCATGTGCGGTAGCATACAAGGTTAGTGTGGGGTGTAGCAAGATGGCGGCGACGGCATCGAATGTGATGAGCGATGGCTCGTCGTAGTCGATGACGTCACCGCGTTCTTGCCATTCAAAAGAACGGCGGTTCTTTTGAATGGCCGTCAGTACACAGGGCTTGGCAAGACAAGCTTGCCAGGAATCCCGTCGAGAAAACCGACGTTTTTTTTTTCCAATGGGATTCCCGCCCGTGTGTACAGGGCTTTAGGCCCCTTTCACACTGGGGCGGGAGGTGCGGTGGTGGTAAAGCGCTGCTATTTTTAGCGGTGCTTTACCGTCGGAATTGCGGCGGTATTCGGCCGCTATCGGTACGGTTTTAACGGCCGAAAAAGGGTTAATACCGCCGGCAATGCGCCTCTGCAGAGGCGCATTGCCGGCGGTATAACTGCGCTGTCCCATTGATTTCAATGGAGCAGGAGCCGTAAACACACCGCTCCTTCACCGCTCCAAAGATGCAGCTAGCAGGACTTTTGGAGCGGTCCTGCTAGCGCACCGCTCCAGTGTGAAAGCCCTCGGGCTTTCACACTGGAGAAACAGCAGCTGCTGTTTAGAGTCAGTTTGCAGGCGCTATTTTTTAGGGCAGTAGCGCCTGCAAACCGCCCCAGTGTGAAAGGGGTCTAAAGGAAATTGAGCAAAAAAATAAATGTATAACGTGTCAATTAAGAATATCTGGCTCTTTTTTTAAATCTTTTTAGGAGCTCAGCATAAAGTTTTTTAACTAACATTTTTTTATTTGCTTTTAAAAAGAGTAGAGTAGGGTTGTAAGCTCTTTCAGGTTTTTATTTCATGGGGGAATTGATAGACAGCACTGGAACCATAGATTGGTCTTATTGGTTTTACCATCCAATAATGATGCAGTGATGTTCATGCAGAGTGTGGAGTTATTATCCAAAAGTCTTGCAGTGGTGGATTCTGGGTTGGTGGCTTCTACACACCCAAGGACTCCCACAGTCACCCTAAATTGTAATGCAAGTAAATGAATCTGAGATTGAAGAATCACATCATGAGTTAATAGTCCAAATACAATTTTATTTCCCCAATGGAAAGTCAGGTGAAAGATTTTATAGAAAGCCAACACATTTTCAGGGCCAAAACTCACCTCTTCATTAGGGCTAGACGTGTGCGGTTCATTTCATTCTGAATGAATGATCGGACAAATTTTTCGTTATTTGGATATATCCAAATACCCGAATTACAGTATAAACAACGTTTATCGAATGCTCCGAATAATTTTCAAATAGAATTTTACATCGAATTCCAATCGAATTCGAACTGTAAACATATTTCTGAAATCAAAGACTGTGGGGGTTATTTACGAAAGGCAAATCCAGTTTGAAATTGCACTGAAAGTGCACTTGGAAGTGCAGTCGCTGTAGATCCGAGGGGGACATGCAAGGAAAATAAAAAACAGCATTTTAGCTTGCACATGATCGGATAATAAAATCAGCAGAACTTCCCCTCATTTCAGATCTACCCCTCAGATTTACAGCGACTGCACTTCCAAGTGCACTTCCAGTGCAATTTCAAGTGCACTTTGCACTTGTAGTTTGCACTTGTAGTGCAAAGTGAATTTGCCTTTCGTAAATAACCCCCTGTGTGCGTGTTATTAGAGTACCATTTCAAAATAATGCTCTTTTTGTTAAGCCAAAGGTGATTTAAAGAGTCATTGTAATCATTTGATGAAGATTTGTCTTTTGTTTGCCGCATTTGAATAAAAAAAAATATATAAAATTTTCGATTCGCCCGATTCTAAATTTATCGATTCGCCCGATTCTAAATTAATCGATTCGAACGTTTCGAATTAAAAAAAAATCTGTAAATTAGAAGAAAATTTGAAAGAAGACAAAACTAATTCCAAATACGAATTGAACGAATCAACACAAATTTAACAAAACTAATTAACTAGATTAACGAATCTAAACGGAACTATTTTTTTCATCATGCACATGTCTAATTAATTAGGGTTTAGGAATAGGAAATGGGACTGGATTGAAGATACTCTGTATATGGTATATTAGCCGATTAAGAGATGAAGCATGGTATTCGTCAGTAGCTGATTTATCCAGCAGGATATTATTGCTGTCTTTGTCACCGTTGGGGAGATTCAGCTTCTCTGTGACCATTAGTTCTGATGCAGGAAGTGATAGAAATTCCAAAATCTTAAGGTTGTCACCAGAATAGGAGTAGGGGAAAATCTTACATAGTTACATATATACCGGTGTGTATATATATATATATATATATATATATATATATATATATATATATATATATACTGTATATTATTGCTAAATATTATTTAAATAAAAAAATACCAACATATTGTCATGATCACTATTTTCAGGTAGTATTATTACACTGTTTAAGGCATAGTCATTAAATGGTAGACTTGTGCACAACGGAAAAATTTGTTTAGTTTCGGTTTGTTTCTTTTCGGTCCTGTTGATTCGTAATCGTTCGTAATTTTGCTAGATGGGATTTTTCGTGTTCGGACTAATTCGTATTTTCGCAAGCGACATTTTTAGTTGAATCGGAATGATTTGTATTAATGTAAGCCTTATTTTTAGTTGATTTATAATTCGTACTTTCGGTAGAGTACATTGTTTTTCGTTGATTCTGGACACAACCCCTACTTTCGTAACTTTTTTTGGGTTCGTTGATTCGTAACTTTCCGTGTCTCTCTAACAACGACGCTGCCTATTATGCCTCTAATGTGCTTCGAATGGATTTGTACTTTTCTAAATACATAGCGGTTATTTGTAACGATTCGAAATCTCGTATTTTACTTTTGTTTTTTACATGCGGCTATAGCCTCTGCCCCTGTACACCATTTTGAGAGGGAGTTCAGCACGGTGAAGGAGAAGCAGAGAGCAGAGCAGAGTGTTATTGTGCTTCGAATGGATTCGTACATTCGTAACTTTTTTCATAACGAATTATGCCGAAGACATTCGGGCATTCGCTATTTGCGATATAATTTTATTCGTAATTGCTTTGTTCGGAAATTCGAATGCTTCCGAATGTCCGAAAGTTGCTAAATTCGGACGAATTTCGTTTCGTTACGAAACTAATTGCACAAGCCTATTAAATGGTTGATTGCAGCTTTCCCCCCTAAATCCCCAATTGTCTTTATTCTGTTTTACGTGATAGAATCATTGTCAGTTGGCTCTGTGACAAACCTTCGTGTCTTGGAAGCAAGAGGAGAGCGAATCCGACTGGCCTGGAGAGGAGTATCTAGAGCGACAGAATACAGAATCCTGATCCGAAATTCCGAAGGTGAGTTTCGACTTTTCTTTAACATCTGTTAAACTCAAATTACTGCCCATAACACGGCGGCAGAATTCATTTTGTCTTGTACTTGGTAGTCTCAAGGGTATCCCAAGGGCATCTAGATGTCTTCTTGTAGCCTCTTGTGATAAAAGCCATCTTTGGTTTGGTGTTTTTTAGTTCATTTTATTTATATATCTTGTTGTTAAAGCTAAACTCTGGGATTGTTTAAAAAAATATCCTTACAGTGGGCCCCCAGCACTACAAGGGTAAAAAACGCATTAAGAGGGTAGAGGATCAAGGTGTAGTACTTACCTTATTCCTTGCTCTAGTAGGCTTTCTCCAACCAGGAATCACTAAACCAGTGCAATCAGGCCACCAAAGCTTTTGCTCTAGAGTTCTCAGTCTGATGTCATCATATAAAATGCAGAACCAATAGTCCTGCTGTGAGGGTGGCGAGGGCTTGCCCACAACCTGGAGCACCAGAGAGAATAGGTGAGTTCAGGAAACCTATTGCGCGCTCCAGTAGACTTCCTGTGCAACCCGTCCCAAAACAGAGGCTTTGTGGAGCTGGTTGAACAGCCTATTGGATCAAGGTATAAGGAAAGTATTAGGCCTTGTACACACGACTGGTTTTCTCGGCAAGAAAACTGCTGGGAGAGCTTTTTGCAGAGAAAACCCGCTCGTGTGTATGGTTTCTCGGCAGGAAACACTCTGCCGGGAATCTTGACGAGAAAAAAAGAAAACCTGCTCTCTATTTTTCTTGTCAGGATTCACGGCAGAGTGTTTCCTGCCGAGAAAAACGGTCGTCTGTATGCTTACCTGTCCAGGTAAACCCGCGCATGCTCGATAAGACTTCGACGCATGCGCGGTAGAATACAAGGGTAGTGTAGGGTGTAGCAAGATGGCGGCGGCGGAATCAAATGTGACGAGCGCTAGCTCGTTGTAGTCGATGACGTCACCTCGCTCTTGCCATTCAAAAGAACGGTGGTTCTTTTGAATGGCCGTCAGTACACAGGGCTTGGCAAGACAAGCTTGCCAGGAATCCCGTCGAGAAAACCGACGTTTTTTTTTTTTCCGATGGGATTCCCGCCTATGTGTACGAGGCTTAACACCTTATTCCTCTACCCCTAAGTGTAATACTTACTTTATTTCTTGCTCCAGCAGGTTTTCTGCACTCACCTCTTCTCTCTGATTCTCTGAATTGTGGGCAGGCCCTCACCATCCTCACATACAATGCAGGACTATTGGTCCTGCGTTGTATATGATTACATCAGATTGTGATTGCTGACTGGATAAGGCACAGGCTTCGGGGACCTGGTTGCACTAGCTGGAGGAAGCCTACCGGAGAAAGAAATAAGGTTTTCTTCTGGTGCCTAGTGTAGGATTTAATATAACAAGTTAAAGTATAAACTAAAGGCAAAACAGGACAGAGTGGAGATGCATTAAAACACTTGTCAGTTTTTCTTGCTGTCTGTTCCCCCGTTAAGGAGATTCATTCTTTATATTTGTCCTGTTTACACGAGAGAAAAGAAAATCCCAAATTTTTGGGTGGTCCCCAGAAAAATAATAGAGGGGAAATTTTCCACTTCCCCAAGGGATTCCTTTAATTTGCAGGATTTCCCCTCTCACTTCCTGTTTTGGCTATTGGACAGGAAGTGAAGAAAAATCTCTGCAATTGGACACAGATGGCAAAAAATAAACTGATAGAGGTTATAACCCTTCCTTACTCTATCCAAATTGGAAAAAAAAAAAGTTTTGCCTATAATTCTACTTTAACCTGTTTGAATGGGTGGAGAGTCTCTTCTTTATTAAGTCATACAGCCATCTGGAAAGAGCAGTAAAGCAAAACCTTTGTGTACCGTGCTTCCCCGAAAATAAGACCTACCCCGAAAATAAGACCTAGCATTATTGTCAAGGAGGGCTGCAATATTATCCCTACCCCGAAAATAAGCCCTAATTTAAAATGCTTGTAAAATCCACTCTATTACAGTAGTATATAATGTACAATGTGTGTGTTTCTGTAATATAATTGCGGGGAAGAGACCTCCAGCGGTACACAGAAGCGCAGAGCGGCGCTATAACAAAGGTATTTGGCACAAATATATTACAGAAACACACAGTACATTATATACTACTGTAATAGAGTGGATTATAGTATTTTACAAGCATTTTAACTCGGTTCACACTGGGGATTCCTGTCAGGCAGGGAGAGAGAGGGAGAGAGAAGACGGCACATTACATGGTAAGACCTACCCCGAAAATAAGCCCTACTGTGTCTTTTGTTGCCAAAATTATTATAAGACCCGGGATTATTTTCGGGGAAACGGTAGCACTGCAAAACAGGAAGCAGAGACTGAGGCTGGTCATATACCAGTAGAATGTTCGCACAGATATTTCGAAAAATTGTAGGATTCCATCTTGCCATCGAGTCAACTAATTATGTTTGAAAGGCAATTAATTTCTTCCAGATGCTACTTAAATAGAATTGCAGACATATTAAACAATCACAGTGAAACAAATTTTGTTTGTTCACGAAAACATTTCCATCTTGCTTCTTTTAATTTTTTCATCCCAGAATAGAAAATGATCGTTGATGTGTATATTCCAGTATTTATCAGTCATTGTAGAAAGTCTAGAGTCTCTGGCTGCAATGAGGTACGGGGACTTATGTATTTAGCTTTACCTTTGTTGTTTATTTTTACCCCTAGATGGGACGGAGAGAAGCCAAGTGATTCCAGGAGATCAGACAACCTTTGATCTGACCGATGTGCAGGAAGGCATCACGTATGTAGTGAGGGTGACTGCAGTGGTGGGGACGAGAGAAGGATCACCTGTGACTATCAACGTCAAAACAGGTTTGACTCCATGCTAACTTTGAAATTCTTTATTCCAACCTATGAAGCCCTCAGCAGACATATACAATCTTAGTTCTCTTCATCAGTCTTCCCATGTCCAACTTATGGCTTTTGGATTTCTCTCATGTTGCTCCTTTTCTCCGATACTCTTTTCCTTATCTCATTAGATATTCAGCAAACTCTTTTTCAAAACTCTCTCAAAACTCATATTTAAAGTGGAAGTAAACCCATTGATTTAACAGTTTAAAAAAACTGTTAAATTCCCAGCATGCCGGCAATGCTAACTGCCACATTGGTTGTGCTCTCAACCAAACTGTCAAACCATCCAATAGCTGTTGTCATAACTGGTCACATGTGCAGCATCATGGCAGTTGAAGAATAAAAAAAGGTCAAGATGGCAGCTTCCTTGGCTGAAAACGATAGGAGGGTTTACTACCACTTTAAACTTGACTTGGTATTAACTACGGCTACTGCTATTAAACCATGACCCCATCCCTTCCACTAATAACCACACAAGACTTGAATGGGGTAAATTGGCCGAAGCGGCCATTTTATTAACCAAAATATATATAACCCAATATATATATATATATATATATATATATATATATATATATAACTTTCAATAATTAACATAAAACACATTAACCATTTATTTATAACTTCCAGTATTTTTTACCACCCTGGGGCACAAGGTCCAATCGGCATAACCCATCACTGTACCTGCTAGTCACTTCTAGGCCTCTAGCCGCTAAAAGCCTCCGACTCAGAGACAACTAGCAGGTACCCATATACAAACTGGGAGCCATACCTCAGATGGGTCCCTAACTATGCCTTCTAGGTGCCCATCTGACCTAGCAAGGACCTTGCACCCCGCCACCACGTCCGCCACTCGCGGCCATCAAAAAACCCCCCTAACTGTAAAATAATGATCCCTTAAAACAGGGCGGGAGGGTTGGAAGCTTCTTACCCCCTGCGCTCCTCGTGGCAACTGGCCCCTCCACTTCCTTTTCCTCTTACTGAGCTGAACCTCCTTCTCCCCCATTGGCTCTGACACCCCACGCTGACCCTACGTCCTAGAGGCTCCGCCCCCTTAACCCGTGTCATGCCGGCCCTCCACTTACACCTGCGGCGATGCTCCGTGCCTCTCTCTTCTTATAATCCTGTTTCCGTTCCATATGCTTGATAAATTTGTCCTCTTGCCTGTGCAATGTAATGCCTTGTACACACGACCGGATTTTCCGATGGAAAAAGTCAGACGGGCTCTTTCCATCGGATATTCCGTCCGTGCATATGCCCTATGGGACTTTTTCCTTCTGAAATTCCGACGGACTTAGATAGAGAATTTGTCCTCTTTTTTTCCGACGGACAAAAATTTCAGAAAGTCCGTTCATTTGTATGCAATACCGACGGACTAAAAACCACGCTCAGAATCAAGCAGAAGAGCCGAACTGCCTATTGAACTTCATTAATCTGGGCTCGTCGTACGTGTTGTACGTCACCGCGTTTTTGACGGTCGGATTTTTGTGTGACTGTGTGTATGCAAGACAGCTTGAGTGGAATTCCATCGGATAATCCATTGGACTTTATTCCGACGGACAGTCCGGTCATGTGTACAAGGCATTAGGGTCACAACCTGTTAGTTGAAACCCCAAATACGGTCTCTCAATACATTTTGGAATCCCCAGACTGTTACAAATTTGGTTAAAGGGTCATTTCCCCCTAAAGCTAGTATTTTACTTTTTGGCAAATGTTGGAGAGTAAAGCCTCGTACGCATGATCAGATTTCCAACGGACAAATCCGTGGAATTTTGTGCGAAGGGCGTTTTGGACGTGAACTTGTTCTGCATACAGACGGCAGAACTTTTTCAGCCAACATACACAAAACTACGTGTTTTTTCTGCTCTTTAGCGCCACCCTTTGGGCAACTTCTTCTAATGTTGTGTTATGGTTAGCATTGGTTCGGAGCATGCGTGTTTGTACTTTGGATTTTAGACCGACGGACTTGTGTACACACGATCGGATAATCCGACGAAACACATTTGTTGTCGGAAAGTTTGAGAGTAGTTAGCGGATCGCACCATCTCCTCTGCCTGCTGCGTAGACTCATCCCCTTCATCCCAGAAGAGGACATAGCAGTAGTAGTTGGAACAATCATCAACTCCCGACTCGACTACGCAAACTCCCTCTACATAGGACTACCTAAATATCAGATTTCGCGTCTACAAGTCGTCCAGAACACGGCAGCCAGACTGGTAACAGGGAAAAAACCTTGGGAATCCATCACCCCTTCCCTGAGGACCCTTCATTGTCTAACCGTAAAGGATCGGGTCACATTCAAGACCCTCTGCCTCACCCACAAGTGCACACAAGGAAACGCTCCTTAATATTTATGCGAGAAGATAAAACACTACACCCCCAAACGCATTCTCCGATCAACTAACCAAAACCTCCTCCACATCCCCAAGTCCCGCTACAAATCAAAGGGAGAACAAAGATTTGCAGTCCAAGGACCACGGCTATGGAACGCTCTACCAACGGACATCCGTATGGAAGAAAACCATCGGGCCTTCAGGAAAAAACTCAAGACCCACCTCATCTGAAGGATCAGGACGTCACTGGATGCAAAGCACCTTGAGGCGATTTAGTTCGCATTTGTAGCGCTATACAAGTTATTCACTCACTCACTCAGTATGCTATCCCACATTTGTTGTCGGAAATTCCGAGAACAATTGTCCAATGGAGCGTACAAACGGTCGGATTATCCGACAAAAGCCCTGCCATCAAACAATTGTTGTCGTTAGATCCGATCGTGTGTACGGGCCTTTACACCACCTGGCAGTTTCTCCTGGAGATAATAGGCGATGAGTTCCAGAGTCTGCACATTTGCTGTAGCTATTATGATGGACTCCTGATATCACTGCTGGAATTACTAAAAAAAAAAGATTAATTAATGTAGAATTAAAAAGGAGGAGATGGAACAAATGGAAACTTCCCAGGTGGACAGAACAAAGTCGGAATTTAAGGCTGGGGTATTTCACTATCCAAGAAACAGAAGAAGCCCGGGATTGACTCAGCCTACCGGGCTCAACCCGTAGCTAAAATATTATACTTGGGATGTTCAGCACTTTACTTGTCAAGGTTTCATTGAGAAAAACATTTGATGGTCTTAATAGTAAACCGATATTCAGGGGACTACGAAAACGTTGGGATTTTTCTGTTTGTTGGGTTCTGCTTGTAATGCTTGTTACATAAAACACATCTGCTTCCTTTCTTTTTGTCCCCATTTTTATTTATTTTTTGTTTATTTTTTTTGTTTCCATAAATGTATGTATTGATAAATGCTAGTATGATGTTGCTGGACTACATAAATCAATCAATGGAAATCAGTAATATTAATACTTCAGAAATTCCTATAATGGAGATATTTTTTAATTTTTTTCTAAATTGTATGCTTCCTGTGATTACAGCGGAAGTAGGTATTGGTGGAGTGGCCAACCTTCGAGTGACGGAGACAACAGCCAACAGAATCCGCATTGTCTGGACTGGGATAGCAAGAGCTACAGGATATAGAGTTAGATGGAGACTAAGTGATGGTAGATCAGAATTTTCTTTTAAATAAAAACTAAAGTAATTATTCATAAAGTCATAAATATTTAGGCATAGGTGTGCATAGCCTATGGCATTAGGGTGTGCACCTCAAACATGTGTGCATTTTTATATACTGATACTGTATACTGATGGTGTCAGTAGAGCAGTGGATAGTGTAAGTAGGGCAGTGGATGGTGTCAGTCGTTTTTTTATTTTATTTTTTATAATTTTTTTTCAATTATTTTTTATTTTTAGGAGCCCTGCTATGGGGCTTTGGTGAAATATTAAGGGTTTCAACAGGGGGAATCTGCTCCACACAGGGTGATTAGGGTGTGCCCAGGCACACCTGGCACACCCTGTGCGCACGCCTATGTATTTGGGCATTTTTATTCTTTACACACAAGACAAGTTTAAGGCAAATTCAGTAAACATTTGAACACAAAAAGGACCAGAACTAATGAATCCAACCTGCGTGCAACAATTGAATGTCAACACCGTGGGATTGATTTACTAAAGGCAAATAGACTGTGCACTTTGGAAGTACAGTTGTTCCAGAGTTTAGTAAATAAGGTGAAGCTCCACTTTGCAAAGAATACCCAATCACATGCAAGGAAAATTAAAATAAAAAAAAAAAAACTGCGTTTTTGCTTGCATATGATTGGATGGTGGAAGTCAGCAGAACTTCCCCTCATTTCCAAAGCTCTGAAGCAACACTCTATGTGCCTTTAGTAAATCAACCCCCATGGAATGACATAAAGCAGGGGTCTCCAAACTATGGCCTAAGAGCCACATCCGGCCCACTATAAAATTTTATCTGGCCCTCAGCTAGGGTCAGTGTGGAGTGTCTTCAGTGTGCAAAATTAAGGATCAAAGTGGTTCTAAAAGCAGAAGTTTTTTTTATTAAGTGAAAACCTAGCGCCAAACAATATAAAATAATATAATAATGAAAGCTGCACCCCTAAAAAACTTAATGAGTATCCCATAAAGTGCAAAGTGAAATTGTTTGCGAAGGGGGCGCTGGTGAGTATGATAATTACAACTAATATATGATCTCAATAAAGTGATTAAACAAATATTAAATAATGATAAATTACGTGCAATTACAATGGTGTGATATTATGAACGTCATATGCTGCTGTACCTAATCAAATAATGAATCAAATCATATATGGTAACAACAGTTGAGAACAGAAAATATATATGAATATCCAATTGGTGAAAACGTAGCTAATCCATAAGTGAGTCCATAGAAAATATCCAGTATGTTTTTTGAAGTGACACCTTCACCAACACAGATAAATCACCCGAAGTGCTATGGATGGATGGCCGCTTACCCCAAGATGTTGACCCTCTTAACTAAAAGAGGGTCAAATAGCGCTTAATTGCAAGATGCCACTTGCTAGTATAGAGAATGTGATCCCAAATCCGTCTGTCTCCCCAGGATGAACTCCGTTGGAATATGCAGATAAACGAATAATGACAAAAATAGTGTAATCCCGTTTATTAAAATATAAAACAATATAAAAGGAAAGCCAAATGGCTGCTTATATTTTGAGGTGCCTTAGCCCGGCACTGAGGCTGAAAGGCATGTAGAAGCCAAATAGTTTTGTCCGTCCGTGTAGAAAGCTGGCGTGCGTTCCACCTGCTACAGCGGCTAACCAGCAAGGACCGGAAGTTGGATGGAAAGCGTGACCAAGTACCGCCTCAATGTACGTTTCGTTACACCGTCATCAGGAAGCGTACTGGGTCACTGAATGGGCGGTCTTTTAAATGCCTGTCAATCAGCATATGACGTTCAGAAGTTTTTTTTTATCTTAATGCAAAGATGCCAAAGTTTGAGAACCTTGATATAAAGTGTTGGAGGTGACTTGCCCCAATCCATTCAGTAATTTTGTGGCTAAAAGTGGTTAAAATTGCCTTACCATCGCCATGTGTGTGGTGGCACCATGTGCCAATGTCGGTCAATTTCAGCTACTTCTATCCATTAGGAATAGCAAACATGATTTCAAAAAATCACAAGAATTAAAGCAATCTACCAGCCACGAGTTTAAATGATCACCAGAATACAGCCGATTATAAGGTCAAAACTGTGCAGTAAATTGACAGCTCAATACAATTTATTGAGAGTGAATCAATATCAGAAAAATAAATATGGCAAAGTCGGATTTTGTCATTGGGTTTGAAAAGGGCAATTTCAATCTCATCTCCTTGCTGTTGATGAAAACCATTATTTTATGTGTTTGATGACTTTAAAATAATTTAAAAAAAAGAATGTATTCAAAAGGTTTTTCTTCCTGTTCATAAGGTCGGGAGATCATAAGAACCCTTCCAGCTGGGGCAACATCATTCGACATTGATGAACTGCAAGCAAACACAGTGTATGTCATAGGGGTGACCGCTCTTGCCGGCAACACAGAAAGCAGCCCGGCGTCCGTCACGGCTCGCACAGGTAAGTCGACTTTTACGGCATGGTATCAAAGTTTTGTGCTAAGAACTTTAAAGTACAGTATATCAAAAGCCTAAACTTTTTGTTTTGGATAGAATAAAGATTGGTAAAACCCCAGTAAATTTTTTGCCATCTATATCTTACTGGGGAGATTTCTCCACATTTCCTGTCCCATAGACCCAATAGAAAGTAAGATGATATCTTTAAAAAGTGAGGAAAATTTCCTCTTAAGCCTCGTACACACGACCGAGGTTCTCGGCAAGAACCAGCAAGAAACTTGCTGGCAGAGATTTCTTGCCGAGAAATTCGTTCGTGTGTATGGTTTCTCGTCAAGAAAAGCGTCAAGAATCTCGACGAGAAAATAGAGAACCTGCTCTCTATTTTCTCGTCGAGATTCTCGTCAGCCTGTTTCTCGATGAGAAAATTGAGTGTGTGTACACTTACCTGTTCGCCGGGAAGCCCGCGCATGCTCGAAATGACTTCGACTCATGCGCGTTAGCTTCCTAGGCATAGGTAGGGTGAACCAAGATGGCGGCGACGGCATCGAATGTGACAAGCGCATGCTCGTCGTATTCGATGACGTCACCTCGTACGCTCCATTCAAAGAACTGCGGGTTCTTTGAAATGAGCGTGTGTACACTCGGCCGGGACAAGTTTCTTGTCCAAGGATCTCGTCGTAAAAAACGACGAGATTCTCGGCCGTGTGTACGAGGCTTAAGACAGTTACCACCAGAACAACTCCATATTGGAACATTTCACCATTATCCCTGTTCTGGTGACTCAACTTTTTACATTTTCCCTCACTTTTAGTCCCAGGAAAAATGGCCATCAGGACAAATAAAGAGAATGAATCTCCCCAGCAGTGATACCGACAACAAGATGTTCTAGCCCTTCCACAATCTATCCAAACCTAAACCTAAACCTATGGAGGGCTGGTGTCTTCTAAAGCCAATCATAGTTCATTATCACAAATTATGTAACACAGGAACTGGGGATTATTGGAAAACACTGCATCCATGATGACCCAGCAACTTTATTCTTTTTAGAATAGTCTTTTTTTTTACTCTACTTTACTTCTATCCTGATAATCTGTACAGAAATATGTTAAATAGTGGCCTTACTTTGTAGTACCAACCCTTGTTGGTAATGGTTATTAGCGGTTCTGAGGAAGGAAGGTGGGGGCTGCTCCCTTGTTGGCCCATCTTGTTTCCATCTGACACTTTGTTATTCTCATCTGATCTCTGTAGGAGTTGACACGGTAGATAAAGTCACCAATCTGAGGGTTCAGAACCTTGGGGAAAACACCATACGTGTGGAATGGAGCCCGGTCCTCAGAGCCACGAATTACCGGATTACCTGGAGACGTAGAGATGGTAGGTTGATCTTTCTCTACTTTGTCAATGCTGGTCTTTATGTGTTCAGCTCACAAAATTTCAGAAGGTAAGGTGTTAAAGATAACATTAGGACTGTGAAGTGAAATAACCATGGGCAGATTTGTGCCCCATGATGCCAACTATCTTATACTGCCAGTCCTATTCAAGGGGAGAGGGCTTTATATCACACCTTACAGGATCAGAGTTAACATACAAAAAATATCAGTGAAGATGGCATTGCACCTAAATCTAACTGTTAAAAGCATGGCCTGATCTAGGGTGGTGCTGGGGAGTGCAGCGCCCCCCCCCAGATTTCTGTGCCCCCCCCAAAGCAATCAGCTCCCCCCTCCCGCCTAAGCCTGGGTCCCATAAGGTCTGCGGAGGCTGGCAGGGAGGTTTTACAAAATTTCACCTCAAATCTCAGACCTCAAAATTTCAAGTCCTGAGCTACTAGCCAGGCCTTGAAGTTACTCTCCACCAGTTGCCACGCCCAACCCCCACCTTGTCCCTCCCTTAATCCCCCCCAGATCCTTCCCCCACCTATGTGAATGTATATCAGGTACATCGTACCCATTCACCCCAAAAAGCACAGAAATAAAAAAAAAAACAAGAGCCGGTTTTTGACAAGTCCTTTATTGAAAAAAATAGCTCTGAGCTGTCTTCTCCCCGAGCCGTCTTCTCCCGCTGCCATCTTCTCCCAGTGCTGTCTTCTTCCGGTGCCATCTTCTTCCTCCCTGCCAGTTACCTACTACTACTACTACAAAAAAAAAAGCCACTCTTCTTCTGTGGCTGTCTTCCTCTGTTGTGTTGTCGCCCGCTGTCTGGCATCTCTTATATAGCCATGGGGCGTGGCCATCGAATGACATTATCCGGAGAGCCTGTCCGAATGTCAGCGGATCGGATGTGCGCGGATGTCATCCATTTTTCGTCCGTTCCATCTTTTAGATGGAAGAAAGATAGGGTTTTCTTCCGTCTCAAAAAACAGAACTTAACGGAGGTGGATGTCAGTGGATGTCAGCAGATGATCCGCTAACGTCCGCTAGCCCATAGACATACATGTATGCCCATTTTTCTTCCGCCATTGGATGGAGGCACGTCCGTGTGAAAGGACCCATATAAGAAAAAAAAAAAAAAGGAAAGGAATGTAGAGTATTTCACACCTGTAATTGTTGTGTATTCGAAATTGTTGGGTGTGGGGATTAAAATATTAGAAAACACATAAAGTGAAAATCGCAGTGTTCCTTCATATTGGTGGTCAGTGGAGATGACCACTCCCACATTAGTGTTTAGTGAAGAAGAGCTCCCTTACATTGGTGGTCAGTGGAGAAAGACCCCCCCCCCCCCTCTTTGGAAAGAGCCACCTTAGATTTGTGGACATTGGAGAAGGGATCCCTTTTATTAGTGTTTGCTAGTAATGAGACCCCTTAGATTGGTGTTCAGTAACATAAGGACCATCTTACCATGGTAGACATTAAGGGAAAGGGTCCCATTGTAATGTTGACAAGTGGACAGAATGCATCTTAAAGCAGTATTAAAGTCTGCTTTATGACTTGTACCTACAGGTCAGCCTATAATAAGGCTGACCTGTAGGTATAATGATAATCTAATGCAGTGGTCTCCAAACTGTGGCCCAGGGGTCAGATGTGGCCCTTTGCTTGCCTTCATCTGGCCCTTGGGGCACTATTCCGTCACCTGATGCCAATGATGGGACACTATTCCTCCCTGCTGACACCATCAATGGCACTATTCTTCCCATTGATACCAACAATGGAGCCTTCTTTCTCCCATTATAACCAATGATGGGACATTGTTTATGTCCACTGATGCCAAGGCATTTTTTTACTCCCACTGGCCACAGTCCGGCCCCTCTAAAGCCTAAAGGATAGTAAATTGGTCCTTTGCTTAGAACGTTTGGAGACCCCTGATCTAATGTGTAGCAGCCGGTAATGTTAACATAGCATCAGCACTGCGCTCTGAATGGAAGGCATACTGGGGTACGCTGTCCATCGAGAGTACTCTGCCATTCAAACGGCCGGAGCCCGTGAACCCCGAAGGAAGACTGAGTGAAGATGGAAGCGCCGACAGCAGTGACAGCATGCCACTAGAGGGCTTTGTTTTAGGGTAAGTCTGTCATAATGTTCTGGAGGCCCAATTTATTTACCTTTGGAAATTACTACCGCTTTAATTTACAGATCGTTGCGAAGAATGTGCCTTGCACTGTTGCATTAGAGGAAGAATGACATCCTTACCGATAGCAAACAAATGTCGGTGGTTACTTATTTGAGAGACAGGAATTGCTTGAAGAAACCCCTAGCAAAGACCCCTCTACCCTTCTGCTTGCAGTCATGTGATGGCGCTCTTTGCATGCACTATTGCCAGGAATAGTTGTTAGCTACTTGAATAAAATTGCATATCAGTTACAAGCCTGCTCACCTTTTGGGGAATAAGGGTAATTGTTTGATATGGTTGATGGAGCAAAACATAGGTACTGATATGTTTCCATGCTTGGGAATATAAAGGTTCACCTAGATTATAGTCAAAGCTTTTTCCTTTGTCCGTAATAATACAACGGTACAATATTTGGTTTATTCTCACAGGGGTTGAAGTCTCTCGGCTAGTTACCAGGGATGTGACATCAGTCGACATTACAGATTTAGTGCCCGGGACCGTCTATACCATCTTTGTCGCAACACTTGTCGGCTCAGTCGAGAGCGGAGCGGAATCTATCACTGCGGAAACTAGTAAGTCAGACCAACATTTACAGTATACTATGTTTCGCATAATATATATACCGGTATATAATATATACACACTACAAATTATATACAAAGTATAAATTGACTCAAGGTTGCATTTGCCGGCACCCGGTAATTGAAAAAAAAAAAACGGACTGGGGTCCTCCCCAAAATCCATACCAGACCCTTATCCGAGCATGCACCGCTCCGTGACGTCACAAGGTATTTTTATTACTTTTTGACACATTTTTGGTGATTGGGTAGGGGCACAATGTACCGCATACTCATTCACATGGGGGGGGGCGGGATCTGGGGGCCCCCTTGTTAAAGGGGGCTTCCAGATTCTGATAAGCCCCCTGCCCGCAGACCCCCACAACCACAGCCCAGGTTTGTGGGGAAGACATGGGGACAAGGTGCTTTGGGGTGGGCTGGGAGACCCCCTGCCCCAAAGCACCCACCCCACCATGGTGAGGGCATGTGGCCTGGTATGGTTAAGAAGGGTGGGGCCCACGCCTTTTTTTCTTAAATTTTTTTTTTAATAGCTGGGTGGTGCAATTGAAAACGCAAGTCAATTTAAACTAACTCATTTTTTTTCTTTAGAAAAGTCATTTTTTGCTGCAGCATGTTCTATATACAGTATGCTACAGATGCGCCACTTTACAATCAGACTGAGGGGACCCCCCAGGCACTATATTTAAAGTTTTGTTTTATTTTTGCACTTTAAGCATCATTAAAATCACTGCTCCTGAAAAAACAATAATTTAAAAAAAAAAATTTGCATTGATACATGTCCCCCAAGGCAGTACCTGGACCCCCCCCCCCATACACTTTTTATGGCCAATTCCTTGCATATAATCCTTCAAGAGGGGCATTTTTGATTTTTCCTGTTTGGCTCCCATAGACTTCAATGGGGTTCGCCGTTCGGGTTAGAACTTTTCCCCTGTTTGGGAGTTCTGCTGCGAAATGGAACGGGGGGGGGGGGGGTGTTCGGCCCATTTCTAGTGCTGCTGTTTGCTTTCCTGCAAATCTGAATGGTGTCTCCGACCGCCCCGTAGCAGATTTACTGCTACAGGGTGGCTGTCCTGTGCAGAGTCACATATATATTGGTGATTCTGCACTTCCGCCCAGGGGGTGCGCCGCTTCTGCTGTGATTAGTCAATGAATGTCCGCCGGTACCCACTGATCAGCGAGGAGAGACATGGGATGGAGCTCTGCCTATGTAAACAAAGCAGAGCTCCATCCTGTCAGTGGGAATATAATTGATTTTCTTTCCCTGCGGAGCAGGGAAAGAAAATCCATCACATACCTTAATAAAAAACACTGCACACAGTACACAAAAACACTGGCTAGTCACACATTTAACCCTTTGATAGCCCTAGATGTTTAACCCCTTCCCAGCCAGTGTCATTAGTACAGTGACAGTGCATATTTTTAGCACTGATCACTATATAATGCCGCGTACACACGACGAGAAAACTGCCATTTTTTGGATTGGTTGTGAAAACCGGTGGTGTGTATGCTCCATAGCAGTTTTCTCGACGAGAAAACTGCCCGTAAAAAAATTTGAACCTGCTCTATTTTTTCTCGTCGTTTTTCACGTCGTTCTTTTTAACGTCGTGAAAAACAGTCGTGTGTATGCTTTTACGAGGGGATAAAAAACGTGCATGCTCAGAATCAAGTATGAGACAGGAGCGCTCGTTCTGGTAAAACTAGCGTTCGTAATGGAGATAGCAAATTCGTCACGCTGTAACGGACTGAAGAGCACGAAGACTGAAAAGTGCGAATCGTCTCTCACCAAACTTTATTAACACGAGGATCAGCAAATGCAGCCCAAAGGGTGGCGCCATCTGAATGGAACTTCCCCTTTATAGTGCCGGCGTACGTGTTGTACGTCACCGCGCTTTGCTCGAGCGTTTTTTTTCATGAACGTGTGTAGGCAAGGCAGGCTTGAGAGGAATCACGACGAGAAAAACTTCATTTTTTTGCATGACATGAATAACAGTCGTGTGTACGCGGCATTAGAGTCACTGGTTGCCACAAAGTGTCAGTTAGTGTCCGATTGTCAACCGCAATATCGCAGTCTCGCTATAAGTTGCTGGTCGCCACCATTACTAATATAAAAATAAAAGAAATATAAATTCCAGTATCTATCCCATAGTTTGTAGACGCTATAATTTTTGCGCAAACCAATCGATATACGCCTATTGGGATTTTTTTTTACCAAAAATATTTAGCAGAATACAGTACATATTGGCCTAAATTTATGAAGAATATAGGTTATTTTATTGCATATGTTTTTATAGCAGAAAGTAAAAAATATTTTTTTTTTAAATAGTTTTTTTGTTTTGTTTATAGAGCAAAAAATAAAAGAGCCCAGAGGTGATCAAATACCACCAAAAGAAAGCTCTATTTGTTGGAAAAAAAGGGCATACATTTTATTTGGGTACAGCGTCGCACGACCGCGCAATTGTCAGTTAAAGGAACGCAGTGCCGTATCGCAAAAAATGGCCTGGTCAGGAAGGGGGTGGGGGGGGGGGGTAAAACCTTCAGAGGTCAAGTGGTTAATTGATGTGCAGAAAAAATAAAAATTATAAAAAATTATCAGGGGCTCTAGTTCATTCCTACTCTATCCAAAACTAAAAAAAAGACATATTTGGCTGTGCTTACATTTGAAGAACATTAATATTTTAATATGCCAATTGTTCTACATGAATGCTTTTGGCCCATTGTCTTTCCCAAGTTGGAGTCATACGTTGTTCATTCTCTGTCTTCCCTTAGGACAACAGGAGGTTGGCTCTGTCACAAGCCTGCGGGTCTTTGAGAGCCAGAACACTATACGGGTGACGTGGGTCGGTGTTCAGGGAGCCACAGCCTACAGGGTTTCATGGACCCCCGAAGACGGTACAAATAATCTACCATATTTCTTATCCCTATGAAGCTGAAATTTAATCTGCTTTTTATTTGCCTCCCCTGGTTCTTCCCTTCCCCTCATCAACATGTCAATGAAGGTTTGGATAAAAAAAATTGTTTTCATTGCATCCCTTATTTTAGACCCAGTGATGTCATCACTGGGCCTCTGTGTTTTTCTATGCAATGTAGGCTGGTGGGCTGGGTTTGCAGGGTGCTGTACATATCTTCTGAAAGCATCACAACACCCGGCCTCAGTACTCCTCTCATGTTGTATAGGAGGTCACCCAGAAGTGTCCTATACAACAAAAACAAATGATAATAAAAAGCATCACAGGAAGATTGTAGTGTTCCTTCATATTGGTGGGCAGTGGAGAAAGGACCCTCTTACATTAAAGGTCAAAGACAGAAGGACTCCCTTACATTGTTGTTACGTGAGTAGAAGAACCCAATACAACAGGACAAGTTGGGGAAGGGCCCCTTTACACGGGTGAGAAGAATGTCTCTTACATTGGTGGTCAGTGGGAAGAATGTTCCTTACATTGGTGGTCAGTGGGAAGAATGCTCCTTACATTGGTGGTCAGTGGGAAGAATGCTCCTTACATTGGTGGTCAGTGGGAAGAATGTTCCTTACATTGGTGGTCAGTGGGAAGAATGCTCCTTACATTGGTGGTCAGTGGGAAGAATGTTCCTTACATTGGTGGTCAGTGGGAAGAATGTCCCTTACATTGGTGATCAGTGGGAAGAATGCTCCTTACATTGGTGGTCAGTGGGAAGAATGTTCCTTACATTGGTGATCAGTGGGAAGAATGCTCCTTACATTGGTGATCAGTGAGAAGAATGTTCCTTACATTGGTGATCAGTGGGAAGAATGTTCCTTACATTGGTGATCAGTGGGAAGAATGTTCCTTACATTGGTGGTCAGTGGGAAGAATGCTCCTTACATTGGTGGTCAGAGGGAAGAATGTTCCTTACATTGGTGATCAGTGAGAAGAATGTTCCTTACATTGGTGATCAGTGGGAAGAATGCTCCTTACATTGGTGGTCAGTGGGAAGAATGCTCCTTACATTGGTGGTCAGTGGGAAGAATGTTCCTTACATTGGTGATCAGTGGGAAGAATGCTCCTTACATTGGTGGTCAGTGGGAAGAATGTTCCTTACATTGGTGGTCAGTGGGAAGAATGTTCCTTACATTGGTGATCAGTGGGAAGAATGCTCCTTACATTGGTGGTCAGTGGGAAGAATGTTCCTTACATTGGTGATCAGTGGGAAGAATGCTCCTTACATTGGTGGTCAGTGGGAAGAATGTTCCTTACATTGGTGATCAGTGAGAAGAATGTCTCTTACATTGGTGATCAGTGGGAAGAATGTTCCTTACATTGGTGGTCAGTGGGAAGAATGTTCCTTACATTGGTGGTCAGTGGGAAGAATGCTCCTTACATTGGTGGTCAGTGGGAAGAATGTTCCTTACATTGATGGTCAGTGGGAAGAATGTTCCTTACATTGGTGGTCAGTGGGAAGAATGCTCCTTACATTGATGGTCAGTGGGAAGAATGCTCCTTACATTGGTGGTCAGTGGGAAGAATGTTCCTTACATTGGTGATCAGTGGGAAGAATGCTCCTTACATTGGTGGTCAGTGGGAAGAATGTTCCTTACATTGGTGGTCAGTGGGAAGAATGTTCCTTACATTGGTGATCAGTGGGAAGAATGCTCCTTACATTGGTGGTCAGTGGGAAGAATGTTCCTTACATTGGTGATCAGTGGGAAGAATGCTCCTTACATTGGTGGTCAGTGGGAAGAATGTTCCTTACATTGGTGGTCAGTGGGAAGAATGTTCCTTACATTGGTGATCAGTGGGAAGAATGTTCCTTACATTGGTGATCTGTGGGAAGAATGCTCCTTACATTGGGGGTCAGTGGGAAGAATGTTCCTTACATTGGTGGTCAGTGGGAAGAATTCTCCTTACATTGGTGGTCAGTGGGAAGAATGTTCCTTACATTGGTGGTCAGTGGGAAGAATGCTCCTTACATTGGTGGTCAGTGGGAAGAATGCTCCTTACATTGGTGGTCAGTGGGAAGAATGTTCCTTACATTGGTGATCAGTGGGAAGAATGCTCCTTACATTGGTGGTCAGTGGGAAGAATGTTCCTTACATTGGTGGTCAGTGGGAAGAATGTTCCTTACATTGGTGATCAGTGGGAAGAATGCTCCTTACATTGGTGATCAGTGGGAAGAATGCTCCTTACATTGGGGGTCAGTGGGAAGAATGTTCCTTACATTGGTGATCAGTGGGAAGAATGCTCCTTACATTGGTGATCAGTGGGAAGAATTCTCCTTACATTGGTGGTCAGTGGGAAGGAGGCTCCTTACATTGGTGATCAGTGGGAAGGAGGCTCCTTACATTGGTGATCAGTGAGAAGAATGCTCCTTACATTGGTGGTCAGTGGGAAGAATGTTCCTTACATTGGTGATCAGTGGGAAGAATGCTCCTTACATTGGTGGTCAGTGGGAAGAATGCTCCTTACATTGGTGATCAGTGGGAAGAATGTTCCTTACATTGGTGGTCAGTGGGAAGAATGCTCCTTACATTGGTGATCAGTGGGAAGAATGTTCCTTACATTGGTGGTCAGTGGGAAGAATGTTCCTTACATTGGTGGTCAGTGAGAAGAATGTCCCTTACATTGGTGGTCAGTGGGAAGAATGTTCCTTACATTGGTGGTCAGTGGGAAGAATGTTCCTTACATTGGTGGTCAGTAGGAAGAATGTTCCTTACATTGGTGATCAGTGGGAAGAATGTCCCTTACATTGGTGATCAGTGGGAAGAATGTCCCTTACATTGGTGATCAGTGGGAAGAATGTTCCTTACATTGGTGGTCAGTGGGAAGAATGCTCCTTACATTGGTGGTCAGTGGGAAGAAGGAGGAGGACACACCCAAAGAGCTCTCTCTGAGATCCAGCCTTTTTCAAGCCTGGGCCTTGCCTGCTAGCTTGGCCCAGGAATAATGCCTGATCCTGGGGGAGGCCCTGGGAGGGATCCCCCTGATGACACGGGGCCTAGTGAGGAGGAGGAGGTGGAGGATCTGACTGAGGGTCCAGGCCCTGGTCAGAATGTGGATGTCTACAGACAGAAGATCATTGATCGTTTCCGGGCGATCGGAAGAGCTGAGGAGAAACTTAAATGTTTAAAATTTGAACATAAAAACTTCAGGGCCAAGTATTTCCAGGCCTGGAGTAAGAATCGTTCGGCCATGAAGCCTGAGTTACAGCAGATGGAGGAGAAGGTAAAGAAGCAATCTTTATTGTTGGAGAAATTGAAAGACAAAAGTGGAGCTTTGGCAGAAAAGTTTACCAATGAGAGGAGATTTGCCAGCCAGACATCAGTGAGTTCTGTGGATCAGCAGCACCAGAGCAATGTGGATGGATCTGCATCATGCCCCCCGCATATGGATTTTGCTGCTACTGCTGGGACCTGTAGTTCCACAAGCAAGATGGCTGCCAGCTCCAAAGAGCCTGTTTCACCTTCACCTGGGCTGGTTGATGCAGGTGGGGAAGGGGAGCAGCACAGTGCAGCATGTGAAGTGGAAGCAGCCATGGAAGTCTCCTGCAATGAATCACCTGTTGCTGTACAATCTTGCTTAGCTGACAATCCTATCCTGATGGAGAAGAGTCTGCCTGGAGGTGAAGTATCTATGGGTACAGCAGTGAGTGTGGACACGGCAGGAACTATGAATGTGCCAGAAAATAATGACAGCAATAATATGGATAAGGCAATGGACATGGTGGGTGGTGGTGAAGGGGTTAATGTTGCTGCTTTAGGTAAAAATGACATTTCTCCTCCTGCTCAGCAGAGGAAAGACTCCTCAGGTGTACAATTGTCATCGGCCAGAGTTGTGTCAGACGTTTCTAAACGCACAACTGAATCCTCTGCAGGGAGGTCTGTGAGCACTGGCAGCTATGCGACAATTTTGGGGAGTCGCACCAAGGAAGTTGGGGGGAATGCTGCAAATGTTAGTGGTCACAATTTGGTGGTGGGATGGTTAGTGGGTACAAGAGGAGAAATGTGGTCCAATTGAAGTGGGAGGGGGAGGGGATCCCACCAGTAAGGGGGAGGGTGGCAGAGTTGGTTCTGGAAATGGGGTTTCAAGTTTCAGATATTTTTGCTTTGATTTGCCCCGTGGGGAGTTCTGAGTTTGATTTGTCCTTTGTAAAGCCTGAGGGTCTGAATTTGTTTTGGGAACGATTTAGGAGGTGCGGGGGCCTTCCGCAGTGGAACGGTTGGGTGCCAAAGGTGATTTCCAGGCAGCCTCTGATAAAATCTGTCACGATCCTGGTGCGTAATGAATCTATACCAGAGGCTGATTTAATAGTATGGCTACGCCAATATGGTGAGGTCCTCGCTCCACTGCGGAAGGTCCTTGATCTGCATGGGATTTGGACAGGGGCCTGGACAGTGTCATTAAAATTGGGGGTGCTGGGAAATGTAGTCCAACATCTGCCCTGTTCAGCCTTTCTGGGGAGGGATAGGCTGACCATTTTTTACCAAGGTCAGCCTAAAGTCTGCAACAAATGTGGTGAAAAGGGCCATTTTGCATCTACCTGCACCCGTAAAAAGTGTTCACTGTGCCAGGATCTGGACCATTTGGCTAAGGATTGCACCGATATTTGGTGCAATTTGTGCCAAAAGCTCGGTCATCCTTATAGTCAATGCCCGGAGGCATTACATAACTTGCCGGGATTGGAGGCTGAGCTGCAGAGGCTAGATAAGGAGGATGAGGCCGCTGAAACTGTTGTTGTCCCTCCTGTGTCTGTGACATCTGATGTTTCTGTTCCCCCTAGTAATGTGGTCCCTGAGTCTGTCCCTCCTTTGTCTGTGACATCTGAGGATTCTGTTCCCCCTAGTAATGTGGTCCCTGAGTCTGTCCCTCCTGTGGTACGTAGATCCTCCAGACTGGCGGAAGCTGCTGGGGGGGCAGGTTTAGCGGATCTTCCCACTCAGCCTCCAGTCCCTGCCCCTCGGCAGCGCAAGCGTGGTCAAGGGAATGTGGGGGTGCTGGATGGGGGTGGGGCTGATGGAAGGGTATCCATACCCCATGTCTCACGCTCTGTTGATGGGGATTCAGATGATGAGGGGTGGGAGAAGATTAGGAGGAAGAAAAAAAAGAAGAGGAAGACAAGAAAAGCGGTCATTTCTTCCTCAGAGTCGGACCCAGGAGGGGTTCCTATTGGCAACACCTTTTCTGTTTTGTCGGGTGATGAAATGTCAGATGTGTCTTTCTCTTTATCATCTATGGATGAGGGGGAGTCACGCAGTCTGAAGAGAGCTGTTTCTGGGGATGAGAGTGTGGTAAGGGTTAAGAAACGACTCCCCCAATCATCCTGATGGCATATCAGACCTGCCTTTGGTGATCTGCCCATCTCTGGGGGAGGAGCTCTTTTCTTTTTCTGTGTTGGTGTGAGTTGTAGTAAGAGATTTATTTTCCAGTAATTACATGATTTTTGCTTTTGCTGTAAAGTCTTTTTTGTTTGAGAGCAGATTTGCTATATTTATTTTCATTTTTATGTAAATATGTATATATATTGTTTTTATGCTTATTGATTGCAAGTCCTTTAATAAAGAAACAATAGAAAGAATGTTCCTTACATTGGTGGTCAGTGGGAAGAATGCTCCTTACATTGGTGGTCAGTGGGAAGAATGATCCTTACATTGGTGATCAGTGGGAAGAATTTTCCTTACATTGGTGATCAGTGGGAAGAATGATCCTTACATTGGTGGTCAGTGGGAAGAATGTCCCTTACATTGGTGATCAGTGGGAAGAATGCTCCTTACATTGGTGGTCAGTGGGAAGAATGCTCCTTACATTGGTGGTCAGTGGGAAGAATGATCCTTACATTGGTGGTCAGTGGGAAGAATGTTCCTTACATTGGTGATCAGTGGGAAGAATGTTCCTTACATTGATGGTCAGTGGGAAGAATGCTCCTTACATTGGTGATCAGTGGGAAGAATGTTCCTTACATTGGTGATCAGTGGGAAGAATGTCCCTTACATTGGTGGTCAGTGGGAAGAATGTCCCTTACATTGGTGGTCAGTGGGAAGAATGTTCCTTACATTGATGGTCAGTGGGAAGAATGCTCCTTACATTGGTGATCAGTGGGAAGAATGTTCCTTACATTGGTGATCAGTGGGAAGAATGCTCCTTACATTGGTGGTCAGTGGGAAGAATGCTCCTTACATTGATGGTCAGTGGGAAGAATGTTCTTACATTGGTGATCAGTGGGAAGAATGTTCCTTACATTGGTGATCAGTGGGAAGAATGTTCCTTACATTGGTGGTCAGTGGGAAGAATGTCCCTTACATTGGTGGTCAGTGGGAAGAATGCCCCTTACATTGGTGGTCAGTGGGAAGAATGTCCCTTACATTGGTGGTCAGTGAGAAAAGGACCTTCTTACACTGGTAGACAGGGGGAGAAGAATCAACTTACATAGGTGATCTGTGGGAGAAGTACAGAAGGAAGAAAAGCCCCTGTTCATTGGTGATCAGTGGGAAGAATGTTCCTTACATTGGTGGTCAGTGGGAAGAATGCTCCTTACATTGGTGGTCAGTGAGAAGAATGCTCCTTATATTGGTGGTCAGTGGGGAGAATGTCCCTTACATTGGTGGTCAGTGGGAAGAATGTTCCTTACATTGGTGATCAGTGGGAAGAATGTTCCTTACATTGGTGGTCAGTGGGAAGAATGTCCCTTACATTGGTGGTCAGTGGGAAGAATGTCCCTTACATTGGTGATCAGTGAGAAAAGGACCTTCTTACACTGGTAGACAGCGGGAGAAGAATCAACTTACATAGGTGATCTGTGGGAGAAGTACAGAAGGAAGAAAAGCCCCTGTTCATTGGTGATCAGTGGGAAGAATGTTCCTGTTCCTTACATTGGTGGTCAGTGGGAAGAATGCTCCTTACATTGGTGGTCAGTGAGAAGAATGCTCCTTATATTGGTGGTCAGTGGGGAGAATGTCCCTTACATTGGTGGTCAGTGGGAAGAATGTTCCTTACATTGGTGGTCAGTGGGAAGAATGTTCCTTACATTGGTGGTCAGTGGGAAGAATGTTCCTTACATTGGTGGTCAGTGGGAAGAATGTCCCTTACATTGGGGGTCAGTGGGAAGAATGTTCCTTACATTGGTGGTCAGTGGGAAGAATGTCCCTTACATTGGTGGTCAGTGGGAAGAATGCTCCTTACATTGGTGATCAGTGGGAAGAATGTTCCTTACATTGGTGGTCAGTGGGAAGAATGTCCCTTACATTGGTGGTCAGTGGGAAGAATGTTCCTTACATTGGTGGTCAGTGGGAAGAATGTCCCTTACATTGGTGGTCAGTGGGAAGAATGCTCCTTACATTGGTGATCAGTGGGAAGAATGTTCCTTACATTGGTGGTCAGTGGGAAGAATGTCCCTTACATTGGGGGTCAGTGGGAAGAATGTTCCTTACATTGGTGGTCAGTGGGAAGAATGTCCCTTACATTGGTGGTCAGTGGGAAGAATGCTCCTTACATTGGTGATCAGTGGGAAGAATGTTCCTTACATTGGTGGTCAGTGGGAAGAATGTCCCTTACATTGGGGGTCAGTGGGAAGAATGTCCCTTACATTGGTGATCAGTGGGAAGAATGTCCCTTACATTGGTGGTCAGTGGGAAGAATGTCCTTTACATTGGGGGTCAGTGGGAAGAATGTCCCTTACATTGGTGGTCAGTGGGAAGAATGTCCCTTACATTGGGGGTCAGTGGGAAGAATGTTCCTTACATTGGTGATCAGTGGGAAGAATGTCCCTTACATTGGTGGTCAGTGGGAAGAATGTCCCTTACATTGGGGGTCAGTGGGAAGAATGTCCCTTACATTGGTGGTCAGTGAGAAAAGGACCTTCTTACACTGGTAGACAGCGGGAGAAGAATCAACTTACATAGGTGATCTGTGGGAGAAGTACAGAAGGAAGAAAAGCCCCTGTTCATTGGTGATCAGTGGGAAGAATGTTCCTTACATTGGTGGTCAGTGGGAAGAATGCTCCTTACATTGGAGGTCAGTGGGAAGAATGTTCCTTACATTGGTGATCAGTGGGAAGAATGCTCCTTACATTGG
The DNA here is from genome assembly GCA_029206835.1 of Rana muscosa. NCBI lineage: Eukaryota > Metazoa > Chordata > Amphibia > Anura > Ranidae > Rana > Rana muscosa. Next base: position 309,196,852 of record CM055120.1, read on the forward strand.
TGGTCAGTGGGAAGAATGTTCCTTACATTGGTGGTCAGTGGGAAGAATGTTCCTTACATTGGTGGTCAGTGGGAAGAATGCTCCTTACATTGGTGATCAGTGGGAAGAATGCTCCTTACATTGGTGGTCAGTGGGAAGAATGTTCCTTACATTGGTGATCAGTGGGAAGAATGTTCCTTACATTGGTGATCAGTGGGAAGAATGTCCCTTACATTGGTGATCAGTGGGAAGAATGCTCCTTACATTGGTGGTCAGTGGGAAGAATGTTCCTTACATTGGTGGTCAGTGGGAAGAATGTTCCTTACATTGGTGATCAGTGGGAAGAATGCTCCTTACATTGGTGGTCAGTGGGAAGAATGTTCCTTACATTGGTGGTCAGTGGGAAGAATGTTCCTTACATTGGTGGTCAGTGGGAAGAATGTTCCTTACATTGGTGATCAGTGAGAAGAATGCTCCTTACATTGGTGATCAGTGGGAAGAATGTTCCTTACATTGGTGGTCAGTGGGAAGAATGTTCCTTACATTGGAGGTCAGTGGGAAGAATGCCCCCCCCCCCCTTCTTACAAACAGCTAAAAAAGATCAGTAGTTACTTGTCTGAGAGGCAGAAGTTGGTAATTACACAAGGACCCCCAAGCAAGCTCTGGTGGAACCCTAGGATTTCATGGAACCCTTGTTGAGAAAGGTTGGTGTAGATCAGGGATCTTCAAACTACGGCCCTCCAGTTGTTCAGGAACTACAATTCCCATCATGCCTAGTAGTCATGTCTGTGAATGTCAGGGTTGCCTCGTGGGATGTGTAGTTCCACAACAGCTGGAGGGCCGTAGTTTGAGGATCCCTGGTGTAGAGGGTGACAAGTGCTTTCATGCCATTTTTTTAAATGTGGGGGCCAAACAAACTTTTAGAAATAAACTAATAATAAGCAATAAGCAGTGACTGCATGTCTCCATACTAAAAATGCCTGCCCGTTGCATCACTAGGTGGTCCAGAGCAATCCAGGGAGGTGCCAGGAAACACCAGTTCCTTTGAGCTGATCAACCTGACCCCGGGTTTGCAATACACTGTGAAAGTCACGGCACTGGTGGGCAACCGACAGGGACAAGCGGTCAGCACGAGTGTCACAACACGTAAGTGGAAACAGAAACTCCAAGACTTCCTAAAAGAGTAAAGAATTTTCCATATTAAACATAAAACATTTTGTTTGTATCTTTTGCCCGGCTCAGCGGACATCCCCGTTGTAAACCCCATCAGAGACCTCCGGGTGATAGACGTAAGGCGCCAACGGGTTAGGCTGACATGGTCGGTGGTCCCTGGAAGTTCTGGTTATCGGATTTACTGGAGGCGGGTGGATGGTAAGAATATTTCTCTTTAGAGTTTTAGAGAAAAAAAAAAATCAAGTTTGAACAAAAATATGTCACTGTCAGAACTGATTCAATCTCTCAAGGTTACTTTATTAGACATGTGCAATTCGTTTCGTTCCGAATTCTTTTTTTTTTTACGAACTTCGACAAAGTCGTTAATTTGGAAATATCCGAATTAACGAAAACTCGTTTAGTGAACTTTTCTGAATGTTCATAAATTTGAATATTGGAAAATTCGTAAATTCGAAAAAATTTGTAAATTCGAAAAAATTCGTAAATTCGAAAACAAATCGGAAATGTAAAAAAAAATCGGAAATTTGAAAAAAAAAGGAAATTCGAAAAAAAATCAGATATTAAAAAAAAAAAAAAAATCCGAAATAATAAAAAAAAAAAAAAACGGAAATTAAAAAAAAAACGAAATTCCGAAATTCGAAAAAAATTGGAAATTAAAAAAAAATTACGAAAATTCGGAAATTCAAAAAAAAAATAAGAAATTTGTAAAAAATCTGAAATTCGAAAAAAATCTGAAATTCCAAACAATTCAGAAATTCGAAAACCCGAAAATTTGAAAATCTGAAATAACTAACTAATAATTAACTTAACTATTATTCGCTATTAAATTATAGGTATTGGAATTTCCTTTCAAATTTGGCTGTTAGTGAACGTAACAAATATGAATTCAACCGAAGTTACAAATTATCCGGAATAACGAATGCTGCATCTAAACAAATGGAACGTAACGGATTAACGGATTAATAATAATAAATAACAATAATAATAATAAAAACTTTTTATTATTATTATTATTATTATTATTAATAATTTGTCCCGTTCCATTTGTTTAGCTGCGGCATTCGTTATTTCAGATCATTTGTAACTTTGGATGAATTCATATTCGTTAGGTTCTCTAACAGCCAAATTTGAAAGGAAATTCCAATACCTATAATAGTTAATAATAGTTAAGTTATTATTAGTTCGTTATTTTTTTCTGATTTTCAAATTTTTGGGTTTCCTGAATTTCCGAACTTCCGTTTTTTTTTTTCTAATTTCCGAATTTCTGATTCTTTTTGAATTTCCCAATTTCCGATTTTTTTAGGAATTTAGGAATTTCCGTTTTTTTTCTAATTTTCTCTTGGAAGAACATAATCATAAATACATTACTATGGACTATGTGACACACATCCGCACAGCTTGTCATATTCTCCTGGATTGTAAGCTCTAACGAGCAGGGCCCTCTGATTCCTCTTGTACCAAATTGTAATGTAATTGTAATGTCTCCCTTCTTTTTGTTAAGCGCTGCGCAAACTGTTGGCGCTATATAAATCCTGTATAATAATAAAAATAATATTCAGAGTTATATATACAGTGGAACCTCGGATTGCGAGTAAATGAGCGTTTCGCAATACGGGCACTGTATTTGCTAAAATCCTGACTCGGTTTGCGAGCGTTGTCTCGCAAAACGAGCAAGATTCAGGCCTAAGCAGGTGCAGTACCGCATTTGGCCTGAGGTGGGGGGGGGGCGCCAAAGCCGAATGGCGCCAAACGGCGGCGTTCGGAAACGGCCGGAAAGGCCCGAGGACAGCTCGGCTGACCTTGGAAAGGAAGTCTTTCCGAGGTTTGCCGAGGTCAGCCGAAGTGTCCTCGGGCCTTTCCGGCCGTTTCCGAGGCTCTCCGGCGCCCCCCTCGCCTTTGGCTGCATGCGGTATTGCATACCATTGAAGTCAATGTGGAACAAATTATTTTCGTTTTCATTGACTTCTATGGGGAAACTCGCTTTGATATGCCAGTACTTTGGATTACGAGCATTCTCCTGGAACGAATTTTGCTCGTAATCCAAGGTTCCACTATATATATATATATATATATATATATATATATATATATATATAAAGCCCTCTGATCCCTCTGTATTGAATTGTATTGTGACTGTACTGTCTTCCCTGATGTTGTAAAGCGCTGCGCAAACTGTTGGCGCTATATAAACCCTGTATAGTAATAATAAGAATAATATATATTTAAAAACAAATACCGAATTATGGCCACTAGATGGCGCTTACAATCCTACAATATAAATATAAAACAGAGAATACAGCTAGTTTTGTTGGAGCTGTGTGGACTTGGGTCACATTTGTTCAGCGAACTTTTATACATGTGTCCCTATGTGTTCGAGCATCGTCCTATTTAGAGCAAAAACCACTTGCATAGATTATAAACTTTTCTCCATTTATAAGCTTTGTAAATATTTCTTACAGGAGGTCCGGAAACGAGCCGCTTGGTGTCCGGAGATGCGAGATTTTATGACCTTGACAACTTAATATCGGGTGCTCGCTATCAATTTCGCGTAGCTTCCTTATCTGGAAGCCAGGAAGGTGAAGCTGCAACTGCATTGGCAAACACCCGTAAGTCTGATGTTTAATTTTATGGCTTAGGTCCCATGCGTTTAGCCCCGGTGCACGGGGCTCTGGCATTTAGCAGTGCGGACGTCTTGCATTCCGGGCATTCGTCCCTGGGTAGATTCTGCCCTAAATGTTAGTACCGCTAGGCAGGGCCGCCATCAGGAATTTTGGGGCCCCTTACACAGCTTCAGACATGGGGCCCCCCCTGGAGCAAATTGAGAAGCGGAGGGGGGGGGGGGGTGCCACGAATTGAGAAGCAGGGGGTTTGGGTGCTGACGAACACAAAAAAAACAAAAAAAAGGGGGGGCCATCCGGGGCCCTGGGGACCTCTGGGCCCCTTACAAAAAATAAAATAAAATAAATAAATAAAAAAAATGTTAATAAAGAAATTAATAATAAAAAAAATTATAAAAAAAAATACAAAAAAGGGGGGTTGACATTCGGGGCCCTGGGGACCTCTGGGCCCCTTACAAAAAAAAAAAAAAAAGGGGGGGGCCATCCGGGCCCCTTACAGATGTACTGCCTGTACCCCCCTGATGGCGGCCCTGCCGCTAGGTGCACCATCCAGTAGTACAGCTCTATATTCATTATTACATAATTAAATATATTTCTTTAAAATACAAATAGCTGAATTTGACTTGGTTTTAGCATCTGTACAGCAGAGCTTAGACTGGGAGAAATAAAAGCAGCACAAGGAGCCAATCAGTTGTGCTGTGGTGCTCATGTGACAAAAAAGGAATATGCTGATAGGTGGAGAGAGCAGAGTGAGAGAGGGATGAGCTTATCGCTTTTTTATTTCTCCTTTCACTGTCCAGTCACAGGCTGGAGGAGGGACAATGCCCATAAGAAATACTTAAGTAATTTTAATGGGCTTCCCATAACATATCATATTTCCAAGAGAAGGGAGGAGTGGTGTGCTACAGCAATGCCTGGATGAAAAAGCCTGCCTGTGTAAGCTTGATTTTCTTGGGATGGTGGGAACCCCTCATAATGGGCACAGCAGGTATTCAGACCCGAAAAGTCAGCACAAGGATGGTGGCAACCACTTATAATGGGCACAGCAGGTGTATAGACCTGTGAACTCAACACAGGGATGAAAGGAACCTCGCATAATGGATACTGAAGGTATACAGACCTGGAAAGTCACCATAGGGATGGTGGGAACCGCTCATAATTGGCACAATAGGTGTACAGACCCGAGAACTCAGCACAGGGATGGTGGGAACCCCTCATTATGGGTACAGAAGGTGTACAGACCCAGGAACTCTGCATAGGGATGGTGAGAAACCCTTATGATGGGTACAGCAGGTGTATAGACCCTGGAACTTAGCGGAGGGATGGTGGGATCCCTCATAATGGGCACAGCAGGTGTACAGACCCAGGAACTCAGCACAGGGGTGGTGGGAACCACTTATAATGGGCACAGCAGGTGTACAGACCCAGGAACTCAGCACAGGGGTGGTGGGAATCCCTCATTATGGGCACAGCAGGTGAACAGACCCAGGAACTCAGCACAGGGGTGGTGGGAACCCCTCATAATGGGCACAGCAGGTGTACAGACCCAGGAACTCAGCACAGGGGTGGTGGGAATCCCTCATAATGGGCACAGCAGGTGAACAGACCCAGGAACTCAGCACTGGGGTGGTGGGAACCCCTCATAATGGGGCACAGCAGGTGTACAGACCCAGGAACTCAGCACAGGGGTGGTGGGAACCCCTCATAATGGGCACAGCAGGTGTACAGACCCAGGAACTCAGCACAGGGGTGGTGGGAATCCCTTATAATGGGCACAGCAGGTGAACAGACCCAGGAACTCAGCACAGGGGTGGTGGGAACCCCTCATAATGGGCACAGCAGGTGCACAGACCCAGGAACTCAGCACAGGGGTGGTGGGAATCCCTCATTATGGGTACAGGAGGTGTACAGATCCAGGAACTCTGCATAGGGATGGTGAGAACCCCTTATGATGGGTACAGCAGTTGTACAGACCCTGGAACTTAGCGGAGGGATGGTGGGATCCCTCATAATGGGCACAGCAGGTGAACAGACCTGGGAACTCTCCATAGGGATGGTGGGAACCCCTCATAATGGGCACAGCAGGTGTACAGACCCAGGAACTCAGCACAGGGATGGTGGGAATCTCTCATAATGGGCACAGCAGGTGTACAGACCTGGGAACTCATCACAGGGATGGTGGGAACCCCTTATGATGGGTACAGCAGGTGTACAGACCCAGGAACTCAGCACAGGGATGGTGGGATCCCTCATATTGGACACAGCAGGTCTACAGACCTGGGAACTCTCCATAGGGATGGTGGGAACCCCTCATAATGGGCACAGCAGGTGTACAGACCCAGAAACTCACTCATAGATCTCATTAATAGAGTCTCCAGGTTGGGGAAATAGCTGAGACTGTGTACAGGATAACATGAAATCTTCTAACTGATGACCCGTTTCTTGTACAGTTTGTGGAAATGGAAGGTTGGACATCGTCTTCTTGGTGCACACCACACAGGACAACCAGTTTAATGAAGAGGCAATTAAAAAATTCCTTTCTCAAGTGATCTCCTCAGTTGGACCGCTTGGATCAAATGCCACCCAGGTAACTCGGTAGCCGACATTTTACAAGATAAACCTGACATATTATCTAACTCGGCCCACATCGATCCAAATCTCAAAAGAAAAAAGTTAGGTTTACAAGCTGAAGTTTAATCTGCATTTTTATTCCTCAGTTCCTCCTTTCCCTGCTCTTTAAGATGCCAATGAAATAGTTTAATAAAATCTTTCCATTTTTATTACATACCTTATTTTAGACCGAGAGATGTCACTTGGTCTCTGCGTTTCTCTATGCAATGCAGGCAGATCATGTCTAGTGGGAGGGGCTAGCAGGGTGCTGTACATGGGCTGGCTCTTGGGAGGAGTTATGCAAATATCAAAATGCCTTGATGGGTGGAGTGGGCGTTCCTAAGCAGGCTGCATTAGCATGCAAAGTGCAATAGGTAATGCCCTCATGGGATGCTGAGCCTTTATGGTTGAAAGAACCAAAACCCAAAGAATGAAAGCAGTAGGCCAGAGACAATCAGGCCGGGGGAGGAAAGATCTAGAGGATGCTGGATGTCGTCCGGCCATGGCATGAGGCGGGGCTCTAGATGACTTGCTGCAGCTTCTAATGCACATAGTGAGAAGCTCACAGTGTGTAGTGAAACCAGTATAAAGACTTTTAGTACAGGAGAGGAGGCGGCACAACTGTGCAAGACTGAAAGGGAAGGCCGGAGTTCACCTTTTTTTAGATCCTCTTTGGAATCTGCAGATTTCTTGTATTTTTTGGGGGAAAACAATCAAACAGCACCACCTAGAGGTTGTCCTGATTACTACAACTCTGAGATTTCTTTCGGGGCGTCAAGATATTGATAAAGTTGAAGCTTTTCCTGTCACTCGCTGGCTGTGTTTTTCTACATCGTCCTCGTTTTCTGGTCTATAAAACTGTTCCAATCTTTTAATGTGTCATTATGTTCTATAGGTGTCTGTGGGCTCTTACAGCTTCCGGCAGAGGCCCTCTGTGCTACTGAACAGATCCAGCGAGCTCAGAACAGTCCTACAGCAAGTCCAAAACATCCCTTTTACCGATCCAAGTGGAACTGCTATCGGTAAGCATTAGGCCTCATGCCCACGGACGTTTTTACAGCTTAAAAAACGCCTGTCCATGTTATTATAAATTATTATTTTATTTAAAAAAAAAACAAAAAAAAAAAAAAAAACGTCGGAGCTAAAAAACGCGACCGCGCGTTAGTGTGCGTTAGTGCGCGTTTTTGCGCGTTTTTTGACGCTCGCGTTTTTTTCTGCCTAACTCCGACGCTGGGGAATGCACTGGTCCTGGGTTTTTTTTTTTTTACAGCTTAAAAACGTCTATGCTATTTGCAGCTCAAAAACGCCTAGGTGGGCATGAAGCTATAGACTGACATGGACAGGCGTTTTTAAGCTGTAAAAAACGCTCAAAAACGCGGCTGTAAAAACGTCCGTGGGCATGAGGCCTTATAAAAAAAAAAAAAGAAAATTAAAAAAACTGCTGCAACTGGTACCTATTTTTCTTTTATCCCAGCGCTATGGTGTTCAATTTAGTAGAGATGCTGATAAACCTTCACTCTTTACAACATATTCTACATCAGCAGCCACATTCACAAATAAACTTATATTCAAAAAAAATGACAAAATAGAAAATGACACCATGCTCATAATGGGCACCTGTTTGAAGTGATCTGGAGGAAGGTGCACATTCCGCAGACGTTATTCTGATCATTTTTACATGTGATAATTCAAACTTTGCCCTGAGGATTTATCGCATACACCTGGTGTACCTTTAAACACCGTTGTCTTTGGGACAATAGTGAACCGTATCAATTTAAATATTGATAGGAGCGCCGCATATGATAATTTGAATAATACCGCATGGTGTCATTTTCTATTTTGTCATTTTTTTGAATATCGGTAAGCATAAGCCAAAAATCTTTACGGAAGCAACTTAAATGTAAACCCAACATTTCATATTCCTGATATGCATAGCTCCCAACTGTCCCGGAAATTTTCTGGGGCTGTCCCGGATTTTGTGGGGCTGCCCCGGATTTTGTGGGGCTGCCCCGGATTTTGTGGGGCTGCCCCGGATTTTGTGGGACTGCCCCGGATTTTGTGGGACTGACCCGGATTTTGAGGGACAGTCTGCGGACTCCCATGCTCCCAGTCCCTCTTTGTCTTCAGTAAATCAACCCCTTGTGTGTCTTCTCAGATAGTGGAGGAGGAAGCAGTGCTGGATCAGTAATCTGTATAGAAGGTGACAGTGTGTGCAGTGGCAGCCCGTCCATTGGTGGCGCCGGCACACCTGGCATACCCTGTGCCACCAATGGACGGGCTGCCACTGCACACACTGTCACCTTCTATACAGATTACTGATCCAGCACTGCTTCCTCCTCCACTATCTGAGAAGACACACAAGGGGTTGATTTACTGAAGACAAAGAGGGAATGCATCTTTTTCTCTAAATAAAAAGTTTTTTTTTTAAAAAGCCGTTTATACTTACAGTGGAAATTTTTTTACTTATGTTTTTTTTTGTTTGCGCAATTGCATTTATATACTATTTTTGCGCATGTTTGCAAAATTAAAGTGGGCCGGTCTGGGTGAAGTCCAGGGCCAAATCTTTGTCCCAGTCCAGCCCTGCTTACAGCTAGAGGATTCTCAGACATGATAATCTCATTAGACCATAAGGGTCCTGTCAAAAAGAATTATAAAGAGAAGGATTAAAATTCTAATTAAAAGTTAAACTAACAACTAAAGCTAAAAAAATGTACATTTATATAAGCGTTTATATAAGCGGTTGCTTTATAGGCGACTGTGTATATAAGGTGACTGTTTGGGGTCGATTTACTAAAGGCAGTTGCTCCAGAGCTTAGTAAATGAGCAGAAGCTTTACTGACTTTCGTCATTCAATATTTTCCTTGCACGTTATTGGATATTCTTTGCATAGTGAAGCCCTACCTCATTTACTAAGATCTGGAGAAACTGCACTTACAGAGTGCAACTGCACTTTGCAAAGTGCACAGTCTATTTGCTCTTAGTAAATCAACCCCACGGTGTCTTCTTATATAGTGGAGGAGGAAGCAGTGATGGATCAATAAACTATATATAAAGCGGCAGTGTGTTCTTTGTGGAGGATGAAGCACAGACGGACAAGGTGCTTTCTTTTGCAAGATTACTCTCAACCAATCAAATAATTCTAATGATAAATATAAATATCAGAGGTTACAAACGGGCATATGCAAGACCAAAACTACAATCACAGCAAACCGTGCAGCGGCAACCATCTAACATGGGACATGCTGGTAATTTATTCTGAATTCTGAAATTCTAAAAATTCAGAAACTTGAAATTCGAAAATTCGAAAATCCAAAAATGAGAGATTCCGGAAATTCGAATATTTGTAAATTCTAAATTCGAAAATTTGGAAATCCAAAAATTTGGAAATCCCAAAAAAAAATGAAAATCCTAAAAAGCAAAAATAAGAACGAAAATCCGAAAATTCAAAAGTCTGAAATAATAACTTACTAATAATAACTTAACTATTACTAAGCTATTAAATTATAGGTATTGGAATTTCCTTTCAAATTTATCTGTTAGTGAACGTAACGAATACGAATTTATCCAAAGTTACGAATTATCTGTAATAACGAATGCCGTATCTAAACGAATGGGACGTAACTAATAATAATAATAAATAACAATAATAATAATAATAATAATAAAAACGTATTATTATTATTATTATTATGTATTATTATTTCGTTCAATAAATTTGTATTCGTTACGTTCACTAACAGCCAAATTTTAAGGAAATTCCAATACCTATAATTTAATAGTTAGTTATTATTAGTTAGTTAGTTATTATTTAGAATTTTGGGATTTTTAGATTTACGTTCTTTCAAATTCTTGGATTTTCCTTTCTTATTTTCAGATTTTTGAACTTTCGGATTTTCGAATTTACGAATTTACGAATTTACGAATTTTCTAATTTATGAAGTACGAATTTCCGAAAAAAAAGCAAAAAACAGATAAAGGGAAAACAAACACATTTTTCGTGTGCATGTGGAGTATGGAACATGTATCGGTTATTTCAGTTATTTCAGTACCTTTACATTTAATCTCCAGGTGGAGCCATAGACTTTGCCAGGAACTTTTTGTTCTCCCCGGTTTATGGGAGGAGACAGAACGTGCCCGGGGTTTTGGTACTCTTGGCGGATGGACCGTCCTCGGATGACGTGTCGCAGGCATCGAGCGCTATCAGGGCTGCCGGTAAGGAATTTCATATTACCTAAAAATGTCCGTTTTCACTTTTGTTTCATCTATGAAGAAGTCTTCAACTGTCCCCCTAAAAAAATGACACAAACACTTATCCAATACCAAGTCATGGGCACTTTTTGTTTCAGTTTTTTGTTATCTATGGGTTCCCTGTGTGGGGCATCATCAATCAATTCCCAACAAGTAGATGCAGACTCGGAAACTCATCCTGCTGTGCCTACTCTTGGATGTAGAATTTTTGAATTCTACATTTATCAGCAGTAGGAGGACAAGTGCGGTGGTTATATACCTTCATGTCAAAATTGCAAACCTCCACACTTGCCTCCTGCAGTTGGTTGTCAAGAACGTTACTTCAAGGCAGAGGCGGCTCTAGGCATTGTGAGGCCTTAAGCAAAACGTAGACACGGGGGCCCCACCATGCCCATAATGGGTAAAAAAATTCAAGCAAATAAACATGGCTGCAGAAAGTTGCACGGATCTATCACACAGTGATTAAGCAGAGGCAAATTAGGCGGCCGTGAGGCCCCTGTGAGTGGCAGGCCTTAGGCGATCGCCTAATTTGCCTAATTAAAGAGCCGCCTCTGCTTCAGGGCAAAGCAAAAATGTGTGTCCGCATTAATGGTGGCCCCACCAGCTTTATATGCTTGCCTTCCCTTTGCTCCCCACTGCTCTGTTCAGCTGTTTGTAGTGCAGAGAAAGGCCTCATTCACATGGGGCGTTTACATGTGCCTGTGCAGGGCCAATTTTAAACAGCACGGGGATGCACTGGTGATCTGTGCATCCATGCGCCAGCTGTCCCCATTATGTCTATTGGGACACAGCGACTTATAGCGGGACTGCGATATTGCGGTGGACAATCTGACACTGACTGATACTTTTAACATTTTGTGGGAACCAGTGACACGAAGGCCCCTTTCACACTGGGGCGGTAGGTGCGCTGGCGGTATAGCGCCGCTATTTTTAGCGCCGCTATACCGTCGGAATTGCGTCGGTATTCGGACGCTAGCAGTGTGGTTTTAACCCCCGCTAGCGGCCAAAAAAGGGTTAATACCACCGGCAATGCGCTTCTGCAGAGGCGCATTGCCGGCGGTATAGCCGCAGTTTCCCATTGCTTTCAATGGGAAGGAGCAGTGGAGGAGCGGTAAACACACCGCTCCTCTCACCGCTCCAAAGAAGCGGCTAGCAGGACTTTTGGAGCGGTCCTGCTAGCGCACCGCTCCAGTGTGAAAGCCCTAGGGGTTTCACACTAGAGAAACAGCAGCCGCTGTTTAGGGTTGATGTGCAGGCGCTATTTTTAGCGTAATAGGGCCTGAAAACTGCCCCAGTGTGAAAGGGGCCTAATACAGTGATCAGTGCTAAAAATATGCACTGTCACTGTACTAATGACACTGGCTGGGAAGGGGTTAAACATCCGGGGCGATCAAAGGTTTGATCTGAAGAAGAAGCAGGCATGCTCCGAAAGCAAATCCGCCTCCTCCACTGGAAGTGACTTCATCCCCGAGCTGTCAGCGTCCTCCACTGCCTGGACTGAGCTGCTTATGCTCGATACCATCTACACAAGCCGCCCGCGGGGCACACATAGATGTCGGCGCATCAGGTCTGACCAGGGGTTTACAGAGTGGGAGACCACTATGATATACAAAGCGCTGTTCCTTTACCCTCTTGGGAGTAGCTGACTTTTTATTATTAAACTACTTCCATACATACTGCGCTGTGTCTTCTCTCCCTGGGCGATCAAAGGGTTAAATGTGTGCCTAACCCGTGTTTTTGTCTTTACTATGTGTGCTGTTTTTACTAAGGGATGTGGTGGATTTTATTCCCTGCAGGGAAACAAAATCCAGCACATCCCTGCTGACAGAACAGAGCTCTGGCTTGTTCACATAGGCAGAGCTCTCTTCTGTGTCTCTGCTCTGTGACCAGCGGGTTCCAGCGGACATCCATTGGCCGGCACTCGCTGATCGGCTTGTGCTGTGTTTAATCACAGCACAGCCACGGCGCGTGCCCCTTACCTGGAAGTCCCAGATCACATACTAGGTACGTGACCCGGCACAGGAGAGCAACTCTGCCACCGTACTTCTAGGCCAGTGATGGCAAACCTTGGCACCCCAGATGTTTTGGAACTACATTTCCCATGATGCTCAACTACACTGCAGAGTGCATGAGCATCATGGGAAATGTAGTTCCAAAACATCTGGGGTGCCAAGGTTCACATCACTGTTCTAGGCGGTCGGCAAGCGGATATATGAAAATCGTACGATCTGGTATCGTTCGAGAAAATGCTTCCCATTTGTCCCTTCGGATAATTTCGAACAAACTGTTGTGATCGGCTCTCGAAAGCTGGATCAGATTATTGGACGAACGCTTCGAAATCGGTATTTTGCATCTGATTTTATGATCATGTTGTACCAGGCTTAACTGGGCCAATTACAGAATGTCTCACTATCCCTCTGATTCTGTGCTAAAGCAGATAAAGACTAGAAATATTAGAGGAGCTGGGTGGAAAGGTGGTGGGATGAGTAAGATCCTTAGAAGGCCATCAGTTGGCCCTAAGGTGGTCAGCTTAGGTCACCTAGAGGAGCATCATGGGATATGTAGCCGTCACGTAGTTGGAGTGCCATTCCTGACCATCTGTCTGACCATGTCTTCTGATGTCTCAGGGATCCGAGTGCTGGCGGTAGGAATGAATGAGGCTGACCAGGAACAGCTGCGTAGGATTGTCACCGGCCAGAGCGCTCAGAACGTGTTTTTCACCGAAGAGGCGGACAACATGAACAGCCTGGCAGATCCATTAGCTGAGGCCATTTGCTCGGAATCTCAAGCACAGGTAAAAAACTACATTCCAATGTACTATCCGGCCCTTGTTTAAAGAATGTAAGGTATTGGCGAGGAAGCCTTCTCCTTGTCATAATCATAAGCTCAATAATGGCATGCAATGCCAAGCTGCAGTTTCCAAAGTGAGCAAAGTCCTTTCTTGTATTAGGAGATGTATGGACTCCAGAGAGAGAGATATCATTTTGCCCCCCTGTACAAATCATTAGTAAGACCTCATCTGGAATATGCAGTTCAGTTTTGGGCCCCAGTTCTCAAAAAGGATATTGGGGAACTGGAGAAAGTGCAGAGAAGGGCAACCAAACTGATAAGAGGCATGGAGGAGCTCAGCCATGAAGAAAGATTAGAGGAGCTGAATTTATTCACTCTTGAGAAGAGGATAATAAGGGGGGATATGATCAACATGTACAAATATATAAAGGGGTCCATATAGTGAACTTGGTGTTGCGTTATTCACTTTAAGGTCATCAGAGGACAAGGGGGCACTCTTTACCATTAGAGGAAAAAAGATTTCATCTGCAAATACGGAAAGGTTTCTTCACAGTAAGAGCTGTGAAAATGTGGAATAGACTCCCTCCAGAGGTGGTTCTGGCCAGCTCAATAGATTGCTTTAAAATAGGGCCTGGATTCTTTCCTAAGTGTACATAATATAACTGGGTACTTGAATTTTATAGGTAAAGTTGATCCGGGGAAAATCCGATTGCCTCTCGAGGGATCAGGAAGGAATTTTTCCCCTGCTGTAGCAAATTGGATCATGCTCTGCTGGGGGTTTTCGCCTTCCTCTGGATTTACTGTGTATATGGGATTGTATTTTTTATTACTTTTTTTCATTGAACTGGATGGACTTGTGTCTTTTTTCAACCTGACTAACTATGTAACTTGTCCTGTATTGTTACTGCCGAACATTGTAATAGTTGTTACATTACATTGCAGCTGATTTTATTAAAAGTATAATATTTACTTGATCCTTCTGGGACAGTTGGGGATCAACAGGGCATTTGTTCTGGGCCCCCCCTCCGAGGCTGAGGATATATATATATATATATACAGTATGTGCGTTCTCAACTCAGTGTAGCATGGACATGGCCTAACTTTTTAGGCTGAGATCATTTTCTTTGATGCCGTAGTTCAATTATTGTTCTACTAATTAGTAGTCCCTGATAATAAAGTTCAGTTGCCCATATACTTTAGAGCAGGGGTCTCCAAACTTCCTAAACAAAGGGCCAGTTTACTGTCCTTCAGATTTTAGGGGAGCCAGAATGTGGTAAGTGGGAGTAGAAAATGTCCCAGCATCAGTGGGAGTAAAAAAAAATCATAGTGCCTGTGGTCAGTAGGATCTGGAATAGTGCCCCATCATTGGTATTAGTGAGAGGAATAATGCCTCCTCATTGGTGTCAGTGGTATGAATAGTGCCCCATCATTGGTGTCTTTGGGAGAAATAGTGCCCTATTGTTGGTGCCAGTGAAAGAAATAGTGCCCCCTCATGGATGTAATTGAGAGGACTAGCGCCCCATCATTGGTGTCAGTGGAAGGAATAGAGCCCCATCATTGGTGTCAGTGGGAGGGATAGCGCCCCATCATTGGTGTCAGTGGAAGGAATAGTGACTCATCATTGGTGTCAGTGGAAGAAATAGTGCCCCATCATTGGGGTTAGTGGGATGAATAGTGACTCATCATTGGTGTTAGTGGGAGGAATAGTGACCCATCATGGGTGTTAGTGGAAGGACTAGTGCCCCATCATTGGTGTCAGAGGGAGGACTAGTGCCCCATCATTGGTATCAGTGGCAGGAATAGCACTCCATCATGGGTGTCAGTAGAAGGAATAATGCCCCATCATTGGTGTCAGTGGGAGGAATAGTGACTTATCATTGGTGTTAGTGGGAGAAATAACGCCCCATCATTGGCGTCAGTGGAAGAACTAGTACCCCATCATTGGTGTCAGTGGGAGGAATATTGTCACATTGTTGGTGTCAGGGGAAAGAATAGTGCCTCATCATTGGTATCAATGGAAGGAACAGGTCCCAAATATATTATTATTAATGAAATCACAACAGTGTCAATGAAAGGAATAGTGCCCCATCATTGGTATTAGTGGGACGAATAGTGCCCCATCATTGGCATCAGTGGGACGAATAGTGCCCCATCATTGGTCTCAATGGGAGGAATATTGCCTCATCAGTGGTATCAGTGGGATGAATAGTGTCCCATCATTGGTATCAGTGGGAGGAATAGTGCCCCATCATTGGTGTCAGTGGAAAGAATAGTGCCCCATGGCCGGTGTCAGTAGGAAGAAGAATGTTCCATCGATTATGCCAGTGGGAGCAATTATGCCCCATTGTTGGTATCATTGGAAGAAATAGTACCTTGTATCAGTGGGAATATAAGTGCCCCATGGGCCAGATAATGACAAGAGAAGGACCACATCTGGCCCATCGGCCGCAGTTTGGAGACCACTGATTTAGAGGAGCTTCAACCATGCAGTAAAGATCTGACTAACCAAAGAGCAAGTTCACATTCAGACATTGCAAAGTGCTTTATTAATCAGTAAACTTAAACTCCAACATTTTTTTTCAGTTCTAACTTTCCCTCTGAAACAAGCGTTGTATATGAGGTTATGGGGGGCACTTTTAAAAATGAGTCCATCTCATGTCCTAGAACAGTTCTGTATGTAATATACATGAAATCTTCTGTTTCCTCTCATTCAAGATGTTCCTTTTCTCTTTGCTTAGGCGCAGTGCACCGTATGCCCGCAGGTAAGATGGCGGATCGCTTAATGTGAATGGAAGACTTAACTGCATCACTTAAATCAGACCTCCGACCCCCCACCCCCCCTTTCGGCAAATGGGGTTTTACTGAACACAATTTCCATTTTTTTGGCGGTATACACCTTGGTACTTCTGATCAGCGCTTCATATTACAATTTATTGCCAACCAAAGCCTTATCAACCTGACAGCGGGGCGTCTGCCTTTGGGGGGGGGCGGGAGGGGGGGCCATTGTTTGCTCCTCTGCCCACCCCTGGCCTGGAGGAATTAAAGAAAAAGAACATCCTTTATAATCACATTGCTAATAATTTATATATTTTCTCTGTTTTAGGGTGAGAGAGGGCCGAAAGGTGAACCGGTAAGTACCAAGACATTAGTCATTACGTTTACGTTAAGGAGGACCTGTACTTTCATTTTTAAAGCTTTGTAGGTGGAGCATAGACAGGGAGACTGTGTGTTGGTATCCCCCCCCCCCCCCATTGAGGGGTCATCAGACTATTCATTTAAACAAAAATCTTCCTATTACATTCTACAGTATGTGCGATTAACATATTTCATGCATGTTATTTTTCTGTAAAAGCCTCTCTTGTGTAAACATACAAAAGCCCCCCAGATTGCTTCCCGGATATCGCCATTGTGGATGTGACATCAGCAGCCCAAATAGACCCAAGTGACACTGTATAGTATTCCCCTTTGTTCCTTACCTAACAGTCTGTGTGTGCGTGACGGAGGTGGGAGGGGGTTAGGAGAAGGAGGAGCTGGGCCAGCACGGGCACCAAACAAACACTCCAAGGAGAGGAGTTGACTATGACGTGCAAGAAGGGAGGGGGTTGTGCTAGGAAATTGACTCCCCCTGGAGTAGTTTAGCAAGTTTACAGGCACATTAAAAGTGAATAAAAATATCTATAGATATTAAAATTACTGTAAGTAAGCAATTTAAATACTTGATGTTTCTGTCCTTTTACCCACAATGTCTTAAGTTGGTGAAACAGCCCTGAACACACACTGGGGTGGATTTACTAAAGGCAAATAAACTGTGCAGTTGCTGTAGAGCTTAGTAAATGAGGAGAAGCTCTGCTGACTTCCAGTGGCGGCTGGTGTTTTTTTTTTTCAGGGGGGGGGGGATGCAGAAAACAACCACCCCCACCCCGGCACTTACCCCATCGGTTGCAGGCGAGCGGACACCTACGGGCGGCGGGCAGTGGCCAGGTTGCGGGCTCCTATGAGCGGGTTTCGGGCTCCTAAGGGCGACGGGTTGCGGGCTCCTATGGGCGGGTTTCGGGCTCCTAAGAGCGACGGGTTGCGGGCTCCTAAGGGCAATGGGTTGCGGGCTCCTAAGGGCGACGGGGCGGGTTTCAGGCTCCTAAGGTCGATGGGTTGCAGGCTCCTAAGGTCGACAGGTTGCAGGCTCCTATGGGCGGGTTGCGGGCTCCTAAGGGAGACGGGGTGGGTTGCAGGGTCCTAAGGGCGATGGGTTGCAGGCTCCTAAGGGCGACGGGTTGCAGGCTCCTATGGGCGGGTTGCGGGCTCCTAAGTGCGATGGGTTGCTGGCTCCTATGGGCGACGGGTTGCAGGCTCCTATGGGCGGGTTGCGGGCTCCTAAGGGCGACGGGGCAGGTTGCAGGCTCCTAAGGTCGACGGGTTGCAGGCTCCTATGGGCGGCGGGAAGCAGCTCCTGTGTTCTCTCTGCATCGCGGCGTCTTCCACCATGTGGCTCCTCCCTCCTCCTCCTAGGCGTCCAATAGGATCGCCTGTCCTTTCAGCCAGTCGGGTGACCGGTGTCAAAACCCGCTTCCTAATTGGCCAGGAGGAGGATCAGTGTTAATATTGATTCGCTGTTGTAATACACTTGGGTGGGCTCGGAGCGCACTCTCTGCGACCCGAGCCCACCCTATATTCAAGCCTATTAGAGCCTCTGGCTCTAATCGGTGCTTAAAAAAAACAGCCCCTCCGCATTGGAATCCATGCGCCGGTGTCCTGAAAGGAGCCGAACGCATGGATAGGGGAGGCGGCGATGGACAGGGGGGACGGCCCTCGTATGCCCTTAATGGACGGGCCGCCCCTGCTGACTTCCATCATTTAATCATGTGCTGTTTTTTTTCATTTCCTTTGTACATGATTGGGTACTCTTTGCAAAGTGAAGCTTTGCCTCGTTTACTAAGAAACTGAACTTGCAAAGTGCACTTTCTATTGGCCTTTAGTAAATCAACCCCACTGTCTGCATTCAGGGCCCTGCATCTGCGCCCATGCGGATGTCATATTGGGAGCAGCGGCTGTGTCCGTGCATTAACTGCATCCCAATTGACATAAAGAACTTCTTGCACATGGATGCATGGAACGCCTGTGCATTCCTATGGGGGAAAATCATGGTCCTCTCACGGGTGTACGCCCTTGTGACGAGGTCTAAGCATGCAGAGTTATAAAAATGTAAGAATGTGATGGCAAGTGAAGCCAAATTTGTCCCTATCCTGCCCCCTAGTGAGCTGCAGTGGTAGCATCCAAGTACTGTAGAAGTGGGCTTAACGGGTATAGGAGGTGGGGGCTTCACATTGCCCTTTTAGACTACATTGAAGCCTTTGTAACTTAAAGAGGAACTGCAGTTCTTTCTTACATAATTTTTAATAAAAACATCTTTGCATTCTGAAGCTTCCCTCCAACCACTTTGCATATTATTTTATATATCCTGTGATTCTGTACTTGTCAAATATGCCGCAGAAATCTCCCTCCACTGAGTCTGGCTGCAGCCATTTTAACTGTGGGCAGCTGAAGCTGCTGCCTGTTCACTTCCTGGATTTACACACAGAGGCACACCTCCAGCTCTGCAGCTCTCATTGGCCCTCTTATGACTCGCCCCCCTTCCTTCCTGGCAAACTCTTACCAGAGTGAGAGAGAGAGAGCTGTGCATGATGTCATAAGCCTAGAGACTAATGACCAGACAAGAAACAGGAAGTGGACTGTATAAGGTAATTACTGGCAGGAAAAAAAAAGTTTTACTATCCAAAGTTAAAACAACAACAAGGGCAGAAGATTTAATAGATGGAAAGATGAAAAAATGACTGAAGTTCCGCTTTAAGGTTTGTACTGTGTTATTTTCTGCAGTACTACAGGTGCCCCATGTTTGTAAGCTTCCGTATTACCTTTTGTTGCTCTTCTTTTGACCAGTGGTAATCCATATTTTCTAACTCATATTTGCAGGGAGCTGCTGGGCGTCCAGGACTGGCGGGACCTGCAGGAGATCCAGTAAGTGTTCCTTTCTATTATGTTACACTGTATACATACAATGTACAGTATATGGTTTTTGTGACATATGTCAGCAGGGCCACCAATAAGGGGGGTAGCACCAGCCCTCCTGTACAGGGCCCAGGCCCCATCAGTTCAACAGGGGGGCCTAGGCATCTTTATATATTAGGCATTTCCAAAAGCTGCTAATCACAGCTCAGCGCTCTCTTCTCCCTTCAGTACAGCTGGCTTTTTCTCCTGTCCCTCCTGCCAGCAGTCAGCTGCTGCAGGAGGAGCCACAGGGGGATCGGTTTCAGGGCTTGCCTCCCCCCCGTCACTTGGATCACCCCCTGTCTGTACACAATCCCCTTCCCCCACAGTTCTGATCCCCCTGTGACCCCCCCCCCTTCACCCCAGCACTGCTGGCTTCTCCTCCTCTCCCCCCTGCAGTGTTAGTTGATGCGGGCACATAGGGGGTTCGGTTTTAGGATGGAGAGTGAGGATGGAGAGTAAGAGACTGGTAAACATGTAATGTTTACCAGCCCCTTCCTTTCCCGAATGAACACAGTGAGTGATCTGTGCCAATCACTCCTGTGTTCATTCGTAACTAAAGCATTGGGGATCTGTGTCCTCAATCTCTTTCTCTGTCTCAAAAGTGAGAGATCTATTTAGAGTGCCCTTAGTGGTGCCCTTTCTGATTCTCGCATATTCGGATCTCCCTCAGGACCCCTCTTTCTTTGGGGGTACTTTGGTACATGGGAGCAGCCTCACCAAAACAATTCAGCTTAACCAATGAAATGTCCATTCACAATAATGAGCTTCACAAGCGCTTTAACCTTTTCACTGCCAGAGCAGTTTTTGCATTTTTTGCACACATGTTTAAAAAAAAAAACAAAAAAAAACATGATATATTTTCTGAAAGCAGATACCCTAGAGAATAAAATAGTGGTAGTTTCATTTTTTTATGTCACACGATATTACCCCAAAGGTATCAGAAAAAAAAGTGAATTTTAGGGCAAACAAGTGCAATAAACTACCCACATTTTTGGTAAAATATAAAAGACAAGGTCACACCGAGTAAATAGATACCCAACATGTCAAAGCTTAAATTTGTGTGCACCCAAGAAATTGCGACAAACTTCAGTACCCTATATTTTCTATAGGCGCCCCCTATAGGTCATTCGTTCTGTGTTATGGAGAAGGGGGTCTTGTGCTAGAATTATTGCTCTCACTACAATGTGCGCAGTGATATGTAACATTTTGTATCGCAATCAACATTTTCATGTGTAGGCACGCCGACGCGCGCGTTTACGTTTGTACGTGCGTTTTTTTTTCCCCTTAACTTTTTTTTTTTCATCACATAGGGGACACAAAAGTCATGTATGTGATTATTTTTAGGTGACAGGTTCTCTTTAACCACTTCCCTACCGCCCACCGTCAAATGACGTCCTTCACTTTGTGCGGTGATATCTGAATGATGCCTGCAGCTACAGGCATCATTCAGGTATCATTCTTTTCAGCCGGCGATTCTGTGCACGATAAGAATGATCATAGCGGCAGTTCCACCGCTTGATCTTTCTTATAGGCGGCGGGAGGGGACATCCCCCCCTCCCGCCGCCATCCGGTGCTTCTCCGGGCTCTCCCACGCCATCGGGGGGCCCGGAGAACGAATCGGGCGGCGCCGGATGGGAAGCATAGAGATGACTGGTCACCAGTCATCTCTATGACCGCCAGAGGCCCGGGCGCGACGTTATGACGTCACGCCCGAGTTCCCATATGTAAACAAAGCCGTGATGTCGGCTGTCAGCATGAGATCAGTGAATTTTTTTTCCCGATCTCATGCTTTTCAGCCTGGAGGAGAGATGTGGGGTCTTATTGGCCCCGCATCTCTCCATATCGAGGACCTGTCACAATAGGTTCCTATTACAAGGGAGGTTTACATTCCTTGTAATAGGAATAAAAGTGATCAAAAAAAAAAATGTAAAAAAAAGTGTAGAAATTTTAAAAAATTGAAAAAATTAAAGAAAAAAAAAATATATATTTTTTTAAATGCCCCTGTCCCCGGTAGCTCGCGCTCAGAAGCGATCAGGCATGTAAGTCCCGCCCACATATGTAAACACCGTTCAAACCACATATGTGAGGTTAGAACGAGTGCAACAATTCTAGCACTAGACCTCCTCTGTAACGCGAAAATGGTAACCTGTAAAAAAAATTTAAGCGTTGCCTATGGAGATTTTTAAGTACAGAAGTTTGGTGTCATTCCATAAGTGTGCACAATTTTAAAGCGTGACATGTTGGGAATCTATTTACTCAGCGTAACAACATCTGTCACATTATACAAAAAAATTGGGCTAACTTTACTGTTTTGTTATTTTTTAATTCACTAAACCGTTTTTTCCCCCAAAAAAAAGGCGTTTGAAAAATTATAGCGCAAATACCGTGCGAGATAAAAAGTTGCAATGACCGCCATTTTATTCCCTAGGGTGTTTGCTAAAAAAAATATATATATAATGTTTGGGGGTTCTGAGTAATTTTATAGCAAAATGATGATTTTTACATGAAGGAGAGAAGTGCCAGAATAGGCCCGGTGCTGAAGTGGTTAATGAGACATGCAGGGTCTAAATGACCCTGCATGTCTCCTCTGGGCTCCACTGAATGTATTGCAATGCACATCAAATGTGAATTATAAAACCTTCGTTTAGTTGTCTATAAGGATGTTTACTCGAGTATAAATTAGTATATTACAACACTGGCAATGAAGAAGAATTTTACTTGTCTATACTCAACATTACTCAGGTCTTTACACACTGTCAACAAGTTCCTGAGTAAACATTTATGAATTATTACGCCGTGTGCAATTGGCCTTATGGCCACTAGATGGCACTAATTATCACAGGATGTAAGTGAGCTCCCCAGCTCCATCTAGTGGCCACAATGCAGTATTTTAGCCGGAGAACATTTGATTTTGTCCCTTTCACACAGAACGAATGTAGATGTTATTTCCATGGATGAACTGCTATGCACATTTTTCGTTTTTTTACAACAGTTAAAATCTTTGGTTGAAACTGTAGCACTTACCCACCAATGAGCTAATAACGGGTTTATGCTCTGAGCTAATCAGCAACAGCTAAAATTTTTAAAGGTAGTATTTTTCCAGAAAGTGGATATCTCAGCCTCCCCTATCCTAAATCAGTATAAGAAAATACAAAATAGACAAAATGTTTAGAATAGATATGCTGTAGCGTTTAACTATATAAACCCATAAATTATGATACAATCAATAAAGAACACATTAGAAAACAGGTTTCTATAAAACAATTATGAATTATATTTTTTTGCAGGGCCGCAGTGGGCCTCCTGGCCCTCAGGGTCCTGCCGGACCCCGTGGACCTTCAGGTGAAGGGACAGCATCAAGTGGACAGAAAGGAGACACTGTAAGTAGATCATATCTATGCTCCTATTAAAGGGCAAATAAAGTTATGTGGCTAAGTTTGCAGTTTGAAACAAACATAAAGGAATGGTGTTTAATTGCTGGAAGATTTGTAAAGAAATGCTCATACTTTTGTGCTAGGTGGTTGCACAATATAGATTAGGTGACAACGCTTTTCAGAATTTATATACCATATATACTCGAGTATAAGCCGAGTTTTTCAGCACATTTTTTTTTGTGCAGAAAATGCCCCCCTCGGCTTATACTCGAGTCTGTGTCCATCTTCAAATTTTTGCGCCTGATCCTGGCCAGCCGTAGGTCCCCTGGACCTCAAACTTGACACACATATAGCTCCACTCTTCCTCTACAAGTGTACAAAGTTTGTTGTCCGGGAGACCTACGGCCGGGGAGCACCGATTTTTCAAAGCCGGGCACCCCTTCCAAAGACTCCAATGTTAAACGGTCATTTCTCCAGTGATTTTGGGGACCCGGTCCCGGCCGGCCCTAGGCTCTCATGTTAAAAGTCAGTCTAGTCACACAGCGCCGGAGATCAGGTAGGGAGATTGGGCACAGTGAGGCATGGGCACAGTGACAGTGAGGCATGGACACAGTGAGGCATAGCCACAGTAAGGCACAGTGAGGCATGGACACAGTGAGGCATGCACATGGACACAGTGAGGAATGGGCACAATGAGGAATGGGCACAATGAGGCATGGGCACAGGGAGGCATGGGCACAGGGAGGCATGGGCACAGGGAGGCATGGACACAGTGAGGCATGGACACAGTGAGGCAAAGTGAGGCAAAGTGAGGCACAGTGAGGCATGCAGATGGACACCCTAGGCTTATACTCGAGTCAATACGTTTTCCCAGTTTTTTGTGGTAAAATTAGGTGCTTCGGCTTATATTCGGGTCGGCTTTTACTCGAGTATATACGGTAATTATGGAGTGCTGCGCTACATTCATCTAAACATATATATTCAATTTTTGCACATTTATATCAATATGAATAAAAAATACAATAGTGGTAACAATATTTAACCCATATACATGTATGTGTGCAATATACACCAAAAACGTTTATTCAAAAGTCCGCTGTGCAAGTGAGGGGGTTCCACCACCCCTACAATGTCATAAATCTAGTATGCCATTTATATATCCTGAATACGTTATCTTGATCAAGTATTCACCAATGTGATCACTCCTCAGTGGATCCCACCACCAATCACTCTCCACGCTCACCTTAGCACCCAGACCTATAATAGACCACTGCGCATTTCCCCCCTTAAGGGATCGCATAATCCATGTCAGCTATTCAGATACTTACTCCAGATGTCTCCTCCAAGGTGGTCACTAATATGGAATCACACAAGGAATTGCTTCACCATCCAAAATCGCTCAAAAGTAATAGAAACTACACATAGTATCCATGAACTATTTATTAAAACGCTCTATAATGCACTCGCAATGTTGGTTCACTAACAGTAGTGCACCACCTTAAAAACGACTTAAGTTATATACAAGTACATGCCTGCCTTAAGAGTAAGGCTACAGCATCACCATCCTGCCAGCTCCTTCCTGGTGGCGTGATGACGTCACTTAGCTCCGTCCTGATGCCTTTCGTTACATCCTGTGACTTGTTCCTAAAGAACATTTCAGAATCTGTAGCTCTACATACTCCCTGCCACTGTCCTACCTCCTCCCTGCTCTTTGGATTTTTATCGAGTATCACAACACTGGTGTCTTCTCCTACAAGCCTCCCTCCCCAAGCCCTAAGTCCTCAGCTGACATATAGAAACTCTGTGTCACGTACCTGGTAGGAGTCTGATATGACGAGGTCGGCCTCCCTTGTATCTCCTACCCAAGCCCCACTGAAGGTGAAACAGATGGTGGCTAGGGTCAGGAGGAACACGAGTGCCTGGGAATGTTGCTTGTAGAACCTGCGGAAGTAGTAGGCTCAGGGGTACCTGCAGGACAGCAGGTGAAGAACTGGGGTGGAACTCAGAAGATCAGCGGATGTTAAAGAGGAACTCCAACCAACTTGCAGGTTCAGGCTTGGTGGCTTGTCAGTACTTCCTATGGTCAGGAGACAGGAGAGCACTGGACACAGGAGAGCTGAGAGGATAAAGAGCCAGCGCAGGTTTCCAGAGGCAGTGTCAGAGCCGGGCAGACGATGAAAGCGGAGTCGTGGAAATAGCTGGGTTCGGTAACAGGCGGGCGGCAGAGTACAAGGCATAAGCAGGAGGAAGGTCAGGTGCAGGTTGGAGTCAGGTACCAGTAATCAAGTAAATCAGAGTCCAGAAGCAGAGTCAGAGGAAGCTGGGATCAGTAACGGGTATCAAGCAGGTAATAAGCAGGGTTCAGAGGATCAGGACACAGCTGAAGACCAGTCAGCACTTGTAGAGAGTCAGAGCACCCTTTAAATAGGCCGTCTGGCGCCAACTGGCATTAGGGACGCGCTCCTGTGCGTGCACGCCATTTGTTGCGCATGCGCACTGGCAGTCTGTAAGTCTGCTGTTG
Organism: Rana muscosa; assembly: GCA_029206835.1. Taxonomy (NCBI): domain Eukaryota; kingdom Metazoa; phylum Chordata; class Amphibia; order Anura; family Ranidae; genus Rana; species Rana muscosa. Next base: position 309,222,210 of record CM055120.1, read on the forward strand.
TCTGGAAATGCGCGCATGCACACGTGTGCGCGCCAGACGTGAATCAGCAGTTCTCTTACACTCTGGGTAATTTTGGGTATTTTTTCTGAATCTTCTATCTGACTTCAGTGGCGGCTGGTGCTTAATTTTTGGGGAGGGGGGCCTGTCGTACGATTGATCACCACTTCACTTGCCCGTCACCCGCCCGCCAGCCCCACGTTTACCCCATTCAGGTTGCACTTCGGAGGATTCCCCACTGAATCTTCTCCCAAATCCCAGCGGTCGCTGCTCCTCCCAGTCAATCCGGTCTTAGGACTCCCGGCCAATCGGGTCTCAGGACCCGCTTCCTGATTTGCCGGGAGGAGAAGCAGGAAGATATTAGCGAATATTATTTTGCTAATGTCACACAAGCGGGTGGGCTCGGGGCGCAGTGCTCTGCGCCCTGAGCCCACCCTTTTTGAAGCCAATTAGAGCCTCAGGATCTAATCACGTGCTTTAAAAAAAAAAAGAAACCCTCATTGAAATCCATGCATCTGGCACCCTGCATGTAGATTAGGAGCCAGGCACATGGATTAGAGGGGCTGCACCCCTTTATGAGCGGCCGCCACTGTCTCAATTTGGAATTTGGTTTCCTAATTTTTTTTAAGGTACTTTTCATTGATGATGCATTGAAATAAATAATATTTTATACAGGCTGATTAGCTGAAGCTCAAATTACACACACAGCTATATTAATTAGTGGAGTGACTCTTACCCGTCCTTGCCTGCCCTGTATGGCATCATATGGAGTTTCATTTAAAAATTACATTGAAAAGCTCGTACTGTGCTCTTTGTTAAGAAAACCCAGTGTCCTCTGCTAAACCAGTGTTATGGGCGTGCCCTGTATTAAATGTTTTTTGAAAAATGAAAGTGTATATAATTTTTAAAATAAAATATTAAAAACAAAAAACAGTTTGAAACTTGTAAATTGAATTGAATTGTGATAAATTCCTTTTAATATAAAAAGAAAGGCCAACTATATCTTGTCTAGTCCTTTGACTTACGATGTTATCCCCTGTAGGGTGAGCCGGGGGCAGATGGACTCCCAGGAACCCCGGGACGTCCCGGAAATCCTGGCACTCCGGGAACACTGGTAAGTGTGGCCTATTGTAATGCATGGATTGCTTTGAGCTCAATACACATTGATGTACACAGATCATTCACATTGAAAGCTCCCTAATTTTTATGTTTTATTTTAGGGGGCCAAAGGAGATAGAGGAGAAGCTGTGAGTATGTCGGTGAAGGTTCCTAATGGCTGTTGTGATTCACAGTATCTTTTTTAACCCAGGATTTTGTCTCAATGTAGGGGGAATCAGGACGTGCAGGGCCCGCTGGCCCCAAAGGAGAGAGAGGCTTTCCGGTAAGTGAGGCACGCTACTATAAAAGGCTACTAGCACATTGCATCTGTCAATATACTACACATAAGCATGTGCACAGGGTGTGCCGGGTGTGCCTAGTCACCCTAATCACTGGATGTTTCGCCGATTCCCCCTACTGTCCGGCCTCCCCTGTGCCCCCCCTGCAGCACTGCCGCCTTTCATCGTCTCCTCTCCTGCCAGCTGCTCTGTTTACTATAATTCAGTTTGTGAAGAACAAGAAGCCACTCAGCACAGAACACTTCCCATTAGACGAACGAAAAAATGTGTTTTGTTTTGTTTCGATTTGTTATTTACATAAATTTGAATAGTTTTCGAATTTGAATAGGTTTCCAATTTCCAAAGAGAATAAAATAGAATAGAAAATAAAGGAAAAAATTCTATTCTATTCCCTTATTTTCTGTTCTATTTTATTCTCTTTGGAAATTGGAAAGCTATTCGAATTCGAAAAGTATTCGAATTTGAAAACTATTCTAATTAGAAAGCGATTCGAATTTTGTCCGAATTTTCTTTTCGTTATTTCGGATTTGTTTAAATTCAGTACTTTTCTAATTCGGAAATGCGGATGCAATACGGATAATTCGGAACGAAAACGAACCGCCCATTCATTCATTCATTGTGCAGTGCAGCTGAGGCTGCAGAGAAAGGGACTGGGGATTCTCTGACATCAGTCCCTTTTTCTGCCTCAAAAGTGAGACATCAGGGGTTTAGACCCCTGAAATTTCACCAAAGCCCCCCCAACGGGGCTCCTAAAAAAAATTGTTGAAAAAATGATATTGTAAAAAATAATCAAAAAATAAATAAAATTGTAAAAAATAATAAAATATTAAAAACAAAAAACTACTGACACCGTCCTTTGCCCTGCTGACAGTATATACACACGCATGTGTGTTTGAGCTCTGGGGTGCACACCTTAAGGCAACAGGCTGTGCACACCTATGACACCACGCCAAACAATAAATATGCTTCAAAATCCAGCAATTCAGGGTCAGTGTCCAAGTTTGTGTTTTTCAATTTAATTATAATTTCACAATGGGTGCGGCCATAATGAATCACTCTCTGCAGTGTCCTAGTAAAGAATGGGGTCGAAGGTAGACATGTGCAATTCGTTTCATTCAGAATTTGTTTTTTAAACAAATTTCTGCAAATTCGTTAATTCAGAAACATTTTGAATGAACGAAAACCCGTTTAATGAATTTTTCTGAATATTTGTGAATTTGAATATTCGAAAATTCGTAAAGTCGTAAATTTGAAAATTCGTAAATTCGTAAAGTCGTAAATTTGAAAATTCCTAAATGTGAAATTCCGGAAATCCGAAAATTCGGAAAATCGGCTGTTAGTGAACGTAACGAATACAATTTTATCCGAAAATACGAATTATCCAAAATAACGAATGCCGTATCTAAACGAATTGAATGTAACAAATAATATTAATAAATAACAATAATAATAATAATAAAAACATTTTTTATTATTATTTTTTTATTTATAATTTGTTCCATTCCATTTGTTTAGATGTGGCATTCCTTATTTCGGATTTTCGTTCTTTTGAATTTTCGGATTTTCTTTCTTATTTTAGGATTTTCAAATGTTTGAATTTTCGAATTTCCGAATTTTTGAATTTCCAAATTTTCTAATTTCAGAGTTTACAAATTTCCAAGTTTACAAATTTTCGAACTTACGAATTTATTAATTTTTGAATTTACGAATTTCATTCATCCTCAGTGCTACTGAGGCTACAGAGAAAAGAAATTAATTATCTGTGTCCTCAATTCTTTCCCTGCCTCAAAGGTGAGATTTCAGGGGTCTGTTTAGACCCCTGATATTTCATCTAAGCCCACCCCCACTCCAACAGCACTGTAAAAAATAAAAATAAAAAAATTATTACAAAAATTAATATTTTTTTTTTTTCAAATTAAAAAAAATTAAAACGACTTTTTCTAATTTTAAATATTTTTTTTTTTTTAAATTAGAAAACGTAGTTTTCATTTTTTTTAATTCGGGGGGGTTTCAGGTAGGCTGCATGGGGCCCTGTGATTTTTAATGGCAACACCCTTTTGACAACAGTAAAAGCCTGGAGGTGTTAAATGTTTATACAGTAAATGCAAAATTTTAAAGATTTAAAAAATTGTAGAATTAGGGACAGGGTTAGAGTTAGTTTCTTTTTTTTTCTAATAGAGACCAGTTATTTTCTAGCTTGTGTAGAATACCAACAATAGTAGAGTGTCAGTTATAATTTGTTTGGTTATTAAATTTAAATATAGGCAACACACACCTCCAACATATACATTCTACCCCATTGTTATCTCTGTGAATCCTGCTTATATACATTCATATGAAGTGTGACCACGTGCCATTATTCCTTCTTTTTGGTACAGGGTGAACCTGGTGAAGTAATAAATGGTGGGGCAGCAGTTCCTGGAAGGAAAGGAGAGCCTGGAAATCCAGTAAGTGTCATTGATTAATGGGGTGGGGAATGTAAGGGTTACTTAACCACTACCGGGCAGTATCGGGCACTTTCACCCCCTGCAAGGCATCCCAAAAGCTTGCATCTTTAACCACTTGAGGACCAGCATGTTACACCCTCTCTCTGGGCAGGCCAATTTTCAGTTTTCAGTGCTGTAATAGTTTAACTGACAATTACTCCATCATACAACACTGTATGCAAATTAATTTCATATCTTTCTTTTTCTTGAAACAACTAGAGCTTTCTATTGATGGCATTTAATAACTGCTGAGCTTTTGTTTTATATAAAAGAAAATAAGACCACAAAATTGTTCTATACAGTAATATAGAGTACGATTCCACCCTGAAGAAGGTCAAATGGTTGATTGAAACGCGTTGGGTTATTGGACATATCCACTGGATTCAAACACTCTTGAAATGGTTCATTTACAACTGTGCCTATTATAATATAGACAGCTGATGTATGTTTAGATGGTAGAGTGGCTATAAAGTTTTTAACTCCTTATGGTTTTCTTTTTTAATAAAGGGTTTTATTGGATTGTATACATAAACTATAATCATTTTTGAAATAAACTCTATGGATTTAAATATTTAGGTTGTATTTGTTGTTGTTACTTTTGGTGCCTTAAAAATCCCATTTATTCGTTTTTGGTGGACAAATAGGGACGTGGCACTTATAGGTTGTATTGTCAAACAGGTCCACTTCTTCTTCTTAACCACTTTCACACAGTGTTATAGCTGAGTGATGGCTACAGCACGGTCGTCCTGTTCTGGTGGGCATCATATGACGTCCTCCCGTGATCGTGCCCGCCGCGTGCCATTTGTGGTGCGCGGGCGCCACACTCTGCGATCGCTGTGCCCTTAGGACACAGCTGATCACAGATCAGGGTAGAGGCCCAATCACAGCGGCCCTTTACCACATGATCAGCTGTGTCCAATGACAGCTGATTACGATGTAAACACAAGCCGGATATCGGCATTTCTTTCCTCGCGCTGACAGCATGAGGAGAGGAGAGCCGATAACCGGCTTCTGTGAAAGGGACATCTACACTGATTATAACTGAAGTCCCAACAGTGCCCACCAGTTCTGCCAATCAGTGCCTCTTCATCAGTGTCACCTATCAATGCTGCCTACCAGTGCCCATCAGTGCCACTGCCACCTATCAGTGCAGCCTCATCAGTGCCTCCTCATCAGTGCCCACCAGTGCAGCATCATCAGTGTCCATCAGTGCCGCCTCAATAGTGCTCACCAGTGCCACCTTATCAGTGCCCACCAGTGCCACCTCATCAGTGCCGCCTCATCAGTGCCCACCAGTGCCTCCTCATCAGTGCCCACCAGTGCCGCCTTATCAATGCCCATCAGTGCAGCATCATCAGTGCCCATCAGTGCACCCTATTAGTGGCCATCGGTACAGCCTATCAGTGCCCCCTCATCATTGCCCACCAGTGCCGCCTCATCAGTGCCCATCCGTGCACCCTATTAGTGGCCATCAGTGCAGCCTATCAGTACCCATCAGTGTCCCCTCATCAGTGCCCACCAGTGCACCCTATTTGTGGCAATCAGTGCACATCAATGAAGGAGAAAAATTAGCAAAATTTTAAAACGCTTAAAATGAGAAATGTTTATTTTTTTATAAATGATAAAAACTTCATATGGGTACAGCGTAGCATGACCGCGCAATTGTCATTCAAAGTGCGACAGCTCTGAAAGCTGAAAATTTGACTGGGCAGGAGGGGGGTAAAAGTAGCCAGTAGGCAAGTGGTTAAAAAACAAAAATGCTTCCCATATTTTCAGTTATAAAACACAGCACACAAAAATGCCAGGACAGTATGAAAACCCCTAAAATGACCCCTTTTTGGATCAGATTTTTTGCCATTTTTTGGGGAATCGAGCAAGCAAGCCGGTATTGAGGGATCACTTTTCAGAGGGGTGGCAAGGGCTGTTACGTGTGTAAAATTAGCCTGAAAAATTTGTGAATTTTTCCATCAAGTTTGATTTTTGGTGAATGATTCAAACATCACAATATGACACAACACTTGATATAATATAAGGATAATGCAGTACAGATACATCCTAAATATAATCCTATATACTGTATATGTTAGCGTATTCACCAGAGACAGCCTGCAAGCATTAGTGCCCCAGGCAAATCCCATCTCACGATTTGGTCATGATTTATTGCGATGGCTTCATTCATTATAAATCTTTCTCTCTTCAAGGGAATTCCCGGACAAGCAGGAACTCCAGGGCAGAGGGGAATCCCAGGAAATTCAGGACCTCCAGGGCCAGAGGGACCGAGCGGACCTCCAGGTGTTTCCGGCCAGTCTGTGAAGGTAAGTTTCTTGCATGCCACTTAAAGAACTTGCATGGAATCTCATTTTAAAAGCATGTGGTCAGCATCTTCGATTCTTTAATAGGAAATTCGCAGTCTCCCCTCTAATTCATCCCAAAGGTGTTCTTTCGGGTGCAGGCCAGTCAAGTTCCTCCACCCCAAACTCGCTCATCCATGTCTTTATGGACCTTGCTTTGTGCACTGGTGCGCAGTCATGTTGGAACCAGAAGGGGCCAACCCCAAATTGTTCAGACAAAGTCGGGAGCATGAAATTGTCCAAAATGTCTTGGTATGCTGACGCCTTAAGAGTTCCCTTCACTGGAACTAAGGGGCCAAGCCCAACCCCTGAAAAACAACCCCACGCCATAATCCCCCCTCCACCAAATGATTTGGACCAGTGCACAAAGCAAGGTCCATAAAGCAGTGTTTCTCAACTCTAGTCCTCAAGGCGCCCCAACAGGTCATGTTTTCAGGATTTCCCTCAGATGAAACAGCTGTGGTAATTACTAAGGCAGTGAAACTGATCAAGTCACCTGTGCAAAATTATGGAAAGCCTGAAAACATGACCTGTTGGGGCACCTTGAGGACTGGAGTTGAGAAACACTGCCATAAAGACATGGATGAGTTTGGGGTGGAGGAACTTGACTGGTCTGGTCAGTGCCTGACCTCACAAATGCACTTCTGGAAGAATGGTCAGACATTCCCATAGATACACTCCTAAACCTTGTGGACAGCCTTCCCAGAAGAGTTGAAGCTGTAAAGGGTGGACCTATTCAATATTGAACCCTACGGACTAAGGCTAGGATGCAATTAAAGTTCATGTACGTGTAAAGGCAGGCGTCCCAATACTTTGGTAATATAGTGTATTTATAAATGCAAACAGTATAAGTAACTGAATATGACCTGGTATCAGCCTTTTGCAGTCCCTTTAGAGTAGGGCTCATATTAAGAGAGTGAGAAGCAGAAGAAGACAGTCAGTGGTGCTTCAGTGATTATGGGTTAAGGTGGATGTAAAGACTAAGGCTGCTGCTCACAGCAGGGGTCCGGTGTGTCCCCGTTCACCGTTTCAGGTCCAATTTCAGCCTGAACTTTTGGCTGATTTCGGACCTGAAACGGACCAAAAGACGCACAGGACCCATGTGCAAATTTGCACCGAAGCCGCAGCGGAGATATGTGAACCGCCTGCATAGAGAACTGGTCAAAATCTCCTGCTATTGCGAATTGAATGCGGAGAACCCGCATCCAATTCGCAATCGTGTGTACCCAACCTGAAGGTTTTTTTACCTACATACATTCTTCTTGGGTCCCCTTCTGGCACTCCTGGCCCCTCCCCTTTGCTGAGTGCCCCCCCCCCATAGCAAGCAGCCAAAAACAGACGGATGGGGGACCTATTCCCCATCTGTCTAGTGGATCGGATGACAGGCGGTCCGTTTCCATCCGATTGCCCCATAGAAAATGGCGGGGCTGTGTCCCCTGCTGAGCAAGCAGATCCTGCTTCACGGAGGCGCCCGTGTGAAAGGGGCCTTAGTGATCATTCAGAGGTACTTCTTATTGTATGTAAAAGCTATACTAATGATTTATAATAAACACAAAACACTGTTTATTTCCATCAAAGACTAAACAAAATCATTTTAATGTCCTCCTTTTATCTGTAAAACATGTATATTTAAATTTCATGTGTTAAATGTTGTACATTTATTCTTTCATTCTAGGGAGAGAAAGGAGAACGAGGTGAGAGAGTAAGTGCACTTCAATTTATTCATAGCCATATGCGAAGTTTAAGTTGGCCATGTTGGCAAAAAGGACTCTTTCTTGTTATTATATCAGCCACTGAAAGGGGGCGACTGAGGCCGACATTGAATTCAGACTTTGGGGGGATAATTCACTTAATGCTGCACAGTTAATGGTTATCTGGACTGGAGAAGTTATACATGTTAAGGTTGCCAGATTTTTCAATATGGAAGTCAGGGAGACCCTACTGACCACATGAGCAGTGAGTATAGGCAAAAGGCCTTCATCACTGAGTGAGGAGGGGGGGGGGGTAGAGGATTAGCCATACCTCCCAACATTTTGAGATGGGAATGAGGGGCACCTACTAGCAAAAGCATGTAGGCATAGGACACGCCCCTTGCCACGCCCCTTTAAGAAGAATTAACCTGAAAAAAAAGATTAGTTAAAGCCACAAGTGCTTTTTTTTTACCACTACTATTCCTTTATATTGGCTTTTGAAATTTACAAATGCAGCAATTTCAAAATTGGATGAAGGGTTTAGCACTGGAAAACACTTTTTGAAAGATAAAAAGTGAATTTTATATACATCTATATAGATCAGACCAAAATGAGGGACAAATGGAGAGGAAAGAGGGACAGAGGGACATTGTTCCAAATCAGGGACAGTCCCTCGAAATCAGGGACAGTTGGGAGCTATGGGATTAGCCATAAAGTTGGTTAACAGCATAGATGGGAAATGGTGTGAGGGGTAATTACTTTGTTGGCGGGTAAGGACGTAGACTTCTTGGCGAGGTAGAAGCTTGGGTAGGGACCCGTCTTAGGTATACATTAGTGCCTAGCGCCTCAGATACAGCAGGACAGTCTCAAGATTTTGGACGCTGTTACAGAGTAATCAAATCCTGAAGACCAACGTAACCACAGAACTATTTTTCCTCCCACGGACCCCAATGATGAGACTTAATTTATCCCAACTAATGTAAATGATGGGACTTGTTTTATTCCCATTTACCTCAATGATGCAGCCTATTTTACTCCCACTGACACCAATGCTGGGACTTATTTTACTCCCACTGAAATAAAAAATGGGACTTATTTTACTCCCACTGACACCAATAATGATAATTTTATTCCTACTGACACCAATGATCCTAAACTTTTATAGTTTGTATTATTTTTTTCAATCTATTTAAAAAAATGGAAGAAAGGCAGATGACAGACGGCAAGCCTGTCCTGTTTTTGTTTTAAGAGAGAGAGTTTTTCTTAGAAACCCTTTTAGATCATGAGTCAGACAGATGTACGGTTGAGGTAATTTTTATAATATTAATGTACGTTGTTCTCAAAGCAACAATTCCTGTATCTTCTTTCCAGGGACTTCCAGGACTGGTCAATGGAGTTGCAGTCAAAGGAGAACCCGGCAGTCCAGTGAGTGATAATTGATATAATTATATTAGGAACCTTCAGTTTAAAGAATTGAATCTGCAACAAATGTTCTTCCTCTAAAAATAACAGCTCACTTCATTTAAGGAACACTTAGGTCATTTTAAACTTTTTTTGACTCAATTTTTTGTTATCATTTTCCAAATTCACACTAAGTAGAGAAAAAAAAGGAAATAACTTTAAAATATCTTCCATTAAAAAAAAAAAAGAACAAACAAAAAAAAGTAGACAGAATACCTTTTAGAGGCCACCCATTAGTATATAGAGTCACCCAATTAAATGAAAGCCCACCTAGACATTATTCTACCATAGGTACCAGACTCTAACTCCGAGTGGATGAACAAATAATGATGTCTCCTGTGCATACATGTGATAGCCTGGTACAGGTGTTAAGGATGACACCACATCGCTGGGGAATGCTTCGAGCCTTGCTGCCCTCTAGGACTGGGGATGTCCTGAAGCCACTACAAAAAAACAAACAAAAGACGGCACACCAGCCTAGTGCATTATCCCACAGCATTTATTTACGATCAACAAGAATAATACTCACAAACATGTGAATTAAAATCGGTCATCAAGCTCCTCGTCTATAGCCCAGTAGTCCTAGACTTGGCACACTCCAGAGAGCAGGGGGACCTCACCGGGATCCTTTATAGCTAATATGTTTTTTGAAGGTTACCCCTTCTTCATCAGAGGGTTGCTCAGAGGGTGCCCTCATTTTTTTACAGAGCGGATGAACCAGGGACACCTGTCACACATCCAGTGTACAAGCCATACTCCTGCCCTCATTTTATCCCATCAATACCCAAGATTATATTTTTCCAGCCAACGAGATGAAATATCAACATATTTCTTCACACAAGTTAATACAAGTGCCAAAACCAACTTCGTTTCTACCAAACCATTCAGCTGGAGATCTCCATGTTCTTGCAGTGAGCTTCCTAACCACAATCAATCATTATGTAACAGCCTTAGCTACTGTACATAATAATTAAGACTGTCTATATCAATATATAATACAAGTAAGACAGTTGCATTCTAACTTTATATAAAAAGTCTGATTATTATATTGGATCACTTCCTGCCAGTACTACAGTAATTTAGCGTACCTCCAGAGTAGGTGTAACAGGTCTCCCTGGTCCCTACAATGCTTAATACAACACCGATCCTCCCGAATACCCATAGTGTACATATAGTTTGGTGATTTTACACTTTTATTTTTAATAATTTTATTTTTGAAAAATGTGGCATAGATACTGTGACGAACCCTCTGTCTTCAAACAGATCTAGGTCAATGCTTCCTCTGTCCAGATCCAGCTGCATCCAAGATTCTCCAGCCCCCCAGTCAACAGACAACACCTCAGTGTAGGGTGGCAAACCACAAACTGCTTTATTTTCACACATGGACACACAGATATCTCACTTCAAAACACTTCCCTCCCACCCTTGGAAAACAGGGCGGGTTAAACTGTCCAATGACAATGGACACACAAATCGGGTGTGTTCAAACTTCTCATCAGTAAACAGTCTTAGCAGGGGGGCTGCTGGAGGAATCCCCCTCCCTCTTTCCTCACAGAAAGACACTTACACATCCCATAATAGTTGAGGCAGACAGTCACAATAGACAATAGAATACAGTCACACCCCAAACCATCACAGCAAATAGTCCAACAGCATTAAACAACACACAATATATACATTTTACAAGGTTCCAGTGTGGCTGTAAAGAGAGTTCGACTAGTACAGATCAGAATGGAGTTCTCATTCAACCTGTGCCCCTAATAGAGACACAGGGTGATTCACACATAAGAGGGTCTGGGGAAGCTGGACAAGGAGCCTCCAGAACTCTCCAGGGCAAGCTGAGCCGCACAAACCCCCAACCCAAAGTCACTCCTGTCACAGATACAATCTTGTAAACATAGTGCTGCAGCAACAGTTGATTTGAAATCTAAAGCTTAAGGTGATTGTTATTAGAACACTTGCAATGACATAGCTGAGAACTGTGCATTATACTTTTTTTTTTTAATTTGTTATTTTATTTGCACTTACTTTTTTAATTGTGAGGCACCCTTTAAAAATTATGGACAGTCTCAAGGCACCCTTTAAAATTATGGACAGTCTAGCAGCACCCCATTCTAAAATGTAAAAGCTAATAGTTTTACATAATGCAGCAACATCCACAAGTCCAATAGTACACCCAATGCTAGAGGTGATTAATTCTTCCAACACAAAAATACTGGTGATGCCATTGGTGGTTAGGACGCTGGTAGCTAATAGGTTGTAATGGTGCACAATGAAAACCTTTGGCTTACTGTATCAAAAAAAGTCAGCCTTCATCCACACGCTGGCTTGTATACAATTTATGGGAAATTTTTAGGCATTTTGCCAAGGCACCCCTGGAGAAACCTCAAGGTGCCCTGGTTGAAAAAAGCTGGTCTATGGAGATGTAAAACCTACTTGAAATACCGGTCAGAAGGAGGTCAACTGCAAATCAAATGCACTTGTCAAGAAATTCTGAATGATCCAACAAGTGTCCCAAACTGATCTCAAACTGGTGCCACAAGCACCCCAAAGCAAGTCGATAAAGGCCCAAAATTTGGTCTGAGCTATGGGCACCAAAACATTTTTTGTTAGCATATATTACTTGCATAACCCCCTAGGTTAGTCCCTTGATAAGCAGAAAATTGGGAAGACATCCCATACCATTGTCAGCAAAGTGTATAATTTCTGGGGATTTTCTCTTTCTCTTCTTAGGGCTCGCCTGGTGTTAATGGGACACCAGGTCTTCGGGGGTTAACTGGACCACAAGGGCAAAAAGGCGACAAGGTAAGTGAACAGCGGAGGAGCGTTCTGGGAACTGCAACAGCAGAACCAAAAACATGACACTCAGTAAATGTGCATTTTCATCTGGTGAAGTTCTTTTTTATTTAGTGGTCTGTTTTAGGCCACTAATAGACTACATGAAGCTAAACAGGGCAGTCGCTGGAAGATACATTGAAACACACTATATTATGTTAAAAAGGCAGAAATTGACACAATTTTTTGTTCATAGGGCGAGACTGGTGAAGGTTTCCCGGGTACGGCAGGACGTGCTGGAGATCCAGGTGATCGAGTGAGTTCCAGTCAATAATCCCACTATGAAGTTCTATGCTATGTGCACACCATAATCTTTTTGTGTGTGTTCCGGAATATGCTTTAAGCCCATACACCAGCTAAACCTTTTTTCAGTTTAGCATAGAGTGTGGAAGACTTAAAATTTCTGCCAGGTTGTTATTTTTTATCTGTGGACCCACTGATGAGATTTCCCCTCACTTCCTGTCCCTGTGATGTTCCGTACAAGAAATAGGGAGATGCATTTGTCCATATATACAAACTGTGATGAAACATTAATTTTTTTATTTATTACAGGTGCTTAATAGCGCCATCAATTTACGCAGCGCTTTACATATTTATTATACATTCACATCCATCTCTGCTCTCAAGGAGCTTACATACCTCCCAACATGCACGGATTCTGCGGGTTTTTCCCGCATTGACACTTCTTTCCCGCAGTCCTGCGAGAGTGTATATTTTCCCGCACAGCAGGAATAGGAGGAAGAGGAGCCAGTGGATGAAGCACGGGAGGGAGGTAAGACCTCCCCCGCGCGATCGGCAGCCTCCCGCGACCCCCTCGCGATCGGCGGCCACCCCCCCGCTCCACATCAGTGATCACTGGAAAAAAAATAACCCGTCCCGCGGCAGCACAACAACTTTGGTGTCAGGGAACAAAAATTAGACTGAATGTCCCGCGGTGGAACTTTTAAAAGTTGGGAGGTATGAGCTTACAATCTAAGGTCCCTAACTCACATTCATACATACACATACTAGGGCCAATTTAGACAGGAGCCAACTAACCTACCAGCATGTCTATGGAGTGTGGGAAGAAACCGGAGGAAACCCACACAGGCACAGGGAGAACAACTAAAAATGTGTTCTTGCTAGTGTCCCCATTGGAGAGATGTTGCATCACTTCCTGTCTCAACAGGAAGTGAGGTTAAGTTTCTCCAGCAAGGACTGCAATGAAAATTGAGAGGCTCTATCCAAACCTAAATAAATACTTTGGCTGGACTTATGTTTTAAATAATCTGCACAGCTTCTTTGCTATTTTGTGAGGTGTGATTTTACTCTGTAGAAGAGCCTGGCAACACTTGACATTTCTGTTTGCCCCAAGGTTGCCTCTGCCTGCCTGTCATAAAGAAAGGGGTGTGCTGCAATTTGTAGACTGCTTATGGAAGCCTAAATAGCAGCCATTTCCCCCCACATTCATAAAGGATGAAACGACTAATGGGTACTAAAAAAATAAATAAACTGGTTGGTCTTTAAACATTTTTGAGCAAAGTGTCATATTCTGGGGGAAAAGTGTTGTATTTCTGGTAAAAATAAAAAGTTAACACTTAACACATCAGTCAAAATTAGAGAGGCATTATTAAACATAATTACATTTGTCGTAGTGCCGTAGAAGGCATGCAGACTGTTTGCTCTCAAGGTCCATGTCTTAGTAAATTTGGTGTGCTTCAAAAAAAAATTGCCCAAAATGTCTAATGCCCTGTACACACGATCGGATTTTCCGATGAAAAAAGTGTGTGGGCCCCATTGGACTTTTTTCCATCAGTGTAAAAAAAATAGAACATGTTTTAAATTTTTACGATGGGAAAAAAAAAAACAATAGGAAATTCCGATCGTCTGTGTGGAACTCCAACGGAGAAAAAACCCACGCATGTTCAGAATCAAGTCGACGCATGCTCAGAAGCATTGAACTTCATTTTTCTCGGCTCGTCTGAGTGTTTTACGTCACAGCGTTTTGGACGGTCGGAATTTTGTCTGATGGTGTGTATGCAAGACTGATGGAAGTCAGCTTCATCAGAATTCCGACAGAAAATTCCATCGGATTTTATTCCATCGGAAATTCGATCATGTGTACAGGGCATAAGAATGTTTGGAAAATGGTTAGGAAAGGGTGAGCTGGAAAATAGGCAAACTGACAAATTACCCTAATGAACAAAACCCTCCAAAAATCTTCAAAGGAACAAAACAAAAATAAGGTGGAGTACAAAGCTATTCAACGTTTCAGAAAATAGCCCCTACACTACAGGCACTCACAAGATAACAGCTAAAGTTGGCCATAGACTGGTAGATGTCTCCTAGTAAACGTTGGATGGGGATTTGGAGAGTCACCTACCTATCCTCTGTTGCTCTGAAATGTGCCACCTTTTCCAGTTGGTCCACAAGCTAATTCATTCCCTTCCTTTTCTTCATGGGGAAACAGAAGGATCAGCAAAGTCACACAAGGATCTTCCAACAATTTGGAAAAGCTTTGTGGACAATAGTTAATTGTCCTGACATTTGGACATAGTTATCACCCCTCTGAAATGTAGGGGAGACTTGGTTGAGGCTTTTCTTTTCCCTGGGCCAGTACTAATGAAAGATGTTTTTCTGGTAGCTTTAGGTAGATACTTCACTATTCAGACCTCAAGCAGACCAGGTCAAAATGTTCCCAGTCCTCCCCTGCCTCGTAGCCATAAACCACCCAATCCTCACCTGAACGTCATACTAGACCTAGACATGTGCCCCGCCCAATAAATTAGTTTTGTTTCGTTCCGTTCCGTATTAGACGAAATTTCGTAATTTGTGTCCGAAATTCAATTTGGATTTGTTTCATACGAAATACGAATTTTCGTTAGATTCTTTAACTTTTCGTAACAATTACGAACATTCGTTATGATGAATTTAAAAAGCAAAAAATACCTTTCTTAATATGGCAGTCGTCGACTCATTAGGCTCATTATGAGGGGCCCCCACCATCCCTGTGCTGTGCTGACTTCCTCCTGGGGCTGTACCCCTGCTGGGCTCATTATGAGGGGCTCCCACCATCCCTGTGCTGACTTCCTCCTGGGGCTGTAACCCTGCTGTGCTCATTATGAGGGGCTCCCACCATCCCTGTGCTGTGCTGACTTCCTCCTGGGGCTGTGCCCCTGCTGTGCTGATTATGAGGGGCTCCCACCATCCCTGTGCTGTGCTGACTTCCTCCTGGGGCTGTACCCCTGCTGTGCTCATTATGAGGGGCTCCCACCATCCCTGTGCTGTGCTGACTTCCTGGGTTTTTAACTTCATCATAACAAATAATCGTAATTATTATGACAATAATAAAACAATATTAATTCTGAATCTCCCATCGACTACCAGTACCAGTCTGAGCCGTCTCTCCCACTCCCAAAATGAAATTCGTCAACGAAATTTCATATTTCGGATAAAATTCGTAAGAATTGAAATTTGTATTTCGAATGCTTACGAATGTACGAATTTTCACACACGTCTAACTAGACCCTAAATTGGGGTGTTATAGAGCTGTTAATGTCTATCCTAAGTGGGTACTGTAAATCGCTGTACTAGTTTTGTAATTGCTTTATTAAAATGGAGCTCCACCCACGATTTATTTATTTTTTAAAGTCAGCAGCTACAAACACTGTAGCTGCTGACTTTTAATAAGGACACTTACCTGTCCTACTCGCCCGCGATGATGGCCCCCCCGAGGCCGATCCCATCATTGCAGGTCCCGCGCCGCCATCCTCACTAAGGGAAACAAGCAGTGAAGACTTACGGCTTCACTGCCCGTTTCCTACTGCGCATGCGCGAGTCTTGCGCCGATTTGTGAATGGGCGGCTGCTCTCTGTGATTACTCACAGTTCCCAGAAGGCAGCGCGCCCCATTCACCAGAAGACACCGTGAGTAGGAGGGATGAAGAAGATCCACTTCGGGTAAGGAAGAGGCAGATTAGGGACTTCCGCATAGCAACTGGTATTTCGGGTGAGTAAAAATTCGTTTTTTCTTTTTTCTTTTTTTGCTGCATTTTCGTGTATTTATTTTTTTCAGGGTGGAACTCCACTTTAATTGCCTGAAAAAGAAAAAATAAACTTATAACAAACATTTAGAGTGCCTTGTGTCATGATTAACTTTGGGTGTGTCTTTTATATCCTTCAGGGACCCCGGGGTCCTCCTGGAGAACAAGGAACAAAAGTAAGTGCAGCAGCAATTGTCTCTCAAATTTCACGCCGTTATCCGTTTTTTTTTTTCTAAAAGTTGTTTGAAATAATTAATGTAGGTAAATAGTTTGACAATTTATTTGCCAGTCATTTAAGATATAAGTCACCTTTGCAATAAAAAATATATATTTTTTTTATGTTTCTCCTCGTACCTGGCTGATACTCTACCATAAAATTACGATTTTTTGTACAGCACACACCTTTATTTAAGAGACTGGAAGCATGTGCAGAATTATGTTGACTATATACTGTATTTGACTGTGCCCCATAACCTTTTTAATGGGACTGTATATTTACAGTATATAACTATATATAGTATATCCCAGTGTCAGGGCCGTCTTTAATGTTGATTGGACCCTGGGCAAAAAATTTATTGGGGGGTCCCCTCCATGCAATTTTGCTCTCCACCTGCTCTAAGACATACAATAAATATCAGCTAGACTTAAAATCAGTTTACTGTATCAGATCAGGCAGTGATTGCGATTGGTTGCCAGAGGTTACAGCATATCATTACCATTTACTGACTGGTTTCTAGAGGTTACAGCACACATTAGAGGTTACGGCTCACTGATTAGTTGCTAGAGGTTCCAGCACATTATTTCTTTTTGTTGATTGGTTGCTAGAGATTGCTGTACAGTAATACTGCTCACTGATTGGTTGCTAGAGGTTACAGCACATCATCTCTTCACTGCATCTCTTCACTTCACTTCACTTCTCTTCACCATCTCTTCACTGCAGAGGGGCATGATATACATATGAATGTCGCCTTTATTTACATATGAATGCTGCCGGCCTCAGCAATTTACATATAAATGCTCCCGTTATTTACATATGAATGACGGGTATTTACATGTAAACACAGGGTCTGCAGGTGAGTCATCTGTACACAACAATAGGGCAGAGCTGGGCAGCATTAGTAGCAGCACTTCACACTGAGATATCAGGACACACAGCACAGGACTAAAACTTCAAGGGACAAGGGAATTTAAACTGGGATAGTTGGCAAGTATGAGGCAGCTGCTTTGGGCCCCACAACAATGACAGGGCCCAGGGCAGCTGCCCCTTTTACCCTGCCTTAAAAACGGCCCTGCCCAGTGTAACTAAGCAGGACCTCTTCTTTGCTCCAACTCGAAGCTCTACCAATTCGCTCTGCCACACCCCTATCTAAAGAGAGGCTTCAGAATCCAGTAAGGAGGTGCCTTTTTTAATCGTACGCACAGTTCTATGCGACTTTAATCTTACATTTGTTTTTGTTTGTTGGCTGACAGGGTGACCGAGGATTGCCTGGCCAGGATGGAGAACCCGGAAATAAGGTGCCTAGGAAAATGCTTTAGTAAATACGCCTAAGAACTAATGCCTAAGAATTAGTGCAGGAAAAGTGAACATGCAACCTTGAAATGTGCTGGAAGGGTTGTTGTTCCCAAAAGTTCAACCCTAATGCAACTACACACAATATATACACTCACCGGCCACTTTATTAGGTACACCTTGCTAGTACCGGGTTGGACCCCCTTTTGCCTTAATTCTTCATGGCATAGATTCAACAAGGTGATGGAAACATTCCTCAGAGATTTTGGTCCATAGTGACATGATAGCATCACTCAGTTGCTGCAGATTTGTCGGCTGTACATCCATGATGCGAATTTCCCATTCCACCACATCCCAAAGGTCCTCTATTGGATGAGATGCGGTGACTGTGGAGGCCATTGGAGTGCAGTGACCTCATTGTCCAGTGGTGAGATGATCTGAGCTTTGTGACATGGTGCATTATCCTGCTGGAAGGAGCCATCAGAAGATGGGGACACTGGAGTCATAAAGGGATGGACATGGTCAGCAACAATACTCAGGGAGGCCGTGGCATTTAAATGATGCTCTATTGGTACTAAGGGGTAGGCTTGTGCAATTCGTTTCGTAACGAATTGAAATTCGTCCGAATTTAGCAACTTTCGGACATTCGGAAGCATTCGAATTTCCGAACAAAGCAATTACGAATAAGACCGAACTCGAAATAAATTATACCGCAAATAGCGAATGCCCGAATGTCTTCGGCATAATTCGTTATGAAAAAGTTACGAATGTACGAATCCATACGAAGCACAATAACACTCACTCTGCTCTGCTCTCTGCTTCTCCCACACCGTGCTGAACTCCCTCTCAAAATGGTGTACAGGGGCGGAGGCTATAGCCGCATGTAAAAAACGAAAGTAAAATACGAGATTTCGAATCCATTCGAAGCACAATAACACTCTGCTCTGCTCTCTGCTTCTCCCTCACCGTGCTGAACCCTCTCAAAATGGTGTACAGGGGCGGAGCCTATAGCCGCATGTTAAAAACTAAAGTAAAATACGAGATTTCGAATCGTTACAAATAACCGCAATGTATTTAGAAAAGTACAAATCCATTCGAAGCACATTAGGCATAATAGGCAGCGTCGTTGTGAGAGAGACACGGAAAATTACGAATCAACGAACCCAAAAAAAGTTACGAAAGTAGGAGTTGTGTCCAGAATCAACGAAAAACAACGTACTCTACCGAAAGTACGAATTATAAAGCAACAAAAAATTCAACGAAAAATGTCGCTTGCAAAAATACGAATGAGTCCGAACACGAAAAATCCCGTCTAGCAAAATTACGAATGATTACGAATCAACAGGACCGGAAAGAAACGAACCGAAACGGAACGAATTTTTCCGTTGTGCACAAGTCTACTAAGGGGCCCAAAGTGTGCCAAGAAAATATCCCCCACACCATCACACCACCACCACCAGCCTGAACCATTGATACAAGGCAAATTCTGACCCGACCATCTGAATGTTGCAGCTGAAATGGAGACTCATCAGACCAGCCACAATTTTTCCAATCTTCTATTCTCCAACTTTGGTGATCCTGTGCGGATTGTAGCCTCAGTTTCCTGTTCTTAGCTGTAGCCCATCTGCTTTAAGGTTCGATGTGTTGTGTGTTCAGAGATGGTATTCTGCATACCTTGGATGTAACAAGTGGTTATTTGAGTTACTGTTGCCTTTCTATCATCTTGGACCAGTCTGCCCATTCTCCTCTGACCTCTGATATCAAAAAGACAATTTTGCTCCACACAACTGTTGCTCACTGGATATTTTCTCTTTTTTGGACCATTCTCTGTAAACCCGAGAGATGGTTGTGTGTGAAAATCTCAGTAGATCAGCAGTTTTTAAATACTCAGACAACAACCATGCCACGTTCAAAGTCACTTATATCCCCTTTCTTCCCCATTCTGATGCTCGGTTTGAACGTCAGCATGTCATCTTCACCACGTCTAGATACCTAAATGCATTGAGTTGCTGCCATGTGATTGGCTAATTAGCAATTTGTGTTACCGAGCAATTGAACAGGTGTACCTAATAAAGTGGACAGTGAGATCAAAAGACTTTGATCTTCAAACAATTTAAAGCAGATTTGACCTTTCATGAATCAGTAAGGTTCGTGTTGCCCAATTATTGTGAGTAAAAAAACAATAAACCAATTTTTTATCATTGATTAAAAATACATTGAGGTTGATTTACTAAAGCTGAGCAGACTGTTCACTTTGCAAAGGAATATTCCCCAGAGTTTAGCAAATGTGATAAAGCTCTGTTGACTTCCATCATCCAATCCTGTTTTTTGCCGTTTCCTTTGAAAACTGACATTTCACCATTTTCACTAAGCTCTGGCGAAAATTCCTATGCAAAATCCAACTTCCCTTGCAAAGTGAACAGCCTGTTTGCTTCTAGTACTGTAAATCAACCCCATGATGTCCATGTTTAATTATGTCAACAGGCCAGTTGGCACTTGTTAAAAAAAAAAATTGTCACACTAGTGCCTGCCACACTCTCTATTCAATCCTGTTGAGATGTTCCGTAGTATAATCACATACTTTGGAACCATCAAAAAAATTGAAAGATGTGGGTAGAATAGCCTAGACATGTGCACTGCCAAAAAATTGTGTTCGTTTTCGTTTCATTCGTTTTTTGTTTTTTTTCTTAATTTTCTGGGTCATTCGTTATGATCACAATTCGTAAATTCGTACATTCATAAAATTCGTATATTCGTACATTCGTAAATTTGTACATTCGTAAACTTTGTATATTCGTACATTCGTAAATTCGTACATTCGTAAACTTGTAAACTTGTAAATTTGTACATTCGTAAATTTGTACATTCGTAAATTCGTACATTCATACATTCGTAAATTCGTACATTCGGAAATGAGAAAATTCGGAAATTCGAAATTCGAAAACCCGATAATTCGAAAATCTGAACTAATAACTAACTATTAAATTATAGGTATTGTAATTTTCTTTCAAATTTGTCTGTTAGTGAATGTAACGACTACGAATTTATCCGAAGTTACAAATTACCTGAAATAACAAATGCTGCATCTAAACAAGTGGAACGGAACAAATTAATAATAAATAATAATAATAATAAAAAGTTTTTATTTTTATCATTGTTTTTTATTATTATTAGTTCATTACGTTCCATTCATTTAGATTCGGCATTCGTTATTTTCGGAAAATAATTTGTAACTTTGGATAAATTTTGTATACGTTACGTTCACTAACAGCTAAATTTGAAAGGAAGTTCCAATACCTATAAGTTAATAAAACAAAGAAGAAGCACACCGCTCCAGGCAGAATCAGGTGCAAGGTAGATCACAGGTGCAGACCTCGGCTCACCACCGTGGAAGACGAATAAAACAAGAAATTGGTCGCACACTGGAACTCCAACTTAACTTGATGTCATCTTTATTGTCAAAAGGATCAGACAGATACAGGCAATGGTATCTGTCTGATCCTTTTGACAATAAAGATGACATCAAGATAAGTTGGAGTTCCAGTGTGCGACCAATTTCTTGTTTTATCCTATAAGTTAATAGTTAGTAATAGTTAAGTTATTATTAGTTAATTATTATTTCAGATTTCCGAATTTACAAATTTACAAATTTACGAATGTACGAATTTAAGCATTTACGAATGTACGAATGTGCGAATGTACGAATTTACGAATTTTCGAATATACTAATTTACGAATATTCGGAAAAATTTGTTAAACGGGTTTTCGTTAATGCGGATATTTCCGAATTATCTGTTAAACGAATTCGGAACGAAACGAATTGCACATGTCTAGAATAGCCCATAATTTGCTGGTTTGGAGACAGGTGAGTATAAGACTGGAAGGGCATGCTGGGGCAAGGGGGTTCGTCGATTTGTGTATTTTTCTTTTCTATTGGTTGACTGCTCAATGCGCTGTGCTATGACTGTCATTTGTCAAACAATACAAAAAAAAAAATCCAGTCCATGGGTAAAGGAGGAATGATGTCATCGGATCCTGGCAGGCTTACTAAACAGACACATTCTACAATCCTGCACAGTGCACATCCAACACAAGTACTGTTAGGTGGGCTATATTTCCATATTGCTCATCTTCCAGTGACAGTTTTTTAACAAGAACAGATAGCCAGATACACATAAAACATGTCCTGACTTCATTCAAAACTAAAAAAAAGAAACAAAAAACAAAAAAAAATGGCTATAATTACTATTTATTTGACACCCACTCCTCCATGTTGTATGAGGTCACGGGGTGATGTACTTTACCTAAGCAGAACATTTATTGACTTTTTACTTTTGCAGGGTGAACGTGGTCCTCAAGGTTTCCCAGGTCTTAAGGTCAGTAAACCCTATTCATGATATCCTCTTGTTACACAGGATGTTTTTATTTTATATACGCAGGACAAGCATGGATAGGTTATGGCTAAAAGTATATGAAAGAAGAAACAAAATTTGAATGTTCACTCTGCATAACTTCAGTCTAAAACAAGGAAATAACCAACTGTAAACTGGTTTTGACAGCCAGTCCCCCAGATAAACCCCTCTGTTTAAAGGGGACCTGAACTATGGAAGCTGTGTCCAAAAAGGCAGACCAAGTGAAAGGGCCAGTTCCCAGTATTGCCTGTGGTCTCCCTGCAACTGATCTTTTGTCCTTCATTGACTTACCGTGTCTTGTTCTGCACTGTCTTTGCATGGAGGTGGCCATTTTGGTAGAGGCAGGGCTTTGTTTACTAACTTTATTGTCAAATGTACTGGAAAACCTACCTTTACACGCACATGAACTTTAATGGCATCCCAGTCTTAGTCCGTAAGGGTTCAGAATTGAGTTGGCCCACCCTTTGGAGCTATAACAGCTTCAACTCTTCTGGGAAGGCTGTCCACAAGGTTTAGGAGTGTGTCTATGGGAATGTTTGACCATTCTTCCAGAAGCACATTTGTGAGGTCAGGCACTGATGTTGGAAAAGAAGGCCTGGCTCGCAGTCTCCGCTCTAATTCATCCCAAAGGTGTTGAGGTCAGGATTCTGTGCAGACCAGTCAAGATACTCCACCCCAAACTCGCTCATCTATGTCTTTATGGACATTGCTTTTTGCACTGGTCAAAATCATTTGATGGAGGGGGGATTATGGTGTGGGGGTTGTATTACAGGGTTTGGACTTGGCCCCTTAGTTCCAGTGAAAGGAACTCTTAAGGCGTCAGCATACCAAGACATTTTGGACAATTTCATGCTCTAAACTTTGTGGGAACTTCCTGAAGCAACATGAAGCAAGGTCCATAAAGACATGGATGAGCGAGTTTGGGTTGGAGGAACTTGACTGGCGTGCACAGAGTCCTGATCTGAATCCGATATAATACCTTTGGGATGAATTAGAGTGGAGACTGGTAGCCAGGATTTCTCGTACAACATCAGTGCCTGACCGCACAAATGCGCTTCTGGAAGAATGGTCAAACATTCCCATAGACACACTCCTAAACCTTGTGGACGGCCTTCCCAGAAGAGTTAAAGCAGCAGGAGACATTCATAAAGTACTGAATGAATGAAGACGAAGCAGTTAGACCCTTGCACTGCAGGTCCTCAGGTACAGCTTCCCCCCCAGCAAGGAGAACAGTGAGCAGCACAGTAGTGACATCACCAATTCTCACTCCAAATTTGGTGAGACTAGTAGCCAGAGGCAGCAGGGCTTTAGATGAACTCTCCCTGCAGATATAAGGCTACAAAGCTGAAGGTACAGAAGTGCCTATGCAAAGGAAGTGCACTGCTTTTTTGAAGCAGGCATTCAAGACAAAAAGTCGATATTTCAGGGTACTGCTTGGGCACTTTAAGCATTTACCATTTCTTGAAGGTTACTATAACATAGCATATGTTCACTTTTTGAGTTCAGATTTACTTGAACACCACCGATGTTAATACATTGAAGTCCATTTTTGATCTACGTAATCATGGGTCAAAAATAGACTGATGGAATGCCAATATGAAATGCCATAATTACTTGAAGTTTTTTTTCCTAAGCCCCCCACCAAAAAAATAAAAGTTTACAAATACTGTAGCTGTTGACTTTTAATATTAGAACACTTACCTGTCCAGGGATCCCGCGATGTTAGCACCCCAGCTGATTTTCCAATCGGCTCTCGGGTGCTGCCGCCGCCATTCGTTGTAAGGAAAACCCTTAGCTTCCCTACTGCACATGCGCGAAACGCACTGCACTTTCTAAATGGCCTGGTGGAATAGACTCCCTCCAGAGGTGGTTCTGGCCAACTCAGTAGATTGCTTGAAGACAGGCCTGGATTATTTCCTAAATGTACAGAATATAACTGGATACTAACATTTATAGGTATAGTTGATCCGGGGAATATCCGATTGCTTCTCTGGGGATCAGGAAGGAATTTTTTTCCCCTGCTGTAGCAAATTGAATCATGCTCTGCTGGGGTTTTTTGCCTTCCTCTGGATCAACTGTGGGTATAAGATTGTGTATATGGGATTGTATTATATTATTTATTTATTTATTTTTATGGTTGAACTAGATGGACTTGTGTCTTTTTTCAACCTGACTAACTATGTAACTATGTAAATATATAGCTGTCCCAATTTTTGCTTGGATAAAAAAAAAAATATTTGTTTAATGGACATATTTATAAAAATGGAGAGAATTAAGGCATGTTTTATATTGGGTTCTCAGCAATTTGCTTTTAACTTTGGATGTTAATAAAGTATTATTCCTAAATAAGTGTCCTAAAATTTCATACATTTCAGGGAACTCCAGGGCAGAATGGTCAATCAGGAGTAATAGGACCCGCGGTAAGTCTATTCCTAGCTCTATATTTTTAAACAAATACACATTTTTTTGAGAAATGTTTTTACTACCTATTTTAATTATTTGTAATATACATTGTGTAGCACTGACATATTCCTGTTACAGAGATCATTTTGTAGGTCACATCGGTCCTTGTCACAAAATGGGCCTAAATTGTAATCTCATGATGTCCCTATTATATCCCATGCAGGGATAGAGCTGGCAAACAGAGAGAGACCAAATGCTTGTGGGGAAAAAAATCTGTTTTTGAGAGAGAGTGAGAGGACTTCCTCTATTGTTGGATAAGTTCAGACAATGAAGCATTACACAGAACCTATAGAACTATGTAATTAATGTCTTAGGCCCATTTTTAAAATTAAGGCTTGTACTGGACATTTGAGATAATGGTTAGGCTTAATAAATTCGGTTTATGATCCAAATTCCAGGATAAAGCAGAAACATATGCCACACTTGTACATTCTTCCACGTTTTGTCTCTTTAAAAATGCTGGGAGCAGAGAAAAGTACCTGTTGATCTGCCATAAATCCAGTGTGCTTCCAACTTCCTGTTTGAGCTCACAAACTACCTCTGTGCTGAATTTGCTACAGCATTGTTAGCTCTGCCTACATTTTCCTCTGCTGGACTACAAAGCACTACCCCTCTCTTCATCTTTATAATATAATGGGGGGGTGACCTGTAGTCCAGCTGTGGAGAACTCAGGCAACACTGCCTAGGATTTCAGGGCAACACAAGCAGCATGGTCAACTCATTACATGATGTTAGGAGAACACTGGATTTCTAGTAGATCAGCATATCATTTTCATTACTTACAGCATTTTTAAAGAGTTTATTTACTAAAGCTGGAGAGTGCAAAATCAGTCTCACTTCTGCAGAGAAACCAGTCAACTTCCAGTTTTTTTTGCCAAAGCTTAATTGAACAAGCTGAGGTTAGAAGCTGATTGGTTTCTCTGCAAAAGTGAGACTGATTTTGCACTCTAATGCTTTCGTAAATAAACCACATAGAGAGATGCGCCAGTATTGCAGTGATGTACTGAATATGTTTTTATTTTGCTCAGACATACAATTTAAGGGATATATTTATAAAACCTTTATTGCACGAATGTCAGATACATTTGTGAAAGCTGAACTAAATTTCACTGTGTGTTTTCCAATGGATTAACTCTTGCATCATCTGCTCCATCTAGTGGCCAAAATGCTGTATTGTTTTCTAAAAATGCCCCATGGAGAAAATCTTCTGCATTTTGGCCACTAGGTAGAGCTGACAGTGCAGGAGTTAATCTATTCAAAGACATACAATATTGTTTAGTTCAGTTTGTATGAATATTTCTGATATTTATGCAACAAATATTTTATAGATAGATCCCTAAATATCAGGTTTATGGTTATCTTAAGGGTTAAAGCTGATCCTCTAATTATAATCTGATTGTATAGTTTCATTTACATTTACAAAGATAGTGCAGTGGCCATCCTTATTACCCGTATTCTCTTAATGGAATGGACTGGACACACATCTTGCAAGTAACATTTTATGCTGTTTTATTCACAGGGACCTTTAGGGCCACAGGGTATCCAAGGAGACAAGGTAAGTAGCACCTTCTGAAGGCTTGTAAGGCATATTTGACACTGTTATCTCCTAATTGTATTCAGCTTTTCCTTTTGTTTGGTCAGTACAGAGAAATCTTGGAAGCACTTATTTTTTATCCTATTGATACAGTGTTGACTTAGGACTGTACAGAGTATGAAAACCTTTCCTGCCAGAAGAGTTTACACTCGGCTACAGGGTTTTTCAAACAAGGTTCCACAAAACTCTTGGGTTCTGCAAGGGGGTCCCACTACTGGCCACAATTGGAGCATATCCCTCTCTGCCCAATGGTTACTTCAATATTCCCTGCAGGATACCACATCTGCCATGTAGTGCAATGAGTTACAGTAGCTGTGTACCATTGAGGGGATTGAAATCAGCTCAATAGTACTCTTTTAGTTATAGCATGTTACGTCTTATAGTTCTGGCATGTACAGGGTAAGAAAACCTCTCCTAGTGCCTCCCCAGAAGAGTTTACACTCTGCTACAGGGTTTTTCAAACAAGGTTCCACAAAACTCTTGGGTTCTGCAAGGGGGTCCCACTACTGGCCACAATTGGAGCATATCCCTCTCTGCCAAATGGTAACTTCAATATTCCCTGCAGGATACCACATCTTCCATGTAGTGCAATGAGCTACAGTAGCTGAGTACCAATGAGGGGATTGATATCAGCTTGATTGTATTCTTTTAGTTCTGGCATGTTACATCTTTTAGTTCTGGCATGTACAGGGTTTGAAGACCTCCCCCAGTTCCTCCCCCAGAAAAGGTTACACTCTGCTACATGCTTTTTTAACCAAAGTTCCACAAAACTCTTGGGTTCTGCAAGGGGGTCCCACCACTGGCCACAATTGAAGCATATCCCTCTCTTAAGTTCAACATCACCTGCAGGATACCACTTTTGCCATGTAGTGAAATTTGTTACAGTAGTTGAGTACCATTGAGGGGATTGATATCAGCTTAATGGTACTCTTTTAGTTCTGGCATGTTAAATCGTTTAGTTCTGGCATGTACAGGGTTTGAAACCTATCCTGCTTTCTCCCCCAGAAGAGTTTACTCTCTGCTATAGGGTTTTTCAACCAAAGTTCCACAAAACTCTTAGGTTCTGCAAAGGGGTCCCACCACTGGCCACAATTGGAGCATATCCCTCTTTGCCCAATGGTGACTTCAATATTCCCTGCAGGATACCACTTCTGCCATGTAGTGCAATTAGTTACAGGAGCTGAGTACCAATGTGGGGATTGATATCATCTCAATGGTATTCGTTTAGTTCTGGCATGTTACATCACCATTGTATGCAAGCATCCATTGTATGCACTCTCAGTTCACCTAACCAACCTGTATGTTTATGGATTGTGAGAGGATAAATAGAACAGACATTTTGATTGTTTCCATAAAAACATCCCATCATGACAGTTACTTAAATCAGGATCCCATGCTTAATGTGAGCCATGGGGTTGTTCAATGACATTCTCAAACACTCTCTATGTGCTATTTCAGGGTGACCAAGGAGCTCCCGGTGAGCCTGGCAAAGTGGTAAGTAAATAGGATCAGTTTACCATGCAATTGTAATGCTTATCTTAGTATGTTACCAATGTTTCTTGTACATTTTTCAGATTTCCGTAGCCCCCGGGATGAAAGGAGATAAGGTGAGATCATATACCTCTTGGGTTTCATATACACAAAATCAAAATTTAACCTTTTTTACTGTATGAAATAAAAAGAAGATCATAGACAGAGAATTTAAAAAAGTAATGAAAAAACATTAGGATAACCTAGATGATCTGAAGCAAAATGCAATATGAACTGTTTAACTTGGCAAAGTATTTGCAATTGTGTTTATATTAACCACTTCCCTACCCAGCCATAGTCAAATGACGTCCACAGATGGGATCTCCCATCCTGGGTGGACGTCATATGACGTCCTCGGCTTTGTAGGGGGATATCTGAATGATGCCTGCAGCTAGAGGCATCATTCAGATATCCTTTTGAAGTGCCGGCGATTCTGCGCACCATAAGAACGATCATAGTGGCGGTTCCGCCGCTTGATCGTTCTTACAGGCGGCGGGAGGGGACATCCCCCCCTCCCGCCGCCATCCAGTGCTTCTCCGGGCTCCCCGTGCGATCGGGGACCCGGAGCGAATCTTCCGGCGTCGTTGGTGGGGTCACGTGATGAGCATAGAGATGACTGGTGACCAGATGGTCACCAGTCATCTCTATGATCGTCGGAGGCCCGGGCGCGATGTGATGACTTCACGCCCGGGCTTCAAATGTAAACAAAGCCGCCATTGCGGCTGTAAGTATGAGATCAGTGAAATTTTTTTCACTGATCTCATGCTTTCCAGCCTGGAGGAGAGATGTGGGGTCTTATTGACCCCGCATCTCTCAATAAAGAGAACCTGTCACACATATCCTATTACAAGGGATGTTTACATTCCTTGTAATAGGAATAAAAGTGATAAAAAAAAAAAAAGTAAAATCATTGTAAAAAAATAAATAAATAAGTAAAAAAAAAAAAAATAAATAAAAAAAAAAAAATTAAACGCCCCTGTCCCCGGTAGCTCGCGATCAGAAGCGAATGTACACGTAAGTTGCCCACATATGTAAACGCCGTTCAAACCACGCATGTGAGGTATCGCCGCGTGCGTTAGAGCGCGTGCAACAATTCTAGCACTAGACCTCCTCTGTAATTCTAACCTGGTAACCTGTAAAAAAAATTAAAGCGTCGCCTATGGAGATTTTTAAGTACCGAAGTTTGGCGCCATTCCATGAGTGTGCGCAATTTTAAAGCGTGACATGTTGGGTATCTATTTACTCGGCGTAACATTATCTTTCATATTTTCCCAAAAAATTGGGCTAACTTTACTGTTTTGTTGTTTTTTAATTCATGAAACCATTTTTTTTTTAAAAAAAAAGGCGTTTGAAAAATTATTGCGCAAATATCGTGCAAGAAAAAATGTTGCAATGACCGTCATTTTATTCCCTAGGGTGTCTGTTAAAAAAAAATATATAATGTTTGGGGGTTCTGAGTAATTTTCTAGCAAAAGAATGATGATTTGTACATGTAGGAGAGAAGTGCTAGAATAGGCCCGGTATTGAATAGGTACAAAAAGCCCTGTATTGAAGTGGTTAAAATGTAATACAGGTATATAAGCATGGGAAAAGTCAATTGCCCATACTGAGGGTACCAACATCTCTCTAAATCTAGCCATACCAATAAAAAAGAACATTAATGGGACTTTATACCATACTTACATGATTTAGTGATCTATCTAAAAAATCCATCTTTTAACATAGTTCATTAAAATCCTATATAAGCATCAGTGGCGGCCCATCCATTAGGGGCGCATGGGCGCCGCCCCCCCATCTATGTGTCATGCCCCCTGATCTACATGCAGGGCACTGGATGCATGGATCCCAATGGAGAGGGGGTGTTTTTTTTTTTTTAAGCACGTGATTAGAGCCAGAGGCTCTAATAGGCTTCAAAAAAAGGGTGGGCTCGGGGCGTCGGGTGGATTGTTTACCGCCCCCCCCCCCAAAAAAAACACCAGCCCCCACTGATAAGCATGTATATAAAAAAATTGCGGATAGATGTTACGAAAATATATTCTGTAAGCACCGCCCTCATCACACCATCAATAACATGTTGTTACATTATTGCATATAAAACAAATTTCTTGTAATTAATGACGATTAATGACAAAACGGTGTCAGGCCCTCCAAATGAAGGAATGATGTTTGAGTATGGTACCTATAAAACCCATTAAAGTTCTTTTTAATTGTTTTTTCCATTGTGTTTAACCAGTCTGTGTTTGTAAACATTTTAAAACAAAATATACTTTAAAAATACCCTGGATTCCCCTCCACAAGGTCTTGAGTTGACCCTAAAAAACAAATGACATTAAATCTAGAGTTTTATAAATTTGGATGTCCTAATCCATATTGGAATTTCCATGTTACTTTTGTCAAATTTTATTCCCGAAGGGACCAAAGTCTGCTCCAATGGTTATTTCTGTATTTTTGCTGCTTCTGCTGTTGTCTTTACCCCCTTAGCTTGACTTCCAGTGTCACCAGGTCCCATCCTTCTTTCTAATCCCTTGATGAAGTACAGCAGATGATGATTAATCACCAGTTTTTGGCCCCAACATTCCATCAGACAGGGTTGACAAGAGCTTCCCAAACCATTCTGCACAACTGCATCTTTTTTTACTCTGTAATACACGCTGGTTTGGATTTCTATTTACTTGAACCACAACTAATTAGAAAATGTGTATATGGACTTTTTAGACAGCAAAGTTAAAAGTTTTACAAATCTTAATTCGCAAAACCCATAAAAGTTTGCTACATTTGTCAACTTGTTATAAAACACATCATTAAATCAATGCACTCTGAAGGTATACATACACAAGGTGTATCCCTCCTGGAATAACAATGCGTAGGAGCTGTAGAATGGACTAGGCAATGCCTGTAAACTCTTCCAGATGTGGGGGTTCCACCTTCATAGAGATTATTGCTCAACATGTTATGTGACCTGAAAGTTGCTTCCTCAGGAGCTTGTAATGCTTTAGGTGCAAACATATAATTGTAGACACGCTCAAAGTCAGGAAGGGACCGTGCAGGCCTACAGTTGCCAAATTACGGGGGGCGTGGGCGCAATAAAGTAAGTTCCTCTAGGTGAAATGATGCACCATGCCATCAGTTACATTGGCCTTGGCAGTGTTTAGCTCATCGTTCCTTAAAGAGTTATGCCCAGACAATTTAACCCTCTGCGGATGGTTTAGAAAGGAGGAAGAGACTGTATGTAAGTTCGGCTAATTCCACAAAAGCCCAGGATTAGGGAAACATAGGCAAGCAACCGCCCTTCAAATGAACACCCTGGTTACATATGAAATATTATATTCCTCTTCTTCAATAAATCAGCACATGCTGCAGCCATTTTGTGTTGTAGGTCCTAGTTACTTGAACAGAGCTTGCAGTTCAGAAATGCAAAATTTTGGAGGTTCACGTTTTCAAAAAGTTTGGCTGAACCACAAACTTTAATTTGTTTCTTTTGTCTCTAGTTATGAACACAAATGGTTGCATAAGGGCTTCTCTAGTATCTCTTAGTAAATGAAAAGTTCAAAGAATTGGGGGGCTAGGTTGAGTTCAGTGAATGGCCTGGGCTTACTACAACGTAGGTGGCACAAAAACTGGATGAAGTAGGGTTGTAATACAGAGCAGAGTGGAACTGCACTTGGGCAATAATATTGACAACTTTCTTTTTAACTGTTTTTCATGTTTACCAACAGGGAGATCGTGGTCTTCAAGGACTAGGGGGAACAAGCGGCACCAAAGGAGAGCCAGGAGACAAAGGAGAGAGGGTAATTACTGACCATTAAGAAAAAAAATTAAAGCAGGGGTCTCCAAACTTTCTACACAAAGGGCCAGTTTACTGTTCTTTAAACTTTAGGGGGCTGAACTGTGACCAGCGGGTGTACAAGATGTACTGGTTTTAGTGGGACTAAACAGTGTCCCCTGTTTGCTATTGGGGGGAGGAATAGTACTCCATCTTTGGTATTAAGGGGAGGAATAGTGTCCTATCGTTAGTGTCGGAGGGAGCTATAGTGTCCTATCATTGGTGCCAGTGGAAGGAAAAGGGTCCCATTATTGGTGTCAGTGGGAGGAAAAGTGCCCCATTATTGGTATCAGTGGGACAAATAGTGGCACATCATTGGTGTCAGTGGGAGGAATAGTGGCACATCATTGGTGTTAGTGGGAGGAAGAGTGCCTCATTATTGGTATCAGTGGGAAAAATAGTGTCCCATCATTGGTGTCAGTGGGAGGAATAGTGTCCCATCATTGGTGTCAGTGAGAGGAATAGTGCCCCATTGTCGATATCAGTGGGAGAAATAGTGCCACATCATTGGTGTCAGTGAGAGGAATAGTGTTCCATCATTAGTATCAGTGGGAGGAATAGTGCCACATTATCGGTATCAGTGGGAGGAATAGTGCCACATCATTGGTGTCAGTGGAAGGCATAGTGCCCCATCATTGGTGTCAGTGGGAGGAAAGTGCCCCATCATTGGTGTCAGTGGAAAAAATAGTGGCCCGTTGTCAGTGTCAGGAACTATGCCCCACTGCTGCTAGCAGTGTGAAAACAATGCCCAAAGGGCTGTATAAAAGCAAGCAAATCCAGCCCCTGGGCCACAGTTTGGAGACGACTGTTCTAAAGTATCAGGAAGTATCATAATGTAACAAAAATACAGCTGTTAGCCTAGGTTTATTCACTTACAGGTATATAGTGGTGTCCTATTGAGGAAGACATTTCAAAGTCATAACTAGGCCCTGCCCCAGAGGAACTTACAAGCTAACATCTCTGTAAGACCTACAAGAATACATGCACTATGGCCAGTTTGGTCATAAGCCAATTTTTTTTAATTTTATACATTTTTGGTTCACATTAGAAGTCCAGAAGTTCATCTAAATGGGAATATTGAAGGAATGTGATATCTAAAATGAGCTCTATATTCAAAAACCTTATCAAAATGCTCATCAATATCATTCTTGTTTACCTTAGTAGATTGTGTTCTTTTTTTATAATTAGGGTGCTCAAGGTTTTGGCAGTCCTGGTCAGCCAGGAGCGAAGGGCGAAGCAGGGGAGAGGGTAAGTCTTGCAGTGTGTTGTCCACCATCTTATTCCTGTGTGGTCATCTAATAATTGCTGGAATGGCAATGTAAAGAGTAGTGATGGCACATCCAATAGCAGCGCATCATATCTTTTCTCAGTCGGTTCTAAAAAATAAGATTGCTTATTTGTTAAGGTTTACTGTGGTAAACATACTTTCTTATAGTAATGGAAAATCTATTTTGATAAAGCATTACCAGGAAATCATACTACAGTACCTTTTATAAAGATGCTTACTAATAGTTTGGCATTCAATAATGTAAAACATATTAAATTAATATACTGTTTCTGGTTTTCTTTAGGGTCTTATGGGTCTCGTTGGAAGGGCAGGTGCAAAGGTATGTCCACTTGTGTTTAGGAAATAAATTATTTATTTTCATCACCCACTTTCCCGCGACCTAAAAACCTCTGCACCTCCCCGATTATAACTACTGCAGAGTGCAGACCTCACCCATTGGAGTGATGACCACTTGCTATGCTGCTCCCTGGACTAATGACCACTCTAACCAGCCAATCAGTAAGGATCACCCACCGCTGAACATATGACCCCCCTCTTTGTATCACACATCTATGTACATAATTGATCAAAATTCACTTGGAAACTCAATATGTATATTGCAATTGGGTTGCCTCACAAGAAGTTAGGAGAATCTATCCAACAGGGGCACAGATATACCAAAGGTTTATACTCTTCGCCATAACTAGAAAAAAAAAAGTTTCACATCAATAGATGTCAACCTTATCCAGTAAGACAGGAACAAAGGATTTTTCCGGACAGCTGCACTCTGAACAATGGTTGCCTTTATTGCCTTTATTAAATTAAGAACAGCACTAGAAGTCACAGCAAACGAAAAAGACCTGGGCAGCTGACGCGTTTCATACTAAATCTAGTGCTTAGTCATGGCGCTATCTTCTCTAACCTTATCCAGTAGTCAAGTGCAATTTTCCGCATGCACACACACAAGAAACTAACTGTTCAGTAGTGCTGGGTGCAGTAATGAGCATAGGCTGGAAACCGTGGATGATCAAAGTGAAGAAATGTCATCAGCACACCAAGGATTCCTCGGAAGGGTTCAAAGCTTTATTTTCGTGGTCGCATGATAAACACACAGCAACGTTTCGGAGCCATGAAAGGCCTCTTCATCGTTACTTGCCTGACGAAGGGGCCCTGCGTGGCTTCGAACCATTTCTGTATGTTTATCGTGTGACTACGAAAATAAAGCTTTGGACTCTTTGGAGGAATTCTTTGTGTGCTGATGAAATTTCTTCACTTTATTCAGTAGCCAGACACGTAAATGACAAATTTTGCCACTCATACAATCACTTTTTTTCCACACACTTGTCCACTGTTTTTTCTTTCCCTTAAAAAATTACCTTTTCCTTTTGCTATTCCAGACAGTGAGTGTATAGTGTGATAGTGGGTTGCTAGTGCTACTGCTTAGAGCCAATCCAACACAAGTCCATACTGTGTTTGTTTACCCAGGGAGACCCAGGAGATGCAGGACAGAATGGAGAACCTGGAAAAACTGGTTCACAGGGGCCAATAGGACTTCGTGGTAAGG
The DNA here is from genome assembly GCA_029206835.1 of Rana muscosa. Lineage (NCBI taxonomy): Eukaryota > Metazoa > Chordata > Amphibia > Anura > Ranidae > Rana > Rana muscosa. The sequence goes on from CM055120.1 coordinate 309,256,612, forward strand.
ATGGAGAAAAGGGAGACAAAGGAAATGACGGTACTCAGGTAAGACTTTTCTTCTTGCTCCTAAAATACTGCTTCTCTCCGTCTGTCTCCACTTTTTGCCAATCCCATGCAGAATTTAGTTCACACTTCTAATTTACCTACAAATATCCCCAGTTCTCCCTCTATACATGTTCTTGCTAATTTCCAGGCAATCTCATTGCCTTGTTCCTTGATCCACACTCCTAAATTCAGGACTTCTCACAATGCCACATGCTGTTGGTTGCTCACCTACCGTTAAAATGCTTTTAGCACCTTAAAACTTACTTCTTCAGATAAGCATATATTCTGATGCAAGATATTCTAAGTTTTCAGCCACTGCTTCCTTCTCCACCACCTTACAAGCCACTTATATAAAGCTACCTCTTTCCCTGACCTCTTGTTTTCACTCTCATGCCTCTAAATCAGGGATCTCCAAACTATGGCAATCCAGCTGTTACAGGACTACACGTCCCATGATGCATTGTAAAACTCTGACATTCCCAGACATGACTGGCCATGATGGAAATTGTAGTTCCTGAACAACTGGAGGGCCATAGTTTGGAGACCCCTGCTCTAGTTTGTAGGCTTGTATGGTCAGGATTCTTTTGATGTTTAAATAAGTGTGGTAAATTTTGTGGTAAATGGCAAATCAAATGTATTTATCTTTTAAAGAGTAAAGGTTTTTTCGTTTCATCAACATACGAAAGGAGGGAACACATTATCAATATCTTAACACATGGCGTAGTCAGAACTCATTGTAAGAAGGACAAAAACCAGGAGAAAGACATCCGGCTGGATGTATCCAGTACAAACTCCAGGTCCTGAGACAGTGGTTCTCAACCTCAGTCTTCAAGTACCCCCAACAGGCCATGTTTTGGGAATTTCTCTTAGATTAAATAGCTCTCCAAAATACCAAGCCATTGACTCTGATTTAAAGCACCCATGCAAGATAAAGGAAAGACTGCAAACATGGCCTGTTGTGGGTACTTGAGGACTGTAATATATAGGCAGAGCTCAAAATTTCAAGTCCTGAGCTAATAGCCAGGCCTTAAGAGTTACTCGCCATCAGTTGCCCCACCCAACCCCTACCCCGCCCTGCCCCTAAACACGTCCTCGTAAATTATCATATTTTATCTTTATTTGATTTATCACTGTCAGTTCAATGAAATATGATTACCGATTGCTGGTATTGGTTATTTTTACTTCTTTTCTTATTCAGCATAATAATTACAAATTATACTGAGGGCAGGGCTGTGTAGGCCCAGACCCCAACTCCCCCCAACCTCCCAAACCCCCCCCGGGCCCTGACTGACAATATTCTCCAGGGTCAACACACTGGCCTTCTCACCAAATCCACCCACTGGCCATCCCACAGTCCTGTACACATCCCCTCTGACACACACAACACACACACACATACATAACACAACACATAACACTCACACAACACACATACATAACACAACACACACACACACAACACACACCACACACACATAACACACACACACACACATAACACATACCACACACATACATAACACACATAACACACACACACCACACACCACACACATAACACACACCACACACACACACACACACACACACACAACACATACCACACACACACACACAACACACACACATAATACACATACCACACACACATACACACACAACACACACAAATAATACACACACCACACACACACATAACACACACACACAACACACACATAACACACACACCACACACACATAATATACACACCACACACACACAACACACACACACCACACACACATAATACACACACCACATAAACACACAACACACACACACACCACACACACATAATACACACACCACACACACACAACACACACACACCACACACACATAATACACACACCACACACACACACACACACAACACACAACTTTGCCTCCCCTGTACACAAACAGCCTCTCCCCTCACTTATGCACACAGACCCTATTTGTAAAGGAGGTCTTCCTAGTCTCAGCTTGTTTCCTTAAAGCGGAGACATGTCCCTGAGACTCCTAGAGGAGCTGCAGCCATCACGATCCAAAATACGGTACAAGCAGCACTCACACGAGGAGTGCACATGCAGGAGGCAGCCACAGGAGGCAGTAAAAAGCCCGATGTGAGCAAAGCTGCTGACTCTTCTGTCGTGAATGAATGCATAGAAAAAGACAGGGTAGCTACGCTAATAGGAGGAGACAGGAAGCGTCCGCCGCCATCATTCTTCCTGCCAGGTGTGCTTCACTCGCCCTCAGTTTATTTCCACTCGCCAAATGAGAGCAAGCGAGTGGAAATTTTGAGGGCTAATATAGGTATACTGTATACATTAGATAACGTTTTGGAAGATATAGAATTGAATTGTTTTCCCATTGTTTCAGTAAAGAGGTGACACTACCTTTTCCCTGTTTCTCTTTTCTTGCAGGGTGAACCCGGAACACCAGGAAGTGCTGGAGAGCGAGGTCTAAGGGTAAGAACAAATGTGACGACATAAGGGCTTTAATTAAAACAGTTCAGGAATCATGCATCTTTATCACCTAAAACCAATCACAGACCAGCTATTACTAAATTCAGCCAATAGATGAAGATACGTGATTGTTTGTCATGAGAACGACAGCCTTGAGGGACTTGTTCCAACTGCATGTGCTACTGTGGAACATCTCCCTGCTTAGTAACAAGTGCGGAAATCCAACTGCCGAAGGTGCTTGTTATCTCTCTAATGAATAGGGAATCTGCTTTATGATTACAGACCCGGTAAATTGGCTAATATGTCTCCATGCCTACTTCAAAAAAAGTCAATAACTTGGTTTTATTTTACATATGGATAACTAAAAACAGAACAAGGGAAAGAAAATCATAGGGATTCAATCATATTTATTAATGTAAAAATAGCAAATCTCAAATAGAGTACAAATGGGTAAGCGGGACTTTAAGGGCACTGATACAAAAATACACAGGTATATAAAAACTCAATTGACTGTCTGTCTCGATTTTTCATTCAATTTTCTATCCATGTTTGGCCAGTTTAAAGAAATAAATACTATGTACACGTTATATAAGAACATTGCTATAACTTTATTCTTGTCAACTTTAGCAAAAAAAACGTAAAAAAGAAAATGCCCAGAAATCACTAATGGTTATTTAAATCTGGAGCGCGGTTTGCTTTTATTGGGCCATTTTGTGCAGATATCTGTTTATTCTTCAGCAAAATAAATTACTGTGATTTTTTCCAATTAGACTCTGGTTTGATAGATATGCTGTTTTCTGTTTCCATCAATTAAGAATGGCAATTCTGTTTTCCTCAGGGTCCTCCAGGGATCAGGGGCATCTTAGGAGAAAAGGGAGACCCAGGGGAGCCGGGAGAAGATGGAAGGAATGTGAGTATCTATTAAGCCACACGGGGACTGTGGAAAATATATACCAGTAAACACAAAACAGGCTTTCTACCACGTTCATAATGTGTTATTTTAGAGACCAAAAATTTGATAAGTAGTAATGTTATTGGGAGAGAGTTTGCTGGATGTTGCTTGTGCAGGCAGAGTTGTAGTGCAGATGGAATCAATCTAGACATGGCAGCCAAAATAGAATTCCTTTAGGCTGACTGATGGGTGCAAATAAGGAATATGAGGGCCATGTGCAGCTCAGAGAAGACCAGTTGGACATGACTGCTTTATCAGAAGGCTGTATAAGGTCAGGTAATTTGTCAGACGGATAGTTGTCCTGTGGACAGATTCTCCCACCTGAGCTGTGGATCTCTGCAGCTCCTCCAGAGTTACCATGGGCCTCTTGGCTGCTTCTCTGATTAATGCTCTCCTTGCCCGGCCTGTCAGTTTAGGTGGACGGCCATGTCTTGGTAGGTTTGTAGTTGTGCCATACTCTTTCCATTTTCGGATGATGGATTGAACTAAGCTCCGTGAGATGTTCAAAGCTTGGGATGTTTTTTTATAACCTAACCCTGCTTTAAACTTCTCCACAACTTTATCCCTGACCTGTCTGGTGTGTTCCTTGGCCTTCATGATGCTGTTTGTTCACTAAGGTTCTCTAACAAACTTCTGAGGGCTTCACAAAACAGCTGTATTTATACTGAGATTAAATTACACACAGGTGGACTCTATTTACTAATTAGGTTACTTCTGAAGGCAATTGGTTTCACTAGATTTTAGTTAGGGGTATCAGAGTACAGGGGGCTGAATACAAATGCATGCCACACTTTTCAGATATTTTTTAGTACAAAAAAATTGAAAACCATTTATCATTTTCTTTCCACTTCACAATTATGTGCCACTTTGTGTTGGTCTATCACATAAAATCCCAATAAAATACATTTATGTTTTTGGTTCTAACATGACAAAATGTGGAAAATTTCAAGGGGTATGAATACTTTTTCAAGGCACTGTAGTTATGTGGGTAACAACACTTTTGGCGAGTTTTGGTCAAGGTCAACTGACCTACCAGCTTACACAAACTACATACAGCCAGTCAGTACCCCTGCTGGAAATTAAATCTTAGGTCCCAGCACTGAAAACAAGGAGCACTAACAACTTAGATAGCACATATATTATATAAAATTGCACCCAATTGCTCTTTTTCATGTGGCAGATTATCTTGAGTATTTTACTTTTATTTATTTATTCATAAATTTGTATTTGATAGTTATTATCTCCAAGCCCTTTGCTGTTTTTTTTTAGATAATTTCAATAACAAATCACTCACTTTATGATTTTTCTTAGGGGAGCCCTGGACAGCCCGGTGGTAAAGGTGAACATGGTGACCCGGTATGTATTTCATCCCTTGTATTTCATCCTACATAGCTCTTCAAAGTAGGACATTACACTGGTTTTGTAAAATAGAGCCGTGACCCTAAACCAGGGATGTCGAGCTCAATTTCATTGTGGACCGCATTCATTATGGTTGCCCTCAAAGGGCCGATTGTATCGGTAAGACTATATAAATTTATCCAGGGCCTTTTTTCTCATAGAATAGGTTCAAGAATTCAACCACACCCCAGCCAAACCATGTGTTTGACACATGTGCCCTAAACCATTATATACTGAACCCAGGAATATGACTAGAACTCAATTCCACACAATCTATAGTACAGTATGTCTAAAGGGTAATCAGAAAGCTTGACAGTCAATAGTTGGTTAACCCAAATCGCTAACGTGAATCTATTGTCGTCTATGTCTATGAGCTTATGTAGACACTGGCAACTAATGCCTCGTTTCCACTGAGTGGATCGGTTCGGTACGGTTCGGTACGGTACACTATTTTGGGTGTTTCCATTATGAAAGCGTGCCATAAAACTGAACCGTACTGCACCATTCTGGGTCCTGCTTCAGATGTGGGGCCATAGAAAATGGAACGGTTCGGTTAGGGTGGAGCTACAATACATTCCACTGATTGGCGGACACGCTAGGCATTTTTTCTAAACTTTGAATGGCCCCTGACGGTCCTACTTGCAGTGGAAACGCTCACCAGAATAAACCGGACCATTCAAACTGTTCCAAACTGTACCGACCCGAACCGTTCCGCTCAGTGGAAACAAGGCATTAGTGAACACAGACAAAATAATGACCAATCAGGTTCTAAGGTGTCTGCTACCCTCTCTTCAATCCATAATCATAAATATAATCAGGTGACCTAAAAACCTTCAATTAGTTGGACTGAGCCTGCAACCTCCAAAGTCTAGATCCAGCCTAAAACTGGTATGTTAGGGCCAATGTTTGGGGAAGGAGGTGATAAAACTGGGAAATTGCCCCACTCTTTCTCCATTTTTAAGGGTCCCCATGAGCTTTTCCCCCTGCCCTCAATCTCCCCTATATATGAAAAGCTTCACTATTACAGTAGCAGAACAAAAGAGGGTGGGAGTGTAAGGGCAGTTGCTGAAGCTGACCCTATATACATACCCGCCCAGTGGGTTATAATGGACTATCTCGGTACTGATACACAACAACGTAATTTTGGTAAAATAAACAATTTAATACATATAAAATGACATACAAAAACCATTAAAATATCAACCACAGACAACTACTGACGGGTTCCCCCGAGAGGTATCTGTTTATGTAGTATATAGACTGGTCTTTCCTCAACGGTATAGGACCGCTTCTTCAGGAGGAGTTTTCTATAAAACAAATAATACAGTCAAGCATGTAGTAGGTACAATATAATTTAGCCAGTTAAAACATGGTAGTACAGCTGTAATAAAGAGATCTGCTCACCCAACAGGTTGAGCCCGGATACACCACTAGGCTACTATTACAGTAGCAGTATCATTTCATTCGACATGAGCCACTTCATAGCATAAAAAATGCTATTAAAGTATGTATAGCCAAAACATTTTTTTTTCTGTACTTTTAAAATGAGTAGGAAGGAATCAAAATACCCTGTCAGTTTTTTTTTTTTTTTTATGTTGTATGTGTACCATTGGGGACATTTCCTTCACTAAGGGTCCTTTCACACGGGCTTGTCCGCTTGGCGGACTCCGCTTCCTCAGCGGGGGATCGATATGCTGATCTCCGCTGAGCAGGCGGATGACAGGTCTGTCTCCACTCACTGTGCTGAGACGGACCTGTCAGAGTACAGCTCTCCTCTATAGGGAGATCGGATAAAAACGGACCGCCTGTCCATTTTTATCCGATCCCATCCAATCCAATCTGCCAGACAGATGGAAAATAGGGTCACCATACGTCTGGATTTGGCAGACAGCATTAGATCGGTTAGCAGGGGGTGTCAGCGGACATGTCATTGCTGACATCCGCCGATCCATAGGAGTGAATGAAGGCTCCGATCAGGTCCATCAGAAAAACTGACAGGCGGACCTGATTGGAAAGCCCATGTGAAAGGGCCCTTACTGTCCCATAAAGGAAATCTCACAAAGTGAGGGGGATTCCCCTCTCAGACTGTTTTACCCGAAGCAGGTGTCCTCATTGTCAAATTTCCTTTTATCTCTTGTTCTGGGGACAGCTCTAAAGTTCTGGGTTTACCCTAATTTTATGTTTTGGTGACTATGGTCACCAGTGCAGATATAGGGGGCGTATTTCCCCAGTGGGGACAGGCAGCAATAAAAACTTGATAGAATGTCTAACCTGTTTCCACTCTTTCCCAAATTCTAAAAAAGTTTTGCCAAGAGATTCATTTTAACTTTTTGGAAATGTAAAGGTAGCAAGATGCATGAGAGAAGAGCATTCTTTGCCTCATAAAATGGATCATGTAGGAGGGCCTGCACTATTGGCACCAAAGGGGCCCCAGTTTAACCTAGCCTTGGGCCTCAATTATTAAACCTAGTCTGCCTTCTGTGCAAAGCCTGTTTAAATTTACCAATGATTATGTAGTATGAGGGTTTTCCTAAAAAACAAACAAAAAAAAAACATTTAATCTATCTCTATGATTATCAGGCAGGCCTTCGTAGTAGATAGTTCTTGGCAGTATTGATTACACAAACAGACTACATTGTACATAATTCTCAAATGAATCACTGTCAGTGGCTTGCTGTAAATCAACAATTTTTTTAATATTTTTTTAGGGCCCCCAGGGACCAGCTGGACCACCAGGCAAACCAGTAAGAATGTTTAATTGTATATTCAGCATAACATGATCTTTGTGCATATTTCTATATCATGGTTGCCATGTTGTGTCATTTCTGTTATTTTTATCATGTTGGATGTCATTCCTTTTATTACTATTAGCATTATTATTATTATCACTTGTATTATGGGCATTATGTTTTCTGTGAATATACTTGTTCCTTAACAAGGTATGTTTACTTTTTCAAGGCTTCTGCTGAATCCGTAACAGCTGGATTGAAAGGGGATAAAGTAAGTGGCTATACATTATGTATTTTTTAAACTAATAGAAAATATTTGTATTTTATACTGTATATATTTTATTTTTTTAATTTGTATTTTTGACATCCTTTCCAAGTGCTCACTTTTATCCATATTCATATATTTAGGGAGATGCTGGAGACCCCGGGGAGCATGGGGGGAAGGGACAGAAGGGGGAACCTGGTGCAAGTGGTCTCCCTGGAGAAAGGGTAAATAAGACATGTCTTTGATATTCTCAGTGGTATTATTATTATTATTATTATTATTATTATTATTATACAGGATTTATATAGCACCAACAGTTTGCTCAGCACCTAAATGCAGAAAAAATTGAAAAAGAAGCCAGTCCTTTTGCAAGATAATGTCCTATTGTGCTAGTATGCATGACCAGCCTGCTAACCAACTGAATTATCCTGTCTAACAGTATGTAGTAAAAACAGGGGTTTACTTTGCACACATTTGCAAATATATGCGTAAGCTACAGAGCCCTCCATTTTAATGGATAGGTAGAGGACAGATGAGCCTGGAGAGAGCACACCCCTCCATAAAGGCACAGGGGTGCAATGGACACCCAGCATATAACACCATGGCAGCAAAGGTGTCCAGTACGTCCCCTCACCAATATTTCAACAGTAAAAACAAATGGCCACTGCCCTCACCTATAACTGGCCTTTGCAGCAAGGAGCACATGGAATGGCAACGCTTGCAAAACAAAACCAAATAAATTCCCAGCTCAACTTACCAAACAGGCTGCTTACCAACCAAATTATGCGTTAAAAACATGGGTTTAGTTTGCACACATTTGCAAATACATACGTAAGCTATAGAGCCCCATCAAGACACCCCATTTTCTGTAGTCCAACCTCTAAATTTTGAGACTCCACAGTGGAAGCACATGCATTATAATGGATAGGCAATTTAATTGTAGTTACAAGTAGAGGAAAGTTTACTACCACTTTGATAAAGGGGCAGTACAGTTACAGTACAACTAAAGACAAGAGGATCAGGGGGGGGGGGGGTCCTCCTGAGAACTTACAAGGAAGGAGATGGCTAGACAGATTGGGGTAGGGAGTTCTAGAGGATGGGGAGGCTCTGGAGAAGTACTGAAGGTGGCAATCAGGCTGTCTTGGGAGGATAGAAGAGGACATATTAGTTGATGTATTGAATTGAGGTTGGTGATGTAGTTGAGGACAGAGTTGTGGATGGCTATGTATGTCATTGTTAAAGCGGAGGTGCAGCTTGTTTTTTTTTTTTTTTTTAATTCAGCAGCTACTAACAATGTAGCTGCTGACTTTTAATAAGGACACTTACCTGTCCTACTCGCGCTGCGATGTCGGTCCTGCCACGGCGATCGATCGCTGCTGTCAGGTCCCGGCTCCTCCATCCTGACTAAGGGAACCCGGCAGTGAAGCCTTATGGCTTCACTGCCCGTTTCCTACTGCGCATGCGCCACTCGCACCGCGCTTTGTGAATGGGCGGCTTGCCTCCTGGGATACACACAGTTCCCAGAAGGCAGCACGCCCCATTCACAAGAAGAGGAAGCAGAAGGAGAGCCACCGCGGATGAGAAGAGGCACATTAGAGGCAGATTAGGGGACTTCCGCATAGCAACAGGCATTTCAGGTGAGTATAATTTTATAAATTTTTTCTATTAATTTTTTTCTTTTTTTTTAAGGATTTTTAATGTAAAAAACAATTCTGGGTTGACCTCCGCTTTAATTTTATCTTTTGATAGCATTTTAAACCAACCAATTATGTCTGGTTGATGACTTTAGGATAAAAAAAATTGCTGTGAGAAGATAGTCAAAGATACGGGTCTCTTCATTTAAAGTATAGGTCCAGCCAAAACATTATTTACATTTTCGAAAAAGTGGTAGAGGGTTAACACCTTTGTGGGACTTTATTGCCTGGGACACAGACAGGAATACAAACCTTACTGAGGTTACAACCATTCCATAATCTAACCAAATCCCCAAAAATACATTTTGGCTGATATTGAGCTTTGCTATATGGAGGGCTAGTAGCCATACTAAATGTGGCCACATTATTTCATGGGAGATTCTTTCTAAATAATAATTTTAACCAGGGTATAAAGGGATTGGCAACCAGTTCGTCTCTGCTGACTTACATTATCCAATCATTTGCAAGCAAGAATTAGGTATTCTTTGTAAAGTGAAACTTCACCGCATTCACTAAGCTCTGGTGCAAATCCTCCCGCGAAGCGTAACTTCCCTTGCAAAGTGAACAGCCTATTTTTTAGTAAACTAACCCCATAGATCCACTTTATCTCACTTTACACTTTAGTAAATCAGGCCTTTGAGTCTAATCCCTGCCTTGGGTGTTTACTCACCAATCCCCTGTCTAATAACAGTGCTCCTGTGACCAGGAAGGGTGGTCTTATTGGACAGGGGAACTGCAGTTGGGTGTGATGGGAAGCTTAGCCCTAAAATCAGTAAGACCCCTTTCACACTGAGGGCGTATTGCAGGCGCTATAGCGTTCAAAATAGTGCCTGCAATCCGCCCTCAAACAGCTGCTACATTGTCTCCAGTGTGAAAGCCCGAGGGCTTTCACACTGGAGCGTTGCACTGGCAGGGCGTCAGAAAAAGTCCTGCCAGCACCTTCTTTGGAGTGCATTAGGAGCGGTGAACTCTCTGCTCCTAATGCGCTCCTGCCCATTGAAATCAATGGGGCAGCGCCGCCGTACCGCCGGCAATACGCCACTGTAGCGACGCATTGCGGGCGGTTTTAACCCTTTCTCGGACGCTAGCGGGAGTTTAAAGCGCCACGCTAGCGGCCGAAATGCGCCGCAAATCCGACAGTAAAATAGCGGCTCAGTGATAATGGTGAACAGGACAAATAAAGAGGGTGAATCTCCTTAATGGGGGCACAGGCAGCAATAAAAACTGACAAGCATTTGACTCCTTTGCCACTCCAAAACAAAACAAAAAGTTTTGTCTTTAGTTATTATTTAAGACAATCTCCTCAATTCTGCTAATGCCTGCATCCTTGCCTGCTGGCCTTAGCCGTCTATCAGGATTTGGCTCAGTAGGGTAGATGATATAAGGAGAAAGGAGGACCTTACACAAGAACACCTAAGCGACGTTTCACAAAACTTAACATACAGTATGTTTATTTACTCAGCTGAAGGCCAATGCCTAGTGGCCGGAATTGAAACAGAGAGAAAGGATCCCTTATAATTATAATAATTTGCCCCCATCTTCTATTACTCACTGGCCACCCTCCCTGCCCTCTGTTGGCTTCCTCTACTCTCCTCTTCCCTACCTTTCACCCCTTTCTCCCAGATTCCATACATACACCCCAACACTACAGTCTCTTTCCTAATCAACACCCCTTTCTTCCCATCCCAGTAATCCCAGTTTCAAGTTCCCCCCCCCCCCCCCCCCCCCCACAGCCATCCTTAGCTAGGGTAGCTAAAGCTCCCGGACCTACAACAAAGTCTGTTTCTCCTTGTTCTTAGTTTTGGTTTCCGTTGTATTGGTCCCATGTTTAAAAAAAGGAAAATCCAAATCAGTGAGATTGTCACAGATGGAGAACAGATACTACCTTCCTGAATTCTTTCATTGCCGACAAATAAAAAGAGAAGATGTAAAACTGATGGAATCGACTCCACAGCCAACACAAATTCTACCAAAATTGATATAGTTTAATATCTACTGCAGATGTCTTTGTACAAATTCATAATGCATCTTATACATAGACCTGTCCTTTAACATGTAGGTTACCTTGTTGATAAAGAAGTAAAGAATTTAAAAAAATAAATAATAATAATATCCAGGCCATACGCTCAGGGCTGGTGCAGCTGAAGTCAGAATTAATTATTAAATTCCTCTTATTTTCTTTCAGGGTGTTGAAGGACCCCGGGGACCTCCAGGAAATCGGGTGAGTTTCTGAATTTTTTTAGGATTAATCTAAATCCTGAGTTTAGAGAATGATCACTTGAGTCCTGCTGCTTTGTTGTAAAGGAAAAGTCACATTAGTAAAAACAGTAAAGAACTGTGCAAATTTAGAGGTCATTGGTCTCTATGGAGGGCTGCAGATGCTGTGCACACTTGGCTATGCAAAAAAAGAAATAAACAGCCTGTGCTAAAGAAAAAGCTGCAGAACCCTCTTTAACAAAATTTATATTTTTTTCTTAATTTTGTTTATTAAGTTAAGTTCTGACCACCTGCAGACAGCAAAGGAAATCCATACGGAGGTCTCATATAGCATCTAATGTGCTAAACAGAAACTTGATGATTCAGAGGAGAGACACCAGCCCCCCCCTTCCCATCCCCACTTATCCTCTAACACAGGGGTGCCCAACCAGTGGCCCGGGGGCCACATGTGGCCCGCGGAGCCCTCTGATGTGGCCCATGACCTCCTGCTCTGAGACAGCTAAGCCACAGGTGCACTGCTCTGCACCCTTCGTGTGGGTAAACCACAGCGCGTCAGTGTGAAAGCAGCCTTTGGTCCGACCCAATCAGACCCTTTATTCACCTCTATTGAACCAAAGATGTAAACAAACTTATGGCCATTTACACCCACCTACCTCCAATCCGATCCGCAAAAAAAAAAAAACAGAAGGGGGGACTTGTCCCCTTCCATCTGGGCAGATCGAATTGGAGGGCCCATAGAGTAGAGAGGGCTGTGTCAGCTCTGCATATGTGGAGTGGACTTGGACCTGTCATCAGCCCGCTCCGCTCATTGTGGCCCGTGACCGGTTACCAAGTCGATTAAGTGGCCCTCGCTCTTCAAAAGGTTGGGCACCCCTGCTCTAACAGAGTAGCAACATATTAAAGGGGTTGTAAAGGCAGAAGTTTTTTTTATCTTAATGCATTCTATGTATTAAGATAAAAAAGCCTTCTGTGTGCAGCAGCCCCCCTAATACTTACTTGAGCCCCATCTTGATCCAGCGATGTTGCCATTGTCTCCCGCCGCTGTCATTTAGCCAAGAGAAAGAGAGGGGGCGGGGATGAACCGCAGCTCCGTGTCTGAATGGATATTATTATAAATTCATCTACATTATGAGCTTAAGCCTTCTGTGTGCAGCAGCCCCCATAATACTTACTTGAGCCCCATCTTGATCCAGCGATGTTGCCATTGGCTCCCGCTGCTGTCATTTAGCCAAGAGAAAAAAAAAATTGTAAAAATGTTGAAATTAAACCAATCAAAAAGCCATTAAGCTTTCCTCTAAATTCTGCTATTTCAATGTTTATTTAGGGGGACCCTGGAGATCGTGGAGCTCCTGGCGAAAAGGTAAACAGATAAGAATCCTTATTCACTATCAAAATATTTCTGCATAGGAGATCATTAATGTGAAGTGTTTTTTTAATTACATTTACGTCATTGTGTGGCCTTGTTTTTGGAAGTGGAGCCCCGCCCATGCCAGTGTCCTTCATTCCACCGGATCCTGTGCTAATAACATCCAGATTCCCAGTGGCATGAAGTGCATCAGCTGAGGCTATGAGCAACGTCCACCAGCTGTGACAGATGACCCCTGGCCACCTCAATCATGTGATTAAAGTGGAAGTAAACCCCTCGATTTAACAGTTTCAAAAAGCAGTTACATTCCCGGCATGCCGGGAATGCCAACTGTCACATTGGTTGTGCTCTCAACCAAACTGTCAAACCATCCAATGGCTGGTGTCATAACTGATCACATGTGCAGCATCATGGCAGTTGAAGATTAAACAGAGGCCAAGATGGCAGCTTCCTTGCCTGAAAATGATAGGAGGGTTTACTTCCACTTTAAGCAGTAAGAACTTTTTCTTTTAATTTCCGTAAAGGGAGACCGTGGACCTCCTGGAGTTGATGGAAGGAATGGAGTCGATGGGAAGATTGGACAGCCAGGACCTGCAGGGTTAAGAGTAAGTGAAAGAGTCTTGTACCCCCAACTCTGCCGAATTTGGAAGGTTCAGAGCCTGAAGGGCAGGGCTTAACAGAGTGGGTGGAGTTATCCCACATACTGATAAAATGGGGCGGGGTTAGGTGGATTGTATAATCCTGTATTTTTTTTAAAACATTTTTTCTCGACCCCAGTGTAGCATCTATAACCAACTACACTGTACTTAGAAATGTCTAAATTATCTAGTAACTATTATTCATGTATTGTATTTTTTTTTTCTTTTTCCTTTTTTCTGTCCTTAAATACATGAAGTGTAATTATTTATTTTCACCTCTAGCTTATGTATTCATTGTAGGGAAAAACTGATTGATTACACTTTGAATGTGCTCTATTTTGTACATATTTTATTACATTCCTATTATTATCTACCAGTACTATCTGGAATTTTTATGATTTAATTATTTTGAATTGAATGTGCATTGTAAATGCAGACATGTATATATCAGTTTATTGAACATACACAATATTACCAAAAGTATTGGGACACCTGCCTTTACACGCACATGAACTTTAATGCATCCCAGTCTTTTTTTTTTTTAACAAGAAAGATGCATCCCAGTCTTAGTCCGTAGGCTTCAATATGGAGTTGGCCCACCCTTTGCAGCTATAAGAGCTTCCACTTGTCACTACTGTGCTGCTCACTGTTCTCCTTGCTGGGGGGGAAGCTGTACCTGAGGACCTGCAGTGCAAGGGTCTAACTGCTTCATCTTCATTCATTCAGTACTTTATGAATGTCTCCTGATGCTTCAACTCTTCTGGGAAGGCTGTCTACAAGATTTAGGAGTGTGTCTATGGGAATGTTTGACCATTCTTCCAGAAGCTCATTTGTGAGGTCAGGCATTGATGTGGACGAGAAGGCCTGGCTCACAGTCTCCGCTCTAATTCATCCCAAAGGTGTTCTATCGGGTTGAGGTCAGGACTCTGTGCAGGCCAGTCAAGTTCCTCCACCCTAAACTTGCTCATCCACACTATATTGCCAAAAATCCTTTGGTGGAGACGGGGATTATGATGTGGGGTAGGTTTTCAGGGGTTGGGCTTGGCCCCTTAGTTCAAGTGAAGGGAACTCTTAAGGCATTTTGGAAAATGTCATGCTCCCTACTTTGTGGGAACAGTTTGAGGATGGCCTCCTTCCTGTTCCAACATGACTGCGCTGCGTTTGGGGTGTAGGAACTTGACTGGTCAGCACAGAGTCCTGACCTCAACCCGATAGAACACATTTGGGTTGAATTAGAGAGGTCTTCTCGTCCAACATCCGTGCCTGAGCTCACAAATGCGCTTCTGGAAGAATGGTCAAACATTGCAGTGCAGGCCAGTCAAGTTCCTCCACCCCAAACTTGCTCATCTATGTCTTTATGGACCTTGCTTTGTGCACTGGTGTGCAGTCATGTTGGAACAGGAAGGGGCCATCCCCAAACTGTTCCCACAAAATTTGGTAGCATGAAACTGTCCAAAATGTCTTGGTATGCTGACGCCATAAGAGTTCCCTTTAGTGGAACTAAGGGGCCAAGCCCAACCCCTGAAAAACAACCCCACACCATAATCCCCCCTCCACCAAATGATTTGGACCAGTGCACAAAGCAAGGTCCATAAAGACATGGATGAGCGAGTTTGGGGTGGAGGAACTTGGCTGCCCTTCACAGAGTCCTGACCTCAACCCAATAGAAAACCTTTGGGATGAATTAGAGCAGAGACTGCGAGCCAGGCCTTCTTGTCCAACATCAGTGCCTAACCTCACAAATGCGCTTCTGGAAGAATGGTGAAACATTCCCATAGACACACTCCTAAACCTTGTGGACAGCCTTCCCAGAAGAGTTGAAGCTGTTATAGCTGCAAAGGGTGGGCCAACTCAATTCTGAACCCTACGGACTAAGACTTTTCATGTGTGTGTAAAGGTAGGTGTCCCAATACTTTTGGTAATATAGTGTATTTACTTGGGTGTATGGGACTCGCTTAGACTATATTGTGAATTATAAAACAAGATGCACAGATCAAAGGATTACAGTGTCCCTGAAAATTAAATTCTGGGATGGTTACTGGGAAGAGCCTAGTATAAAATTTCATATCACCTAAAGGTCTTTTCAAAATGTTTATTGATTAAAGCGGATTAAAGGGAACTCAAATCCACTCCCACTACATGCGTTATTATTTTTTTGTTTCGTTTTTGTTAATTTAAATTTTTTATGAAAATGTGTAACCCCCCCCACCCATGCACATCACTCACCTAGACGAATGACATGCTCGCTGTGCCCCCTGGGATAGGCACGTCATATATAGAATAGCTCTTTATTCAGAAAGAACGAGGGGGTGTGTCTAGCGGTGCGTCATTGGGAGGTGCGCCAGCAGAACCAAAAAGAATCATCAGGCCCCTTGATGACGTCAAAGGCAACAAAGCTGTGCAAGACCCAGTGGTGGAAGAAGACCAGAGGATCTCAGTGGGACAATGCTGGATCCTCTGAGTGGTTGAGAATCTGAAATGTGCCCAGGCCATCCTGTAAGTGGGGGGGGGGGGGAAATAGGGGCGGGGAATGGGCAAAGTTCCACTTTAAGAGAATAAGATGCAGCCAATATGTTTTGATGGAAAAGCCTCCCTTTAGGGCTGGAGCTGTTATTAAAAACATGATCGGATACCCTAGAAGACCTATGTTAAGGCTTGATAAAGAATACTGTCTCCAAATGCCACTAGGAATGGCTAAGTGAGAAGTGAAAGAAGATATTAACACTTCTGGTCTTTAATTCCCCACTTTCCATTTACTTTTAGGGTGAATTAGGAAAACAAGGGGAACCTGGAAGAGATGTAAGTATTTCACTGCAAACCAAAGTGCAACACGGATGGACAAGCTACAGAACCCAACATCCATAACTGTTTGAAGGTTCAGGCTTGTCCTAGAAGTTAGAACTTTTACTTTCTCACCTTGTACAAGCAGATATTTTTTTGTTGAACTATTGTAAATTTTCTCACATGAAGAACGGCCAGTAACAGCAATTCCTGTTGCAAGATGACAACGATAAGCCATGTTGTTAGCCTATCATGTGCACTACTTCATTTGGCTGTTGGGCTATCTATCAAGTCTTCCAGATAGAGAGACTATCTGGCAGGCCATACACAAAGCAAATTTCATTCCTGCAACCACAGAGTTGTAAAATAGCTTGAGTAAAGTGAGGTCTAAAGACCCGTACACACGATCGGATATTCCGACAACAATTGTGTGATGGACGTGTTTTGTCGGATAATCCGACTGTCTGTATGCTCCATCGGACAATTGTTGTCGGAATTTCCGACAACAAATGTTGGATGGTCATGGTCTCAAATTGTCCGAAAACAAATGTGTTCCAAATCCAAAGTACAAACACGCATGCTCCGAACCAATGCTAACCATAAGACAACATTAGCAGAAGTTGCCCAAAGGGTGACGCTAAAGAGCAGAAAAACCATGTCGTTTCGTGAATATTGGCTGAAAAATTTCTGCCGTCTGTATGCAGAACAAGTTCACGGCCAACGTACTTCGGACAAAAATCCACGGATTTGTCCGATGGAAATCCGATCGTGTGTACGAAGCTTTAGGCTACAAAGCATTGGTGAGGGAATGGACTTTTGTTTAACTGTCCCATTTATTATTATAAATCTTACTTGTGTAATCCAATAATTATAACATATTTAAACAAAAGCTGCAAGAGAAGGCTTTATACAGCCTTGTTGGGTAGCACAGTGCCTTAGTGGTTAGCACTTCTGCTTTGCAGCACTGAGGTGCTTAGTTTGAATCCTGGCCAGCACACTGTCTTCATGGAGTTTGCATGTGCTTCCTTTGCCATAGTTGGTTTTCTTCTAAGTACATCAGTTTCCTCCCAAATGCAAAACAAGTTTGTGGGTTCATTGAGTATTGTCTAAGTTGGCCCCAGTATGTGTGTGCGGGTCCAAAAATCCCAACTACAACCTCCTATGGCGGCCCATGGTCAGAGGCGTAACTAGAAACTTCAGGGCCCCGGTGCAAGAAATCATGAAGGCCCCCCCCCATTAGTGGTAGCGGTGGTGTTGAGGGGGGCAGCAGTGGTATTGAGGGGGGTGGCAGCGGTGGTATTGACGGGGGTGGCAGCGGTGGTATTGAGGGGGAATGGCAGCGGTGGTATTGAGGGGGGATGGCAGCGGTGGTGTTGTCTTGACAGGACTTACCAGCAATCAATCGATTCCCCCTCAGAAATCCGTTGCTGTGCCTCCTCCAGGAATGCCTTGCCTCATTCATGGGTACTTAGACGGGACAGGTACTCGAAACAGACACAGAGGGGAGAGCTCCTCCCACGCCTTCAGTCAATTGGTGTTTTTCACTGTCCGCCCCGCCTCCCTACATTCTCTCTGTCTCTGGAGGCGGGAGCAGGCCGGTACACAGCCTCTCAACGCTGTGCTGCCTCTGCCTTCTCTCTCACCTCAGCGGGCGAAAGCCCCCCTCCCTGCGGCGGAACAAACCACACAGTCAGGCGGGCACCTCACGCGGGCGGACGGCGGGCACCTCACGCGGGCGGACGGCGGGCCCCCCTGAAGTGGCGGAATTACAGGGCCCAGTCGCAAGTGCGACTGTTGCGACCATGATAATTCCGCCACTGCCCATGGTAACACTCTTTTGTGTGGCTAATGTAGGTCTGGCACTCATTTCAGGCATGGAGCCACAGAAAAAGGTTCCAAGGTTAAAAGTGCACCAAACAAGGTGGTCATAGTAGTAGCGATAGGATGGGATACAGCCTTGACTGTTGTCTCCAGTGGTCACAAAGAAACCTCAGATCGCCAAGGAGAAAAAAGTAAAACAAATATTTAATAATATTATAAATGCTGATAGAAATACTCTGCTAAGAGCCATTTAGGACTCATTCACCTCCTGCAATCAAAGACAGCAGGTTCAACTATCTCTTGCAATAATCGGTCCATGTAGGTGTTAGCAGCGGACGTGCTATAAAACTATAACACAGAGACTTTCAAGCAAGTTAGAAAGGGAAGCAATCCTGTATTTCATGTTTCTTCCATGCACCAGTAAAAATAATCAACATAGGTTTTGCCTATTGTGCTCGACAAAGGAGCTGCCCATATAAAGCCAATATTGACCATGAAGTCTGACTCTATTGCCGCGTACACACGACCGTTTTTCATGACGAGCAAAATGCAAATTTTTTAGATTGGTCGTGAAAAATGGTCGTGTGTATGCTCCATAGCATCGACGAGAAAACTGCACGAAAAAAAAAATTAGAACCTGCTCTATTTTTTCACGTGGTTCTTTTTCACGTCATGAAAAACGGTTGTGTGTATGCTTTTACGAGGAGAAAAAACGTGCATGCTCAGAATCAAGTATGAGACGGGAGCGCTCGTTCTGGTAAAACTAGCGTTCAGAATGGAGATAGCACATTCGTCACGCTGTAAAGCCTCGTACACACGATCGGATTTCCGATGGAATAAAATCTGATGGATTTTTCCATCGGATTTCCGATGAAGCTGACTTCCATCAGTCTTGCCTACACACCATCAGTCAAAAATTCGACCGTCCCAAACGCCGTGACGTAAAACACTCCGACGAGCCGAAAAAAATTAAGTTCAATGCTTCTGAGCATGCGTCAACTTGATTCTGAGCATGCGTGGGTTTTTTCTTCAATGGAGTTCCACACAGACGATCGGAATTTGCTATCCTTTTTTTCCCATCGGATAAATTTAAAACATGTTCTATTTTTAATCACCGATGGAAAAAAGACTGATGGGGCCCGTACATGATCGGTTTGTCCGATGAAAAAAGTCCATCGGACTGTTTTCATTGGTAAAACCGATCGTGTGTACACGGCATAACGGACTGAAGAGCACGAGGCTGAAAAGCGCGAATCGTCTCTCACCAAACTTTACTAACACGAGGATCAGCAAATGCAGCCCAAGGGGTGGCGCCATTCGAATGGAACTTCCCCTTTATAGTGTCGTCGTACGTGTTGTACGTCACCACGCTTTGCTCAAGCGGGTTTTTTTCATGAACGTGTGTATGCAAGGCAAGCTTGAGAGGAATCACGACGAGAAAAACATTGTTTTTTTGCATGACATGAATAACAGTCGTGTGTACGCGGCATCAGTCTTAGTATTTGACTTATTTTTCTGATTTTTCCATTTTCAGGGACTTCCAGGACTTCGAGGAGAGCAAGGACCTCTTGGCCCACTTGGTCCAGCTGGTCCCCCAGGGGTAGCGGTAAGCAGTCAATGTCTATAATGTCACCTACATGCTTCTGGTATTCTGCTGTATAAGTTTATGTAGCTATAGTCTACAGCAGGGGTCTCCAAACTATGGCGCTCAAGTTGTTCAGGAACTACAATTCCCATCATGCTTAGTCATGTCTGTGAATGATAGAGTTTTACAATGCCTCATGGGATGTGTAGTTTCACAACAGCTGGAGGGCCGTAGTTTGGAGATCCTTGGTCTACAGGATAGGATAGGAGGCTAGGAGGGATCCTTAAATGGTTTTACTTGGATAGACTGCAAAATTATACACTCGTAGGGTGGATTTACTAAAGGCAGACAGACTGTGAACTTTGCAAGTACCGTAGCACTCATATTCCCAGAGCTTAGTAAATGGGATAAAGCTCTGCTAATTTCCATCATCCAATCATGTGCAAGCAAAAATTATGTTTTTATTTTTAACTTTCCTTGCACCTGAATGGGTATTCTTTAGAAAGTGAAGCTTGCAATATACATAGGAGTTGATTTACCAAAACTGGAGAGTGAAAAATCTGGTGCAGCTCTGCATAGTAACCAATCAGCTTCCAGGTTTTTTTTTTTTTTGTCAAAGCTTAGTTGAACAAGCTGAAGTTAGAAACTGATTGGCTACTATGGAGAGCTGCACCAGATGTCGCACTCTGCAGTTTTAGTAAATCAACCCCATAGTCTATTTGCCGTTAGTAAATCCACCGCTCTGTTGACAAAAAAAGCCATGCAGGTAAAGTGATATTGTGCTAAAGGCATTAACTGACAGCAATAAATTAGAATTTTTAATAATTGAGAGCAGTCAATGATAAATGCTGATTGGTTGTAAAGAGTTGTGTACATTGCTGACTACATTGCTGACTACTGACCTAGAATTTTTATTTGTGTTCTTTTTTTTTTTAACTCAACTACATCCTCGAGTCCATCTCTGTGATAAATGTAGTAACAAAATAAGAATCAGATTGTCCTCAGGAGTTTGTTTTTAAAGTAGATAATATATTTGAATTTCTATCTTTTGTCAAGGGGAAACCTGGAGAAGATGGCAAACCTGGTCTGAATGGTAAAATTGTGAGTAATCAAATTATCTATAGCTATCTTGGATGTTAAAAATAAATAAATGAGTGTCTCTTTAATATTATACTCAAGCTATCTCTATCGGTGGTGCTTGAAAATAAAGAGTTGCTCTAGTTACTCTCAAAGCAAATGCCCAAATCCATCCAATCCATGGTTTCTGTGTGCTGTTCTGGTATAATTAAGAGGTTCCCTTCTATCACTGCACAAGTGCAGACAGGATGCTGCAAGGTGCAGCTCAGGAGCGCTTCAATGCATTTTATTTTGCAATGTGATCACAGATCATCAGCAAAGTTGATCTGCTACTTGTTGCTTTAACAATATGTGCCTTTTCCTACCTTGTTTCTACTTTGGTGCTGCAATGTAGGCCTAGCATATATAGGCATCACCAGATCGATCCTGCTGACTGTTATAGTGGCTACATGGTGAGTCTTCCCCCAAACTGTCATTCAACCTCACTATTTAGCTGTGCTCAAGCAAGCCAACAGTTATTGCCTCAGCAATAGGTCCATTTCCTAGCCCAAAGCATCAGTCCATGTTAGTTCCTGCACTCTTGCATTCCCGTCCCTCTGGTTACTTAGACTTTTGTTTGAATTTTGGCTATTCTTGTTTGCTGCCCATCCTGACCTTTAGCCTGTCCCTATTTCTGAAATTGCCTGTCAACTTTGTTCCAACCTCTGGAATTGTCCCTGCTCAGCTGTCATCTGCTTAGGTGTGTCCCAGTGCTGCAAACTGGTACACCATTGCTCTGTGCGGGCTGCATTGGTGAAGATGTTGTGGCGTGTGCTTAGGCTTTGCCCCTAAGCCCTTTTTAGGGTTGAACCTGTCTCCAAACATACAGATAACACAGACGGTTCATTATCCAGTTTGTTTGTCATAGAATATTTTTCCTTTGGTTGCAATGAAAGGTGAGTAAGATCATTTCTGATGGTTAATAAACCTAGGAAAGTTCCTAGGTCTGAATGGGCCTGTTTTCATAAGTAGACACCAAAAGGTAATTGAACAGTTTGATTCTTCCAGCGGCATGAAGTAGGTTAGAAGAGAAACACGAGAGGCTAAATCCTGTCCATTCATAAGTTTGGGTAACTGAGAACAGCAGCAGTGTCAGGAATAGCAGATGAAATTTATAGACATTTCCAGGCTGGAGTCATAAGGTGGAACAAAGTCCTAACAAACATTTGAAAGAAAATTCTCAATACATCCAATGACTAGATGAATGTTATTGGAAAGTACTACAAAAATAGGATTTTTATAACAGCTTACCTGTAAAATCCTTTTCTTGGAGTACATCACGGGACACAGAGCGACATAGTCATTACTAATGGGTTATATAGATACCGTCAGGTGCTGGCACTGGCAACTTCCAAAACCGGAAGTACCCTCCCCTATATAAGCCCCTCCCATCTGGGAGCACCTCAGTTTTGTAGCAAAGCAATAAGTGTCCCCAAAGAGGGGCGGGAGCTCTGTGTCCCGTGATGTACTCCAAGAAAAGGATTTTACAGGTAAGCTGTTATAAAAATCCTATTTTCTTTCTCGTACATCACGGGACACAGAGCGACATAGTCATTACTAATGGGATGTCCTAAAGCAATGCCAAATGAGGGGGGGGATACACCATATATAAGCTGAGCGCTATCAGACATGAGGATCTTTTGCGGCCTGCAACACACTGCGCCCAAAGGCGACATCCTCCTGACTTCTAACGTCCACCTGGTAGAACCTAGTAAACGTGTGAACTGAAGACCATGTTGCGGCCTTACAGATTTGAGCCAGGGAGGCCTGGTGATGCACTGCCCATGAAGTTCCAACTGCTCTCGTGGAGTGCGCTCTAACTTTGAACGGAGGCGGTCTCCTTCTCAAGACATAGGCTTGTATTATGACCTGTCGAATCCACTTGGCTAAAGCAGATTTTGACGCTGCCTGACCCTTTCTGGGGCCTTCCGGCAGAATAAACAAAGTATCCGTTCTGCGAATCTGAGCAGTGGCTTTTAGATAAGCTTTAACTGCTCTTACTACATCCAAAGAATGTAATAACTTTTCCTCTACCGAACTAGGTTTGGGGAAAAAAGGAGGAAGAACCACATCTTGGTTCAAATGAAACCTCGATACCACCTTAGGAAGAAAGGCTGGATGAGGACGTAACACTACTCTGTCCTTATGGATAACCAGATATGGCTCCTTACAGGACATAGCGGCTAATTCCGACACTCCTTTAGCCGAACAAATGGCTACTAGAAAAATCAATTTCCTGGTGAGAAGAACCAAAGAAATATGCTGTAATGGTTCAAATGGTTGTTTCTGTAAAACCGACAGAACCAGGTTTAGATCCCATGGACATATGGGAATATTAACCGGAGGACTAATACGCATCACTCCTTGTATGAAAGCTTTGACTAGTGAATGCGAAGCCAAGGGCCTTTGAAAAAATATTGACAAGGCCGAAATCTGACCCTTGATAGTACTCAAGGCAAGCTTCCTATCTACAGCCCATTGTAGGAAGTCCAGAATCCTACCTATTACGTATTTACGTGGATGCCATTTCTTGGCCTCACACCAGGCGATGTACGCCTTCCAGATTCTATAGTAGATCTGCCTGGATACCGGCTTCCTGGCATTGATCATGGTAGATACCACAGCATTAGAGAGCCCTCTCTTTTTTAGAATGTGGGCTTCAATAGCCAGGCCGTCAAACCTAGGGCTGGTAAGGAAGGGTGGTATATCGGTCCTTGCGAAAGCAGGTCCGGACGATGTGGGAGGGTCCAAGGACTCCCCACAGACATTTTTACAATCTCCGCGTACCATGCTCTTCGGGGCCACGCTGGAGCCACCAGAATCACTGGTTTCTTTTCTACCCTGATTCTGCGGAGTAATCGAGGTAACAATTGTGGCGGTGGGAATGCATATATCAGCTTGAACTGATCCCATGGGAACACTAGGGCATCCGAGCCGCAAGCTAGGGGATCCCTTGTCCAAGAGACAAACCTGTCCACTTTTGCGTTGAATCTGGGTGCTAGCAGATCTACATCCGGTGTTCCCCACCGCTGACATATTGTCCGGAAAACCTCGGGATGAAGGGACCATTCCCCTGGGCATAATTGTTGGCGACTTAGAAAGTCCGCCTTCCAATTCTCCACTCCTGGAATGAATACCGCAGATATGGCTGGGACATATCTTTCTGCCCATCTCAGGATGTAATTTACTTCCCTTTGGGCTGCACGACTCCTGGTGCCCCCCTGATGATTGATATATGCCACTGCTGTGGCATTGTCTGATTGAATTCTGACAGGGGACCCTTCGAGTTTGGATGTCCATGCTACTAGGGCATACCGGGCTGCTCGTATCTCTAAGAGATTGATGGGCAGGGCCTTTTCCGCATACGACCATCTGCCCTGGAGAGACCATTGCTCCAGTACTGCTCCCCAGCCTATAAGGCTGGCATCTGTAGTGACCACCTTCCAGGAAATCGGACTGAAGGATTTCCCTCTTTCCAGATTCTGGGGAACCAACCACCAGCGGAGGCTCTTGCGAACGGAAGGGGACAAGGACATTGGTAAGTCCAGAGCCTGAACTTTTTTGTTCCAGGCTGACAGTATGGCCCTTTGCAACTTCCTTGAATGGAATTGACCGTAGGGTACTGCTTCGAATGATGCCACCATTTTTCCCAGCAGCCTCATGCACAGGCGTATGGATGGCTGTCTTTTTGAACCCACTAAGTGGATCAAATCTCTCAAAGACGACCCCTTTTCTTGAGGCAAGAATATTTTTCTCTGGTCTGAATCCAGCCTTAGCCCCAAGTATTCCAGACTTTTGACTGGTTTTAGGGCTGACTTGTCTCGGTTGATAATCCAACCGTGATATTCCAGATACTTGATTGTCTCGTGAACAACCACTTCTAGTTTTTCCACTGAGTGGTCTATCAGCAACAAGTCGTCTAGATATGCCATTATCGTTACACCTCGTGTTCTTAGATTGGCCAATAATGGGGCCAGAATTTTTGTGAACACTCTTGGTGCTGTGGCCAGACCGAAGGGTAAGGCTCTGAACTGAAAATGGCGCCCTTCTACCGCAAAGCGTAGAAATTTTTTGTGGGCTGGAAAGATGGGAATGTGCAAATAAGCATCTTTGATGTCGATCGAGGCTAACCATTCCTCCCCTTGTAGGGCAGTGGCTACCGATCGGATCGACTCCATCCGGAAAGTCCTGATATGTAGGAATTTGTTTAGCCCTTTTAGATTTAATATGGGCCTCACGTCCCCGTTTGGCTTCGGGACTGTAAAGAGGTTTGAGTAAAACCCGAACCCCCATTCTTCCAGGGGAACCTCTATAATTACTGCTTGGAGCAATAATTGTTCTAGTGCCAACAGGAGGGATCCTCTCTTCTGGGGATCCCTTGGCACGTTTGACCTTATAAAGCGGGAAGGAGGGGAGTTTTTTTAACTCCAATTTGTATCCCAGATTTACTGCGGAGAGCACCCATCTGTCTCGGATCGTGTCCCGCCAGGTCTCTGTGAACAACTGAAGTCTTCCCCCCACCCGATTGGGTGGGGGCAACCCTTCATGCATTTGACTTTGGGGGAGGTTTTGTACCTCTCCTGCTCCAGGGCTTCTTGTTACCCTGCAACTGTCCCTGATTTTTACCTCCGGGATTTGACCGAGGAGGCCGTCGGAACTGTTTCACAGCCGATGTCCTAGGGACTGGAGAAGCAGGCCTCTTAAAAGAGGGACCTCTAACTCTATTTTTAACCGGCAAAAGTGTACTTTTACCGCTGGAAATTCTCTGGATATATTTGTCCAGGTCTTCCCCGAATAAGCGTTCACCATGAAATGGGAAGCTGACCAGCAATTTTTTACAGGGAGCTTCAGCAGACCAGTTTTTGAGCCATAGAAGCCTGCGCATATGTACTACAGACAGCGTAAGGCGGGAGGCCTGATGGATTGAATCCTTTATAGCGTCCACCGCAAAGCATAAGGCTCTAGGTAGATCAGCTAGGGCAAGAGCCTGCTGATCTGGCAGGTCCCTGAAGACCTGTTTCAACTGATCTTTCACTGCTTGGCAGACCCCAATAGCTGCCACTGCTGGTTGTGTCACCAATCCTGCTGTAGAGAAAGCAGATTTTAATAAGGACTCCAATTTTTTATCTATTGGGTCCTTGAACATTTGGACATTATCCACCGGACATGTCAGTGATTTATTCACACAAGAGATGGCTGCGTCCACTGTAGGGACCCTCCATTTTCTGATGAACTTATCCTCCATGGGATAGACTACCGGAGATCTCTTGGGGGGAGTAAATATTTTGTCAGGATGCTCCCAATCCTGGTAAATGAGCCCTTCCAGTAAAGGATGGATCGGAAAGGAACAAACAGTCTGGGGAGCTTTTAGCGACCCCAACGAGGAGACAGAAGTGGATGATGGCTCCGCAAGTGGCATTTTAAATGCTGATCGGACCATATTAGTCAGGGACTGAACCCATAACCTTTCAGCATGTGATGCTGAGAACGGCTCTTCCACTGTTGATTCCTCTACAACCGAATCGACCTCATCCTGATCCCCTTCAGGTAGGTCGATCCCTGTATGGGACTGTTGCTCTGTTAACAGGCACTCTGAGGGAGGAGACGGAGATCGGGCGCTTTTCTCCTGTGACAGGGAAGCCGCGATCAATGCTGACAATCTCTCTTCCAGCCCTCCCAGAGCTGAGGAAAAAACCTCCTCTGTTACATACACAGGAGCAGGTGAACTGAGGACAGCCACAGTACCAGGTACTCCTGAGGGTGCTCCACGGTCACTAACCTCTGATTCTTCAGGGGAGACTGGTGCAGCCGAAGCATGCCCAAGATCCTCAGAGCCCGATGGAGACCCCCTATTCCTCCTGGAATTTCTAGTCCCGGAGTTTTTAGACGGCATATTCCTAAGCCACAAAGCTGAGGTATTCCAGCCGAAATACACCAGTTACTGACAATAGTCTAGCATAAATGCTGCTATAAGAAACAGTTGGTGTCTACTAATGTGCCTTTCTAGGGGATGCCTGTATCAACCGCTTGCTGTATGCCTTCTTTAAATGTTGCCAGCTCTGTCTCTGTACTTCATAGCCAGCTCACCACACAAAATTGTGGTTTTTAACATGCTGGGACGCCCGCACATGCGCAGAAGCGCTGCGGCGCGCACAGAGCGTCATCCCCCAGGCTCCGCCCCCTTTCCCGGCTCACCTCTATATATAGAGGCGCGTGCACGCGCGCGGCCACGTGTGCCTTCGGCGCTAATTTTGAAAATGGAAACCAGGGACAAGAGCCAGGGCCCCTTTGCCGCAGGCCGGGGGATGGACGAGCATTGCAACATGGCAGAGGAAGCAGTTTCCCATAAGAGAACTCACCATCTGCCTGGACTCGCTCTGATGAGAAGAAACTAGTCCACATGACAAGGAACGTTCCACAGCGGCCTCTAGTGGACAAACACAGGTACCGCAGTCTAATATATAAAATATATATATATATAAAAAAATTTTTTTTTTTTTTTCTTGACCACCATTAAAAATTATTACATTTTTTTAGTAGTTACAGGCATGCACAGAATTTTGCGGGAATACCATTAGGTAACAGACAGAAAGACAAATTAGGCTTGGGGGTCCCCCAATAGAACCAAGTTCCTGGGGGCCCCCACTTACCTGTTCCCTGCCGCAGGACTTTGTTTGGTCCACAAAAGCCCAAACTTCACCTATCACGGCAGGCATTGTAATCAAACCTTCAGGGACCGGGTTCCCAAGGATTCCACTCCCCTGGACCTGTATAGCACCCTGCACAGAAAACATCTTGGTCGTGGGTATGACCAGAGCTCTGGATCCCAGGGTCCAGCTCTCCTAAGAGAAGCATTACAGGCAAAACCTTGCTCTTCTCTGCAAGGCCCGGGTACCGACCGTTTAGCTATGAAGCTTTTTTGGTCGGATCCGGAATAGCTTACTGAGGCCCAAAAGAACCTTTACGCAAGCTCAGTGAAAAACACATGTTTCTTCTTGGCCAACACCTTAGACACTGGCAAAAAACTGAGGTGCTCCCGGATGGGAGGGGCTTATATAGGGGAGGGTACTTCCGGTTTTGGAAGTTGCCAGTGCCAACACCTGACGGTATCTATATAACCCATTAGTAATGACTATGTCGCTCTGTGTCCCGTGATGTACGAGAAAGAAATTTTGTTTGCTTTCAACATTCGATTTTGGAATGAATTGACTTGAATTTTCCCCGGTGTTTCAGTAGAAAACAAACGTGGATCAGATCCCACTAACAATGAGAAAATCAAAGGAATATTCTTAAAATTAAAAATTCCAGATGAAATTCTACTGGTGTATGGCCAGCTTTAGTCATGTTCACCTGGACTTCTTTTTTTAATTCTTTTGTAATGTTGCAGACGTTTCACCATCTTTCCAAAAGTCTTCTTCATTTCCAGTGAGTGGCACTCATTAGAAGTGAGGAAGGCCCTTGGATGAATGGAAAAACGATTTCAAGATTCCAGGTGATTGTGACCTAATATTACTAGCTATTATCACCAATATTGTCAAAAAACAAAGTTTTGCTCTTTCAATATTTTTATTAAAGTATTAGAGAATACATAAGAAACACATAGCGGATGAACATGGCGTACATAGACATGAGATACCCAAAAAAATAGCGTACAATATATAAAGCTCCCAACAGATCAAAAACAAGGAGGAAGAAATACATTAGGCAATATATGCATATAACCAAACGACAGTGATCCCACAATCGGGAGAAGCTGGGAGAGAAAATTATCCCTCCCACAAAGGGATAATCAAAACCTCCAAGCGATTAAATGAGCAAGGCAATGAAATTAATCTCTACTTAAGACATAACATCTAAAGAAGTAAACACTAGTGGGCCTACGTGCCCCATGCGATAAACCAACATAGTGGGGTAACAGTGGTCTGGGAGTTGAGAATCAGGGTACATAATATGAAAGCCTTCACCTGCCTGTTTTGGATGTTGCTGCCCTACCAAGCCACCTCAGCGCCTGGAGGTGGGGCCCCTACTGAGTGCTGGCGATTCTGGATTGCATGCTGCATTTGCGCAGCTGTAGATGTAAGTTGGACGCAAGTATTCCCCACATAATTGGTTTAATTTTAAATAATAAAAAAATATCTCTTCTCCCCTACATACCCCCTTATAATCATTGGCAAATACTTATTTAAGTGTATATCTTCCTCTTTTTAGATTACTCCATGGTTTTCTGCTCCTGATGAGCGGTTATTAGACTGCAAAACACGTAGAGCCACCAAATTCTTACCATCACTGTACACCATGGACCAATTTTTATGATTTACCAATGTGTCTAATTTATGCTACATGTATTTGTAGCGGGTATTTGAATTTAAGGGAAGCATCTGGGTGGTAGTGTAACCCAGATGCACTGATTGCTAGGGAGTCCGAGACCCTTTTGTGGTTCTTGGAGGACTCTGGTGGTGTGAGGTTCCCTGCAGCCTACAGGTGGCGTTGTCGCCCTGGCCGGGGTTGAACTCACACCGCAAGACTGTGCCTTTTTGTCCTTTCCTGGTGCTGGTACAGCGGGGCTGGGAACCTGCTGGGATGCAAAAGAAGAGGAGATAAAAGGGGCGGACGCCCTGACCTTGGGGTTCAGAGTCTGAGGACACGGCCGCACCCAGGCACCTTCAACTTGGGTGCTGGCGTTCCAGGGTTCCGGGCCCAGGTGCCCTTGACCTGGCGGGAGCGAGAGATGGAGTCCATCTCAGGCACATTTAGCCTGGGGTGAGGTACTATGGCGGATGCCTGGGGCTCAGTACCTTCAACTGAGTTCCGTGAGGGTGGAGGAATCCGAGGGGGCCCTAACCCTTTGGGTGCCCGTGTCTGAGTTTGTGAGGACTGGTGAGCGGAACTTCTCTGGAGAGTCCGGCACAGCATCGCTGGTGACAGAGAGGCCTCCGGTGACTCCCTTGGACGGATATCCTTCCCCTGACAGGGGCCGTTCTAGCGAAGGTAATTCATGTTCTACCTCATATAGTCAGTGGCAGTGACTATTCGCCACTGGTGACACTACAGTGGTTAGCGATACCGTGAAGGATTGTGCCTCGACCTACTCCCATTAATACTGAACTGTAGCAAAGGTCCCAACTTGACTGTGCTGTATGTTTATTCGCTGAGAAGAATAAAACTGTGTTGGACCTATTCAGTGTGTGGAACTCTGGTTACTAGGAGCAAAGGGGAGTGGATCCGAGGAAAGGATTTGACCCTAGGACACCTACACAAAGCCTGATCTTTCTGGCCTTCACCTCTTCACTATGGAGGACATGGGCCGTGGTGTATCTCATCCCTACCCCCGGTACTGACACCCCTAGACAGAGACAGACAAGCCGAGAATGAAAAGGGGTGAGAGGGGTGAGGTCGCTACATATTATTGTGGTATTTATTACATTTCTCTCTCCCCCCCCCCCCCCTCTTTTATATGCAAAAAAACTTTTTTAGACCAATCAGGTGCTTGCTACACATTGGTTATATATACATTGACATGAGTTACCAAGTGTTTTTTACTGAGAATATTTTTCCATTATTGACTGTGTATCTTTATGTAAATTATGCTTCATATGTTTTTAAAATTATTAAGAGGCTGTATGCCCATAATATGTTATATGAGTGCCTTTTCTAATAAAATACATGATTCTACCAGTCGCTCGACTTTCTATTCCAATATTGTACTGCTGTGTGCTCCATTTAAAGTCCCACTTTCGTCCATTCCCCCTTCCCCATTTTTAATCAATGAAAACGATTAAAGAAAAAGAAAAAAGGTAACCATAACAGGAACCCCAGAAGTAAGAAAAACCAAAGTTTTTATATCTTCATTGTTTTTATATTATAGGGAGAAGATGGAACTCCTGGAGAAGATGGAAGGAAGGTAACCAAAATATAATTTAGTCTAATTTGTGCGCCCATTTGTATTCCAACAGTTGAGTCACGCATGTTGACAATTAGGAATGTAGGGGTTAAACGGTTTCTAAGGCCATTTTTTTTTTTTTTTGTGGAAGTCAAAGATCCTCTCTCTATGGTGTTTATTGCTCCAAAAGGATATCCAAGAATTGCTAGGTCTTTAACATTTATTTGTCCTGTTACATCAAGTGTTTTTGAATTTCAGTAACATCTTATTGCTGTAAAATTTTTTACATGGCTCTTTGCCCGGTTACGGATTCCTGGTAATGCAGCAGCGTGTTTGCTTTAATTTAAGTTACATGGCAGTATACTAATTTATTATTTCTTTCTTGGGATTAGGGTGACAAAGGTGAATCAGGGCCTGCTGGCAGAGATGTAAGTTGCAATTAATTTATTTATGTTTACTACACCCTAAACTGAAACTATATTGTGTATTCCTTGAGTAAATGTTTTTAGTTTTTTTTTCTATTCTATATTTTCATGGTTGATATACTGATCTTTGGATGCTTCCTCATCTGTATATCAGACAGTGAAATCAACATCATTACTGAATGACGGCTGATTTTAAATCAATTGTAGGACAATGATTATCATGACTAATGACTGATGTCTCCGCAGGGGCAATGGTTGTGAAAGTAGCTGCCGGTAGACTTTAGCGCCAATGTTTGCTGTTATTTATTTTTTGACTTGCCTGACAGACTGAAGTTGCACAGTCACAGTTAACACTGCACTACCCTCATCTCATTGAGAAAAGGGAAGGATTGACTGGGTTGCAGGGAGGTTTTCCATCAGATTAGTAAATCTAAGTGAGTAATACCAGCAATAGTTTACAAGGGTAGTGGTCAGGGCCGCTGATAAGGGAGTACAGCCAGCCCTCATGTACTGGGCCCGGGCCCCATCAGTTCAAAAGGGGGGCCCAGGCACCTGCTGAGCTGGAGTGCCGGCTGTCTGTCTTATTGCAGACACCAATCCTCTTCTGCCTCCTCCTGCAGTGCTGCCAGCTTCTCCTTCTTTTTCTCCCTCTGGCTTCACTGCAGGGAGATTGGTTCTAGCAAATGCGCCCCTTCCATCTGCTGTCCAGGCTGTGTGCCCCATTCCCCCGCAGCGCTGCTGTATTCCCTCCTCTCCTGCAGACAGCTGCTGTGGACACACAGGCCATGTTTCCAGATGGAGAGTGGGGGAAGAGCACGGTAAATATATATTTAATTTGCCCCTTTCTTTCCTGAATCAACACAGTGGGCGATCGGTAGTGTGTCCATTCATCACTGAAACATAGTAAACCGTGTTTACTATGCTTCCGTTTAGGAATGAGCAAGAAGCCTCAGAGAGCTTCCAATTCATTCATCTGTGCAGCTGAGGCTGCAGAGAAAGGGACTGATAAATTTATGTCCTCCACTTTCGGCTGGGGGTGGGGGCCCTGTCAGGTAGGCTGTATGGGGCCCCCATGATTTCTAACAGCAACCCTGGTAGTGGTTATTACTCCAGTCAACATCATCACACCTGCACCTCCTCTGGATGGGTGCAGGTGCTAGAAGTACCTGCCCACATTGCAGCACTGAAGATCAGAGGACTGGGATGAATTAAATTAAGGTAAGTATTTGTATGGGTTCGAACTTTTATTGAACAAAACAGGTAGAGATTGCATAGGCGCAATGGTAGCGGGCAATATTGGCTTACTTTTTTAGGAGGCCCTAGATTTGCTTTAAAAATTACAGGCTCTATTTAAAACAGATGATGTAAACTGGGCAGTTCTAGCAATGTTAGTGTGTGCAATTCTCTCCATTTGGCAACACCGAGAGCAAGAACTTGAGATCCTTCAGTGTGTGAATTCTGCCACCTACCTGGTTGGATAATGTATATGATTTTCTGGTTATTTTCTGGGAATGGTAAATGGCTTGTTTATCATCACCATCCACTCATGAACTTTGTGGATTAAACACACCTTAAATATACTATGTGGAATAAACACATTAAACAAACCTTGATTATTTCCAGTTATAAAAAAACTAGGCAACATTAAGAAGAGCCTGGAAAAAATGTAGACTAGATTAGAAGATTGACAATTTTAGGTTGCCGATACCCCGGTAGATTTTCATGGTCACGAGAGTGAACTTTCATTGTGCATGCACCAGTGGTCAACCAGTCATGAAAAACAATGTAATCTGGCCAGTAATGGACATTTCCAATGGTTATAGCCAGTTTAGGGGCAATCTAAGAAGATCTCGTTGAAGGAATAAAAATATCCTTTCTCCACCAGGGCCGTGATGGATCCAAAGGTGCTCAAGGAGAATCTGGTCTATCAGGCCCTCCTGGACCATCTGGTGTTCCCGGACAACCAGGGCCAATTGGTCCTCCAGGACAGGTGAGGTGTATGTCTTCTTCTCTGTCTGCCTAATACCCAGTGTTAAAGTAATATTATATACAGTTTAACACAGGACCTGCTTTGTGGAATATTTTAACATGAACTTACTCCTGTTCCCAGTTTCTTCTATAAGAAAGAAACTTTGCATCTGATTGGTTGTTGGGAGGGGGGGGGGGGGGGGGTTCGGCAATGCAAGGTGTCTGAGATATATTTCTTTTTTTTATGTTTCAAATATTTACATTTTTCTTTTATCATATTATGTATAATACCGACTATGATCTAAGTAGGGGACCCTGGTAAGTCACCTCCTTAGGTTCGCAGGCTATAATTCATTACATTTCCCAAACAGTCAACAAGGGGTAGCCTGTACTTCCTGTTTTTTTTTAACCTGGTCGGTATAACAATGGCTGGTGTAAAAATAATTTTAAATGTTCGAAATTAGGCTAAATAAGCTGTCATTGGTTCCATCAGCACCACGGATAGCACAAAAATTAAGATTTAATGCTGTCTAACATATTTTCATATAATTCAAAACAAACTGTGCTGCACTAAACAAACAAAAATATAGTAAATATTTCTGACGGATCTCGCATACCCCGGCTGGGCACCTCCGCCAGACCTGTGTCTCCTGTTCTCCAAATGCACCCGCAGCCGTCAGACTCGCTATAACCAGCCCTTAACCCCTCAATCACAAGCCACACAGGTGTTGAGGGTTAAACATGCAAAAAAAAACAACATGCAGAGCATAAACTGTTTATTAAATACAAAACATACACCTTTAAACACAGCTAGGGACACTCCCCTTAGCCTTGTCATAGAGGGGGTAGGGGACAATGAAGAAAGGATATCATGAATGAGTGTATCCACCACCATAAGGGCAAACCATCACCAGGAATAAATATTTAGAGGCTTACACAAATCCATGACCTCCTAAATTAATAGAAATGTCATATCACGCATGTAAATAGATTCCTTGACAATTAGTTGGGCACATCACTTGGTGGCAGATCAAATGTTATCACACCGAAATATGTTAGGTGGACCTCCCAATGGGGATGGAGGGGACCATTAGTCTACTGGAAAAGACCTCCTCAGGCACCAAATCTTCAGGCAGTTGTCACTCAAAAATAAAACAAAAAGGTGACCCACGCTCCACATAGTGTGAACCAGATTACAAAATGTAATGAAAACTAAAGTTGCACTTACAACAAAGAATAAATACAGTTCTGTTAAATCACATCCAAATGCCAGATCCAAGTTGCAATGACGTCACATGTGTGGCCCTTTTGGCGCGTTTCGGCAGAAATGACGTTCTCAAAGGACTCGCATTTTCAAATAAACTCACATGAGAGAAATGTAAAAGGAAGTGATGATTAATTAGGAAGTATTCTAATGCAAATTGTTTTTGTTTTTAACATAAAGCCATTTTTATTGATTACCACTATTTCTTGATTTTTAGAGTGTCAAGTCCATAGGTTGTAAAACATTTCTTAAACTGACAATAACTAATGCAACACATTGAACATGAAACATAAATAACTGAACCTACCATAGTAAGCTTGTTTGTTTTTATAGGGAATTCCAGGAGTAGCTGGCATCCCGGGAGCTAAGGTATGATTCATAAACTGCAAACTCAAGCCATTTTAAATCTGTATTATAAATACACTACCAAAAAGCTTACAATTGAAACAAAGCTTTAATTTTTCCAGTGATACAAAAACAATATTGTTGTAATATTATGAAATGAATGTCATGTTATTTTGTAAAATTTAACAAGATCTGACAATGAGAAAAATTTCAATTTTAGGGTCCCTGAAAGTATGTGGGCAGCCTTCTCAATGGGGTATTGCTACAGCATACAAAAACATTTTAGGCAATTGTGCACTTCTACCCTTGTAGTTATAGTTTGGGGAAGGCCCTTTTCTGTTGCAGCATGACTGTGTACCCCTGTGTACAAAGCCAGGTCCATTAGAACAAGGTTAGATGAGTCTTTTGTAGAGGGAATTGAGTGGTCTGAACAGAGCCCTGATCTCAATCACATTGAACTACTTTGAGATAACCTGGAATGCCATTTGCAAGCCAGATCTTTTTTTTTCCAACATCAGTACCTGCCCTCACAATTATTCTTTTAGCTGAATGTGCACAAATTCCCATAGCCACCCTACAAAATCTTGTGGAAAGCCTTTCCAGAAAAGTGGAGGCTGTTACATCAGCAAGACAAATGGCAGGTCCATATTACTGTCCATGGTTTTGGACAACAACTACCATATAGGTCAGTTATCCACAAATGTTTGGCAATGTAGTGAAACTGTAAGTGCTACTAGTAGCTTTTTCACAAAATGAAAGTAATTTATTGTTGTTAAAATCTATTATTCATTTATTTCTTTTGTAGGGGGACCGTGGTGAGATCGGCGCTAGAGGTGAACAGGTATGTACGTAATTTCCTATAATAAACCTAAGGAGACACAAGAGGGTGCAAACTATGCGCAATAAGTTATACTTTATTTAAAAAGCAAACAATTGGCCACTCACATAGTAGTAGAACAAACAAAGCTTATAGATAACATCCGAACTGTCTTTCCACTAATCTGAACTCTGCAGGCAGCGTGTGAGCTAAAAGGAAGAGACATCCAGCAGTTAGGAACCACTCACAGAAGCAGGAGGGTGCCCTCAGCCCTGGCATACACTTTAACAGCGTGGGAAAGCCAGCAGGTGATGCCAGGCATCAGAGATATGCAGGGGGCGTGGCTATGTGTTTCGAGGTGGTAACGCCT
Organism: Rana muscosa; assembly: GCA_029206835.1. Lineage (NCBI taxonomy): Eukaryota > Metazoa > Chordata > Amphibia > Anura > Ranidae > Rana > Rana muscosa. The sequence goes on from CM055120.1 coordinate 309,292,771, forward strand.
CTTTTTTATACCTCTTTTGGTTTGGTGCTTCTTTGTATACTGCTGTGGTTTTAGTCAACTCCATGATGAGAGCAGCAGTCTTAAGGTAGCCACACCCTTGGTTGATACTTTGTTTCTATATTCTTTTGGTTTAGGTCACCTCCATGATGAGGTCAACAGTCTTAAGCTGGTCATATACTTGAATTATACTTTCTTTTTAGATTTCTATGGTTTAGGTCACCTCCATGATGAAGTTAACAATCTTAAGGTGGCCATACCCTTGGTTAGCACTTACTTTCTATATTTCTATAGTTTTGGTCACCTCCATGACGAGGTCAACAGTCTTAAGCTGGCCATATCATTGAATGGTACCCTCTTTCTAGATTTCTATGGTTTAGGTCACCTCCATGATGAAGTTAACAATCTTAAGGTGGCCATACCCTTGGTTAGCACTTACTTTCTATATTTCTATAGTTTTGGTCACCTCCATGACGAGGTCAACAGTCTTAAGCTGGCCATATCATTGAATGGTACCCTCTTTCTAGATTTCTATGGTTTAGGTCACCTCCACAATGAAGTTAACAATCTTAAGGTGGCCATACTTTTGGTTAGCACTTACTTTCTATATTTCTATGGTTTGAGTAATTTCCAAGTACCCATCAAGAGAAGCCTTGTTGTATGAAAGCTGCCTTACCAGATCTAGTAAGCTTGTTGGAAAGTTTCCCTTTTCTTGATTGTACGAATAAGTCCAAGGGTCTCTTTAATATGCCTTTCTTGAGCTTTTTAAGGAGGGACAGCTAAAGTATACTAACCATGGCTCTGACTCTTAAGCCGCGTACACACGATCGGTTTTACCGATGAAAACAGTCCGATGGATTTTTTTCATCGGACAAACCGATCGTGTATGGGCCCCATCGGTCTTTTTCCCATTGGTGTCAAAAAATAGAACATGTTTTAAATTTTTACGATGGATAAAAAACCGATAGCAAATTCCGATCGTCTATGGGCAAGTCCATCGGTTAAAAAACCCATGCATGCTCAGAATCAAGTCGACACATGCTCAGAAGCATTGAACTTAATTTTTCTCGACTCATCGGAGTGTTTTTTACGTCACCGCATTTGGAACGGTCGGTTTTTTGACTGATGGTGTGTAGGCAAGTCTGATGGAAGTCAGCTTCATCGGTTTTCCGATGGAAAAATCCATCGGTTTAAAAACCATAGGAAATCCGATCGTGTGTACAGGGCTTTACTGTATGTGTGTGATTACATTTTTTTTTCCTCTCCCTTTGTCCCCTTTCTCTCTCTCCTTGTGCGTTTGAGTAGGGGTACAGAGCATAACATGTGATCTTTGACTGGTGGAATTTGATACTGTCCCCAAGGGGAGATATAATAGATTAGGGGATTGGGGAACGAGAGAGGTGGTAGAATATAGAGGGGGGAAAGAGGGGGGAAGCAGGGTTAGCCGTGGTATAGGGAATAAGAGGGAGGTATGCACTCACTTTAGGTAAATAAGAGGGTAATATGGCTCATAGAAGCCTTGTATATTTCTTATAATTTTTTTCTGTTTTTTTTTTTATTTTGGGTTTTCGGAGTGGTATTGATATGGCTCATAGAAGCCTCCTATTTTTTCACTTTTTTCCTTTATTCTATAGGGGTGTAATGAAGATTTTTTTGAAGCGGATTCAATAAATAGGGGATATTGTCAAAAGGGGTGATGTAATGCACAAAGAGCTCAAAGCATTTTGAAGAGGGGGGGCGGGGGGTAGCGGGAGGAGGGAAATGTATTTATTTATCTTTTCTTTTTTTTTCTCCTTTTTTCGTTTGGGGAGGGGAGATATTTGATATTGATGAGGATTTTTAATTTGATAAATGTGAGTATATGTAACACAATGTGTGTCCTAATTGATATGTTAAATACTAATAAAAATGTAATAATAAAAAAAAAAAAGATTGCAGCAGATGGAATCCAGAGGTTTTGATAGCTGTGGTGGGTCTTGAAGGGTATAGCAGTCATCTCTGGAGCATTGAAAGGAGTCTGAACCCATCAGACGACACCCAAATATGAGTTATAGGTGGGCTGGTTATATTTAATGGCAGACATTTATGAAGGCGCACTTGCAAACCTGTATTACTTTTTTTGAACAGGGAAGGCCTGGTGAAATCGGACAGAAGGGTGAGACTGGAAGTGCCGCAGTAAGTATTAAGGAGAGAAAACATTTTATTTAAAAAAAAAACAGAACTCTGGTGTAGATAAGAACTTTTACAGCAGTGTCCAATACTATAGCTGTTTAGATTTAGTTTTTTTTTATATACAGTATATCAGATCATTTTTATTGAGTTTTTTTTTGCATTTGTCTTTCCATAACAATTCAAAAAGTAACAGAGCACAACAACATATACATTTACGAATACAAAGTAGAAAGAATATCCTGAACATTATACAAAAAAAGAAAAGCGTAAAACAAGCATAGCATGAAATATCCAATACAGCCAATGCACAGGTGTTCTACAATAGGGAACATACTGCAAAAGCATCCTTGTCAAGGTCCAAGAGTGAACACCATCACACTTTATAATGTTTAGTTCTATGAAAAAAAAAATGTAATTCCTTTATTCAACCAACAGTTGCATTATACAAATTAAGGTATGGGTAAAGCTAGATACAATGAGGTACGTATGCTAGAAACAAATATTTAAATCTCTGCATCAGCTTCAAGGGCAGCTCAACAGATTCAAAGCATACACAATGTGACAAGTTCCTAATTCTATAAATTTGAGCCAGTAAGTTGAAGTTGTAAAACAAATGCCCAAATTTGTTGGTTATTTGTGCCTTGTCCTTGTTTTAAAGAGACCCTGTAGCCAGACCAGTCATTTCAAAAACAATCTTCTCACAAGGTTACTGTACATTTAACTAGAGCTGGGCGATTTTCTCCCCCAAAAAAATCTGCGATTTAAAAAAAAAAAACTTGATTCACGATTAGAATCAAGGTTTTTGTTTTTTTGATGGACACCGCGCCGTTCCTGAGGAGCTGCGGGCAGGATTTTTTAGGCGAGGCTGCGGCTTCGGCCTAGTCCACGGCGTCCAGCCTCCTGGACTAGGCCGAAGCCGCTGCCTCACCTAAAAACTCCTGCCCGCAGCTCTTTAGAACCGGCGTGGTGTCAGCGCCGGTCCTGGGGAGCTGAAGGCAGGAGTTTTTAGGCAAGGCCGCGGCTTCGGGCTAGTAAACGCCTGGCCTCGCGGACTAGGCCAAAGCTGCGGCCTCGCCTAAAAACCCCTGCCCGCAGCTCCTCAGGACCGGCGCGGTGTCAGCGCCGGTCCTGGTGAAAAAAAAAAACGATTTGCTGAAAATCTAAATCGATTTGACCTCTCAACTCGATTCAAGATACAAATCGATTTTTTCCCCAGCCCTACATTTAACATATTTTTGGGATGTTATTTGCCTGTAAACATTTCTCTTGTGTAGACACCAAAAAAGCCCTGAGACTGCTCCTGGGTGCCGCCATCTTGGATGTGACATCAGCAGCCCCAGCAGACTCTATAGTATTCCCATTCACTCCTCCCAGGTTATGTAGAGATGTGAAGGGAGGGGCAAAGGAGCTGGGTCAGCTCAGACAATAATTGGACACTTTTAGAAGAGGAGAGGGCTATGACATGCAAGAACTAAGGGAGCTGTGCTAGGGAATGGAATTTCCCAGAGAAGTCAAATTTTGTAGTAAGTTGAAAGGCACATAATGCAAATAAAACATAATTTATGGAAACAAAAAAAGTATTTTCTTTGTGCTTTTACTTACAATTTTTAAAGTTGGTGACAGGGTCTCCTTGAGGACACTGGAAGTTTTGGGAGGTCATGCATGCCTATGGGGGGTAGGGGGGTCATCAAATAACTGTGATTGTCCTACACAAGAAGAGAAGCTATTCTTGGTTCTTTCTTGAAGCTTTCATGTTTGTGATTCAGACCTGCTCACCTTTGACAGATTGAGGAAGGTGTATTAGGTGTGTAGCGTCCATCCATACCATAGATATTAAGTAGGTAGAATGATCTTTTTTTTAGGGATGGTTATGTAGCTGCCATATTTCTGGGATTATGTTGTGAAACCAGGTTAGGTGCAAATAGGCAAAATAGTTAAAGTGTACCTCTAAGCAAAACTTTTTTTTTTTTTTCGGATACAGTATGGAAGGGTTAGACCCTCTGTAAAAGTGTTTTATTGCTGTCTGAGCCCTCATTGGGCAAATCCATTCTTCTATTTAAGGTGACCATTGTCATCTAGAAAGAAAGGAAGGAGAAACCCAAAATGTTAGAGTTGTCCCCAGAAGTAAGGGGTTATCTTCCATTGAGGACAACTGTTCTGGAGCCAACCAGGAGGTGAATTGCCCTCACTTTGGGAGATCTCCTCTAACTTCCTGTTGCTTCTCTGGGACAGGAAGTGAACTGAAATTCCCCCAATGGCACACAAATATTAACAAAATAATAAGCCGATGGGGGTTATAACCCTTCCCTACTCTAGTTAAAACAATACCAAAGGTTTTTTCTATACATACACTTATAGATTGGGGAATTGTATTTTTTAGATCATAATAACCATCTCACTGTAAAAGTTCACTGAACTGCATGTATTAATTTTCATCCATCGACTTTTCTGATAACCTGTTTTTTTTTGTTTGTTTTTTCAGAACGTGGAGAAAGCTCTTGGCATTTTAGGAATTAAGGTAAAAAAAAAAGCTTTTCAAGAGACAGACTGCCCATTTCAGGAGTCTATTTAAAATGTAAAATTAGCTGTGAATACCTCATCAGTTGCACGGTCTCATAAATAAGGAATAATGTCTAATACAGTGTGTGTATTTCCTATGATCGTCAGCTCCATCTAATACCTGATTGCAGGATTTCAGTAAAATACCACATTATGGCCACTAGATGGAGTTGATGATCATAGGAAACATGCATATTAGACACAATACAGAGATTTTTTGCGATGACTGTGGTGGGCTAAAGCACTTAGAGCATCTTTGCATCTTGTGCCTATCAAGCCATCACAAGCTTAACATCAAAATCATGGCATTCTGTACCTAGCCTGTGTATTTCCTTCCTTACACTCCGTGTTCATTTTTCACAGGTTTCAGCGCTGAAAGATGTCACTGAGTTGTTTGATGATGGCTCTGGAATCACTGGCCAGCGAAAGATAAAAGGAGAGCCGGGAGTGTCTGGAGAGAAAGGAGCCCCTGGTAAAGATGTATGTATTTATTTATCCTTCTACATTTGCTATGATAAAGACAGTGAAATTAATTTATTAAAGGAGCAGAGCATATTAGCTTAGTGAATGTGGTGAAAATTCACTTTGCAAAGAATACCCAATTAAAGCGGAGTTCTGCCGAAAAAAAAAAAAAAAAAAAGTAAGCAGCTACAAATACTGCAGCTGCTGACTTTTAATATATGGACACTTAACTGTCCTGGGCGCCCGCGATGTCGGCACCCGAAACCGATCTGTCCCTCGGCTCTCAGGTGGAGGCGCCGCCATCTTCGGTAAGGGAATTAGGAAGTGAAGCCGCAAGGCTTCACTTCCTGGTTCCCTACTGCGAGTCGCGCTGCGCGTGCCCACTGGTCCCTGCTGTCTTCTGGGACTTGTGTGTCTTCCAGAAGACAGCAGGGGGACGGAGGAGGCGCCGGACGTGGCGTAGGTCCGGAAGTGGGAGCAAATACCTGGATTACACAGGTATCTGCTCCCTCCTCCCCCTGAAAGGTGGGAGGGGGGGAGGATTCCGAAAAGCGGAAGTTCCATTTTTGGGTGGAACTCCGCTATAAGTGCAAGTAAAATAAAAATTGCATCGCATTGGGCCTTTTTACTTACTATCAAAAACTGCCATCCTACCTGTTTCTGTCTGCTAATCAGACCATTGCTCAGGCCTGGAAAAACCCACCATTCTCCTTTCAAGTAGTGAAAGATTGTATGACCACCTTGATGAATAATTAACAGATGTCTAGCATCTTGAAGGATTCCCATTCTAAGTTTCTCAAAATCTGGGAACCTTGGATCAATTATTCCTTTCCTTCCTCACATCCGGTCACCGTTTATAACATGGTGTCCGGGACAGTCCTTAGTCCATGGTAATTCATCCCCCCATCCTTCTTTCTCTACCTACTCCTACTGTCATCTTTATCTATCTTCTCTTTGGTTTCCTATACCCTTTTGTATGTAAATATTATCAGGAAGCTTGATCTCCTGGCATTTATTGAATTATGAATCCTCAGTAACTGTCTCAGACTCCCAAGCAGGTGACTATATTTAACTGTGCTACTTTAATTACTGGTTAATTTGTATGTTTGCTACTCTGTGTAATTTCTCTGTCCCCCTAAAAAAGCAAACTTGGAGCTTGTTATACTCTGAAATCTAAATAAAAATATTGAAAATAAACATTTCTATTGATGTAGGGCACCATTGGATTTCCTGGAGAGAGAGGCCTAAAGGGAGACAAGGGTGACCACGGCCAACCAGGACCACAGGGGCCAATTGGGCGAGCAATTGGAGAACGAGGCCCTGAAGGTACACCGGGGCCACCTGGAGACCCTGGGAAACCGGGAATTCCTGGAGTACCTGGCAGGGCAGGAGAATCAGGAGAGCAAGGGAAATCAGGAGACAAGGTGAGCAACCATATTTTAAGGAGGGCAAAGCCCCATGACAGTCACACGTGCTACTGCTACCATATTTGTTAGTTATTGTCTTTGACATCATAATTGTCTTTAGATATTCTAACAATTGTATAGTTAAATGTCATGAAAACATCACTTCTCCCATTCTTTATATTTATGTTTACATTTTAGGGAGAAAGAGGAGAAAGAGGGGAACGTGGAGAGGATGTAAGTTGCACACTAATTATCATATTACCTGTTTTATCGGAACATGCATATTAAAACCTGATACGCCCGTGCAATAATATGCCAATTTCTTCTAATTGGTCAAGTAGTGACCATATCCTGTTGAACACAGGTTATTTTCAACGTTAGTGGCCTGTGTTTTTATCGATATGGCTCTGTTCAGAGTCATTTTCTTTGTGCTTCTTTTTTAAATATTGTGTTTAATTCAGTATGATCTGAATTGCATACAGTACTTACATTGGTCCAACTTGAAACAAATGCAAGTATGCATATCGCATACCACTGTGGAAGCTGATAATCAATATAGCTATTGGTGGTACTACAGTGATCGCTGCAATCTTCCAAGTCATGTGCCAAATGGTGGCTTCACTGCACACTGACCAAAGAGGGTCACTCACTTTGCACTGTCGACATACAAAATGCATTGTATATTATTGAATAAATACAGGGCATTCTCTGATTGGATGTGGTAAAGGAGGGGCTGTAATGCCACAATCTTCAACTTGTCCAATCAAAGAATGCCCTGTTTACACTGAAATAAATACAAGGCTTTCTGCGAGTGCCATCAACCCCCTGTGGTCAGTGTACAGTGGTGCAGCCACTCGGCACAGGAGCCAGAAGACTGTGGGAAACAATGTAGTATCACTGACTGCTACAGTGAGTTCCAGCTTCCCCAGCTGTCCCTTAGTTGTGAGTTATGCATACTTACATTACAATGTAAGTATGCAATAAAGTTTATCCTGGAGTTCAGATTAACTGTAAATATTCATTATAAATCTAATAATAATCGTATTTAATTGCCATGATTTGCAATATTTGTATTTCTTTTTTATAGGGGAAAGATGGTCAGAGGGGACCAATTGGACCTTCGGGGCCCAAGGTAACAAATTTATTATTTCAAAAAAGTTTTCATCATAAGAGAGCACTGGAGTCTTGTAATTAGTGTTATCTTTTTGTTCCATTGTTTATCACAATAAGTGTCTCACATTGCGTTATGTGCTTCCATTAGGGAGAAATTTTAGAAATTATTGCTGCTGGACTTCCTGGAGAAAGAGGATTTCCAGGACCGAAAGGGATCAGGGTCAGTACACTTGTCATAAAAAAATAAAATTTTATTTTTCACATTAGACCAATAATTCTCAACCAGGGTTCAGTGCACTCCTAGTTGCTAGGGTTTCCTTGAACTGTGACTGACCTCCCATCTGATGGTGCCTACATAGTTGAGAGGTCAGTGCCATTTGGCAGATTCAGCTGCATGACACCAATGATCTTTGTAGTTTTCTATTGGGGTTTCATTCTTCCCACTAGCCACCAATGTAAGGGGCATTCTTCCCACTAGCCACCAATGTAAGGGGCATTCTTCCCACTAGCCACCAATGTAAGGGGCATTCTTCCCACTAGCCACCAATGTAAGGGGCATTCTTCCCACTAGCCACCAATGTAAGGGGCATTCTTCCCACTGGCCACCAATGTAAGGGGCATTCTTCCCACTAGCCACCAATGTAAGGGGCATTCTTCCCACTAGCCACCAATGTAAGGGCATTCTTCCCACTAGCCACCAATGTATGGGGCATTCTTCCCACTAGCCACCAATGTAAAGCCTCATACACACGATCGGACTTCCATCTGACTTTTCCGTGGATTTTGGTCCGAAGTGCGTTGGCCGTAAACTTGTTCTGCATACACACGGCAGAACATTTTCAGCCAACCTTCACCAAATCATGTGGTTTTTCAGCTCTTTACTGCCACCCTTTGGGCAACTTCTGCTATTGTTGTCTGATGTTTAGCATTGGTTCTGAGCATGCGTGTTTGTACTTGGATTTTAGTCCGATGGACTTGTGTACACACGATCGGATGATCCTCCATCGGACATTTGTTGTCTGAGAGCATGCACAGCGAACATTTGTCCGTTGAAAAACCGAAAACAATTGTCCGATGGAGCGTACAGACGGTCGGATTGTCCGATAAAACACGTCCGTCAAGCCGTTTTAGTCGAAAACTCAGATCGTGTGTATGGGCCTTAAGGGGTATTTTCCCACTGACCACCAAATAAGTTGGTTTTTTTAAGGGTTTCTTGAAACCTGAAAATTATTTCAAGGGTTCCTCTAGGGTAAAAAGGTTGAGAAATGCTGGATTAGACAATATATTAGACAATGCAAGAATAGAGCATAATATTCTAATAATCATATTTGGAAAACCATAAGTAACATATTCTGTGTTTTCCTTGTGACAGGGAGACCCAGGAGAAGACGGAGGGAGAGGACCCAAAGGCGATAAGGTCTGGTTGTAGTAGTAAGTCTACAGAGAGGTCTTCTACCACCTGCCTGTCAGTTGACTCAGACTCTTTACTGCTCTCTTATCCTTAAAGTAATATTAACCCCTCACTGAATAAAGTATTTTCCCTCTTAACTTTTGTTACAATTAACAGTTTGCAGGCTATTAAGTAGTAATATGTCCCATAGTGCTCTCTTGCCAGCTGGGTGAGGAAGACGCTGCGCTCCTGCTGACGACTTACAATCTGCAGAATTTTTGGCAGCAAGGGAGCACCACCTCTTTGATCCATCTAACACACATATCAGTAAGGTTTCTCCCAGCATATTTTACTGACCCTGTTCCTGGTCTCACCAAGGACAGGATCACAAAAGTGACATAGGCCTGAACCTGGTTTGCAACCTTTTCTTGGTATGGATAATGAAGGGGTAATACAAAGGCTGAAATACTTACCGTTCCCTAAGAAAATGCTGCATCTCGGTCCCCTCTGTGTCCGTCATGCAAACAAACAGCCTGGGGCATTTGGTCAAGTGATAATGACTCCCCCTTGTATATTCACTGACAAAAAACACAAAGTTGTAAACCAAAATAAATTTTTAATCAAGCTCAGTTGAAATTTCAGATCAGGATGACAGTTACAGTACCTGGCTGCTTAAGTAAGGAACAAAGGTAGTCTCCTGTATCTACAGCTGTCATACCATTAGTAGGTTAAGATTTGTAGCCACAGAGTACAGACACAGGTCAGCATGCAAGAGAAGTCAGAGTTGGGATTCCCTACATAAATAATTGTAGCCTCAGAAAAGCGAGTCTCATTCTGTAGGATCAATCTACTTTGTAGTATGTCGATGGTAAGGGATTCAAGGACACCTACACTAAATCGATCTATTTTACTGCATGTCCCCTTATCTTATCTTTTGCAAGGTTCTTTTCCCACTTTTTGAACCAGTTTTGGTAAAACATAACCAACTTTGCTTTTGTTTTATTTTTTTCCAGGGAGCTGCTGGGCCCAAAGGAGACAAAGGTGAAACTGGAGAAAAGGGCAGAGATGGACTGTCGGTAAGAGTTTCATAATAGGGTTTAATGATATCTACAGTTTGAAAACCTTCTGCCATTTTGGGCATGGGGCTCACTTACCTTCGTCTCATGTAGAGCGATGGTGCTTCATGAGTGGCCCAGTGTTAAAACATAGGAGTGAGTATAGAGTCTTCAGTCTTTTGAGCGCTCACAGATATAACACTGGGCTCCTTTTCTTGCTGGGCTCCCAATAGCAGCATCAGGGGAACAAAAGGAAGGCCAGTAAGTGCTTATTTACTGACCTTCCCTTTGCTTCCCAGATGCTGCTATTGGGTCTGCATTGAAGAGAACCTGTTGCTGTGGTCTGCATGTGCAAAATACAGGTTCACTTAAAATACAAGTAGTAACAGACTGACTGCTTGATCCTCCTCTAGAATATAAAGCTCCTCAATGAATATACCTAGGTTAGCTGAAAGTTGCAGTCAAGCTTTCATAGGGATTGCCTGCTTTGGAAACAAATAGACAGGAAGGAGAAGTTCTTTTGTGGCTTACTGAAGGGAGCGCACACGGAGTAGACCATAATCTTCAGTTGTAGACCAGGTCGAAGTAGAAGCAATGACCCTTAAGTCCTAGAGGTTGATAAACGTGTACATTTTCCAGGAAAGAGAAGTTCTTTGGTGGCTTACTGAGAGGAGCGCACTTGGGGTGGACCGTAATCTTCAGTAGTAGACCAGGTCGAAGTAGAAGCAATGACCCTTAAGACCTAGAGATTGATAAACGTGTACATTTTCCAGGAAAGAGAAGTTCTTTGGTGGCATACTGAGAGGAGTGCCCTTGGGGTGGACCGTAATCTTCACTAGTAGACCAGGTTGAAGTAGAAGCAATGACCCATAAGACCTAGAGGTTGATAAACATGGACATTTTCCAAAGAACATTTAAAATATAATTAATCAAAAATTATTACATGTGCTCACTGGTATTTGTTCAATGTAGCATACCAAATTCATGACATTCTTCTTGTAGGGCGCTCCTGGAGAGAGAGGGCTGGCAGGGCCTGAAGGAAAACCGGTATGTGATGTTACAATTATCTTTTATCAATTCAAGATCAGTGTATATGGCTTTCCAGCACCCACATCCACCAACACACCAATACCAGCAAAATTTTTCCTCTTCCATCAATCCATTTCAGTCAGTTCCACTGTGTTGCTTCCACTATTGTAATAACCGCTTCAAAAAAGAGAAAGGGTGTCTTCGCAAGGCCCTTTCTAGTAGAACATTGACCAAAATCATCTAAAATGTCAGTCATGTTCTACAAAAACTGGCCATTACTTGCATGGTTCACAAACTCTCACAGAATCCCAAAAAAAAAAGCGCTACTTCCCTTACTCATTTTCTTAAAATGTGATATTTCAGGTATTTATAATACAGCAAAAATTTACACAACGCTTTTCATACTGTACGTTGATATCATTTTCTGTCCCCAAGGAGCTTACAATATTAGGTCCCTATCTCACATACATATGTACAAAAACATAGTAGGGCCAATTTACCTACCAGCCAAGTCGTTTGAGTGTAGGTGGAAAACTCATGCAAGCACAGGGACTTCAGAAAACTCTATGTAGATAGGGCTGTGGCCGGGATTCACACCAGGGGCAGAAATGCTAGCCACTAAGAACCTGTGCTGACCTACTTCATCTGCACCTTCAGGCATCTGCAAAATACCCATTAGAAATGTTGAATGAACTCAACCAGATACGGGCTACTTTATCAGACACTTTTTGGCCAAACAAATCATTCAGGGAACGTATAAATGCCCTCAGTGTTAAAGATCTTTCGAGGGTTTGCAAGTACAAACTTGCTCTTGTAGGAACCTAATTTCACTCACTTATTAATAACCAGTGCAAGAAGATTAGGCAGTCCATACATGGCTAGATTGTTGAATGATTGATAGTCCACCACCCAGGAGAAATTTGATATTTCAAGTTGAATCTCAAGCACACACCTGTAGGATACCATTCTCAATTATAATCAGATTTTGGTCAAAAAATGGTCAAGTTAAATTGACCAGTTTTAAAATATATATCATACTGAAGGGAATTTATTAACACTGGAGCAGTGCAGGGCAACCAGTCAGCTTCTATCTTTCATTTTAAAGCTTAATTGAACAAGCTGCAAATACAGCCATTTAAAAAAGTGAGTAGGATTGGTTACAGGCAATCATTAGATGAAAAGGCATTCTTCATTTTCCCCTATTTTTATAACATCTTTTGGCTCTCCCTGTCTGTTAAAAATACATCACTCTGCTTGTCATTACAAAATTAATTGTTTAATTGAATACTGTACAGTGAGGGAAAAAAGTATTTGATCCCCTGCTGATTTTGTAAGTTTGCCCAAAAATTGATCAGTCTATAATTTTAATGGTAGGTTTATTTTAACAGTGAGAGACAGAATAACAACAAAAATATCCAGAAAAACACATTTCAAAAAAGTTCTAAATTGATTTGCATTTTAATGAGTGAAATAAGTGTAGCGGGTGGTCATATTTAGGGGAAGCATCTGAGTGGTAACAGGCTCAGATGCAATGATTGTTAGGGTTCATGGACCAATTTATGCCAGTGGGGGATATCAATGGTGTCCAGTTCCCTGCGGCCTATAGGTGGCGCTGTCGCCATGGGCTGGGGTTGAACCACCATTGGAGGGATGTGCCCTTTGTGTCTTCTCGCAGCAGTAGTACAGCGGGCGGGGAACCTGCTGTGCCTGCTGGGAGAGGGTATAAAGGGGGCAGACGTCTTCCGCTCGGGGTCCACGCCCAGGCACCTTCAGCCTGGGGGTGAGTGATGGTGGTCTCCGGGTGCCCTAGGCCCGAAGCTGCGGTTTCCACCCAGACACCTTCGGTCTGGGGTGAGGTACTTCCTGAAGGCCCGGGGCCCAGTACCTTCGACTGGGTCCCGCAAGGGATCGAGGGCTCCTAGGGTGTCCCCCGGTGTGGACGCCCGAATCTAGGATGAGGAGGCCAGGGAGGGGTGACCCTTCCGAAGACCCAGTGCAGCATTTGCTGGTGACGGTGGGGCCTCTGGTAACTGTCCAGATGGATGTCCTTTCCCTGACAGGGGCCATTGCTTCTAGAAGGTAGTCCACGTTCTCATGGTCCGTGGCAGGGAGCCATCGTGAATCAGGTCGGTGGCAGAGACCCCAACAACCAGGTCTGTGGCAGAGGCCTTATTCATCTGGTCCGTGGCAGGGACCCCCTCACGGTCGGTGGCAGCGACTGTGCGCCAAGCCTGTTTGTGCTATTCGGAACAGGAGAAAACCAAGTTCAAGTTTGTGCCTGGACCTTCTCCCCACCTTGTCTGAACTGTTCTTGTCGCAACCTGTCTGCTCTCACAGAGAATGTTTATTGCTATGAATAAATAAGTGTTGGACTTTCAGCGGTGTGGACAGTAACTTACTGGGAGCTAAGGGTCCTACCTCCACCTGCGTGGATGGTGGGAATCATTCTCAAGAGAAGGTTTGGCTCTGGATGGAAACACAGACCCAAAGGTACAGTTTATTTAGCTCCATCGTTGCATACAGTATGATGTGAGCTGGTGGTGCGCCACACTCTCCTCCCTGGTCCCTTAGACAAGAGCCAAATGCCAGAAGAGAAAAAGGGAGTAAAGGGTGAGGTCGCTACATAAGTATTTGATCCCCTGTGAAACAGCACATTTCTGGCTCCCAGGTGTCTTCTATACAGGTAACGATCTGAGATTAGGAGCACTCGGCTGGGTTCACACTATACGACACGACTTTCATCCTACTTTGCTCTGCGACATCTGTCCTACATTGGTCCGACATTGGTCCGACATTGGTCCGACATCCATCCGACATTCATGAACAGGATACTACTTTGATCCGACATTGTGCTAGTCTGACTTGTCCTTTGACCAATCAAAACAATCCCAGGGTGAGATAAATTCCTTTTACTGCTTCTGTAATCACAATGTCGGATGCCAAAGTCGTATGGTTAGGACAAGGATCCGACTTTGATCCGACTTCAATGATAGTCAATGGGCTGAAGTAGGATCAAAGTCGGACAGAAGTAGTACAGGGAGAATTTTTAATGTCGGACCGACATGTGTCGGACCAGTTAAGACGGCTCCCATAGGGAAACATTGATTTTCACACGTCATGCGACATGAGCTCCTAATGTCGGAGCGTTTGTCGCCCCAGTGTGAACCAGGCCTCAAGGGAGTGCTCCTAATCTCAGCTTTATACTTGTATAAAAGACACCTGTCCACAGAAGCAATTAATCATATTCCAATCTCTCCACCATGGTCAAGACCAAAGAGCTGTCCAAGAATGTCAGGGACAAGATTGTAGACCTACACAAAGCTGGAATGGGCTACAAGACCACCGCCAAGCAACTTGGTGAGAGGGTGACAACAGTTGGTGCGATTATTCTCAAATGGAAGAAACACAAAATAGCTGTCACTCTCCCTCGGTCTGGGGCTCCATGCAATTTCTCACCTCGTAGAGTTTCAATGATCATGAGAACGGTGAGGAATCCGCCCAGAACTACACGGGAGAATCTTGTCAATGATCTCAAGGCAGCCGGGACCATAGTCACCAAGAAAACAATTGGTAACACACTACGCCATGAAGGACTGAAATCCTGAAGCGCCCGCAAGGTCCCCCTCCTCAAGAAAGCACATGTACAACCCGTCTGAAGATTGCTAATGAACATCTGAATGATTCAGAGGAGAACTGGGTGAAAGTGTTGGTTAGATGAGACCAAAACAAGCTTTTTGGCATCAACTCAACTCGCCGTGTTTAGAGGAATGCTGCCTATGACCCCAAGAACACCATCCTCACTGTCTAATATGTAGGTGGAAACATTATGCTTTGGGGGTGTTTTTATGCTAAGGGAACAGGACAACTTCACTGCATCAAAGGGACGATGGATGGGGCCAAGAACCATCAAATCTTGGGTGAGAACCTCCTTCCCTCAGCGAGGGCATTGAAAATGGGTCATGGATGGGTATTCCAGCATGACAATGATCCAAAACACATGGCCAAGGCAACAAAGGAGTGGCTCAAGAACAAGCGCATTCAGGTCCTGGAGTGGCCTAGCCAGTCTCCAGACCTTAATCCCATAGAAAATATGTGGAGGGAGCTGAAGGTTCGAGTTACCAAACGTCAGCTTCAAAAACTTAATGACTTGGAGAGGATCTGCAAAGAGGAGTGGGACAAAATCCCTCCTATGATGTGTGCAAACCTGGTGGCCAACTACAAGAAACGTCTGACCTCTGTGATTGCCAACAAGGGTTTCTCCACCAAATACTAAGTCATGTTTTACGAAGGGGTTAAATACTTATTTCACTCATTAAAATGCAAATCAATTTAAAACTTTTTTGAAATGTGTTTTATATAAAATAAACCGACCATTAACATTATACAATGATCATTTCTTTGTCAGTGGGCAAACGTACAAAATCAGCAGGGGATCAAATCCTTTTTTCCCTCACTGTATATTGTAAAATTATACAATTGTGTTGTTGTGTATTGGGGGGGAGGGGGCTACATTTGGAGTTAGATTGTATTAAGCATTGATTTATCAACTATGTTGGTTACAACAATTGTTTAGAATTAAAGGCACAATAACCTAATTTTTCTTTGTAGTTGTCTCCCATTCAGGAGGATGTATACCCCGGCTATAGTTTTGCATTGCAGTACACTGTGTACCTTATGCACCATGCTGTATATTACATAATGGGGTTTGCTGCTCCCTTTACATTGTGCTGTACACTACATACTTCAGACCACTACACTCTATACCTGGAACACTACTCTCTGTACATCACATACTGCAGATCATTTTGGGCTGTTTAGTATGTTACATGCAGTGCATCAGTCTTTATGCTTTGCTAAACATTACCTACCCCAATGAGATGCAATTTGTATGCTGCACTTTACATTCCCAGGCTACTAAAGTCTGTACACTGTGGGGTTGATTTACTAAAGACAAATAGACTGTGCACTTGCAATTGCAAAGTGTAGTTGCTCCAGAGCTTAGTAAATAAGCAGAAGCTCTGCTGACTTCCATCATCCAATCATGTGCAGGCAAAAATGTTTTTTTTTTTTTCCTTGCACGTGATTGGGTATTCTTTGCAAAGTGAAGCTTCACCTCATTTACTAAGCTCTGGAGCAACCGCACCTGCCCAGTGCAACTGCACTTTGCAAAATGCACAGTCTATTTGCCTCTAGTAAATCAACCCCTATGTTGTAAATTCATACCAATTGGAATTTTATTAGGAATGCAAAGAAACCTAAAGCCCAATTGAACTTTCAGTTTAAAATGGCTAAATACATTCCAGGTGCATCAAAACAAAAAATGTTCAATGTTTTACAGTTTTAGTTTTTTTCTAAAGCAGCCACAGCCTAAATGAAAAAGTCTATCCCCTGCCAATACACTACAGGTAAATGGTGTTTATGACTAAGGCCTTGTAGGCTGAAACACGTCAACTGTTCTTATTTGCGTTTGTTCACTGTGGCTTGTCAATATAAACAACGATTTTTTAAAGCGCAACGACCGGAGTGAGGATCATCTTTTCCTCATCACACTACAGAAAAGGGCTCTTGTTCTCTTTGTGAAAGCAGTGGTCTCTCTGTAGAGGTCTGACAAACCCATTACTGAGTTGGAGCCAAAGCTCTGCAATCAGCGGCAAGCATGAGCTTGGCTGGTTACAGAGATTCAGGTCTGACTCAGTAGGTGGCTTGTGGGACCACTGTAGTGAGACCACTGCTATCACACAGAAAGCAAGAGTCCTTCTCTATAGCACGCCGGCAGGGAACAGGCTTTTCTACTCAGGCTGTGGCTGCTTTAAAAGGGAAAACAACTGTAAGACACCAAACACCTTTTTGGTGTACCTGGAATGTATTTAGCCAATTTGAACTAAAGGTTGAATTTTGCTTTGAACACAAGCATTTAGGCCTCTTTCTCATGGAGCATACTACAGTGTATGCTGTAGTATGCCCCATGTGAGGGAGGCTTTTCGTATAAACAGTTTATACATTTATCCTTAAATGTTGTTAGCTCAACAATGTTGTATGTAAAGGGTTAGATGCCCTCAAAGTAACTGTGACCTGTTTGATTCCTTCCTGTTCTGTGTCCATTCTGTTCATTATAGGGCGAGAGGGGCAATAGCGGGCTTCCTGGCCCAGCTGTAAGTAAACCCTCACCCTCTTGGCCGTAGTTTGGCCCTTTGGCTTGAGTCGGTTGTGGGAGCCCTCATACTTGCTTTGGTCTGTCGCGTTGCACGGTCACTTTTAATGATTGACCCGGGTTACGGTTAACTCATCTTTCCTTCTACTAATGATTTAGCTTGAATTAAATATATCCGCAGGGCATGCCGGGCTTCCCAGGAGTCCTTGGACGACCGGTAGGTGCTCAGTTTGCATGTGGCATGTGTGTTTTACATTGTGAGAACTTGTTGTTACAGCAAGACCCAACTATGCTCCACAGAATCTACGATCAATGCTAAATAGCAATTACTCATTGGAAGATAACTTTCCTTTGTGATTGTCCCTTAATGGTCTTCCTTTTTTTTTAAGTTCGTACAAGAACACCATTGTTGCTGAGCTGCAGAAGATGTGGTCCTTAATGCAACGGATTGCAAATCTGTAGGTTTGGGTATGGCCAGTACCATTTCTCTGCTGTGGGTGACAACCCACGTTGTTGAGATGACAATATCGTCAGTTCCTGCCCACAAAGAGCCAGTTATCTTTATACATTGCACATGGCCTGAAAAAATATATTATTTTTATCCAATAAAATAGTCCCTGCTGACATTTTTTTGTGCAGAAGCACAAGTGTACACATTTTAATATGTACATGACCTGGTCCTAAACATATCTAAAGTAATACCAGAGCTAGAGTGCAGGTACAAGGTGCTTGCAAGTACGTGTTTTAGTTGACAGTTCCTATGGAGCTTCTCAGGATCCTAAGCCCCGAGTGTGCATAGGGTCTCAACCTTTGCCGAAGTCCAGATTAACCCCCCCAGCTCAATGCCCCCCCCCCCCACCTTTCGATTATTATTTTTTTGATGGGGACAGGAACTGAGATATGGGATGGGACAGGGCCCAATCCAAAATTGGACAAATGTCCAGGCCACATGTGCATTCTAAGTTTGGGAACCAATGGGGAACCATTGGGACCTCAGTTTGAATGCTAAAGCTGGCAATACATCAAGCTAATTTCAGCCACCTCCCGAGGAACTGTCCGAAATTTATTGATCCTGATGGCCCGCTCTGTTCAACAAAAGTCGCCTGACTCTTGTCTATGTAACCTACTGGAAATTTCTTTAGATGAATAAGCACTGCATCCAATCAGATGCTGCCACAGTTTGAGTATACAATAGCTTAACAGGTTGATTTGTCCATCCATGCTGCTTAGCATGGATGGAAAAATCTGTTAGATTTCTTTCTAAATAAACAGTCTATGGCCAGCTTAGCACACTTTATTTTCATGCTGTACAAGGTGCCTACACTTCAGCATTGTTGTTACATTGGAAACATTTTCGACCAGGTCAGGTTCTTTTAAATTCAAACATTTTAGAGCTGCAAGATAAAACAGGTTGAGCTAGATGTCTTGTTCTGGATAGCACTGTACAGTAAAGTTGGAGTCTCATTACATCTTGGTATAAGGTGCAATTCATTTCATGTAAGAAGATGTAGAAGTTGCTAATTTAGCCAAAAAGAAAGAACAAATTAAAGGATTTTTCCAGGTTCTGTGAATAATTCTTGAATAAAACTTTAAAGTGATAATAAACACACACGATATACAGCTGTCACATGACCC
The DNA here is from genome assembly GCA_029206835.1 of Rana muscosa. NCBI lineage: Eukaryota > Metazoa > Chordata > Amphibia > Anura > Ranidae > Rana > Rana muscosa. The sequence goes on from CM055120.1 coordinate 309,311,740, forward strand.
AGCTCTCTCCCTGCCTGTCTGCAGGGAAACATAAGCAGGAGGAGCTTCTAGTCCTCAGCTTCTGGTCACATGTTCAAAATAACAAAAAACAGCCTTTGGAATACAGAGTAAAAATAAATAAATAATATCAATAAACTATCAATAAACTGTTTATCGTGGCATATAAATCTATATTTAAAATCAAATCTTTATTATTTTGTGGAAATAACACGGTGTCGGCAGATTTTTGTCAGTGTTAGAATATGAGGGAAGTGAAGCCACCATCAATCTACATGTAATCCCCAACCCCCATTGTGTTTAGCTGGTTAGTGGGCATGGAGGAGGAGGGAGGGAGTGGGCTGTCATTTATCACTGTGTATACGCCCACATGTGTGAGTCTAGTCACATGGGCTGCTCAGATGTGATAGGGAGGAAATGCTCAGCATAGAAACTCACTGAAAACTGAGCATGTGCAGAGTTGCCAACACTGCTCTACAAAATCCCTAGCTGAATTGGGGACATGGAAAGAAGGGGGAGATAGAGAGCAGCAGGATCAACCAGGTATTTTGCAGATTACATAAGACGAATCCCATAGTGACTGAGTGATAGTTTTTTATGAATAACTTTTTTTTTTTTATAAACTTGTTATCTGTAAGCCACTTCTATCTCCAATTTTTATCAACATCAGTACTCCGTAGGTAAAGAGTGTATTAAACACAGAGACATTGAGAGCTCCTTTTAGTGGCTAATCTACAGAAAATGGCAAGAAGTAATGACCTCAGTATTATGACTGGTCTCCTACCATTGGGCCTTCTCTCCATCCTATTCTACAGTAGTAGACAGGTTTATTCTATGCCAGGGGTCTCCAAACTTTATAAACAAGGGGCCAGTTTACTGTCCTTCAGACTTTAGGGGGCCTGGACCGTGGTCATTGGGAGTAAAAAAGCTCTTGACATCAGTGGGAAAAAACAATGTCCTATCTTTGGTGTCATTGGGAGGAATTGTGACCCATCATTGGTGTTATTGGGAGGAATTGTTCCCCCTCATGGGTGTCATTGGGAGAGATTGTACCCTTTCACTTGGGTCAGTGGGGGAAAATGCCCCATTGCTGGTTTCAGTTGATGAAAGAGTGTCCAAGGTCCTGATAAAAGCAAGTAAAGGGCTGCATCTGGCTCACCGGGCCACAGTTTGCAGACCACTTTTCTATGCCATCACTTATACAAGTACTGCCATACAGTCTAAAGTCAGGACCTGGAAAACCTCTTTAAAGGAAACCTGTCATGAAAGTAACTGAACATTGCTGAACTCTTCTTCTGAGAAATGCTTGCCACCTGGCTGTTATGTAACCTTCATATATATCTCTCATGGCAGGTCTACTTAAAGCTAAACATATACTCTGGTACTAACGCTTTACTGACCCTCTAATCAGTGCATGTTGTATGTATCTTGCCAGAGCATGCCCTGAAAAATTACAGGGAAATAGCAAATTATTGTTACTGAGAACATGTGTTAGAGCATCTTAACTAGGTCTAAAATGAATTGCACCATAAAGAACCAACGCAAAAAAAAAAAAAAATAGCCAGCACATCAAAAATAGCAGATGTCCTTTTTTTTTAATTCTTACATAAAAAAAACATTTCAGTAAAAACCACCAATGTTTGGGGACACAGAGGTCCCATTTATCAAAGTGAGAAGTTGAAAAAGTCCTCCACCTTGAGAAAGGGGACCTCCAAGTCTTTGACACTTTGGTAGTTTTTACTGCATATGCTACGTTTTGCTATTAGCATCTCTGTAGAAATTTGAGGTATACTAATTTTGGTGTGCAAGCCGATTTTTATCTATGGTTTTATGCTAGTTTTCGTTACTGCTGTCTGTGTCCCCATTAGGAAGATTTGTTTTCTCTGAGTGACTTAAATCCAAAAGTCTGAGTTGTCACCAGAACCGGAATAGAGGGGAAATCATTCAGTGGGGCTCTTTGTTCCAAAGGCAACTAAGGCTCCCTTCACACTTGTAGGACTCCAAAGTTGTGCCGACTTTGGAGTGCAACTTTGGTGCAACTTTGGATGGGTGCAACTTGCATACGACTTTGGCTTTGACCAGTGATAATGGACAACTCTTGCACACAAGTTGCATTGTATAACATTCAGGTACGACTTTCGTGAAACTTCTGAGGGTTAACAGTGAAGTCTATGGCCCTCAAGTTGCATGAAAGTCGGACTAAAGTAGTGCATGAACTACTTTGAAGTTGCTGCAAGTTTAAGTTGCGCATATAAGAATGGGTATCATTGAAAAACATAGGGAATGACTTGTCATGCAACTTTGATGTCCAAAGTTGCATGACAAGTCGCACAAGTGTGAATTTCTTTCACATTGGAAAGCAATCCCTTCACTTCCTGTTCAGTCCAAAAGACAGGACATGAAGAGAAATCTCCATAATGAGACACAGATGACAAAAAAAAATGCACTCCACTAGTCTATTCAAAATATAACAAAAGTTTTGCCCTTGGATATACTTTAGTTAGTGCAAAGAGCCAAGCACCAAGTTCAACGTGTAGTAACCCATGGTAACTAAGTTGCCAAATACGGTCATCCATGATCGATTCTGAGCAGATGCTATCAGTAATGCACTTTGAATTTAGCATTTTGCATCTTGCATCCTTGTACTGAATAAAGCTGGGCAGACACGGCTCAAATTTTGGCTGATTTCTGTGAATCAGTCACAATTCGAGCCCAGGGTGGTCCTGCCAACACCACCAGGCTCGACTAGACTTTGATTGAGAAATCAAAAAAGCTGAGCAAAATCAGTTGCAGCCACTGTTCGGGTATTCCGAAGTCATATAAAGGGATGTCTGTGGATAAAAACTATCTGTTCAACTTTGACCAAAGTTGAAATATGAGCTTGCTATAAGTGTCGACCATTTACATATCTTATGAAGCTTAACTGAAAAAACTCCTAGAGATTGCATCTCCCTGACCAGTTTTGTTGCTAGGATGTTGCTAAGACACTCCCAGCTGTCACTGCTCACCTTCACCATCAAAGGAGTGAGCTTATTTCTCTGATTCAAACCTCTTTACATGTCCTTTTATCTCCCCAGGCATTGCAGCTCTGAGCTCAGTGTTTGAGAGTTCAGTGAACAGTTGGGAGTCTCTTAGCAATGTCATAGCAACATGGAAGGACAGGGGGGTGCAATCTCTGGGAAATTTTTCAGTTAGGCTTCATGAGATATGTAATGGCCTACACCTATCACAAGGGCTTTATTCAACTTTCAAATGTACAAAAGGAAATTGCTCTCAGAGAACTTAACTAGCCGCTAGCACATCAATAGACATAAGTTGATAACACAAAAGAATACATACATAAGTGCAGCACTAAACATAAAAAGTTAATCAGCAAATGCAAATATGATTATGATCAAAGCATATGCAATTAGGAGGCAGTGATAAATCTCAGATCTTCTTCCTTGTGGGGATCGCCATATATCAGACCATATGTATCAGACCATATACCAACCACTTCTCCCGTGAACCAACACCATGAAAGAGGGGCAGATGTGCTTACCAAATGGAGTGGACTCCAGTACCATAAGTATGGAGTCAGTCACGCTCTATATGTCTGTGTTGTCCAGATCAGAAAAAGCAGACACCTTTCATCTAGGAATGGTCAGAATGGGCAATATACCATCTGAGTAAAAAAAAAACAGTCACACATATAAGATTAGAGCTAGCAACTCAGCCTCATCGACTGATATCCATACAAGATAAAGACAATTCTACATAGTGTAAAACTGTAGAACCAAGTTTATTTAAAAAAACTACAATTAACACTCACATATAATGAGAGCATGTATGAAACAATCAACCCAGGATAGCTAGACAGTCCACTTCCTAGTTTGTAGAATGCAATGACGTCAGGAGCGAGGCTCCGCCCGACGTGTTTCGTCAAAAATTTCCGGGGCTCAGGAGCCATGCCCAATCAACTTTTAAATGTCGTCAAAGCTGCATAGTTTGCTTTTATCTACAGGCATCCCTTACATGAACAGTCATTTTTTTGGTAAAAGTGAACTAACCCTTTCAGTCTCCCAGTCTCAGGGCAAAGCACTGTCTATAACAGCATTTCCTTACAGTAACTTATCAGATTGTGGCTTGCACTGAAAAGGAAAGCCAGAGAATAAATATGTGATGGGCTGCTGTGGGACAATACAGTCTGAGACAATCCTTCCTTCAAAGAATCATACTTGGAATAGTACAGAGGGTTATTAACTGGGAAGCAGAGGACAGTTCATAGGGGAGGTGGTGTATTATTACTTGACATAGAGGATTCCCTACTAGTTCAGAATAGTACTTCACCAGAACACAATCTGATTCTTGCACTTGATTTAGTTTTAATGAAGAAATATGTAAAATGGTAACTCTGCAACAGTGTATATCAGGGGTTTCCCACCTGTGGCCCATGGCCCACCCTTCATAATCATACCCCATTCATGCCATCAGTTTTCAATAGCACCTATATTTGTGAGCACATAAAGGGCAAAATTAGAACCAAAATATCTGAGGAACACCTTAAGAATTCATTGAGAATTGCTACTACATCCATCCAACCAGATATTTCATTTATTCGTTCACCAAAAACAAATATCGCACTAGTTATATGTTGCCCTCTTTTACTTTTATAATAAAAAAATAAATAAAATACGTTTCATTACTCAGAAAGGTACATTATCTATGTCAGTGATCATTAACTTATGATCTGCCTTTTTCTGCTCATCAGCTATCCTTTTTGTTAGTGTACTTTATGTGTGGCCCAAGGCAATTGGTTTTCTTCCAATGTGGCCTAGGAAGGTCACAAACGGTTAGATACCCCTGGTGTATATGTTGCCTTTACCACAGTCAGGGGACCCTCGCCTGAAATTTCTTCAATATAACTGCGACTCTGTTCCTGGCTTAATAAATACCCGTCACAGATGTGATTACAATGTAGCAATTTAACATATTCATTTTGTATTATTATGTACTTGCAGGGTACCCCAGGAGAGCCAGGTCTGCAAGGACCTTCTGTGAGTATATTTTTTTACTTTCATCCTTTATATCTGTGTTTACTTAACATGGATTTAAAAAAATGTATTCATGGATATTTGTTTTGTTCTTATACAGGGTCCCCCAGGACCTGCTGGACCAAAGGTAAGTAATGGCATGGAGAGAGAGGACTTTCAGAACATAGCTGGCCAATCAGTAGCTAGGGAAGTGTTTCTCAACCAGGGTTCCTCCTGAGGTTCCCAGGGGTTCCTTGAGCAGTGTACATAGGTGGGTTGATCTCCTCACTACACTGACCACCAGTAAATGAAGGCAATTTTCCTCAACCAAGAGAGAGGAGTGTTTCTCAAACCAGGGATCCATCTAACCCCTAGGGTACCTTTTGAGGTTGCCAGGGGTTCTTTGAGCAGTGAGCAAAGATGGGTTGATCGCCTCACTACATTGACCACCAGTGCATGAAGGCAATTTTCCTCAACCAGGAGAGAGCAGTGTTTCTCAAACCAGGGATCCATCGAACCCTAGGGTTCCTCTTCAGATTGCCAGGGGCTCGTTAAGCAATGAGCAAAGGTGGGTTGATCTCCCACCTACACTGACCACCAGTGCATGGAAGCAATTCTCCTCTAGCTACCACTGTAAGGGCTTACTTCCACACTGACCACTAATGTTAGAGGACACCATAGTTTTTACTGTCTGTATCTCTGTTTTGCAGTTTATTTCAAGAATATAACTGAAAACTATTTTGTAGGTGCTTGGTAAAAAAAATGATCTGCACTGTGCGTCAAATACGCTAAGTATGCCACAGTAATTTTTTTTTTTTTTAAACTTCTTCAAATGATTGATTATGCTAAGCTGTAGGTATTATCATCTTTTGCAGGGGTTCCATGAAAACCTGAAAATTATTTCAAGGGTTCTTCAAGAAAAAAAGGTTGAGAATGGCTGAGCTAGGGATTAGTTTTGAATAAAAAAGATGGAAGCGAGACAAAGTTCCACAAGTCCAGAAAAAGTTTATTAAATGCAATTTTCTTGAAGGACCATCAGGTTTCTGAAGTACGGGGGATTCATCAGGGCTAAAAGTGAAATGAGCTTTACAATTAAAATAGTAAATGCTGTGATGGGTGAATGAAGATACAATACCAAGCAATTTCCAGAGAGGTACCCGTATGGGGTAGTGTATGTTTGGGATCAGATTGTCATCTTTTAGATCAGAATTGGAATGCGCAGAGTGGAAAATGCAGGTACACACACACAGGGAAAGATGGAATTGTCTCTTAGAAAATATGACTATTACATAGTGTATATGAGTCACAAACATGCACTTAATGTTTTAGAACTGAATGGGTTTTGAATGTTGCAAAAATCCAACAGGGGGCTTGCTATAGGGAAGAGTTAGAACATAGTGGCATCTACTGAAGCTCAAGTGTTGGCAGGAGTCCTCATACTTTATTATCTACAAACAATAAAAGAATTGTAAAGCCTTCTTTCAATGAATGAAATAGTTCATATCTATGAAAATGATGATCATTGTGTTTACAGGGCAGTGCAGGAGAGCCTGGTCCCAGTGTGCGGGTGAGTTGAGCAGGCATTACTATTGTTTCCTTTATATATACAGTTTATTAACCTACTGAGTTTTTGTTTATGCTATTACTCTGTACAGCTAAACATACAGTACATGCTTCATTTTGTTGTGTTGTACTGCTCTTTTCTGAGAGGTGAGGTGGGAAACCGCAAAATCAAAGCCAACAAAATCGTATTTTTTTGGTTATAAACACATGACTTAAAGCAGGGGTGTCAAACTAAATTTAATTACAGGCCCCATCAGCATTATGGTTGCCCTCAAAGGGCCAGTTGTATCTGTAAGACTAGATGTCCAGAGCACCCCACTCCTCCTTACATAAGATGTCAAGAGCGTTAAGCACAGAGCAGGGGAAGCCACATAGCATAATATTGCAAAGGAATTTTCATTTATTATAAGAATAAAATGTGCTTCCAACTATCAAGAAAACATATGCGGTATACAGAAAGCACGGACCAACCCGGTGCGCTCATGATTTGGACCAGTGCACAAAGCAAGGTCCATAAAGACATGGATGAGCTTGCTGGCCTGTCCTGACCTCAACCCGATAGAACTCCTTTGGGATGAATTAGAGTGGAGACTGACAGCCAGGCCTTCTTGTCCGACAACAGTGCCTGACCTTAACAAATGAGCTTAGTCAATGGACAAAGACTCCCATAGACACACTCCTAAACCTTGTGGACAGCCTTCTCAGAAGAGTTGAAGCTGTTATAGCTGCAAAGGGTGGGCCAACTCAATATTGAACCCTATAGACTAAAGCCCTGTACACACGGGCGGGAATCCTGTCGAAAAAAAACTTCGGTTTTCTCAACGAGATTCCTGGCAAGCTTGTCTTGCCAAGCCCTGTGTACTGACGGCCATTCAAAAGAACCGCCGTTCTTTTGAATGGCAAGAACGCGGTGACGTCATCGTCTACGACGAGCCGGCGCTCGTCACATTCGATGCCGTTGCCGCAATCTTGCTACACCCTATACTACCCTTGCATGCTACCGCGCATGCTTCAAAGTTTCATTGAGCATGCGCGGGCTTACCTGGGACAGGTAAGCATACAGACGACCTGGTTTCTCGGCAGGAAACACTGCCGAGAATCCCGACGAGAAAAATAGAGAGCAGGTTCTCTATTTTTCTCGTCGAGATTCCCAGCAGTTTTCCTGCTGAGAAACCATACACATGAACTGTTTTCCCGGCAAAAAGCTCTCCCAGCAGTTTTCTTGCCGAGAAAAACGGTCGTGTGTATGAGGCTTTAGACTGGGATGCTATTAAAGTTCATGTGTGTGTAAAGGCAGGCATCCCAATACTTTTGGTAATATAGTGTGTGCGTGTATATATATATATATATATATATATATATATATATATATATATATATACATATATATATATATATATATTTATATATATATTTATATATTCATGGATGTGACAGTCCGCTTGGCACCCCTCTTGGGTGCTTCCGTCAATATACAGCTTCCTCCAGTCTGGAACCAGGAACCAGGTATTATAGCTGAATGTTGCACCCAAGGACTAGACAACACTAACTTAGGTGCAAACTGGAACTAACTTTATTGTAAAGTCACACAGAATATATACCATGCACGATCAGGTTAGAGCTTGATCACATTATCCTAGACAATTAGCACATCTAAGGAACAGCCAACATAAACGTACACAGTACGCTAATTAACAACAAGCCTTGATTAGTCAGGGGGTGCCCAGACAATCCGGCAACAAGTCCAAAAAACTTTGTATATTACACATTACCATACACATAAACATGTAAACATCCCACGGTTCAATAACAAGGTAAAGTAGATACAAGACTAATCCCATCATGTAGGATTCTCTAGGAGGATTAGCCAACAGACAGAAGCAATAGTTGACTCATGCCCTGTACACACGATCAGTTTTACCGATGAAAACAGTCCGATGGACTTTTCTCATCGGACAAACCGATCGTGTATGGGTCCCATCGGTCTTTTTTCCATCGGTGAGAAAAAATAGAACATGTTTTAAATTTATCCAATGGGAAAAAAAAACGATAGCAAATTCCGATCGTCTGTGTGGAACTCCATCGGACAAAAAACCCACGCATGCTCAGAATCAAGTCGACGCATGCTCAGAAGCATTGAACTTAATTTTTCTCGGCTTGTCGGAGTGTTTTACGTCACGGTGTTTGGGACGGTCAGATTTTTGACTGATGGTGCGTAGGCAAGACTGATGGAAGTCAGCTTCATCGGATTTCCGATGGAAAAATCCTGCGCTCGTCCCCGTCATCCTCCTCGGTTCTCAGCCTGGCCGTCGATTGGCTACACTGGATGGATTGAAAGCAGCGCAGCCATTGGCTGGCGCTGCTGTCAATCACATCCAATGACGCGGCGTGCCGGGGGGGGCGGGGCCGGGTGATACAGGCTATGGCCGCCGCTGTATCACGGGAGAGCGCCCGCAATAACTCCACATGCTCGCTCGCTCGCATGAAGGTGTGGAGTCCTTGTGGGGAGGAGCTGAGACAGCCGCCGAGAGACCCCAGAAGACCAGGATCGGGGCCACTGTGTGCAAAACGAGCTGCACAGTGGAGGTAAGTATAACATGTTTGTTATTTTTTTGCAAAAAAACTGTAATCTTTAGTGTCCTTTTAAGACATAACACCTTTAAACAGATTATAACAGGAGAACCAGCATCAGGTTGTTTTGAGCTGATTATATTAACATCTATTCTGAGTCTAGGAGGGGGGGTAAAACAGTCATTGCTGGTTTGGGCACAGAGGCCCCAAATGTGTATTCAGGATCTAGGTTCCCAGAGTCTCTATGTTTAGGGGAGACATGAACTTGAATCCAAAGTAAAACTACTCTAGAGGTCCTAGAGGTACACACTTCCCAAAGAGTAGAGCTCCCTCAAAAGCCAGGGCCCATATTCAGTATGCAAGAGGCCACCCTGCAATCCCCTCCAAAAGCCTCTATTCCGATTGAGTCTGTCACAGTGGACTTTTTTAATGCATTGACCCACAATGCACAGAGGGGGTTTATTATTTTGGTGAGCTAAAGCACATGTGTGTTGTGGAACTTTCATTGAAGTATTACTCATGGTTTCCCAAATGAGTTACAGAATTATGAATCTACTAAATCCACCTACTGTATGTGTTAATACAGTTTTCGTTTTACAGGGATTGCCAGGTCCACAAGGGGTTGCTGGACCTCCGGGAATTGCTGGTCTTGCTGGACAAGCGGTGAGAACATACATATACCAGTTAGAGCTGCACGACTAATCGTTAAAGAATCAAGATTGCCATTCCTACCCCCCTCACGATCTTAATACAGCATTTTACCGATTCAGTGCAGAGAGTTCTCTGCTAACAACTGGCAGCTGTCAAAAAAATAAAAAAACAGGCAGCCTGCCAAGTTTATCACAATATCCTTAGGCAGAGATAAAGAGGAACATTGTAAGGCTTAGTTATAGATTAAAGGGATGAACTTCGGTCTGTAAATGAGGTCAGTTAACCACTTAAAGACTAAAGCTTTTTCTGACACTTTTTGTTTACAAGTAAGAATCTGTATTTTTTTGCTAGTAAAATTACTTAGAACCCCCAAACATTATATATATATTTTAGCAGAGATCCTAGAGAATAAAATGGTTGTTGCAATATTTTATGTCACACTGTATTTGCGCAGCGGTCTTTCAAATGCAATTTTTGGGGGAAAAAATACACTTTAATGAATAAAAAATAAACAGTAAAGTTAGCCCACTTTTTTTTGTATAATGCCGCGTACACACAGTCTGAATTTCCTCCAGCAAAAGTCCGATGTGAGCTTTTGGTCGGAAATTCCGACCGTGTGCATGCTCCATCGGACTTTTGCTGGCGGAATTTCTGCCAGCAAAAGCTTGAGAGCAGGTTCTCAATTTTTCCGACGGAAAAAAATCAGATTGGAAATTCCGATCGTCTGTAGCAATTCCGACGCGCAAAATTCCGACGCAACAATTAGACACATGCTCGGAAGCATTGAACTTCAGTTTATCAGCTCGTCGTAGTGTTGTACGTCACCGCGCTCTTGGCGGTCGAAAAGTTCAGAGAACTTTTTTGTGACCGTGTGTATGCAAACCAGGCTTGAGCGAAATTCCGTTGGGAAAAACCATCCAAGGTTTTTCCAACGGAATTTCCGCTCGTGTGTACGGGACATAATATGAAAGATGATGTTACGCAGCTAGAATCGTGATCTTTATTCTAAGCAAAAAAATCATTTTGGCCAGAATCGTGCAGCTCTGATACCCGTAAACCTTTTGTTCAGCTGTATTGATAAGCACAGTTCAGACTTAAATTATTAATAATCTTTTTTCATCCCCAGGGCCCACAAGGACCTCCAGGAGTTGCTGGACTAGTGGTAAGTCTTGGGACAATTTCCCCCACAGCTGTGCCATATATATGTTTCTGTGGTGAGAAATCCACTTTCTATTAGGCATATCCCAATGAAAGGTATGTTGTGTTTTTTTTTACAGGGTGAACCGGGGAAGAACGGGCAGCCTGGAAGAGATGGGTTACCAGGAAAAGACGGGGGACCTGGGCTTCCTGGGAAGATGGTACGGTATCCACCAAGGTTTTCAAATCTTGTCTTTATCTCAGGTTTGCATTTTGACAAAAGAGAAGCCAACTCCATTCAAAACAGGACACTGCTAGACTAAATGTTCTTTTGTATCTCTGAGTCTCCAGTTGACCTAAAAGGCCTCATCAGGGTAGTCAAACAATTCTGGATTTCCCTAATATTTGTGCATTTGATATTATGGGGAACCCCTCGGGAGAATGCGACTCTATTGTTTGGCTTTGTAATCATGGGCGTCCGCTGAACTTTTTTCATGGGGGGGCATCATTTTAAGGTCATCCATGCTCGGTCCCTTTTTGACAATGTCATGAAGGGGAGGGGCTTAGTCATTATGACATAAAGCGCAGGCATGCAAAGGTTTGAGAAACCTGATGCAAAAGCTTAATAGAAGGATCAAACTGCCATTGTCTGATTAGCAATTTCTATTTTTTTTTTAAACCCCCCCCTCTAGCCACTAAAACGATGGTAAAGCGTCGCTAAAACTAGTGGCGCTTTACCGATAACGTGGCCAGCTGGCAGTGTGAAATAGCTCTATATGTCCATATAAATATAGTGTGTCTCCAGGGGGGGGCCATTGACCCCCCTTGCCTTATGGAGCCGACGCCCATGTTTGTAATGGACCTAACCATTGGCCATAAATAAGAAACCTCAGGGGAGGATCTCACTGTTACTGTGAGTCTTGGATATACTGTACAGTATATAAGAATCCAGCAACTGATTCAACTTGCCATCAAACTAGATTATTCATTTGGGGTTGTATTGGAAGTCAAGTTAACAAATTTGAGCAGAGAGACTCTAGTTAAATATGAGAAATGTTTACTTAGCGGTGTTCCTTCATCATTTTGGCACCTGAAGTCCCACACTATGCATTCTCCTACCCATGGGTGTGCGCAGCACACTGCGTTAGGGTGTGCACCCCAAAGCTCAAACACATATGCCTTTCTCTGCTGCCTCAGCTGCACTGGACAGTGAATGAATGGGAAGTGCTCTGTGGCTTCCCATTCATTTAAAAACTGAAGCATATTAAACACAGTTTGCTATTCTTCAGTTATTAATGAACACAGTGAGCGAGTGTATTCACTGTGTTTATTTAGAAAAGGAAGGGGCTGGCAAATTACATATTTACCAGCCCCTTCTCCTACTATCCATCCTGAAACATCCCCCACAGCAGCCAGGGGAAGAGGATGGAAGCCAGCAGCACTGCAGAGCAGGGGGGCCAACATGGGGCAAAACCTAGAGAAGTAGGGGGAATGGGCACCACACATAATGATTAGGGTGTGCCTAGGCACACCTGGCACACCCCCTGCGCACGCCTATGCTCCTACCTGTCTGCCCTTCTTTGGCAAAGGGAAGGTAGGGAGGCTCTACAGTCCAGTCAATAGGATATTATAAATAGCTGAAAGGACTCAAAGATGATACAGTACCAGGATAAATTGTACGCTGTATCAAGGGTACAATGCCAAGGAGCAGTCAGTCACCAAAACACCAAAATAGTGTCCAAGTTCTAAAGAAAGGGGATATTTATGGACCCCCTAAAATACGTTGGTTTGTCCAATGTTGTCTTTCAGTGAACCAAAATGAATATTAAAAGCTTTCGAATTCTCAGACCTCATTTAACGCTACTTTGTACAATCAATAAATATCTGACATGACTTCTAATTCATTCATCCAATCCAATAGATCTATAGATGTTTTTTCATTTTTGTTTTGTAATATAAAATAAATCTTTTAATATAAAGATCTTACACAAGGAATATCAGTTAATGAGTTAGTAAATATTAATTAATTAATAAAACGAACCAAAAACAATTGATAGATCCTTTCCTAATGTGTAATCAACATTAACCTTCTTATTAGAAGGATTCAACAAGATTATTCGAATCTGTCAGCTTGTTTGGCCATGGTGCTACAGGTGATCAATCAGTTCACTTTGACCAGATCACTACTTACATCTATGTCTTTACATTTTAGATGTAATTTTATCCTTTTAGGGTATTTCAGGTCCACCTGGTCCTTCCGGAGTCAAAGGAGAAGCTGGAGAATCTGGAGTTCCAGGAGAGGTAAATCATCAACTGGCCAACACACTTTTCCTTGCTAGTGTGGATCGGCACTAAGCTTCTGCCCTTTCTGCATTTAGAATACAAGAAAGCTTATTAGTAAAAGAATATAACAGCATTGAAAATACCAAAAAACAATTAACTGACCAACCCAACCAAAAGGAAGGGCTAAGCCACTGGAATTAGACATTAAAGGTTTGTTTTTTATTAAACACTTCCCTTCCCACTGAAACCCACCTTAGTCTCACTCCCCTATTGAGCCGTTGGCCTGTTGGAGCCATTGAAAATGCTCGTTGTTTCAGAACATAGGGGAGCTTGTGACCTTCACCATAGCTCCCAAGATGCAGTGCAATACAACCATATGCAAAAGTGGAGAAAGTCGTTAAAGTGGAACTCCAGTATTAGCCCTTCAATATATCTTGTACATGCTTAGACTCCCACAGATGGATGGAGGAGGCCAGGAACACGATAAATGTGAGTTACAGTGGAAGGGCACATTTTTCTAAGGTTATAGACGATAAAGTCGGCTAATCTCAAAAACATAAACGATACACTTTAATATAACATTTTCACCTATTATTCACTAAATATATTTGGTAATACAGTTATGTATAGTTAATTTCTCAAAAAAATGGATGTCTTCTTTATATACAGACAACAGAATATTCATAATCAGTCTAAGGCCCTGTTCACATCTAGCTAATGCCCTGTACACACGATCGTTTTTTCCGATGGACTTTTTTCATCGGAAAAAACGATCGTGTATGGGCCCCATCGGCCTTTTTTCCATTGGTGTAAAAAAATAGAACATGTTTTACATTTTTTCGACAGATAAAAAAAAACGATAGGAAATTCTGATCGTCTGTGTGGAACTCCAACGGAGAAAAACCCCACGCATGCTCAGAATCAAGTCGACGCATGCTCAAAAGCATTAAACTTCCTTTTTCTCGGCTCGTTGGAGTGTTTTACGTCACCGCGTTTTGGACGGTCGGAATTTTGTCTGATGGTGTGTAGGCAAGTCTGATGGAAGTCAGCTTCATCGGAGTTCCGACGGAAAATTCCATCGGATTTTATCCCATCGGAAATACGATCGTGTGTACAGGGCATAAGGCAAAGTGTCACGGTTTTAGCGTGTTCTTCAATGCAGGTTTTTTGCTGCATTTTTGGAGCAGTACCATTCATTGGAATTGGCTGTTCTGTGCTTCAAAAATGTGCCAAAGTAGCTCTTGTAACTTTGGTGCGATTTGGAAAGCACATTTTTTTTAGCATTTTCTTTGTATTTTGTTGCGTGGCCTGTTTCTTTTGCATATTTGAGGTGCCATTAACAATAATGGCACCCCCCCCCAACATCTGAGCCCGACGGGCCACTCTGTTGTCAACCTAGCACTCCATCTGTCTTTGATAGTTTAGGATTGGCTTTTGGGCCTACCTGTCCTGACCCATTTATGTTTTGGTCGGTATCCACGCCCTTCGGGCTGTTCCTAGCTCCCTATGGGGTGTGCAATAATGTTATGTTTTATTTTTTGTGCTCCCACATATTATACATGTCCTTTGGAATGCATATTTTTACATCCGTGGCAATGTAAGTCAAGATTATATATATATATAAAAAAAAAAAACAATAATGGAACCCAAACAAACATTGTGTACTTTGTGGTGGTTTTACCACATTCCAGAAACACGCAGTTCTTTAATTGAGATCTTACAGAAATTGAGATTGTTAATTGTATTTCACTATTTTGCTATAAAGTAAAATAACTTTGTGTTTCACTCTTAGTTTGTTGCCGGAACTCCTGGGTCTAAAGGAGAGAAGGTAAGAAACACACAAAGCAATTATTCATACAACTAAATGCACAATTGAAATATGAATATGTGAGTTGTCTAACCTTTTATGATATTTTATACTTCTGTTTAGCCCCTGACATTCCCACTCTCAGTTTGAAATATAGTTTGTAGGGATTATAGGAAGGTAATGTAAAAAGAGATTATAAATTGTAACTGCTGCATTTTTAATTTACATTTAATAATTTCTAAATGAATACATAGGGTGGGTTCTGGACCCTCACTGACCTCTGTTGCTGTGGGTGCTGCAGAGCAATTCATCCTTAAAATGTACAAGAGAAGCACTGCAATCCTAGTCTAAGTCAGCTCTGCTTCCCCTGATCGCCCTTCTCATAAATGTGTCTCAGCAGCTCAGTCCACTTTAGCCTGCTTCCCATTCCAAGCAGTAGCTCAGCAGCTCAGATCACCTAGCTTCCCCTACTAGCAGTGCCTCAGCAGCTCAGCTCCCCCCACTAGTAGTTACTTAGTAGCTCAGCTCCCTCTGTTTTCTCTGCCAGCTGTGATGCAACAGCTGAGCTCCTCTTGCTCCCCCTACACTTAGGAGAGATGCTTTAGCTCAGCTCCCCCTGCTTCCCCTTTCCAAGAGTGACTTAGCAGCTCAGATCACCCTGCTTCCCCTCCCTGCAGTGACCCAACAGCTTTCCAGTATGCTAATCAGGAGCACAAAGAAAGGGGAACAAGGTGATGTAACAAATAATTCTGACTGTAGTATATTCCATATTACCTTGCTTTTTAGAATTGTCTTTACATATGTAAAACCTAAAGTTATTGATGACATTTTGTGCCTTATAAATTTGAATATTTTATATCATCAGGGAGCTCCCGGAGACCAGGCTGACAGATTACCAGGTGAACGGGTAGGTTCATATTTTTACTAAAAGCTTTTAATTATCCTAAAAATTTCTAGATACCAATTTCCTGCATCAATGTTCATTAGGTAGACATTCAAGGAAATGTATAGACAAATACTCTATGACAACATTAAAGTGATTGTAAATAATCACCTTGTAAAACAACCCGTTCAATTTAAAACTAAAATGAAAGACAAAACATTTGTGTATAGATATAAAAAAAAAAACATTATAAATACCCTTTTTTGCTCTTTTTCATAAGTGATCACATTCCTTCTGTTCTCAGCTGCAAAAGAGCTGGAGGGGGAGGAGAAGCAACATTACACTGAGCTTCCCAGCGAATAGCTGTGCAGAGGGGGCTTGTCAGGACAAGTTTGATCATTGGAGGAGAGCAGGCGGAGTTCCAAGCAGAGCTAGAGAACTGAGCATGGTGTGTTCTCCTGCTTAGTGTGGTCAGTTTTTAATAGAAAAGCAGAGGGACTGGCAAGAACACCAGGGATTCCACACAAAGGAAGCAATACAAAGAGAACAGGATAGGTTTTCATACAAGTACATGGCACAGCAGGCACATATTAGGAATATGAGATGCTGGGGTAACAAACTCGTTAAAGAGGTGTTCCGCCTGGGGAGAAAAAAAATTAAAGTCACCAGCTACAGTATTTGACTTTTTATATGGACACTTACCTGTCCAGGGAGCCCGTGATGTCGGCACCCCAGCCGATTTTCAGATCGGGTTCTGTCGGGTGCTGCCGCCGCCATGTCCACTAAGGGAAACCGGAAGTGAAGCCTTTCGGCTTCACAGCCGGTTCCCTACTGTGCATGCGTGAAGGGCGCTACGCTTTCTAACTGGCCAGGCAGTGGAGGAAGGAGGAGGGTGGCCGAACTTCCGAGGGACGGCGCTGTTAGGAAGGGTACCTGTCAGAAAGGTGCCAAATGTGGCACCGGAGGGGGGGGGAGAAGATAAGCGGAAGTTCCACTTTTGGGTGGAGTTTCGCTTTAAGCTCCTCAAAAAGAAACATTACAGCAAATGAATCAGTGGTTACATTGATTTGCCAGTTCCTGGTAGCAATCTCTAGAATTGTTACATTGTATCTTTTGTTACAAAGATGTATGTATTTCCTATACTCCTCACCTCCACCTAATGGCCATAATGTGGTATTTTACTACTTCCCATAGAAAAGGGAACATTTATTCAGAAGAGAAAGTAGCCTAAAGAATATATGTTTTTGCCCAATTCTCACAGAGCAAATGTACATGAAGGTTCACTGGATGAATACCTATGCATTTTTTTTTTTAAAATAGACCCCTTAGAATCCTTTGATGGAAATTGGGGGTCTCTACATGTCTGTCTATTTTCCTGAGCTTGCAGAAGCTTCTAGACAGTTCTAAAAATTTGTTTGCGCAATGATTCTTTTATATGAATTTTTCTTTATAGATCCATTCTTACTGTCAGTGCTGTATTATTACATAAGGGTATGTAAGTAATTCTATTCCATGTTGTATTGTAGGGTGAAAAGGGAGACAGAGGCCCAGCAGGTGGAAGAGGAGAGAGGGTAAGCAGTAAATGATAAATCTCACTTTAAGGCATATAGAGTACTAACGTAAGAGGATATTTAATAGGTATTAAATTAGAAGTCTAGCCAAGCTTTAAAACCACTTGCCGCCCGCCCTATTACAAAACAACGGCGGCAAAGTGGTTTCAATATCCTGACCGGACGTCATATGACGTGATCAGGATATTGAGCCGCTGCGCGCCCCCGGGGGCGCGCATGGCGGCGATCGTTGTTGCCAGGTGTCATTCTGACACCCCGCAAACCGATCTAGGTAAAGAGTCTCTGATGGAGACTCTTTACTGCGTGATCAGCCGTGTCCAATCACGGCTGATCACAATGTAAACACGAAGAGCTGGTGATCGGCTTTTCCTCACTCGCGTCTGTCAGACGCGAGTAGAAGAGAGCCGATCGGGTGCTCCTCTGACAGGGGGGGTCTGTGCTGATCGATTATCAGCGAAGCCCCCCCGAGGATGCCCACACTGGACCAGCAGGGACGCCACTAGGACCACCAGGGATGTCACCACCAGGTATGCCACCCTAGACCACCAGGGATGCCAATCAGTGCCCACAATGGATGCCAATCAGTGCCCACAATGGGCATCACTGATTGGCAGGCATTATTGTTTGGCACTGATTGGCATCCATCAGTACAATACATTACAGTACATCAGTGACACCTATTAGTGCCCATCCGTGCCACCTATCAGTGCCCATCCATGCCGCCGATCAGTGCCCATCCGTGCCGCCGATCAGTGCCTATTAGTGCTCATCCATGCCGCCGATCAGTGCTCATCCATGCCGCCGATCAGTGTCCATCCATGCCGCCGATCAGTGCCCATCCGTGCCGCCTAACAGTGCCACCTATCAGTGTCCATCAGTGCCGCATATTAGTGCCCATCATCAGTGCCACCTCATCAATGCCACCTCATCGGGGCCCATCAGTGCCGCCTTATCAGTGCCTGTCAGTGCAGCCCCATCAGTGCCCATCAGTGAAGGTGAAAACTTACTTATTTACAACGTTTTGTAAATGAAACAAAAAAAAACGTTTTTTCCCCAAATTTTTGGTCTTTTTTTTATTTAACAGAAAATGAAAATCGCAGAGATGATCAAATTTCACCAAAAGAAAGCTCTATTTGTGGGGAAAAAATTATAAAAATTTTGTTTGGGTACAGTGTAGCATGACCGCGCAATTGTCATTCAAAGTGCGACAGCGCTGAAAGCTGAAAATTGGTCTGGGCAGGAAGTGCCCGGTATTGAAGTGGTTAAACAGAGTGGGAAAGGATCTATTGCTCGAAAACGGTTTGAACCCGTATAGGATTTCTTGCTGTCTGTGGACCTGGTTGATGAGATCTCCTCCTAATTTCTCTGTCTCTGTCCATTGCTGATCTAAGGAAAAATAAATTGGCTTCTCACCAAATTTGCCCCATTGTGGGAACATATATGTGTGCATGTCTGCAGTAGGGACATTGGGGTTTATTTACTAAAACTGCATGGCGCATAATCTGGTGCAGCTCTGCATAGAAACCAATCAGCTTCCAGGTTTTATTGTCAAAGCTTAATTGAACAAGCTGAAGTTAGAAGCTGATTGGCTACCATGCGGAGTTGCACCAGATTTTGCACTTTCCAGTTTTAGTAAATCAACCCCATTGTAAGATCATTTTCTTTAGTGAGTAGGGACTGATGTGAAGGTTCTCCATGTCTTTCATGACCCCTTGAAGAGCATGTTGGCTCTACAGCAGTGTTTCTCAACCAGGGTGCCACAGGACCTTAGGGTGCCTAATGGTCTTCTCAAGGGTGCTGTGCTGCATACCATATTTTTTCACAGTATCGTGCATTTCCATGGTGCAGACAGGCTGGCTGAGGACTCTGATGCGAAAGTCGGGCACTGGGGACTCTGATTTGAAGAGGTGGTGGCTGAGAACTCTGATGTGAAAGGGGGAGACTGAGGGCTCTGATTTAAAAGGGGGTCTGAGAACTCCGATGATAAAGTGAGGTATCTAAGACTCTGATGTGGAAGGCGGGACTGAGGACCCTTATGTAAAAGGGAATAGGGAAATAAGGACTCTGATGTGAAAGAAGGGGGAAGACCGAGGACTTTGATGTAAATGGAGAACTCTAGTGTGAAAGGGGGAGGACCCGTGATGTGATGTAAGGACCACATTTAAGACTAGTTCGTCTAGAGATTTTAAATTTTTTAAAGGGTGTTGTGACTAAATAAGTTTGAGAAACACTGCTCCACAGTTTAGACTTTTCATGCCCTTTTCTCCCCTTTGCCACTAGGGGGAGCCAGGGAAAAAAGGAGATTCAGGAGATCCCGGAGAAAATGTAAGTTGAACTACTAAAGAATAGGGCACATTTTTCAGACAAGTCTGTGGTTTAATGTGTATGCTTTTCTTTCAGGGGGCCAGAGGACCTCCTGGACTAAAAGGAGATAAAGTAAGTTCTAGATCTCTGCCATGAGGTCAAATGATAGACCCACCACTGTACACATTTTTAAAAACGCAATACATGCTTAACTTTCAGGGTGACGTCGGAGCTGGGTTGCCTGGACCTGCAGGACAACTGGGACCACAAGGTTTAAAGGTATGTAATAAATTATAGATTGACTTTTTTAAACCATCATTCCATATTAACTTTTTCTTGATCAATAACCTTTCTTGGGTCAAGAGAGCTCCCATAACTTTTACATGAACAAAACTTTTTGTTTTATTTTTCTCAAAAAAGGATTTTATTGAGATAAAATATAATAAACATACAAACAATGCAGGTTCCAGCAAAAACCTTTTGTCACATACATACATTCCAAAGCACAATATCCACAGATTACAATGCAAAACAACCCCCCCCCCCCCCACATGTCAAAGCAAATGTATTATTATATTGCCTTGCAATTATTAAAACCTCTCAGAGTACATTGACATGTGGGTTAATGAAGCAATCTATCCAGAATTAGGTCTACCGGAGATAATCCAGGGATGTTCAACCATGAGGACCACATCAGATCAAATTTACCAGGACGCCCCCGATGTTAAAATATATATTTCTCCACTCTCAGGGTGGCTCCAATTCGGGTTATCCATTCCTGTAGGGTAGGAGGCTCAGTCGCCTTCCAGTGTCTAAGAATGAGCTTACGGGTCTGAAAAAGAGCCCTAGCAATTGCCTTTTTAGGGTTATCTTCATTTGGTAGGTGTAAGAAAAGAAATGACTGCACATCCAGAAATTCCGATTGCCTTTTATTGTTCAAAGTGATAACACCAAAGACACCAACACAAGGTCACGTAGACGCGTTTCACACAAACATCTTGTGCTTAATCATTACTGGTAATGATTAAGCACAAGATGTTTGTGTGAAACGCGTCTACGTGACCTCGTGTTTGTGTCTTTGGTATTATCACTTTGAACATTAAAAGGCAATCAGAATTCCTGGATGTGCAGCCATTTCTTTTCTTACAAGTTTCCCATGGAGGCGGGCCGGGGCTGGCACTCTATGAGACATTCCACCTCAGGTTATCATCATACACCTGAAGCAGCGGCTCTTTTTCTTTGTCATTTGGTAGGTCATCAAGGATTCCCAATATACAAGGTTTGGGGTCTATTAGAACATTGACCTGAAATACGTTATTAATTGTTGTGATGAATCCCATCCAATATAGGTGTAGCTTTGGGCAATGCCACAGAAGACGGATGAGGTCCCCATGGTCTCTAGAGCATCTAGTACATTTAGAGCCTTCACCTATGTCCATCCTATACAGCCTTGCAGGCGTAAGGTGTACAATGTATAACTCGGACAGCCGTTGTGCCATGTTGAGAAAGCACAACTGTATTTCCTGCAATACCCCCTCCAATTGGTCCTCCTCAAACGCACCCACATCACTCTCCCAGTTGGTCATCACTTTGGTAGGAAAGCTAGTTAGGAATATGGATAACAGCATAGAGTATGCCCTGGATATAAATCCCTTAAAGTGGGATACCTCAGTCATATAATGAAAAACAGCGATCGGGAACTGTGTCCTCAGAGCACTGCCTGTTTGTACCTTAATCGCAAGCTGCAGCTGCAAATAAGGGAAGTACATTGATTGGGGCAGCCTAAATTTAGCCTGTAAGTCTACAAAGGAGCATAGTTTACCATTAGAAAAAATATGAAGCAGGTGTGTAACACCATGAGATTTCCACCTCCCTGCACATGTCAGGGATTGCAATTCCTTATAGTATTTATTGTTCGATATAGGGCTATACCCAGTGAAGCCATTAATATCCTGTAACTGTCGAACTTTATTCCACACTTTTTGCATCATGACATATGTAGGAAAAAGTTTGTTAGATTTGGCAAAAGTTAAAGCCTCCAGTCCCATGGCTACACTATGCCTACCCGTGACATGCCGTAGAAGGTCTGAAGTTGGATCTTCAATAACCCCCTCACCATGAAACTCCTTGGGCATAGCTCGGGAAATTTGTTTCAGCTGGGCAGCCAAGTAATAAAGCCAGGGGAAGGCTAAGCCCCCCCCCCCCCTGCCTCCTTAGGTTGCTGAAGTTGCTCCAACCTGATCCTTGGGAGTTTTTTAAGCTAGATGAAGGCACGGAGTAGGGAATTATTAATACAGAATATTTTAAGTGGGACTACCATGGGGGTATTGTGCAGAATATACAGAAGTTGTGGCATAAAAATCATCTTGATGAGGTTTACTCTGCCTACTAATGACATTTTAAATTTGGACCATATATTAGTTTTGTCCCTAATGCGGCCTAGTAATGGAGAAAGATTAAGAGATACATAATCACGTGGCTGCGGAGTGACATAAACTCCCAAATTTTTAAGCAAAGATGATAACTGGAATGTCATGGAGTGTAGAGCCCTGATCAGGGGCAGAATCTAACAGCATAATCGAGAATTTGCTCCAATTGATCACCAATCCTGAAAATATTCCAAATCGTCTGCTAACTGACATGGCTTCCCTTAGGGACCCTGACCTGTCTCCCAGTAACAACATAGCATCATCTGCATAAAGAATGAGTTTTTCATGTATCTGGTCATATTTAAAGCCAGTTATTAAAGGGTTAAAGCAAATCAAAGCGGCCATGGGCTCTATGGCTATGGCAAAGAGTAGGGGGGACAAAAGGCAACCCTGTCAGGCCCCACTATGTAATGGAAAAGGGGCAGATACATGACCTGCTTCTCTAATTACCGCTGTCGGGGAGCTGTAAACTAGTTGTACCCATGAAAGCAATATGGGTCCAAACCTAAACTTGCGCATTGTAGCCCACAAATATTGCCGCTCGATGCTATCGAATGCCTTGTGGGCATCCAATGATAATAAGGCCCTATCACCCGGGTTGTCAGCTTGGGACTGTATATTAAGAAATACTGTAGATGGGCGTGGATCTCGCTGGTACAAAGCCAGATTGGTCCGGGTGTATGATAGAAGAGATTACCTTATTAAGTCTTAAGGCCAGCACCTTCGCTAAGATATTTATGTCCGTCTGAAAGAGTGAGATTGGCCTATAGGAGCCTGGGTCCAAAGGATCCTTCCCCGGTTTAATCAGTAAAACTATATTGGCTTGTGTCAAAGAATCCGGAAGGCACTGGCATTCCCTAGCTGAGTTGAGCGTTTTAAGCAATTGTGGCAATATGATATCCCCATACTGTTTATATACCTTAATCGGTATGCCGTCATCCCCGGGGGCTTTAGAGTTAGGGAAGGCGTTGGCCGCTAGGTCTATCTCCTCAATAGTTATGGGGGCATCCAATAGGCAACGCTGATGCCCAGACAAGCAAGGCAGCTCAATCCCTTGTAAAAATTCCTGTAATTCCCCTGGTGAGTATGTCTTTTTAGATTGGTAGAGGTCAGAGTAAAAGTTCACCAGCTCCTGCATAATAGAACAAAACTTTAACTTGTGTCTCTTGATCAGCTATAAAATTAAACACATTTAAAAAGTTGGGTAGTATGCGAAGCCTTGGACTAATGAAATCATATTTCAGGGTGATGTTGGATTGCCGGGACCACCGGGGCCTCCTGGTCTGCAGGGCACAGCGGGAAACCCTGGTCCTTCGGGTCAAAGAGGAGAACCTGGACAGTTGGGACCATCAGGAGCACCTGGGGAGAGGGTAAGCATTGCAGTTTGTATCAGGGGGAAATGGTAAGAACTGCAACTTGTATTGTGTAAATTTAATAAAACAGGTTTTATGAAATATCATAAATGTCTTCTCCTTAGGGTTTGATTGGCTTTCCTGGAAGAGAAGGGAATCCAGGTGTGCAGGGACCAGCAGGGACAACTGGTGCAGCGGTAAGAAGTTTTGTCACCTGTTGGCCAGGATGTAGAATATAATATTCATTAACTGGGCCCATTCGGCTATAACTAATATTAATGTTTTATTCAAGGGCCCCCCAGGACCTCCAGGAATTAAGGGCGATAAGGTACAGCTGTTCTTCTATAACCCTAAATAAAATATGTTACTGTCTGTTCCGTTTCTCAATGTAATGCTAAATTCAGTCTTAGGGGGTAATTTGTATTATAAATCTTCAGGCAAAAAAAAAAAGTTCTGTCCAGAGTTTCCAACCCCTAAGTTTCAAATTGAGTGGTCCTGTCTAGGAGCGCATATCATAAGGTGCCTGCTGTAATCTGCGTCAATTTGAAAATCGTCTTCTGTCTGCACCAGGGCTTTTTTTCAGCGGGAACGCGGGGGAACGCAGTTCTGGCACCTCTAGCACTGAATGTATGTGATGTCAAGGGGTGCTGGGTTGTGCTACAGTGTCTACTGCTGCTGGGGGATCTAGTGTTGCTGGAAGGGATCCATTTTTGCAGGGGGAGGGTCTATTGTTGCTGGGGAGGTATATTTTTGCTGACGGGGCATTTATTGTTGCTGGGGTGGGTCTTATGTTGCTGGGAGAGTCAGATGTTGCTTGAAGGGATCTACTGTTGAGGGAGAATTATATTGTAGCTGGCTACTGGATGGTCTATCGATACTGTCTGCGGGGAGATCTTTTGTTGCTGCTGGGAGTCTGTTGTTGCTAGGGGGGTTTATTTTGTTGAGGGTGGCCTATTGTTGCTGGGGGATCTATTGTTGCTGGTGAACTATTTTACTGCTTTTTGTTATCATTAACAAATTAAAGGGGCAGTATTGGGAGGTGGGTAGGGCGTGGGACCAAGGTGCTCAGAGGTAGGTAGTGGTGAAGATGGGGTAACTCCAAAAGGGAGAGTTCCTGCACCTATTCTCTGAGAAAAAAAGCCCTGGTCTGCACTATAAACCCTATTGACAATCTGTATTTTTTAGAAAAGCCCTGCCTGCATTCCATTAAACTATCCAATTAGAGCACCTAAATGGCCAATTATGGTGCCCTTGTTGGACAGTAAGACTAGAGGTGGGAAGAGCTTCCTTCCAAAGTTGAAGAAGTCAAGTTCCCTCTAAAACATTTTGAGTAGGACCCACTCCCGGGGCACAGTTTTCAGGTTAATAAAGGTCTCTTTTTACCTAAATACACATAATATGACTGGATACTAACATTTATAGGTAATAATACCAGGGGTCGTTGATCCAGGAGATATTCAATTGTCTTCTGGGGATCAGGAAGGAATTTTTTTCCTCCCACTGAAGCACATTGGATCATGGCCTTTTTTTGAGGGGGGGCCTTTTTTATCTTCCTCTGGATCAGCGGTGGGTATAGGCAGGGCCGTTTGAAGGAATTCGGGGGCCCCAAGCTAAAATGGACATGAGGCCCCCCAACCCCCCCGCACTCACGCAAAGCCTACAGGAACCACAGCATAGCGATACAGTTTAAGCTCACCCACACTTTATATAAATAAAAAAGGTTTACAGTACTAATACTGCTGTTGCATATAATCCAACATACATAAAATATATACACACTCACATTAGCATTAAGATGTTGTTTAGGACTGTTTATGGAAAGTGGGGTGGACAGGGGGACCATGGGATGGACAGGGGGACCGTGGGATGGACAGGGGGACCGTGGGACGGACAGGCGGACCGTGGGATGGACAGGGGGACCGTGAGATGGACAGGGGGGCTCCGACACTGTAATATCCACATCATCTCCCCCACTGTAATATCCACATCATCTCCCCCACTGTTATATCCACATCATCTCCCCTGTAATGTCCACATAATCTCCCCCACTGTAATGTCCACATCTCCCCCCTGTAATGTCCACATCTCCCCACTCACCTCAGCCGCCACCGCTGGGTGTACCAAGATGGCCGCCTCTCCGGAGCTAGGCCGAAGCCGTGGCCTTTCCTATGGCCGCAATCCGCGGATCGGCTCAGGGCGGAAATACAGGACAGGCAGCAGGCAGGCACCCTAGGCTGGGGCCCCAGGCCAGCTCGGGGCCCCAAGCAATTGCTTGTTTTGCCTGTCCTGTTCCGACGGCCCTGGGTATAGGGTTGTGCATATGGAGGTTTCCTATATTATTTTTTCTATTGGTTGAACTAGATGGACTTTTTTCAACCTGACAAACTATGTAACATATATATACAGATTGATATCACATCACACGTTTTACAAATATTCACATCATTTGTGTTTTTTTTTTTTTTAACAGGGTGACCAAGGAATTGGTCTGTTGGGCCCAAGAGGAGAGAGAGGCGATCCAGGAACCAGAGTATGTCTCACTTATTTATTTTGGTTGTGTTCTTTGGTAATACTGGACCAAACATTAGAACTGGTACTGGTATTTTTTTTTCAAGTTAAAATCCAGCCAGAAAAACTTCTATTGAAATACGTTCCTCAATAGCTATAATGTATATAAATCAAGCCTGTGTACATCAAATTCCTTTGCAAAGATATTACCATGTTAATGTAGCAGTTACATAGACGCTGTTTTTTACAGAGAGCAGAGCTGTGGGAGGGGCCCAGTAGGCCCCACCCACTATAGGCTGCCCACAGAAAACTACAGGAGGCGGCAGATATAAGACCAGTCACCCTTCACAAGAAGAGAGAACAGCGGTGGCCGATCTGTGTTACAGGAAGCTGCCACAAAGTCAAAGTGCAAGAGTTTTTTCATGCTGTATTTTAGCACAGATCTGGAAGAAATACACAAAAGACACCAATAATGCACATGGTTCTTGTATTTAGACAATATACGCTCAGCCTGGATTTTAACTTTAGTGGGTATTTAAACCCTAACAATGAACGTCTTCTGTTTGCTTCCTTTTTCTGGTCCTTTAAATTTACCACTTAGGGCCAGTTCACACCACAAGCAGTCCAGTGCGTTTTTTTTCTGCATCAAAAATGCATGGGAAGTAGGGTATATGGTTTCCAATGGCATAGTTCACACCAGTGCAGTCAGTTCCGGGACGTTTTAGTTTCAGAAAAAAAAGTAGAACATGCTGCATTATTCCTGCACTGGACTGTACTGGAAGGCAGCAAAACGCATCAAAAATGCACTGGAAATCATCAAAAACGCACCAGACCCCAGTACAGTGAGAAAAAAAAGAAGAAAAAAAGCATCTGGAAACGCATCAAAAATGCACTGGAACACGTTAAAAACGTGCATGCAGAATAGCATCCAAAACTGATCTGGAGTGCATTTTTGTGGCGTGAACCAGCCCTCAGTATTCACACCCCTTGAAATTTTCCACATTTTGTCATGTTACAACCAAAAAGGTAAATGTATTTATTGGGATTTTATGTGATAGACCAACACAAAGTGGCACATAATTGTGAATTGGAAGGAAAATGATAAATGGTTTTCAATTTTTTTACAAATATGTGAAACGTGTGGGGTACATTTGTATTCAGCCCCCTTTACTCTGATACCCCTAACTAAAATCTAGTGGAACCAATTGCCTTTTGGAAGTCACCCAATTAGTAAATAGAGTCCACCTGTATGTAATTTAATCTCTGTATAAATACAGCTGTTCTGTGAAGCCCTCAGAGGTTTGTTAGAGAACCTTAGTGAACAAACAACATCATGAAGGCCAAGGAACACACCAGACAGGTCAGGGATAAAGTTGTGGAGAAGTGTAAAGCAGGGTTAGGTTATAAAAAAAATCCCAAACTTCGAACATCTCACGGAGCTCTGTTCAATCCATCATCCGAAAATGGAAAGAGTATGGCACAACTGCAAACCTACCAAGACACGTCCGTCCACCTAAACTGACCGGCCGGGCAAGGAGAGCATTCATCAGAGAAGCAGCCAAGAGGCCCATGGTAACTCTGGAGTAGCTGCAGAGATCCGCAGCTCAGGTGGGAGAATCTGTCCACAGGACAACTATTAGTCGTGCTCTCCAAAAATCTGGGCTTTATGGAAGAGTGACAAGAAGAAAGCCATTGGTGAAAGAAAGTCATAAGAAGTTCTGTTTGCAGTTTGTGAGAAGCCATGTGGGGGACACAGAAAACATGTGGAAGAAGGTGCTCTGGGCAGATGAGACCAAAATTGAACTTTTTGGCCTGAAAGCAAAACGCTATGTGTGGTGGAAAACTAACACAGCACACCACCCTGAACACACCATCCCCACCGTGAAACATGGTGGTGGCAGCATCATGTTGTGGGGATGCTTTTCTTCTGCAGAGGCAGGGAAGCTGGTCAGAGTTGATGGGAAGATGGATGGATCCAAATACAGGGCAATCTTAGAAGAAAACCTGTTATAGTCTGCAAAAGACTTGAGACTGGGTTGGAGGTTCACCTTCCAGCAGGACAAAGACCCTAAACATGCATCCAGAGCTACAATGGAATGGTTTAGATCAAAGCCTATTCATGTGTTAGAATGGCCCAGTCAAAGTCCAGACCTAAATCACATTGAGAATCTGTGGCAAGACTTGAAAATTGCTGCTCACAGACGCTCTCCATCCAATCTGACAGAGCTTGAGATATTTTGCAAAGAAGAATGGGCAAAAATGTCCCTCTCTAGATGTACAAAGCTGATAGAGACATCCCCAAAAAGACTTGCAGCTGTAATTGCAGAGAAAGGAGGTTCTACAAAGTATTGACTCCGGGGGGCGCCATACAAATGCCCCCCCCCCCCACTTTTCACATATTTATTTATTATTATATTATAAAACCATTTATAATTTTTCTTCCACTTCACAATTATGTGCCACTTTGTGTTGGTCTATCACATAAAATCCCAATAAAATACATTTATGTTTTTGGTTGTAACATGACAAAATGTGGAAAATTTCAAGGGGTATGAATACTTTT
The DNA here is from genome assembly GCA_029206835.1 of Rana muscosa. Classification (NCBI taxonomy): domain Eukaryota; kingdom Metazoa; phylum Chordata; class Amphibia; order Anura; family Ranidae; genus Rana; species Rana muscosa. The sequence goes on from CM055120.1 coordinate 309,340,371, forward strand.
TCAAGGCACTGTATGTCTGTTTTGTAAGTTCTAAAAATATCTGTTATTCCTGCCAGAAATCATTATAGCTGATAACTTCCAATTGTTTTGAGGACAACAGGACCCTTTTTATCTGTATTATGGATAATAGTAGAACATGAGGAGGTCCCAGTGTTCCTGTCCTGTTGCTGTTGGCCTGATAAAGTACGGTGAATAAGCCTTGTCCTACTAGCACAGGAAGTATGTTACTGGCAGGATCACCGGGAAAAAATAACTAAAACTAAAAACGAATGCAGCCACTACATCTAAGGACTGGTAAGCTGCAATATATTACATTATAACTTGGATAGTTCTACTTCTAACCACTAGAGGGGGCATTTCACAAAAGAAACTACTGAAACATTTTAAATTTGCCTCGTCTTTGCTACACATTGCTCCCGTTTTACAGCGTTAATGTAGCTCAGTAATCATTATCTCACCCTTTACGCTTTCTATAATTTTAGGGGGAAGATGGACGACCCGGATTAGAAGGGGACCGTGGCCCTGCTGTAAGTATTTTTGTATTGTCCCTTTTGTTCATGCTTTGTGTCCTGTTTTATGACAAAGGACATTAAAGAAATTGTTTGGCTAATGCAGCTTATTTATGTCTTATCAAGGGCCTTCCTGGAAACAGAGGGGAGCGAGGAGATAAGGTAAGACCTACAAGTTCACAGCTAGCTTTGTGTTCTACTCGTAAAAGGATAAGAAGTACAGTATGGGCACATATTTTGAAATTGACAGGACTTATCTGTGTACTACATGAGCACCTACTGTAGCCAGTCTTTGGGAGACAGAATTACTGTTGGTTGGTAGGAGATCAAATACTTATTTTACTCACTGAACCACAACTCAATTTATAACATTTGTATCGTGTTTTTTCTCGATTTTTGGTTGATATTCTGTCTCTATCATTCTATCATCTCTAGCGGGAACCAGCGAGATTCCAGTGCGGGTTCACACTGCCCTCTGCGAACGGCTGCGGGTGTCAATACAAACTTAATGACACCCCCAGATCGGTTCGCAGATTGCAGTGCAAACTGTGAATTCGGACAGGAATCGGATCACATGGGTGGTTTCTGCAGCATTTTCGGGAGGATCCAATAAGAGTTCCGCCATACAAACCGTATGGCTGAATTCGCATTGCACAGACATCGCATGTGATCTGCACAGCAATGCGGGGCGAATCACATGAGATGTCTGTGTTTGCAATAGTGTGAACTCAGGCTTAAAATACACCTATGATAAAAATTATAGACCCTTTTATTCTTTGTAAGTGGGGCGAACTTACAAAATCTGCAGGGGATAAAATAATAATTTTCCCCACTATAACTACCATCCAGGGTTGCCAACTGCCAGTAAATTTACTGACAGTTTATAAAAATCAGTAAATATCAGGGCTGATTAATCCATGCTGTGTTGACTTTTTAAGTGTAAATCAAGCAAATTACTCTGTTATAGGTATTGTCAGTGTTTCCATATCATGTTTATACTGTTCAAATATTCACCGTTGTATTTTTCAATAGGAGTTCTGTAATTTCTCAGGTTGCCAGTAAAAAAATGTGCTCCGCCAGTAAGTTTTGTCAGTAAAAAATGCTGCGGGAGGTTGGCAACCCTGCTACATAGTTGCATAGTTACATAGTTAGTCAGGTTGAAAAAAAGAAACAAGTCCATACAGTTCAACCATAAAAAAAATAAATAAATAAATAAATAATATCATACAATCCCATATACTCAATTCTATACCCACAGTTTATCCAGAGGAAGGCGAAAACCCCCAGCAGAGCATGATCCAATTTGCTACAGCAGGGGAAAAAAATCCTTCCTGATCCCCCGAGAGGCAATCGGATTTTCCCCAGATCAACTTTACCTATACATGTCATTACCCAGTTATACTATGTACATTTAGGAAAGAATCCAGGCCCTTCTTAAAGCGGAGCTCCGCCGGAAAAAAATATATTAAAAGCCAGCAGCTACAGCTACAGCAGCTGCTGGCTTTTAATATTTGGACACTTACCTGTCCTGGAGTCCAGCGACGTCCGCAGCAGAGGATGAGCAATCGCTCATCACTCTGCTGCCCCCTTCGCCATCCTCGCTGAGGGAACCAGGAAGTGAAGCCCTGCGGCTTCATGCCCGGTTCCGTACGGCGCATGCGCGAGTCGCGCTGCGCCGTTCTGATTCATCCTCCTGTGTTCTGGGAGCCGAGTGTCTCCCAGAACACTACGGGAAGTCTGGGGGAAGTGACGTCACTCCCGCAGATTCCCGGAGAGAGGACTCCCGAATGTGGGTCCAAATACCTGTCTTAGACAGGTATCTTCACCCCCCTCCCCCCTGAAAGGTGTCAATTGTGACACCGGAGGGGGGGAGGGTTCCGATTACCAGAAGTGAAAATTTAGGGTGGAGCTCCACTTTAAAGCAATCTACTGAGCTGGCCAGAACCACCTCTGCAGGGAGTCTATTCCACATTTTCACAGCTCTTACTGGGAAGAAACCTTTCCGTATTTGGAGATGAAATCTCTTTTCCTCTAGATGTAAAAAGTGTCCCCTTGTCCTCTGTGTTGACCATAAAGTGAATAACTCAACACCAAGTTCACTATATGGACCCCTTACTGTATATATTTGTACATGTTGATCATATCCTCCCTTATTCTCCTCTTCTCAAGAGTGAATAAATTAATTTCCTCTAATCTTTCCTCATAGCTGAGCTCCTCCATGCCTCTTATCAGTTTGGTTGCCCTTCTCTGCACTTTCTCCAGTTCCCTGATATCCTTTTTGAGAACTGGGGCCAAAAACTGAACTGCATATTCCAGATGAGGTCTTACTAATTTGTACAGGGGGGCAAAATGATATCTCTCTCTCTGGAGTCCATACCTCTCCTAATACAAGAAAGGACTTTGCTCGCTTTGGAAACCGCAGCTTGGCATTGCATGCCATTATTGAGCTTATGATCTACCAAAACCCCCAGATCCTTCTCCACTATGGATCCCCCCAGTTGTACTCCCCCTAGTATGTATGATGCATTCATATTATTAGCCCCCAAGTGCATAATTTTATATTTATCAACATTAAACCTCATCTGCCACATAGTCGCCAAATTAGACTGAGCATTGAGGTCGGCTTGTAAATTGCTACCATCTACACAAAGGAGTAAGTTAAAAATTAACACATATAGATGGCTGTTCACAAGCTATAATTTCCCTTTAAAGTAGAGTTATATCTTGTACAGTATATATCTTATCAAGTGTATTTAACAGAAATAAAATGACATGTATTATTGCTGTAAGATACCCACCTTTAAAACTGTTGTTTTACAGCAGTTGGAAAATGTACAGAAGCAAGTCTGTCAGAGGCAGCTCATCACTCTCTACTTTCTCATTTGCTTTTCCTGCACCAATGGCTGGTTCCATTCCTGAGTGTGGCTATATGGGGTCATCATCTAGATATACAGCAGCACAGCTGACCAGAGGCCATGGACACTGACAGCCAAAAAAAGGTCACGTGTCTGTCCTTTGCCGGCCTGCCCTGTGCCTACAGTTCTGTTTATCTCTAGAAATGAATGAAGTCTGTCATTTGTGCAGGAAAGCTTGTCCAGCTGTTGAGAAGGTGCAGTTTAGTGAACTACACCTTGCAAAGTCTTATCTGAAGGAACTCTTTGTGTCACTATGACTATATCCTATGCTGAACTTTTTCAGGGTGATCCGGGCCTCGGGGGAATTAAAGGAGACAAGGTAAAAATTCCTTCATTTCAGTCATCAGTTGTGTTCTCCATGTTGTAGGACTCTTCTAATAACCTCTTTTAACCTTTCTAGGGTGACACTCTGACTATTGAAGGACCCGCTGGTGCTAAAGGAAATAAGGGGGAATTGGTAAGTTGATTCATACATAGATTACAATTTGGTTAAGTTGGTGTGAAGACATAGAAGTAGTAGATGCCTGCCAGCTCCTGTGTGTGTGAGCTGTCTTTAAGATGATGCCTCTAAATACCTTATTTCAGTTTGTTTCTGGCCAGTCACGTGACCTCCGGATGCTCTCCTTCCCCGATCTACGGGTTACAGCGGGAGCGGCTGTGCAGACAGCACAGCGGTCACGTGACCTCCCCAGCTAATGTCAGAGGGGGATCTCGGCCCCTCCCACTGTAGCCATAGCTCCTAACTGTCCCCGATTTCAAGGGACGGTCCCTGATTTCAAACAATGTCCCTCTGTCCCTCATTCCTCCTCATTTGTCTCTCATTTTGGTCTGATATCTATAGTTGTATAAAAAAATGCACTTTTTATCTTACAAAAAGTGTTTCCCAGTGCTAAACCTTTCATCCAAATTCTAAATTGCTGAATTTGTAAATTTTAAAAGCCAATATAAAGGAATAGTAGTGGTACAAAAAGCCCTTGTAGAATTAATTAACCTTTTTTTGGGGTTAATTCTCCTATAAGGAGGTGTGACAAGGGGCGTGTCCTATGCCTACATACAATTGCTAGTAGGTGTCCCTCATTCCCATTCTCAAAATGTTGGGAGGTGGCCCGTAGATTGGGGAGGAGAGTGGCCAGAGGTCATGTGACTGGCCAGAAACTAACTGAAATAAGGTATTTAGAGGCATAGTTTTATACAAACATGTACACAGTGTAGTATGGCTTGATAGAACAAAGGGGCTGGCAGTAATATTTATTTAAGCTTACAACCACTTTAAAAATTATTTTTTGAGCTGGAGTCACACTTAAAAAAATGTACCTGTTCCAACTTACATACAAATTCAACTTAAGAACAAACCTACAGAACCTTGTTCGTAACCCGCGGACTATGTGTACTGTCAGGTGGTGTGTCCATGACACCCGAGGCTCACTAGAAGGAGATGAATGACACTGGGCTGCATACTTCTTCTGGTTTAGTGACTTACTAGTAAGAGGGATCATATACCCATTACTATGTTAAGATACCGTATATACTCGAGTATAAGCCAAGTTTTTCAGCCCTTTTTTTAGGGCTGAAAATACCCCCCTCGTCTTATACTCGTGTCAGTGTACCTGAAGGACTCCAGGCGTCCATTTTTTAAAACTCGCGGCTTCCTCCTGGTTCCGTCCCGCTCCGTGATAGGCGTTTGACACTGTGTTCCGCTACCGCCTATCACGGAGGTCCTCTCATCCTCGGACTCAGTTTCCCAGCAGACACTGTGTTCAGTGTTCCGCCTATCATGAACCTTCTCTTGTCCGAGGATGGAAGAAAGTCTGTAATTGGCAGGACACTGAACACAGTGTCTGCTGGGAAACTGAGTCCGAGGATGAAAGAACGTCCGTGATAGGCAGAACACTGAACACAGTGTCAAACGCCTATCATGGAACAGGACGGGACCAGGAGGAAGCCGCGAGTTTTAAAAAATGGACGCGCGCAGCGCAGCCTGTCAAGAATTTCAGGTACGCTGCAATGGGCACAGTGAGGTTGTAATGAGCACAGTGAGGTAATGAGCACAGTGAGGTAATGTGCACAGTGAGGTTGCAATGGGCACAGTGAGGTTGCAATGGGCACAGTGAGGTTGTAATGGGCACAGTGAGGTTGTAATGGGCACAATGAGGTGTGCAAATGGGCATTGTTGACCCTCTTTTCTGCTTACAGTAGCTGCTGCATTCTCACCCTAGGCTTATACTCGAGTCAATACGTTTTGCCAGTTTTTTGTGGTAAAATTAGGGCCTCGGCTTATATTCGGGACGGCTTATACTCGAGTATATACGGTATTTGATTGTCTTCTATGTATACTGACATCTGTATTTTCCACCAGGGTGATCGAGGAATGAAAGGTTCCGAAGGAGAAAAGGGTGATAAAGGAGACCAAGGAGTGGGAGGCGAAAAGGTAAAACAGAAATGTTGGCTATGGGACTTACAAATAGGGGCGAGATTTTGGAGAGTGCTAGGCTGAATGAGAAACTTATATTACAACGGACGTTTCCATCCCAACCTCTAGCTAAATGCAAGAATAAATTGTGCTATATATGAATTCTGACCTAGCATAGTCTAAAAATACCTAAACCAGCCTGTTTCAACCAGGGTGCCTTGAGGTTTCTTCAGGGGTGCCTTGGCAAAATGCCTAAATACTGCCCAAAAATGATATACAAGGCCACAGGTTTTCATTGTGCACCATTACAACCATCTAGCTTTCAACCTCCTAACAACCAATGACATCATCAGTTGATAAGGAGGATATCAGTCGCCTGTATAGCATCCTTCTTTGACCCTCTCCTGCCTCTCTCCATCAGCATTGGGGTCACATTAGCTGAGCGATGGAGAAAAAGAGAAGAAGAGAAACATTGGAATACTAGTCAGTACCAGTTTGCCTCTCTAACATTGGGACTCTTACGTGTGTGGCTGTTGCTGTATTATGTAAAACTATTAGGCCTCGTACACACGGCCGGTTTTCTCGTCAAGAAAACTGCTGGGAGAGCTTTCTTGCCGAGAAAACCGGCCGTGTGTACGAGGCTTTCAGGTTTCTCGTCAAGAAAACTGCCCAGAATCTCGACGAGAAAAATAGAGAACCTGCTTTCTATTTTCTCGTCGGGATTCTTGTCGGCCTGTTTCCCGATGAGAAACCCGAGCGTGTTTATACTTACCTGTCGCCGTGGAAACCCACGCATGCTCGAAATGACTTAGACGCATGCGCGGTAGCTTCCAAGGCATAGGTAGGATGAAGCAAGATGGCGGCGACGGCATCGAATGTGACGAGCGCATGCTCGTCGTAGTCGATGACGCCACCATGTTCGTGCCATTCAAAAGAACGGCGTTTTTTTTTAATCGTACGTGTGTACACTCGGCCGGGACAAGATTCTTGTCAAGATTCTCGTCAGAAAAAACGACAGGTTTTTTCCTGACGAGATTCTCGGCCGTGTGTACTAGGCTTTAGAATCGTTTTTACATTTTAGGATGGGGTGTCTCAAGGCTGTCCATTTTTTAAAGGGTGCCTTGCGATGGCGGCTGGTGTTCTTTTTTTTGGGGGGGGTGGCAAACAATGCACCTGCAACTACCCCCCGGTCGGTCGGGTCACCCTCAACCCCCCCGCGGGTCAATCGGGTCTCAAGACCCGCTTCCTGACTGGCCGGGTGGAGTATCAGTGTGACAATAGCGAATATTCATTCGCTATTGTCACACAACTGGGTGAGCTCGGAGGCACAGTGGTGTGTTGGAGTAGCCTCTAGTGGCCTTATGTGGTACAGCAGTTTTTACAGGCTTTTTGTGGTCCATTCACACTTTCCAGGGTAGTGCGGTGTGGCAATGTGTGCACTACTGCACCGGATGTTCATGACGGTTTTCATGGGCATCTCAATTCGGCTCCAACGCGCATGTTTTGCAGCAAACCATAACAGACAGTAACGCATCATTTATTGTGATGCGCTGTATTGCCACGAATGGTCTGATTTTTTATTTTTTTTTAAGTATTGGTGCATCGCTAGCCCATTCATTCGAATGCACGCCCTTAATACAATACACATTAACTCCCATGTGTTAACTCAATGCATCAAGATGCAAAGGTTTGAATGGGCCCTTCATGTAACATCTTTTAATGTTTGGTTATTGCTTTGAAAGGTGAGTGAAATATTAGTGATATTATTTGCCAATAAGGGCTCGTTCATGCGGCAGCCCTTGCACCCCTCTGAAAAGTGATCTGCGGTGGATCACTTTTCAAAAGGCATTTGGCAGGTGGTGAGGAGGCATTATGTCACCCCCTCACTGCATGTTGTAACCCTTAAAAAAAGGCTGAACCACTGCCCTCCAGCCACATGCATTGCAAGGGGGTTGTGGCGCGGACCCGTACATGTGGTTTAATTATTGCCATGGCCAAGGCATGTATACAACCCTGAGCCAATGCATGCCCTTCTTTAGTTGGCCGGTCGGCGGGCGGTAAAACCATGGCTCTACCACCTGCTTTCACCAACCCCAGCCACCCATGTGAACAATCCCTAGAATGTTTAATTTAGGCCCCTTTCACACTGAGGCGCTTTTGCAGGCGCTATTGCGCTAAAAATAGCGGCTGCAAAGCGCCCTGAAAAAGCCGCTACTTTGTATCCAGTGTTAAAGCCCCGAGGGCTTTCACACTGGAGCGTTGCGCTTGCAGGAGGGTAAAAAAACTCCTGAAAGCCGCATCTTTGAGGCGCGATAGGAGCGATAAAAGTACCGCTCCTATAGCGCCCCTGACCATTGAAATCAATGGGGTAGCGCCCCCAAAAAGCTGCGAAGAGGCGTTATTGCGGGCGTTTTTAACCCTTTTTCGGCCGCTAGCGGGGGTTAAAATCACCCCGCTAGCGCCCGCAAATCGCGGCAAAAACGACGGTATAGCGGCGCTAAAAATAGCACCGCTATACCGCCCAGCGCATCCAGCGCTTCAGTGTGAAAGTAGCCTTATAATGGGATATAATTAAATAAAATGTATGTATTATCCTTTTTATTTTATGTCTGCAGGGAGGTAAAGGAGAACCGGGAGACAAAGGTGCGACTGGCTTTGTAGGCGCCCGGGGGCCAGGCGGACAAAAGGTAACAATCATTTCTGACTTCTGTTCTACATCAAAGGGTTTGCATTGCTCTAAAAACATTCAGAGTGTCTATACATATTTAAAGCCGAACTTCAGGAAGATACCAAATCAAAAAAATAAAGCATTCAGTACATCTCTGCGATCATCCATTTCCTAAAGTGTTGCTGCTTTAAGAAAGCTGGTAGTACAGAAGAACATCGGTTGATCTGCCAAAAATCCAGTGGGCTCCTAACTAGACATGTATGGTTCATTTCATTCCAAACTGAAATTCAGATGAATTTTTCATCATTCGGATGTATCCGAAATTCTGTATTACAGTAACGAATTTAAACGAATCTGAAATAATGAATCAACATTTCGGATGAAATTCTAATTCGAATAGTTTTCAAATCTAGTTTGTATTTCTGAAGATAATAAGATAGAATAGAAAACAAAGGAATAGAATAGAAAATAATAGAATAGAATAAAAAATAAAGGAATAGAATAGAATAAAATAGAAAGAATAACCATCTTCTGAAATTCGAATTTAACACAGAATACATTTTAATTAGAATAGAATAGAATAGAAAAGAAAAGAAAATAATAGAAAATAATAGAATAGAATAGAAAATAATAAAATATAAATTGAGTAAAACAGAACAGATGACAAAATAGAAGAATAAAAAAAAATGTAATAAAACAAAAAAAAAGGGATAGAATGAAAAATAAAAGAATAGAGTAAAACCGAACAAAATAGAATAGAAAATAAAATAACAGAATAAAATAGAATACAAAATAAAGGAATAGAATAGAATAAAATAGAAAGAATAACCATCTTCTGAAATTCGAATTTAACACAGAACACATTTTAATTAGAAAAGAATAGAATAGAAAAGAAAAGAATTGAAAATAATAGAATAGAATAGAAAACAATAGAATAAACAATAGAAAAGAATAGAAAACGAATCCGAAATAATGAATCAACATTTCGGATGAAATTCTAATTCGAATAGTTTTCAAATCTAATTTGTATTTCCGAAGATAATAAAATAGTATAGAAAAAAAAGGAATAGAATTGAAAATAATAGAATAGAATAGAAAATAATAAAATATAAATAGAGTAAAACAGAACAGATGACAAAATAAAAGAATAGAAAAAAATGTAAAAACAAAAAAAAAGAGGATAGAATGAAAAATAAAAGAATAGAGTAAAACCGAACAAAATAGAATAGAAAAGAAAATAACAGAATAAAATAGAATAAAAAATAAAGGAATAGAATAAAATAGAAAGAATAACCATCTTCTGAAATTCGAATTTAGAATAGAATAAGTTTTAATTAGAATAGAATAGAAAAGAATAGAATTGAAAATAATAGAATAGAATAGAAAACAATAGAATAGAATAAACAATAGAAAAGAATAGAAAACGAATCCGAAATAATGAATCAACATTTCGGATGAAATTCTAATTCGAATAGTTTTCAAATCTAATTTGTATTTCCGAAGATAATAAAATAGAATAGAAAATAAAGGAATAGAATTGAAAATAATAGAATAGAATAGAAAATAATAAAATATAAATAGAGTAAAACAGAACAGATGACAAAATAAAAGAATAGAAAAAATTTTAATAATAATAAAAAAAAAGGGATAGAATGAAAAATAAAAGAATAGAGTAAAACCGAACAAAATAGAAAAGAAAAGAAAATAACAGAATAAATAAGAATAGAAAATAAAGGAATAGAATAGAATAAAATAGAAAGAATTACCATATTCTGAAATTTCGAATTTGGAATAGAATAAATTTTAATTAAAATAGAATAGAATAGAAAAGAATTGAAAATAAAATAATAGAATAGAAAAGAATAGAATAGAATAAACAATAGAAAAGAATAGAATAGACAAGAAAGAAAATAACAAAATAACCGTTTTCCGAAATTCGAATTTCAAATAGAATGAATTTGAATAGAGTAGAATAGAATAGATAATAAAAGAATAGAATAGAAAAAAACAATAGAATAGAATGGAAGAGAAAGAATATAACCATCTTCCAAAATTTGAATTTTGAATAGGATAAATTCAATTTCGAATAGAATTTGATTCAAATGCAATTAGAACGGAATTTAAAAAAAAAAAATGAATCAATTCGGATTCGAATAAACAAAACTAATTCCGTTTTTTTTTTTAAAAACGTAATGTAAATAACGAATCAAAACCAAACACATTTTTTCGTTCTGCACATGTCTACTCCTAAATTCCTGTAGCAAGATGACAACGCTGCCTCTGTTGCACTGAGATCCCAAGCAGTGTTGTCATCCCTGCCATGTCCGTCCCCCCCCCCCCCCCCGTAGGGCAACAGAACACCTCCTCCTCTCCTCACTTCCATAACATAAGGGGAAGATGTTCTGTAGTCCTTAGAATATAACTATGTGTTTATTTCAAGCAGACCTTCATAGCATTTTTATTCTAGGTTACCGCTATTGAAATATTGTATTTTTATGTGTTTATTACACTAGGGTGAGAACGGAGAACCGGGTGATCCTGGGGAGTCGGTAAGTACAATATACGTGATGTCATACAATGTTTTCCTGTTTTATTACGTAGATAATATACAGTACATTCATGTTTTTTTTTGAGTCGCAGAATTTAAAGGGTCCATCTGTGATTGATACAAGATCGTTACTATCACGATTCCCCAAACCAATCAACCAATCATTATTTTAGATGCTTTCATACAGTAAATCACTTTTCTAATAGCTCAGAACCAGTCTGTTGTCTGTCAATTATTCCCACAATTAGCCTTTTTTTTTTTTTTTTTCCATGAAATTTTTATTAAAGTTTTCAGGATTACAGCAAATACACGAAAGGTCACAAAGAACAAATGGTAACGTAACGAGTGAGGAATAGAATATGCACGGAAGATATAACAGATAATGAATCATCGACAGTGGCATAGAATGTTGGAGTAATGGTAATCTAGGAGAGTAAAGGAGAGCAATGGGGTTAGAGGTTAGATCAGAATCTTGGAACCCTTCCGCAGCCAAGTGGGAGACAGTGCGTCATCGGCAGCTAGAATCCTGTGTTAGTCTCCGTGTCTCTGTGTTGGAGACTCAGGTGTGGCAGGGGATGTGAACAGAGCTCCCCATCACATGTTGGAGCATACCGAAGTAAGTCATCCCGCCACCCAGTCACCCCTATTGGGAACAAAACTGTGAGAGGGTGGGGGGGGGGGGGGCTGGAAGCTTTGAAGGTTATGTGCTGAAAATCCTCGGTTTGGTTAGGGGTAAAGGTGAGTGAGTCCCTTCGGAACTGGTAGAAGGTGTGTGGTATGGTATAAGTGGGTCCTCCTAGAGACCTGGAGGATGTTCAGGGCCAGGATAGCACATGGGTTAAGAGAATAGCACTGTGGGGAGGGGTCCTGGAGTGGACCATACGATGTCCAAGAGTGAAGGGGGGGGGGCAAGGTGAGGAAGGGGGGAGAATAGGGTGGCAGAGGCCATAGAGATCCGGGATGCAGCAATTAGCCTTTTTAGGGCTCTGACCTCGATGGCTCTGGAGGGTCATCCAATGATTGAAGTGGGGCTGGACTCCAAATCCAAATTCTGCCCTGCATCTCATCACTGGTACAGAAAAGTTTTCAGAAAAGTTTGGAAAGAGGAACATTTCATTCTTTAATCTTGTCCAGTGTCATGATGGAATGTTCTTCTCTGAGCACCAGCAATGGACCAAGTCACCAAATGGCCAATGAAGCCTGCATTCACCTACCTTCTAAGTACAAACAATGACTTAAGCCGTCCGATGGACTTTTTTCATCTGACAAACCGATCGTGTAGGGGCCCCATCAGTGTTTAAAAATAGAACATGTTTTAAATTTATCCGATGGTTAAAAAAACTATAGCAAATTACTATCGTCTGTGGGGAACTCCATCAGATAAAAAACCCACGCATGCTCAGAATCAAGTCGACACATGCTCAGAAGCATTGAACTTCATTTTTTTCGGCGTCACCGCGTTTGGAACGGTCGGTTTTTTGACTGATGGTGTGTAGGCAAGACTGATGGTAGTCAGCTTCATCGGTTTTCCGATGGAAAAATCCATCGGTTTAAAAACCATAGGAAATCCGATCGTGTGTACAGGGCTTTACTGTTTATAGCAGGGGTGTCAAACTCCATTTAATCTCAGGCCACATTAGAATTATGGTTGCCCTCAAAGGGCCGGTTGTATCTGTAAGACTAGATGTCCAGAGCACCCAACCCCTCCTTGCATCAAGTGTCAAGAACCCACTATCAGAAATCAAGAGTCCCCCACTCTTCCCTACAAAACAGTGCACCCCCTTACCTTGTGCTGCTGCCAAGAAGGAGCTGGGAAGCAGAAGGTTTGGAGGAGGACCAGAGGAGGGTTGGAGTCAGCTGTCAGACCAGGGGAGGCAGAGACTAAGGAGTGCTGTGACTGCATAGAGAGGCGCAGGATCTGTAGGTCTAGGAGGCATTTTCTTCTCCTCTCTGCTGCTGAGTGCTGAGGCGGGGGAGAGGGGGGCAGAGAGGAGCCTCTCCATGGCTGCAGGCTGCACGGAGAGGTGTAGGATCTGGCGGAGGAGTTCTGTCCTCCACTCTGTTGCCAACTGTTGAGACAAGGTGGGGAGGAGACGAGTGGGGTCCCGCAGCTGCAGGAGACGTTCCAGGGCCACATGAAATGGCCTGGCAGGCCTTATGTTTGACACATGTGGTGTTTAGAGAGATACAGATGAAGAGTAGCCTTTGCAATTCCTGGAACCTTTCCTATTACCTGATTGCTCATGATATCTAACTGATCTTATACAGTACACCCAAACTTAACATCCAGTCCCAGTGGTGCCAAGATAAATTAGAAGAAGCATCCAGCATTTCTCAGTGCTGGTCAGGCAGGGAGTGAAGGAGGTTCTTGCTGGCAAGTGCCAACCTGAAAACTTTTACAGCAAATGTAAAGCAAGTATACCTCCATCAAGTCTCTATTACCTGCACGTCAAAGAGCTGAGGACCATGTTTTTTTTTCTTCTTGGAATAAATCTTGGCCAGAGCTCTATCTTCGTGGAGTTAACCTGCTTCTCCTTGTGTTCATGTTGGTTTCTTCTGGGTAATTCCACACTTCAAAAACATGCTGGTAGGTGAATTGGCTGCTGTCTAAAATGGACCTAGTATGTGACTATGCATATGTGTTAACACATTTTTCATGCTAGTCCCAAGCCCAATCAATTGGGTTGGGTTGGGGAAAGACTTGGCAACCTACCTTGGAAAAAGATGGCCAAGACAATCCTTTGGATAAAAGGCATTCAAGCTAATCACACTTGGTGCCCAGAGAGCTGGACCAATGAATAGCCGAGAGTCAGATAGAACTGAACAGATATATATTCATACATAGGGAGGAAATCAGAAAAGACTTATGCCGCGTACACACAATTGGAAATTCCGTCAACAAAAGTCCGATGTGAGATTTTTGTCGGAAATTCCGACCGTGTGTAGGCTCCATCGGACATTTGCTGTCGGAATTTCCGACCACAAAAATTTGAGAGCTGGTCCTCAAATTTTCTGACAAGAAAAGTTCTTGTCGGAAATTCCGATGGTCTGTATGAAATTCCGACGCACAAAAAAACACGTATGCTCAGAATCAAGCAGAAGAGCCGAACTGCCTATTGAACTTTATTGATCTCGGGCTCGTCGTACGTCTTGTACCTCACCGCGTTCTTGACGTTCGGGATTTCCGACAAGATTTGTGTGACTGTGTACATACAACACAAGTTTGAGCCAACATTCCGTCGGAAAAAAATCCACGGTTTTGTTGTCGGAATTTCCGATCGTGTGTACGCGGCATTAGTCAAACTTTAGGAAAACGCACAGGGGGAATTTAGTAAAACTAAAGTGTGCAAAATCTGGTGTAGCTCTACATAGAAACCAATCAGATTCAAGGTTTTATTGTGAGGGCTTAACCACTTAAGCCCCGGACCAATACGCAGCATAATGACCAGGCCCCTTTTTGCAATTCGGCACTGCGTCACTTTAACTGACAATTGCGCGGTCGTGCGACGTGGCTCCCAAACAAAATTGGCGTTCTTTTTTCCCACAAATAGAGCTTTATTTTGGTGGTATTTGTTCATCTCTGCGGTTTTTATTTTTTGCGCTATAAACAAAAATAGAGCGACAATTTTGAAAAAAATTACATATTTTTTACTTTTTGCTATAATAAATATCCCCAAAAAATATATAAACATTTTTTTTTCCTCAGTTTAGGCCGATACGTATTCTTCTACATATTTTTGGTAAAAAAAATTGCAATCGGCGTTTATTGATTGGTTTGCGCAAAAATTATAGCGTTTACAAAATAGGGGATAGTTTTAAGGCATTTTTATAAAATTTTTTTTTTACTAGTAATGGCGGCAATCAGCGATTTTTTTCGTGACTGTGACATTATGGCGGACACATCGGACACTTTTGACACATTTTTGAGACCATTGTCATTTTTACAGCGATCAGTGCAATAAAAATGCACTGGTTACTGTAAAAATGAACTGGCAGTGAAGGGGTTAACCACTAGGGGCGCTGGAGGGGTTAAGTGTGCCTAGGGGCATGTTTCTAACTGAGGGGGGGGGCATAGCTAAGAGTGACACATCACCGATCTCCCCCCTGATTACGCAGAGCGGAGATCGCTGACAGTGTCAGTAGTAGAGGAGCGGGGAGATGTTGTGTTTACACTAACATCTCCCCGCTCCATGCCTCCGTGAGACGATCGCGGGGATCCCCACGGCGATCGAGTCCGCGGGACCCGCGGTCCGACTCACGGGGAAGGCAGGGCACACGCGACCCCGACGTCGGCAGTTAAAGGGCCACGTACAGGTACGTGATTGTGCCTGTACGAGCCATTCTGCCGACGTATATATACAGTGAGGGGTCCTTAAGTGATTAATTGAACAAGCTGAAGTTAGTAGCTGATTGGTTACCATGCACAGCTGCACCAGATTCTGAGTGCTCCAGTTTTCTTAAATCAGACTCAATGCAAAATTCTTGATTTAAAGTTGCGATCAAGAACCCTAACCACTTATTTGTTACCTGGTATTGCTTTTTTTTTCTCTTTTTAGGGTAAACCAGGTAAAGATGCCCTACCGGGACTTCGTGGGGAGAAAGGAGATGCTGGTCTTAATGGGCTAAGAGGACCAAAGGTAAGAAACTTTTGCCGGGTGTCTGATAGAACCATAAGAGTATTTAATAGTATTTCCAAACAGCCTTTAAAAGATCAGTTATCCAACAGTGATATTTCAGTTATAAATGGAACACAATGAGCTTAATCAGGCTTTTGCCTCTAATATGTCTTGGATATTCCACTAGCAAGGTGTCCCTGCTATAATTACTGGTTCTGGTACTGTCTATCTTGGAATTTTTGTAGGTGTCCCCAACGAACTTTGTGTATTCAAGCCCCACCTATTACCATTTTTATAATACTGTATAACATAAATGAAAATCCAGCTGGGATGATGGGAACCCCTCATAATGGGAATAGCAGATGTGCAGATCCAGGAACTCAGAACAGAGATCCCACCAATAGAGTCTCTGAGATAGGGATGTGCCGACCACCCCCCAGTTCGCAACGGGAAACCCGCGTTGCGTCAGATGGGGGCGGGGTCACCCGTACATGTCACTGGGTAACCCCGGGCTTTCCCCGTTGCGTCAGAGGGGGCGGAGTCACCCACGCACTGACGGGTGGCCCCGCCCTCAGCTATATAAGAGCTGTCAGGCTGGAGCGCGTCATTCGTCGGGTGCCTCCCATGGAGGCAGGATCGTGTCAGCGTCGTATCCCCGCTGGAGATTTAGAATGTATTTACATCGCTGGAGATCAAGACTGGATTACATTGCTGGAGATGGAGACTGGATTACATCGCTGGAATTATTTTTTTCTTTTTAATAAAGGACTTGTCCCAAGCTATGTACTGTGGTTTTTAACATTTTTGACACTTTTATTTGTGAAATGGTAGGCCTTACCAATTCACATAGGGGGGGGGGACCGGGATCTGGGTGTCCCCTTTGTTAAAGGGGGCTTCCAAATTCCGATAAGCCCCTCGCCCGCAGACCCCCACAATCACCAGGCAAGGGTTTTGGGGATGAGGCCCTTGTCCCCATCAACATGGGGACATCCTCCCCCTGTTGAGGGCATGTGGCCTGGTACGGTCCAGGAGGGGGGGTGCTCTCTCGTCCCCCCCTCTTTTCCTGCGGCCTGCCAGGTTGCGTGCTCGGATAAGGTTCTGGTATGGATTTTGAGGGGGACCCCTACGCCATTGTTTTTTAAAAATTGGTGCAGGGTTCCCCTTAATATCCATACCAGACCTGAAGGGCCTAATGTGGAATTTGGGGGGGACTCCCACGCATTTTTTTATTAAATTTTTGTTCGGAATTCCTCTTAATATTCATACCAAACCCAAAGGGCCTGGTAAAGGACCGGTGGGCGAACCCATGACGTTTTTTTCAATGACTTTTATCTGTATTGCCGGGACCCGACAATTCATTATAGCCGCGAGTAATATTAAATGACTTTTTTTCCTTTAGAAATGTCATTTTGTAAAGGGACTGTTATAAACACGGGAAACATGCGCTAGTTTACAGGCATACTATAGACACCCCCAGGGACGAAATTTAAAGGAATATTTCACTTTTATTGTTTCACTTTAAGCATTATTAAAATCACTGCTCCCGAAAAAACGCCAGTTTTTAAAACTTTTTTTTGCATTGATACATGTCCCCTTGGGGCAGGACCCAGGTCCCCAAACACTTTTTATGACAATAAATTGCATATTAACCTTTAAAATTAGCACTTTTGATTTCTCCCATAGACTTTTAAAGGGTGTTCCGCGGCTTTCGAATTTGCCGCGAACACCCCAAATTGTTCGTTATTCGGCAAACAGCCAATGTTCGAGTCAAACTCATGTTCGACCTGAACATAAAGCTCATCCCTACTCTGAAGCCCCGTACACACGATCGGTTTGACTGATGAAAACCGTCCGATGGATGGTTTTCATCAGACCAACCGATCGTGTATGGAATCCATCGGTCTTTTTTCCATCGGTTGTAAAAAATAGAACTTGTTTTAAAATTTTCCGATGGATAAAAAACCGATCGAAAACTCCAATCGTCTATGGGCAAGTCCATCGGATCAAAAACCCACGCATGCTCAGAATCAAGTCGACGCATGCTCAGAAGCATTAAACTTCATTTTTCTCGGCTCATCGGAGTGTTTTACGTCACCGCGTTTGGAACGGTCGGTTTTTTGACTGATGGTGTGTGGCCAAGACTGATGAAAAACAGTTTCATCGGATTTCCGATGGACAAATCCATCGGACGAAAATCCATAGGTTATCCGATCGTGTGTACAGGGCTTGAGAGTTAGAAAAGACTGACGGGATTTAATGCTAAAGCATTTACCAAAAACTGTAATACAGTGAAACCTCAGATTGCGAGTAACGCAGTTAACGAGCGTTTCGCAATACGAGCTGTTTTTTAAAAACAAATCCTGACTCGGTTTGCGAGCGCCGTCTCAGAAGACGAGCAGGATTCAAGCCTTTGGGTGTGCAGAACTGGATTTGGCCAGAGTTGCGGGGGCACCGGAGATGCTCGGAGACGCTCGGAAACACTGTTCCTGAGCGTTCCCGAGTGTCTCTGGCACCCCTGCAGCTCTGGTTACATGCGGTACTGCATACACCGGCGTCCCCGCACTTCTGGCCACATACAGTTCTGCAATGACTGTGGAACGGATTATCTGAGTTTCCATTGATTCCTATGGGGAAACTTGCTTTGATATACGAGTGCTTTGGATTACAAGCATTCTTCTGGAACAGATTATGCTCATAATCCAAAGTACTACTGTATCATGTTAAAGTGGACTGACAAGTGGACACAAGCAAGGTAGACGATAACATGTATGCTGAGAAAAATGTTTAACTATCTTGTCCCTTTTCCAGGGAGCCAGCGGCATGAAGGGAGCGTGTGGCCAAGATGGTGAAAAAGGAGACAAGGTGATATTGCCTAATTTGTCATATATGAAATACAACATACATAGCACTCTCTGTCAAATTCCCTTGTGAGCCCAGGGCAGGCAGTGAAGTCTTGAGGCCTTGGGCTCACAGTAAGTGGGTTGAGTGAAGATGGGTGTCATTAAACCTGGAAGAGGAGTGACACCACGATCCTTGATGAGTTAGTCTGTGGGAAAAAGCCCTGGAGATGGGGTGAGTATAGAAGGCTTGACTGTTTTTTAATTAATTTACAGAGCTTCCATGTGATCCACCTTAAAGCGGAGGTCCCGCGAAAAGAAAAAATATTAAAAGCCAGCAGCTACAACACACCTGTCCAGGGTGCCCGCGATGTGGACAGCCGAAGCGGAGCAATCGCTCATCTCTCGGCTGCCCCATCACCATCCTCGATGAATGAATCAGGAAGTGAAGCGCTGTGGCTTCACTGCCCGGTTCCCTACTGCGCACGCGCGAGTAGCGCGGCGCGTTCCCAGTGGTCCCCGCTGTCTCCTGGGACCAGTGTGTTTCCCTGAAGACAGCGGGGGGGAAGTGGAGTGACTCCCGTGGGAGTCTCTCCCCGGAAGTGGGTGCAAATACCTGTATTATACAGGTATCTGCACCCCCCCTCCCCCCTGAAAGGTGCCAAATGTGACACCGGAGGGGGGGAGGGTTCCGAAAAGCGGAGGTTCCATTTTTGGGTGGAACTCCGCTTTAAGATTATTGCCCAGACTGGAATTGAACTTTTAAAGAAGCCCAGTTGTGTTTAGTTAGTATGTTTAAAAAATGTGTTCAGTTTTCCTTGCTGGGTGCTTTAGTTTTATTGAATGATGTTCATTGCAGGGTGACACGGGTGTGCCAGGCCGACATGGGCTTCCAGGAAGGAAAGGGGAGCTGGTAAGCAGTAATTTATTTGTATTTGTTTGTATTCTGTGGTCTCAGATTTCAGGTCTCTGTGCTGTCACCAACTCTATATCCTGGCCTAGGCCAACAAGGCCCATGCCTAGGGCAGCACTTTGCAGGGGGACAGCATGGAAAGAGTGTAGTGCCAGTCTTATGGGGCGGACTGGGCTGAGAGGCAAATTAATCTAGTGCCCCCTTAAAGCGGCCGCACTGCTTCCCCGGTATGCGGGTGGCCGGCATTCCGTAACTGTGGGGGGGGGGGGGCGCTGCTTCTAATTTTGACTGTCCTATCATCCTGGACCACAAACCTTCCTCACTGTGCTATGTTTTATGCTGCACCATTGGAATGGTTATATCTTCTTAGTCCTCTCCATCAAATTATCATAAATTTGTACTTAAAGTAGAACTATAGGCAACACTTTTTTTTTCCATTTTGGATAGAGTAAGGGAGGGTTAGAGCCCCTGTCAGTTTATTTTTTTACCATCCCTGTCCCATTGCAGAGATTTCCCTTCACTTCCTGCCCCTTAGCCAAACAGGAGATGAGAGGAAATCTATGCAAATTAAGGGAATACATTGCCCCCCCCCAGGCCCCCAGAACTAGTGTCCCCACTCAAAAATTTCAGGGCTGGTCTTAAACAGAAAGGGTGTGGCCTTGACAGGAAGGGGTGGTTCATATTTAAATTAGGGGGTGCATGAGTTTCGTCAGGCCTAGGGCAGCACAAAACCTAAATACACTACTGGCTGTCACTCAATAGTTTTGAAGGTTTTCCAGGTTGTGGTGTAGGTTTCCAGGCTGACCAATGTTTACATATGCCTTATACAGATACAGTGATAGGAAAAACTTGATAAGGGATAGTCTGTAATTGTCTTTATATCTAAAATCTGACTGTAGGGAGAAGCTGGCATCCCGGGACACCCTGGTCTACCTGGAAAAGAAGGTCTTCTTGGTACCAAGGTAATGCAGGCGATTTACTTAAAATATTTTATATTGTTTTTATTTATTTTCTTTATTTATTATGGTCACTGCATAAACATAAAAGGATACAGCGAGGTTACAGGGTAATGTTCTGTGTATCTCCAATTGTTACTATGGTTTTTCCTTGCAGGGTGACAGAGGCATTGAAGGATTACAGGGTATTAAAGGAGATCAAGGAGAGAAAGGCGAGAGGGTAAGCATTCATACAATGTATACAGTGTAATATAAGAAACACTATATGAACAAAAGTGTCCAGAGATGCTGTATTATATTGGACATCAGGTTACAGCCTTGTAGTCTTCAGTAACAAACGTAGCTGTACGAAGGGTGGTATCGAAGAGCTCAGTGACCCACAAAAGGTCTTCATAGAACACTTCCTTTCCAATAAATAATTTCTTTTTTTTTAAATTCTTTATTTCTCTTTAATCAGGGTATAGAGTTACAACATTACAGTTTAGAAGACAGCAAATACCTCAAATTATATTCATTCTTCAAATTATATTCATTTTACCTGTATAATTAAATCAAAGGGACTTATTTAAAGTAGTTGTAAACCCACTTATGCAACTTGCACCTACAGGTAAGCCTAGATTAAAGCTTACCTGTAGGTGCAAGAAATATCTCCTAAACCTACACGGTTTAGGAGATATTTGCAATAAAAGACATGCACCGATGTCTACGGCGCATGCGCGCCGTAGACAACGGTGCATTTACAGGGTTAATCCCATTCACAAATCCGGCCTTGCCGGATTTGACGGCTCCCGCGTGCATGCGCGGAGTGACGTCTTCGCCGCTCCGGCCAATCACAGCGCCGGAGCGGCGCTGTGATTGGCTGGAGGGGCGATACCCGGAAGTAACTTCCGGATATCAGAGGAGCGATGGCTGCGGCTGGAGGGGGAGACGAGGACGGCTTCGGGGGCCCCGATCTAAGGTAAGTGATGCATAATGAGCTAGTTTGCTAGTCATACTAGCTCATTATGGCTTTGTCTTGCAGGTGTTTTTTTTTTGTTTTTTTCAGGGTTTACTTCCACTTTAATCCGTACATTTCCACCGTTTTAATATCTTATTCTTGCCTCTTCTTTCTATTACCCCATTTTTTCTCTATCCCTGTTTTCCTTTCCCCCTTTCCCTATCCCTCCCCATATCCCTTCCCCTAAACCCCGATCTCCTCCTTTCCTTGTCCCCGCTAAGCGCGGAAAAAAAACAAAACAAAAAAAAATCAGTTATCTCTCCCGGGGTCTCCAAGTAACCTTTTGCCTTCTTCTGATTGTACAAATAGCTCCCATGGCACCCATATTTCTTTAATTTCTTCTTTTCTATCCATCGTCATGGGTAGAAGTTTTTCCATTATTCCCACTCTTCTCACTCGCCGTTAAAAAAATATTAAAAGCCAGCAGCTACACATACTGCAGCTGCTGACTTTTAATATATGGACACTTACCTGTCCTGGTGTCCAGCGACGTCTGCAGCAGAAGACGAGCAATCGCTCGTCACTCTGCTGCCCCCACCGCCATCCTCGGTGAGGGAATCAGGAAGTGAAGCGTTCCGGCTTCACTGCCTGGTTCCCTACGGCGCATGCGCGAGTCGCGTAGCGCCGTCCTCACTGGTCACCATTGTGTTCTGGGAGCCGTGTGTTTCCCAGAACACAACGGGCGTTCTGCGGGAAGTGACGCACTACCCGCAGAATACCCGCAGAGAAGACTCCCGTAAATGGGTGCAAATACCTGTCTTAGACAGGTATCTGCACCCCTCCCCCCTGAAAGGTGCCAAATGTGACACGGGAGGGGGGGGAGGGTTCCGATGAGCGGAAGTTCCACTTTAGGGTGGAGCTCCGCTTTAAGCCACATCGAAATCGGAGGAGCACTTGGATCCTTCCAGTTTATCGCGATGCAGCTTTTTGCCGCATTTATCAAATGACACAAAACTGAGTTCAAATATCTTTTAGGTGGAATTTGTGTGTTATGTAACAGAAAGTAAGTAAATTCATCAGATTTCTGCCCTGGTGGTGTTGACCTAGCATTTCGCTTGGATGAAAATTAAAGAACCTTACCAGCCTATACAAAGCCCTCAGCCCAAATAAACACTTCTAGGAAGAGGTAACGCTGACCAAGCCAAGTCATTCAAGATCAGTTCCCAACCTCACTAATGTTCTACTTGCTAAACTGAACAAATCCCACCAACATTGCTCCAGCGTCTAATGGATAGGCTTCCCAAAAATAGCAGAATCTGTTATTGCAACAAAAAAAAGACCATCTTTATATTAATAGCCAACATCATTTTTCAACCTCACCTATGTACCGTACTACTTGCTAAACTGAGCAAATCCCACCAACATTGCTCTAGCGCATTTCATGGAAAGCCTTCACAGAAGAGCAGAAACTGTTATTGCAACAAAGACCATCTTTAACTTTTTAGACAACATCATGTCTCAACCTCACCAATTTTCTACTTGCTTAACTAAGCAAATCTCACCAATATTCCTCCAAGATTTCATGGAAAATCTTACTAGAAGAGTAGAAGCTGTTATTTCAACAGAGAAGGACCATCTTCATGTTAATAACATCAGGTCCTAACCCCACCAATGTTCTTGTTCAGTGGTCTCCAAACTGTGGCCCGGGATTCAGATGCCACTCTTTGATTGCCTTTATCCGGCCCTTGGGGCACCAGTCCACTGACTCCAACAACAGGGCATTATTCTTTCCACTGACACCAGTGATGAGGCACAATCCCTTCCACTGACACTAATGATGGGGAACTATTCCACCTACTGACACTAATGATGAGGTACTATTACTCCCACAAATATCAATGATGGGGCACTATTCCTCCCACTGAAACCGAATGGTGAGAAACTATTCCTTCCACTAATACCAATGAGGGGGCACTATTCTTCCCACTTGCACCAATGAGGGGGCACTATTCCTCCAACTGACACCAATGATGGGGCACTATTCGTCCCATAATAGCAAAGATGAGGCATTTTCTACTCCGACTAGCCACAGTATGGCCCTCCTAAGGTCTAAAGGACAGAAAACTGGCCATTTTGCTTAGGACCCCAGTCCTATTTGCTTAACTGAGCAATTCTCACCAATATTACTTAAGCATCTTATGGATAGCTTTCCCAGAAGAGAAGAGGATGTTATGGCAACAAAAAAGACCACCTTAATGTAGCACCCTCTACCTTTAGGTAGGTGCTAGAGTAGTGGGTTTGTTCTTTTACTATCAGCGCAGATAAATTTAGGCAGGCCTAGCTGTGAGCTAGGCTTGTTTGTTTTGATCTGGGGGCAGGGGAGTGGTTTAGTGTAGCAGTGGGTGATTGACATGTACTTCAGCTCTTGGGCGCCTCCTCTGTTTCCAGGGAGAAGGTTCTGGAAAAGGGGCAGGATCGAGCTTTGGAGTGACATGGGGTGTATGTGGGAGCCCTGAACAATCCCCACCTATGATTAGCAGGGGTCGGGCCTCCTATATAAACCCATGGTCAGCCTGCTGTGGGGGGTATTGTCGGGTGGATGAACTGAATGATGGAGTGTTAGACTGTCTGGGTCTGAGGAAACCCCCTTTCTGGGGGGGAGGGGGGGGGGTGTACCTCAGGCCGGAAGCTCGGGAACTGGGAGGGAGCCTTTCATCACACGATCATTGAGAGGTGTCCTGGAACAGGAGCAGGAAAGAGGACAGTTGGGAGCACGTCCAGGCAAGTCATTCAGGAGGGATCCATGCCAAGGTCGGTAAGTGAAAAGCACAGTGGAAAGCCCTGGAAGAGACATGCCAGGCGTTGCATGTGGAGCCAGAGGCAGAGACTGTGGGGTTGTTGTGAAGTTAAGTCGCTGCAGCCAGGAAGGCTGGCAGGATTTGCATCGGACGTGCTGGGATCAGTAGTCCACCAAGTGTCAGTTAGCACTTTTTTTCTTCTCGTCTAAAATGGTTGCTACCACAAAGGGGACCGAAACCGCTGCCTGTAATAGGCTATCAGGAAAACGTTAGGACTTATTCAGAGTGAGGCCTAGCCATGTGCTAATGTGACAGGAATCTAGATTGGGACAGTGAAGTGAAGCAAGTAATCTCAAGTAGTGTGCTGGAGGAGATGTGCAGAGGAAGACACCGTCATATCTAGACTCAACTACTTTTATTCTACTAAGAAGTATTCATTATCTGGGCATCCCATGTCCCTTTTCCCCATCCACGTTTAATACCCTAATAAAAACAAAAAAAACAAGCAAGAGACTATTTATTGTCTGGGAAAGTGTGACAAAATGGATGTCTGACCAGCAGGGTGAAATGTGTGGATGTTGAAACACGCAGCGACCCCACGGGCCATCGCTACATTCATATTAACCACTTGCTTACTGGGCACATATACCCCTCTCCTGCCCAGGCAAAATTTCAGCTTTCGGCACTGTCACACTTTGAATGACAATTGCGCGGTCGTGCGACGTGGCTCCCAAACAAAATTGACGTCCTTTTTTTCCCACAAATAGAGCTTTCTTTTGGTGGTATTTGATAATCTCTGCGGTTTTTATTTTTTGCGCTATAAACAAAAAAACAGCGACAATTTTGCAAAAAAACACAATATTTTTTACTTTTTGCTATAATAAATATCCCAATTTTTATTTATTTTTAAATATATTTTTTCTCAGTTTAGGCCGATACGTATTCTTCTACATAATTTTGGTAAAAATAAAATCGCAATAAGCGTATAGTGATTGGTTTGCGCAAAAGTTGTAGCGCCTACAAAACAGGGGATAGAATTATGACATTTTTTTTATTATTATTTTTTTTACTAGCAATGTCGGCGATCTGTGATTTTTGTCAGGACTGCAATATTACAGCGGACACTTTTGACACATTTTGGGACCATTCACATTTATAAAGTGAACAGTGCTATAAATATGCACTGATTACTGTATAAATGTGACTGGCAGGGAAGGGGTTAACACTAGGGGGCGATCAAGGGGTTAAATGTGTGCCCTGCTAGGTGATTCTTACTGTGGGGGGAGGGGACTGACTGGGGGAGGTGACCAATCGGTGTCCCTATGTACAAGGGACACACCATCGGTCTCCTCTCCCTGACAGGACGTGGATCTCTGTGCTCTGCTCTGTAACTGCCGATCGCAGGTACCTGGAGGACATTGCGGCCGTCAGGCACACGCAGCGGCCGCGAGGCCCGAGGACGTCATATGACGGCCTCCCGGCATTGTAGAGCCACCTTGTGGCCGTCATTGTACAATAGCCGGGATGGGAAGTGGTTAATAGCTAAGATCAGGTCTCACCAACGTTCTAGCTGCTAAACTAAGGAAATCCCAAGAACAATGCTCCAGCATTTTATTGACAGGCTATCCAGAAGATCACAACCTATTATTGCAACAAAGAAAGACCATCTTCATATTAATAGATTCAGGTCCCAACCTCACCAATGTTCTAGTTGCTACACTGAGCCAGTTCCAAGAACAATGCTCCAGCATCTCATGGATGGATAGGCTTCCCAAAAGAGCAGAAGCTATTATTACAACAACGAAATGCCACCTTCCTATGAATAGACTTATTTTTGGAATAAGATGTTGGACAGGCAGGTCTCTGGATACTCTTGACCATATAGTTTACATTTTTATAATGGTCTTTATTTATATTATATTAATAGAATGGATTTTTTTTATACCTTAACCCACTGAGTTAAAATGTTTTCTAGGGTCCTGTAGGGCCAGTTGGTCCAACCGGCACAAGAGGGATCGATGGGACTTCTGGACCTCCAGGTCCCCTAGGACCTTCTGGTCCAAAAGGCCCTGAAGGTCTGCAAGGACAGAAGGTGAGAAAATATATGAGTGAAGGTCATTTTTAATGCTACATATATTTTGGTTTTTAGGTCTTTGCACCTCTAAAAATGAAAATAAAAAGCTGAGAAGCGTCCAAAATGACGAAACCTTTGATTTAGATAATTGCTAGATAAATGTTGTATTAGCACACCTTTTCTCATTATACGGTATATTATCACTACGATGTTTAATTTGTTTTCATATTTTTAGGGTGACAGAGGCCCTTCTGGAGAGGCCATTACTGGGCCACGTGGAATCCCGGGAGTCCCAGGAGAACGGGGTGAGCAGGTATGGCTGTAGTTTTTTTTTAACTTTTCCATAAGACACACCTGCATTCTTGTTTAGCTCTCTAATAGACATGTGCACTGCTGAAAAGTTTGTTGGTTTTTGTTTTCGTTACATTCGCTTTTTTGCATTTTTCGGAAATTCAGTAAATTCGGAATTTGAAAAATCCAGATTATAGAAAAGTCAGAATTCGGAATTCGGAAATTAGAAAATTCGGAAATTCAAAAATCCAAATTTCCCGATTTTCAAATTCGGATTTTTCGAATTTCTGATTTTCAAATTTCCGAATTTCGAATTTTCAAATTTTCGAATTTCCGAATTTCTAACTTTTGAATTTTCTAATTTTCGGATTTTCTAATTTTGGAATTTTGGAATTTTTGATTTTCTAATCTCCGATTTTCAAATTGTGGAATTTCGAATTGTGGAATTTCGAATTGTGGAATTTCAAATTGTGGAATTTCAAATTGTGGAATTTCAAATTGTGGAATTTCAAATTGTGGAATTTCAAATTGTGGAATTTCAAATTGTGGAATTTCGAATTGTGGAATTTCGAATTGTGGAATTTCGAATTGTGGAATTTCGAATTTTGGAATTTCAAACTTTTGAAATTTTGAATTACCTAATTTTGAATTTTCTAATTTCCGAATTTTCGGATTTTCTAATTTCCGAATTTGGAATTTTCGAATTTTTGATTTTCTAATCTTTGATTTTCGAATTGTGGAATTTCGAATTGTGGAATTTCGAATTGTGGAATTTCACATTGTGGAATTTCCAATTGTGGAATTTCACATTGTGGAATTTCCAATTGTGGAATTTAGAATTTTGGAATTTCCAATTGTGGAATTTAGAATTTTGGAATTTCGAACTTTTGAAATTTTGAATTACCTAATTTCGAATTTTCGGATTTCCAAATTTCCGAAATTTAAATATTCCGAAATTCGAATTTCCGAATTTTCTAAATTTCGAATTTCCGAATTTTATAAATTTCGCAAATTCGGAAATTCGAAATTTCGGAAATCCGAAAATCCAGAAATTGAAAAATTCGGAAATTCGGAATTAACTAATTTGTCAAAATGTGTTAAAAAACTAATTCGGAACTAAACAAATTGCACATGTCTACTCTCTAATTTGTACATAGACGTTCCCAAATTGTACTGAATGGAGGAACCACAAATGACCTTGTTCCTATGTTGGCTTTACAAATTTTGTCTGTTAACAGCCAATTGTGGGTAACATTTGTAGTCCAGAATGCTTCTAAGAACTGCCCATACTTCATGAGATCAGCACGTTGTTTACTCTCCTGTATATTCTCAGTAAAGATGGGCATCTACTTGGCATTAAAGATAATTAGGAGGTCTGTGCCATGCACACTTATAGAGAATTATGACCAACCTTCTTCTTCAGCTGCAAGTAGCTGCTTTCTCCTACTTAGGGTGTCAGATGTGGTAGAAATTGGGCAGTACTAATCAGCATTTCTCAGGTTATATCTATTTCAGCACCACAGTTTGATTTAAAGCCCACTTGAGACAGCTCAATAAACACTCATCGACCATTTTTTAAGGTACACCTGTTCAATTGCATGGTAACACAAATTGCTAATCAGCCAATCACATGGCAGCAACTCAATGCATTTAGGCATCTAGACGTGGTGAAGACGACTTGCTGAAGTTCAAACAGCATCAGAATGGGGAAGAAAGGGGAGATAAGTGACTTTGAACGTGACATGGTTGTTGGTGCCAGACAGGCTGGTCTGAGTATTTCAAAAACTGCTGATCTACTGGAATTTTCACACACAACCATCTCTCGGGTTTACAGAGAATGGTCCGAAAAATAGAAAATATCCAGTGAGTGGCAGTTGTGTGGAGGAAAATGCCTTGTTGATGTCAGAGGTCAGAGGAGAATGGGCAAACAAGGCCACAGTAACTCAAATAACCACTTGTTACACCCAAGGTATGCAGAATACCATCTCTGAATGCACAACACATCGAACCTTGAAGCAGAAGACCACACCGGGTGTCTCTCCTGTCTGCTAAGAACAGGAAACGGAGGCTACAATTCACACAGGATCACCAAAATGGACAATAGAAGATTGGAAAAACGGCGCCTGGTGTGATGAGTCTGAATTTCAGCTGCGACAATCAGATGGTCGGGGTCAGAATTTGGTGTAAACAACATGAAAACATGGATCCATCATGCCTTGTTTCAACAGTTCAGGCTGGTGGTAGTGGTGTAATGGTGTGGGGGGGATATTTTCTTGGCACACTTTGGGCCCCTTACTACCAATTGAGCATCGTTTATTCACCACGGCCTACCTGAGTATTGTTGGTGACCATGTCCATCCCTTTATGACTACAGTGTCCCCATCTTCTGATGGCTCCTTCCAGCAGGATAATGCACCATGTCACAAAGCTCCAATCATCTCACCACTGGACAATGAGGTCACTGTCCTCCAATGGCCTCCACAGTCAACAGATGACAATCCAATAGAGCACCTTTGGGATGTGGGGGAACGGGACACTGGCATCATGGATGTGCAGCTGACAAATCTGCAGCAACTATGGACTGAAATCTCTGAGGAATGTTTCCAACACCTTGTTGAATCTATACCATGAAGAATGAAGGCAGTTCCAACCCGGTGCTAGCAAGGTGTACCTAATAAAGTGGCCGGTGAGTGTATATTACAGGTGCATCAAAATAAAAGGTATGCAAAGCCTTTCAGTTCCTTTTCTTTAGAAAGCAGCCGCAACCTGAGTAGAATAGCCTGTCCCCTGCCAGGTGCAGAGAAGGACCTTTGCTCTCTCTGTGTGGAAGCAGTGGTCTCTCTAAAGAGGTTCAACACGCCCCCTACTGAGTCAAATTATGTGTTAGCATTTTGCAGATTTTGAAAATTAAAATTATTGCTTCTGTGTTACAGTATAACGTGTTTCTTTGCTGTGTTTAGGGCATTATGGGACCAGATGGAGGTAAAGGAGAAAGAGGATCTCCGGGAATGACAGTGAGTTTTATTTCAGCTGGAATTTCATTTATCTGAACTGTAGAAGTATTTGTGTAACAACTGGCAATAGCGAACTTTCATACACTCATATATTATGCTCAGGGTGGGAGTCGCCCATGGTGCCCCTAGACAAGGGTCTATTCTGCCTTACGCCGGCCCTTTCTGCGTTTATTGGGTGATCTGTTCTCTATCACCTGCTCAACAGAAATACATATCACATTAATGTGTTCTTTCTGTTACCAGGAGGATGAAATCCGAACTTATGTTAGGCAGGAGATGAGCCAGCATTGTGGTAAGTGTCATTATCCAGATACTGAAATATTTTTAATGTGCCAATAAATGATAGACTTCAAGATATCCAGATCACATATAACATGTTCTCTGCATCATTTGATTTCCATGAGAAGTCTGAATTGTGTGACAGGTTCACATTACCTCTTCTTCATCATCTACACCTAAATAAATATTGTAGGTAAAGTGTATCTAAAGCCAAAACTCACTTATCTATTGAGATATATATATATATATATATATATATATATATTTATATTATACAGGATATATACAGCGGGGAAAACAATTATTTGATCCCCTGCAGATTTTGTAAGTTTGCCCACTTATAAAGTACTGTCAATGAAGGGTCTATAATTTTTATCATTGGTGTATTTTAAATGACAGAGACAGAATATCAAGCAAAAATCAAAAAAAAAAAACACAATACAAATGTTATAAACTGAGTTGCAGTTCAGTGAGTAAAATAAGTATTTGATCCCCAAGCAAAACATGACTTGGTACTTGGTGGAGAAATCCTTGTTGGGAAGCACAGAGGTCAGACATTTCTTGCAGATCTTCTCTAAATCGTTAAAGCGGAGCTCCACCTTAAAATGGAACTTCCGCTCATTGGAACCCTCCCCCCCTTCGGTGACACATTTGGCACCTTTCAGGGGGGAGGGGGGTGCAGATACCTGTCTAAGACAGGTATTTGCAGCCACTTCCGGGAGTCCTCTCTGTGGGTATTCTGCGGGTAGTACGTCACTTCCCGCAGAATACCCGTTGTGTTCTGGGAGACACTCGGCTCCCAGAACACAACAGGGACCAGTGAGGGCCTGCCGCGCGACTCGCGCATGCGCCGTAGGGAACCGGGCAGTGAAGCCGCAAGGCTTCACTGTCTGGTTCCCTCACCGAAGATGGTGGTGGGGGCAGCCGAGAGACGAGCGATTGCTCGTCTTCTGCTGCCGACGTCGCTGGACCCCAGGACAGGTAAGTGTCCTAATATTAAAAGTCAGCAGCTGCAGTATTTGTAGCTGCTGGCTTTTAATATTTTTTTTTTCAGGGGAGCTCCGCTTTAATATTTCTTGGCTGTCGCTTGGCACCTCGAAGTTTCAGCTCCCTCCATAAATGTTCTATAGGATTAAGGTCTGGAGACTGGCTGGGCCACTCCATGACCTTAATGTGCTTCTTCTTGAGCCACTCCTTTGTTGGCTTGGCGGTATGTTTTGGGTCATTGTCATGCTGGAAGACCCGTCCATGACCCATCTTCAGTGTTCTGGCTGAGGGAGGTTCTCATCCAAGGTTTTACAATATATGGCCCCGTTTATTGGCCCCTCAACATGCGGCAAAGTCGGCCTTTACCTTCAGCAGAGAAACAGCCCCAAAGCATCATGTTTCCACCTTAGTGCTTGACTGTAGGGATGGTGTTCTTAGGGTCATAGTCAGCATCTTTCTTCCTCCGAACACGAGTCGAGTTAATGCCAAAGAGATACGTTTTGTTCTCCTCTGACCACAGAACTTTCTCCCAATCCTTCTCTGAATCATTTAGATGTTCATTTTGGTCCCAACTGCCTTGAGATCATTCACAAGCTCCTCCTGTGTAGTTCTGGGCTGATCCTTCACTTTTCTCATGATCATCCTCACCCCATGAGGGGAAATCTTGCATGGAGCTCCAGACCGAGGGCGATTGATGGTCATTTTGTATTTCTTCCATTTGGGAATAATCGTTCCAACAGTTGTCTCCTTCTCACCAAGCTTCTTACTGAGGGTTTTGTAGCCCATTCCAGCCTTGTGCAGGTCTACAATCTTGTCCCTGACGTCCTTTGACAGCTCTTTGGTGTTGCCCATGATGATGAGGTTTGAATGGAAGAAAGAGATTCTGTGGACAGGTGTCTTTTATACACTTAACGAGTTGTTGTTAGGAGCACCTTCTTATATTGACTTATCTGTGTACCACATGAGCACCTACTGTAGCCAGCCTGTGGGAGGCAGAATTACTGTTGGTTGGTAGGGGGATCAAATACTTATTTTACTCACTGAACTGCAACTCAATTTTTAACATTTGTATTATGTGTTTTTTCTGGATTTTTGGTTGATATTCTGTCTCTATCATTTAAAATCCACCTATGATAAAAATTATAGACCCTTCATTTCTTTGTAAGTGGGCAAACTTGCAAAATCTGCAGGGGATCAAAAAAATAATTTCCCCCACTGTGTATATACATAAATATATATATATATATATATATATATATATATATATATATAAATATACACACACATGTATATATTTGTTCCTACTGGAGAGATTCACTCCTCTACGTTATATATGTGGTGGTAACTATTGGCACCTGGACAGAAGGTGATGGGAAATGCAATATCTTACAGTTCCGACCAGAAAAGGGACAGAAGGGAACCCTTCCAGTGAGTACACCTGTGGTGGTGACAGCTGTCCAGGGGATTTGCCCTAAGGCCCCTTTCACACTGGAGCGGTTTGCAGGCTCTATTGCGCTAAAAATAGCGCCTGCAAACCGACCCTAAACAGCGGCTCCTGTCTCTCCAGTGTGAAAGCCCCGAGGGCTTTCACACTGGAGCGGTGCGCTGGCAGGACCGCTCCAAAAGTCCTGCTAGCAGCATCTTTGGAGCGGTGAGAGGAGCGGCGTGTTTACTGCACCTTCCCATTGAAAGCAATGGGAAACCGCGGCTATACTCTGCAGAGGAGCATTGCCGGCGGTATTAACCCTTTTTCGGGCACTAGCGGGGGTCAAAACCGCACCGCTAGCGGCTGAATACCCACGCAATTCTGACGGTATAGCGCCGCTAAAAATAGCGGCGCTATACCGCCAGCGCACCTCCGGCTCCAGTGTGAAAAGGGCCTAACTTTGGAAAGATTTCCTGTGGTGTCTTTTGGGATGGACACCAACCACTCCCGACTCGATGCCTTCAGATTTGCTTTTAAAAAAGATCTAATCCCAAAAAACTAAAAATATATAACCCAAAGACAAAAATACAGCGCATCCGGAAAGTATTCACATTCACTTTTTCCCCAGTTGGTTATTTTACAGCCTTATTCCAAAATGGATTAAATTCCTTTTATTCCTCAAAATTCTCCAAACAATCCCCCATAATGACAATGTGAAAGAAGTT
Organism: Rana muscosa; assembly: GCA_029206835.1. Classification (NCBI taxonomy): domain Eukaryota; kingdom Metazoa; phylum Chordata; class Amphibia; order Anura; family Ranidae; genus Rana; species Rana muscosa. The sequence goes on from CM055120.1 coordinate 309,373,274, forward strand.
TGTTTGAAATCTTTGCAAATTTATTAAAAATAGAAAATAAAAAAAATCCCATGTATATACAGTAAGTAACACATCCTTTGCCATGACACTCAAAATTGAGCTCAGGGGAATCCTGTTTCCACTGATCATCCTTGAGAGGTTTCTACAACTTGATTGGAGTCCACCTGTGGTAAATTCAGTTGATTGGACATGATTTGGAAAGGCACACACTTCTCTATATAAGGTCCCACAGCTAACAGTGCATGTCAGAGCACAAACCAAGTCAGAAGTCCAAGGAAGGGGTGAGTTTTCATCTTCCAACAGGACAATGACCCTAAGCCTACAACCAAGATAACAAAGGAGTGTCTATGGGATAACTGTATGAATGTTCTTGAGTGGCCCAGCCAGAGCCCAGGCTTGAACCCGATTGAACATCTCTGGAGAGATCGGAAAATGGCTGTGCACCGACCCTCCCCATCCAACCTGATGGAGCTTGAGAGGTCCTGCAAAGAATAATGTGAGAAACTGCCCAAAAATAGTCGTGCCGAGCTTGTAGCATCATACTCAAAAAGACTTGAGGCTGTAATTGGTGCCAAAGGAGCTTCAACAAAGTATTGAGCAAAGACTGTGAAAACCTATGGGAACATGGGATTTTTTTTCATTTTTTATTTTTAATGAATTTGCAGAAACTTCAAACAAACATCTTTCACCTTGTCATTATGGGGTATTGTTTGGAGAATTTTGAGGAAAATAATGAATTTAATCCATTATGGAATAAGGCTGTAACATAACAAAATGTGGAAAAAGTGAAGTGCTGTGAATACTTTTCGGATGCACTGTATGTTGAAGCTTACCAGTCCTTAGATGTGCTAACTGAATTTGATTCCCTTCTTCAAGCTAAGAACATTTCAGCACATACAGAAGATATCCGTTGATCCTGCCAGAAATCAGGTGCCCTTGTCACTTCCTGTGAACTGAAATCATAAACAATATTGCTAGTTTTCTTAATGTGGACACCTCCCCCTCTATTGTTCTGTAGTTCTTTCCTGGGATCATTGTAAGATAGGAAGCGTATTTTAGTGGCAGAATCACCAGGTGAAAAAAAAGGGGAAAGAAAGCCTGATGCCGCGTACACACGATCGATTTTTTCGACGGTGAAAACACCGTCGGGAAAATCGACGTGAAAAACGAGGAACAGCTTGTTCCCCTACACACGACCGTTTTAAATGACATTTTTTTTCTTGGTCGAAAAAAAACGACTGTGTGTAGGCTCCCAGGCAGTGTTTCCCTATGGGAAAACTGCCGCGGAAAAAAAATGACGGGAATCACGACGAGAAAAATTAGAGCATGTTCTAATTTTTCTCGTCGTGATTAATGCCGTTTTTCCCGTCGGGAAAAATGACAAAAAGCCCACACACGGTCGTTTTTCTCGTCCAAAAGAAAAAATGTAATTTTTCCCCGACGGGAAAAATGATCGTGTGTACGCGGCATGAGAAAGGAAAACGAATGCAGCCACCACACCCAAGAACTGGTAGGCTGCAATACATACTGCTTACTGGTAGATTGAGTGATGTTTACAGGATCTAACAGGGTTTTTTTTTCTTTTTCAGCTTGCGGAGGTCAGTTCTCTTGAATACAGATTGGTAAAAAGAAAGTGTGTGTGTGCGTGTGCGTATTTCCATGAACACTGTATGCTATTGTCATCCAGCAGGTATCATTATCATTATCACATTAACTATAATAATGAACAGGTAGGACGATGTAAACACTGCAACACCTCTGAATAAAGAGTCCAACCATTGTGAAGCCTTGCCAGTACTTACAAGCAGTGGCGTCACTAGGGGGTGGCTTTTGGGGCTATAGCCCCGAATCTGGGGCACATAGCTCTGAGTCTCTCAGAGGTGGCTGTGGCCTCTCTGCAGCCGGGCCGCGAGTGCAGCACTGGAGAGCGGGCAGGCAGCATAGGAGAGCCAGCCAGGCGGTGACATCATCTCTCACTGCCTGCCCTTTCTCTGGTGACCCTGATGTAAGGATCGGCTCTATGGGGACCCTAATGTAAGGGGGAGGCTCTCTGGGGACCCTGATGTAATGACAATATATATATATATATAAACACACATACACATATTATATACATGTGTATGGCCGCCCAAACATATGACTTTCTTTACTTCGCTGCTATGGGCTCTAACCCAAGATCTTTTGTGGACCTAGCAACGCCCCTGCTTACAAGTATGTGATCTAGCCAGCTGTCCTGGGAATGAGACTCTGTTAGGCTTGGTTTAAACTTGCAACTGAGAAGTGGTAAAAAAAAACGTGGTTGAGCTGCATTTTTACCACCCCACAATGCTCCCCCTTAAGCTGCAAAGGCAGTGAATGGGGTAGTACACATATTGCCACCAAACACAGCCCATTTACCTGCATAACATTCAGTTGGTGCATGGTTTTAGGGGTTAAACAGGCAGGGAGGATATGATATAGAGGCCTAGCCATAGATGACTAAATAGCATGGTTGACAGAATCTACATTGCTGGCTATTGAGTTCAAGCAGCCATAGCACCCACGGTTGTTAGAATACCCCAACAGTGACTGCATCTGATTGACTCCAGACACTGCTCAGCCAACAGTTTTCCACCTGGTTCTTTCGATATTTCAGTTGAACTTTGTCGAGCCTGGTGGTGCCAACAGGGCCACCAACCACTCAAATTTTGGTTGAGTCATATATGGCCAGTTTTGTTCTCTTAGTTTATTATGGGAAACATACTGAGGAAATATGGAGGCCGCCAGTGATAATGAGCTCTCCTGAAAATGCTAGTAAATAAGTATTTTCTATGATCATTGGCTCCATCTAGTGGCCATAATGCTGTATTTTCCTAATCTACTCTATGAAGAACATTTGACCTGGAGGGAAAATAGCCTAGTAACATTCGATTTTGCCCCAATTAGTACAGAACAAATGTACATGATGTTTTACAGAGCAAATAGCTTTGCAAATTGTTTTTCAAAATACACCCTGTAAAGTCCTAGTGGTTAGCCTATTGTAATATGGAGGGCCCGGGATCACCAGCCAGACGCTTCTAAAAGTAAATAGACTTTACTGGTCTCATAGAATCAAGCAAACACAATCAGCTTTCTTCAGCAAAATAAAGACAAGCAGTCCATAGTCCTGGTATAATGAAGAGTGAAGACCACACTAAATGGCTCACCGCCAGTATCTTAATCCCACACTTGGGTTTAGGGTTCCCATCTGTTTCAGGTTGTAAGACAAGCTGCAGGAGCTCAGCAAACCAAGTCTCAGTCACCAGATAGTCCTCACAATCTCACGGCTGTGGACTACTCTACTCCACCTTATAAACACATGCTGATTCTGCCCTCTGCTGCTTTTAAAACTCCCTTGAAGATGGGTAACCCTTTCAGGACCTGTTAAAACTTAATGGTGCCGCTCAAAGCCGAGGCATGAAGCCCTGCTGGTGCTCAGTCATGATATTAAAAATATGACTCATCCAGTGAGGAATGAAAAATTGAAGGGAGGAAACCGCTGCTTGCCTAAACCAATCTTGGTTGGGATATGTGTAAGTGGAAGCCTCAGTCAGTGCTGCTCCACAGACCACGCCCCCTGATGCATTTCGCCCCACCCATCGGATCTTAGTCATAAAGGTAGTTTCCTTGCTTCAATGTTCAGGACCTGTAATCAGGGTTTGAAGGCTCTTTTCCACCCAAAATCTCTCCAAACCTCCAAATTCCAGGATCCAAATGAGGACTACCAGTCCAAAGACTACTTAAATCAGTCCTGTCCTGTTTGACCCAACTACCCTGCAAACCCCTCACCCTGCATGGGTGAGAACCTCTGGGTACTAAAATTGTCTATGGAATACTCCCTTAAAGGGACCACAACCCAAATATTGGAGAAATCTACCTCTTGCCCAGGACCCATACCTGTCATCCTGTACGCTATGTACCGTATATACTCAAGTATAAGCCAAGTTTTTTAGCCCTTTTTTAAGGGCTGAAAGTACACTCCTCGGCTTATACTCAAGTCAGTACCTGAAAATCTTCTTATACTGCGGCCGGCGTCCATTGTTTAAATATTGCGGCTTTCTCCTGGTCCCTTCCGTGATAGGCGTTTCCAGCAAACACTGTCTTGAGTGTTCCGCCTATCACGGAGGTCCTCTCATTCTCGGACTCCGTTTCCCAGCAGACACTGTGTTCAGTGTTCCGCCTATCATGGACGTTTTCTTGTCCGAGGATGAAAAGACGTCCGTGATTGGCGGAACACTTAACACAGTGCCTGCTGGGAAACGGAGTCCGAGAATGAGAGGATCTCTGCCTATCACGGAAGGGACCAGGAGAAAGCCGCGATATTTAAACAATGGACTCCGGCCACAGTATAAGAAGATTTTCAGGTACACTGACTCGGGCACAGGGAGGCTGCAATGGACACAGTGAGGTTGGGCACAGTAAGCTGGCAATGGGAACAGTAAGGTGGCACAGTGAGGTGGCAATGGGCACAGTGAGGTGGCAATGGGCACAGTGGGGTGGCACAGTGGGGTGACAATGGGCACAGTAAGGTTGGGCAATTGGCACGGTGAGGAGGCAATGGGCACAATTCCCCCCCCCCCAGGCTTATACTCGAGTCAATAAGTTTTCCCAGTTTATTGGGGTAATATTAGGTACCTCGGCTTATACTCGGGTCGGCTTATACTCGAGTATATATGGTAATTAACGCCTCTCTGTATTATCTGTAAAGGGGGAGAGTAGGAACAGTTTCTGAGGCCGTTTCCCACAATGGAGGGAAAAAATTGACCATCTCAGGTATTATCAACTGAAAATTTTTAAGTAAAGTCATGATCTCTTAACAAACACACCTTGTGTTACGGAAAAGATAATACAGATCAACAGTTGTCCATATGGCCTACCACCAACCACCACTGGACTCGTGTGTTTTGTCTCTCTGTGTTTGTTTGACTGATGCCATTTGTCCGTCTCCAATCCCTACTAATATTCCACTGTCTAATGTTTCAGTTGGCACACATTTCTTGAGGTGTTTTGCCACTCATTATGCATCTAAAAGCTCAGACACGTGTACACCATCCACAATCCAATCCTATCCACAATCCAATCCTATCCACAATCGATTAAAGTCAGAGAACCTTGCCAAAAAAAGAAATCATGATAAAAAAAATCATAGATTGCATTGTGGGGACTGAGAGAGAGAGAGGTCCCTTTCCCAAAACATGTTGGGGGGTTCCAATGAAATCTATACATTTCATCCTTCTGTGTCACTTGATTATATTGAGGCTGGGTTCATACTATTGCGAATTGGATGCAGGTTTTCCCCGCATCCAATTTGCATGTCAGGAAATTGTGACTGGCTCTCAATGGAGCTGGTTCACACATCTCTGGAGCGGCTCCGGAGTGACTTGCACAGGAGTCCTGTGTGTCTTCTGGTCCGTTTCTGGTCTGAATTCAGCCAAAGATTCACACCGAAATTGGACCAGAAATGGTAAACAGGGAAGCACCGGACCAATGCTGTGAGCTACTCCATGCTGCAGTGTGAAGCTTTAATGGATCAAATGTAGCCACCCATTTGGGGAGTGGTGCTTGAGTCATTCTATTGAATGACTTTGTCCACTTGTTAGAGGGCAGCTCATTGTGTCCTTCCGATAGAGAAAACCCATAGAAACCTAGTGGCCAGTCTTCAATCATAACTTTATCTCTGAATCCAAGAGCCTTCAATATATACCTGCTAATGTTCTTACTGCTGTCTGTTTTCTTGTTGCTTTCCCATTTGGACAGTTGTTTTAAGACTCATAAGGGAAAATTCTGATTTTCACAGCTTTCAGCTAAACTGGAGGTGAAGGAAAATCTACCAATGGAGAGAGAGCTTTTCCTTCAATTCATGTCATGTCTCTGCCACAGGAATTATGGGAAAATCTCCCCAAGAGGGATCCAAAACCATTTTGTCTATGGCAGCTGTGGACAGGATTTGAGATTTGTTTAAAGGCCCAGGGCTCTGACTTTGGGGTTCCTTGATGGGTTGTTGATGGGACCTCTTAAAAATCCTAGCCTGCTCAACGCCTTGAGGTACCAGGGAGTGAGCTGATTCTTCAGTCGAGTGGTTTCTATGTGTGTACAATGAGGAGGGCCTGAAGTGAAGAGTCATACACGTGGAAAACATACTTCAAGACTTTTATTGATGATTATTGAAAATAATAAAGCCAATGCATTTTGGGGGATTTTGGCTTCCTCTTTCTTGAGGGATCTCTGCAGGGTATTAGACGTGTGTTATGGAACCACGTGGGAGACATTGTCTGAGCTGAGCGTTTGGATATATGCAGAGTTTTGGTGCTTTTCCTATTTGGGGTTTTGCCACATGTATGACCCTTAACTTGAGTCACCCCTCATCGTACACACCCAGCAGTAAAAACCTGCTTCCTCACTTCATCCACCGCTAAAGAAAAGTACCGTATTTTCCGGTGTAGAAGACAACCTTTTGTACTTAAAAATATCCCCCAAAAGTCGGGGGTCATCTTATACGCCGGTTACCTGTATGCAGAGTGAGTCAGACTGCGGCCGTCCATTGTTCAAAAGTCGCGCCTCCTCCTCGTCCTGTTCCTTGATTGGCGGAAGACTCCGCCTATCACGGAGATCCTCTCATCCTCGGCCTCGGACGAGAGGACCTCCGTGATAGGCTGAATACCAAACATAGGCTCTGCTGGGTAACTGAGTGTTCCGCTTATCATAGAACAAGACGAGGAGGAGGCGCGGCTTTTGAACAATGGACGCGTCTTATACGCCGGCAAATACGGTAGATGGAATATTACTGTTAATTAAATGTATTTTAACCGTCTTGCTGCTGTGACAAATAAATGGGGAGGAGGGTTGTACCACAATTTCTTGAACAGTTAGCTACTGATTGTCTCCCATTGGGCATGTTCTTTAATCCCATACAACACAAAATACTACATATTGGTGGATCTTCAGAATAACATGTACTCTGTGGGGGTTATTTACGAAAGGCAAATCCACTTTGCACTACAAGTGCACTGGAAGTGCAGTCGCTGTAGATCTGAGGGGAAGATCTGAAATGAGGGGAAGCTCTGCTGATTTTATCATCCAATCATGTGCAAGCTAAAATGCTGTTTTTTATTTTCCTTGCATGTTCCCCTCAGATCTACAGCGACTGCACTTCCAAATGCACTTTCAAGTGCACTTGTAGTGCAAAGTGGATTTGCCTTTAGTAAATAACCCCCTATGTGTTGCAGCTTGTAGCATTTGTCGCTGTTACCAGTGTGCCAACAATAGCTTGTGTGGGGTCTTATGCTGATATCCATTGTGGATGGGGACTATCAACATTTGCTTCTTTTTTAATGTACACACACATCCTAACATTTAACTCATGTGAAGAGTTTCTGTATTCTTGTACTGTGTATCATTTCATATATTTCATATATTCTGCCAAACTAGTTCAATTTTTCTACCGATTCTAATGATGTGGCTCTAAGAGACCAGTTATTTCCTTCTAAAAAGCTGGAGAACTGTAGTGAAACAGATTCTCGTATTAAATGTGTTCGCGTCGTAAGATCGGTCAAGTTTCCCAGAATTCCTGAACATTTGATACTTTGTCATAGTTGGCCTTTGGTCAGTTCTCTAAACTTCAATAACCATGATAAAGTCCAACTGCAACCAAAATTTTTATTCTGTGGGATGGAGTAGAACTTCTGTCAAGTTGTTAATGTCCCCAGTGGAGACATTTTTATTTTATTACCCTTCTGTCTGATGCGAGTCAAATGGAAGTGAAGGAAAATCCCTCTTAAGCCTCGTACACACGGCCGAGATTCTCGTTGAAAAAAACATGTCGTTTTTTTCGACGAGATTCTTGGACAAGAAACTTGTCCCGGCCGAGTGTACAGACGCTCGATTCAAAGAACCCGCGGTTCTTTGAATGGAGCGTACGCGGTGACGTCATCGACTACGACGAGCATGCGCTACGACGAGTATACCCTACCTATGCCTAGGAAGCTACCGCGCATGCGTCAAATTCATTTCGAACATGAGCGGGCTTCCCGGAGGACAGGTAAGCGTACACACACTCACTTTTCTCGTCGAGAAACATGCCGACGAGAATCTCGACGAGAAAATAGAGAGCAGGTTCTCTATTTTCTCGTCGAGATTACTTGTCGGTTTTCGTGACGAGAAACCATACACACGAACAAATTTCTCGGCAAGACATCTCTGCCAGCAAGTTTCTTGCTGGTTCTTGCCGAGAAACTCGGTCGTGTGTACGAGGCCTAACAGTCAGCTCTCAAATCCTACAGAACTGGAGACTGGAAGTGTCACGCCTACCCTTAGGGTTGGTGGTCAGGTACTATATCTGGCACTGTGTTCTTCACCTATAGCAGCCCCCCTTTCCCATAAGGCAAGCAGGCCTACCGGTACACGGTTGCCCCCAGGTCTTATACACAATGCTATAGCGCCTGGCTACTACACCGGAGCAGGCACGAGCTAAGCACAGCAAACAGGTACTTGCAGTTGGCAGACAAGCAGAGGGGTCCAATGGTAGTCTGGGTTCAAGGCAGACAGTGTTCAGAGAGTAGTTGGGGTCAAATTTGTGGTAAAAAGGCAGAGTTCAGAGAGTAGTCCAAAGTGCATAACAAGGAATTCCAAACTAGTTGGCAAGGCATGGATTAGGCGAAGGCAAAGGTCAATGCAGGCAAAAGGGGAGCTTGGAGCACGTGTTGCAAACACTATCACAAGCATGACACTAAGGACTTGTCAGGCTTAAAACAGGTTTGGTCTCCACCTAGAGGCTGTGTTTACACCAATCACCTTGCAGGTGGACAGTCAGACAGGGAGAGTGCAGTTTAGTCAAAACCAGGATGCTGGAATGAGACCAGCAGCTGCCATGGAACAGGAGCGTTACGTGACAAAAGGGTACTTTGTAACAGCCCAGATTTCCTTTCCAAAACCACATTGACTCAGATTGCAATAAACTGTGACTACATTACTACATTGACTATCTTCCAGATATTAGCTCTTCCTGCATTTCTAAGCCCTGACAAAGGGAGCCCATTAAAACCCACACAAGCCATTGGCCTTTTTTTTACTGAAGGCAATGATAAATAAACTTGATCTGGACAAAAGCTGCTGAACTAGCCCTGTGTCATCCTAATTCCTCTACTATAGCTGTACAAGGACTTAGAATTGGCTCCTGCATTTTAGAGAGCAGCCTAGAGAATCTTTCACATGGCAACCACTAACCCAGTCTGGACCTTATCATTAGTAATGAAACCAGTGCACCTCCCCTCTACTACTCTAGCTATTGAATACTGATGGAGGTTTTATATTGTCCTGAGTGACCCTACTACAAAATGTGTTTTTATTGCTGCTCATGTCTCCGATTGGGTGGCTTCCCCCTAACTTCGTGTCTGACACCTGGAGATTTTCCTTCACTTCCTATTCTGTCCGATAGGCAAAAAGTAGGGCGAAAAAATGTTTATTGAGGTTTTAACCCTTCCACACTTCTCAAAAAAATATTTTGGCTGAAGTTGGGCAATAAGTCTTCACTGGCTGCAGCAAACAATGACATAGATCAAGTACTCTGACTGGACAGTGGTGGGAACATCCTACTACTAGCAACTACTCACTGCAGTTCCTATGATTGAGATTATCCAAAGAACAATTATTTCTGCCAATAGCAACCAATCTGATTTGTCTCTTTCTATTTCTAGCACAGTATATGAGAACGGAAGGAAGAATTGTGGATTTGTACAACAGAAGTAGCTTGTAATTCAGACACTTTCAATTACATAACATTCTGTTTTTTGTCAACTTCTGATCTGACCACATGGGCATCAGTTTTGTAAGAGCAGTGTGTAAAGCAAGCTTTTATAAAGTATTTTAACTAGTTTTAAGCAGCTGAAGACTTTAGCACACTCTTCAGCCCAAGTTTGGAGGTAATGAGCACAGATCCTAATGGGAACTAAGGCCCCCACTTTAAACAAGCTGTTTGCAGGCTTCAGGAAGCTTTAGAACGACTTGAAAGAGGGTTGGAGCTTGCTGAAATCTGCAACCAGATGGTTTAAATGGACAGTCTAATGAAAATTAGATATGAAGCGCTGGATAAAAAAGATCTTTTAACAGATCGTTGGTTGGGCTTAATGACTGACTCTTGGCAGCTCTACCACAAAAAGTGGTCCTCCCAATGGGAAAAGGCCTCCACTGAGAAAACCCAGTGAAATTCAAGAAAAGAGTGTCAACAGATCTTCTCAAGAGTCCATAAGGATGTATTGCAAACAAGCAGGCCAATGTTTGAAGCACACATCAGTTGCGACTTTTAATGTTCCTTCTAAGATAAAGAACACTATCCAGGAGTTTCTTTCATGGGTGCTCAACCTGTGACCCTCTAGTTTTTCAGAACTACAAGTCCCAAGAGGCATTGCAAGCCACTGACAGTTGTAAGCATGACTCCCAAAAGCAAAAGCATGATGGGACTTGCAACAGCTGGAGGGCCACACGTTAAGCACCCATGCTTTAGATAGAGTCCTATGGGTAGCCTATTTATTTTTCATCAAAGCTCTGGTGCACTGGGATTGTTTGACCCTGAAACACATTGTCTACATGTTATATTCCCGTTGTCCCAATTTTTTTAGCAAAAAATGATTATGGACTCCTCGAACTGGAGATAAAAAGTGATTTAAAGGGCAAAGCTGCCAAGAGCGACAAGAATCAGAAATCTTTCACTGCAGTTCTCAATCATCAACATTTTCTAACACTCCCATCTGAAACTATTATGTCCTTATACCTCTCAGGTTACTTTTCTGACAAACCATCTCCCCCATCCTATCCGCCCAGCCCACGTCTAGTCCCAGTCCCAGCTCTTAAGTTTTCTCACATTGATGAAGATGAGGGTGAGTAGGATCTCCTAACAGTAGAATATTTAATCACATCTTCTGTCCACACCAAATTCTTTCTCGCTTTTACAGTCAGCCACGTGTAAAAATAACAGTTACGTGTCTGCTTTTATGTCTGCGGTGCTTTGCAATCTATCATCCTTGGCTAAGATAACACATTATATTCTACAAGGGAGGGCTGGCAACAACAGCTTAATGCCAATGCAAATAAGTTAAAGCTGAAGGTAACTTCATATAACTGTTTGACACTCCAGTGGATTCCATTCCTTCCACCAAAGCCATAATGAAGGTATCACATTCCTACAACTGGATCCACCAGTTATTTGAACTACATTACATTATGGAGAATCCTGAAGCTGTCATATGGTTTGTAGTGGCCATGGCCATTGGATGGAAATTTTGGGGAAAACAAATTCTTCATCAGAGCCCCCAGAAGCAAATAAGACTCCTATATTAGGTCAAATTAACATGTAAATGGTCCAAATTGACAGGAGCCATAATTGTTCTGCAGTTGAAACCTCTGTCAGGATAAGCAAAGTTAGAAAACTTTTCTTGAACTGTTAGGACCCTGGTTTCTACTTACAAGAATCCAACATTGATGTTTAGTGACAGTCCACTGCTGCGTTCTCTGTAAAGTCCAAAGGACACCCTGTGAATCTCCAAGCCCTCATCCATGAGACAATTGCCTTCCTGCCCTCGGATAGGCAATTTAAGATAACAGTGAGGGCAGACATCTAACTAGATAGCCTCTATATAAATGTTAATTAGGTACCTGGATTATAGCTACTTCCAGTAATCGCTTTTTTACATCAAGGCATCTTTTATTGTCCTAAACCATCTTTGGATTGGATTTGGCCTAATGCCCTTCCTGTGCTCATTTGCCAGCCCTCCCTTTTTTGCACTCTACGTGTGCATTAGATAAGTCTGAGCAGTAAACTTTATGACTTCAATTACCAAATTTACAACGTGCGCATAAAATTAGGCTTAATGCAAAAGTAAATAATAAAAAGAATCGTCTAATTAAAATTAGAAAAATCTGAACTAACTGGTTAAGCATAAAATAAGACATAAAGCCTCATGTAACAAGTGTCTGCAAGGAGAATATGTTACCCATTGCAACCAATTAGATTCAGATTAGCTGTCTTGGTTAAGTGTAAATCTCACTGATTTGTAAAAATGTAATTGGCAAATATAGGCAACGCATTTTTGTTTTCAGATGCTGTTGAGATCCTCATATAAAGGTAGTCTACAGATTGCCGATTCATTGTAAAGTTACACACGACCGGTTTTCCTGACATGCCAAAAACCGACGTTTTTCGCAACGTGATTCCTCTCAAGCCTGCCTTGCATACACACGTTCAGGCAAAAAAGCGCTTGAGCAAAGCGCGGTGATGTACAACACGTACGACAGCACTATAAAGGGGAATTTACATTCAAATGGCGCCACTCTTTGGGCTGCTTTTGCTGATCTTGTGTTAGTAAAAGTTTGGTGAGAGACGATTCGCGCTTTTCAGCCTCGTGCTCTTCAGTCTGTTACAGCGTGACGAATGTGCTATCTCCATTACGAATGCTAGTTTTACCATAACGAGCGCTCCCGTCTCATACTTGATTCTGAGCATGCACATTTTTTTTCCCCTCGGAAAAGCATACACATGAGCGGTTTTCGCGACGAGAAAAAGACCAACGGGAAACACGACGGGAAAAAATAGAGCAGGTTCTAATTTTTTTGCGGGCAGTTTGCTCGTCAGGAAAACTGCTATGGAGCCTTCACACGACCGGTTTTCCCAACCAATCTAAAAAATGGCAGTTTTCTCGTCAGGAAAACCGGTCGTGTGTACGAGGCATAACATTGAGCAGGATTGGACAAATCCTCTGAGCCATGTAGCCAACACACCTAACAAATTCCTGCTTGGGACGAATGTTCACTATTGACAGCTTGTCTGGATTCCGACCAGAAAACCGTGGGTTTTTTTCTGACGGAATGTCGGCTCAAACCTGTGTTGCATACACACGGTCACACAAATCTTGTCGGAGATTCCCTCCGTCAAGAATGCGGTGACGTACAAGACGTACGACGAGCCGAGATCAATGAAGTTCAATAGGCAGTTCGGCTCTTCTGCTTGATTCTGAGCATGCGTCGTTTTTTGCGCGTCGGAATTGCATACAGACCAATGGAATTTCCGTCAAGAACTTTTTCCGTCGGAAAAGTAGAGAACCAGCTCTCAATCTTTTGCTGGCGGAAATTCAGACAGAAAAAGTTGGATGGAGCCTACACACAGTCGGAATATCCGACCAAAAGCTCCCATCACACTTTTTTTGACGGAAATTCCGACCGTGTGTATGCAGCATTGCTTCTTCAAGTTGTCACTGTTATGTTTTGCCCAACCCTGTTGTAGGAGATGGCAGATGGTCAAATTTTCCCCACATTCCCCCCCCCCCCACCACAGTCCTCTACTTGGCATGCATTTATTAACTAATAATTTAAAGTATTATAATTCAAAAGAAGAAAAAATGGGGAAGCACCAACAATGTTCATCCATTTAAAATAAGCACAGTAATTCATGGGGAAGGTGAGGTTGAACTTGGAAAACTTTCAAACAGTTCCATGTCACTCAGACGTCATGGAATCATGATAATCTCTGGGCCAACGTTGTAACTGCTCTGACTTTGTACCTGCTTTAATAGCTAAATGCTGGTTGCTGGGTCTGCACATGGTGAATCTTGTTCTCTGCGTTTCATTTCAAGTCTTTGTATTATCTTACTCAAGTAGACATGGACCAGGCAGCAGCAAAAAGACAAAAAAAAAAAGGGACAATGATCACATTTCCTGCTTTTTTTCTCTTGCAAGGTCAAATAACTCCTCCATTTTGTTAGTTCTCATTTCCAACCAAGCTGTATTCTAAAAAAGGTTGTTTCTTGCCTGTTGCCCTTATGATGCTGATGCCTGAACCACTCTCCCATCTATGTGTTATATCTTCACTGAAAGGCAGGCAAGATCGACAGTGGGTAAGGGCAACTTGCACCCGTTTTGAAGATACATTTCAGCTGTAGTAAGTCTAATGCCTTGTACACACGATAGGAATTTCCGATGGAAAAAGTCCGACTGACTTTTTCCATCGGAAATTCCTACCGTGTGTGTGCCCCATCGGAGTAGTTCCAATGAATTCCATCGGAGTTTAAATATAAAACATGTTCTATTTTTCTCCGATGGAATTCCGTCGGAATTCCGTTGTGGGTTTGGTCGGACAAAGGTCCGATCGTGTGTACACGGCATGAGGGGACATTTAGAGTAAGTCTTCCAGATATTTAGAGAATATGCAAGGAAGTCCTACAATACTGTTCTGGTTCAGAGGAGCACAAATAAGTCAAAGCTGTAATCAAAGCAGAGAAGCCTGAATATATCATCGTCTTTGAGCATGCTGGCATAATTCTATTATTTTCCACGCAATACCTAGTGTGTGCTTTGCTTCTATTTATGCGCTTTTATCACACTTGCTATGTATTGTGTATTGTTTTTTAAGTGTATATTAACCTGTTTCTGTGAGTCTACCCAAAACAGACATTTTGGTTTTAGGCTTATGCAGCCGAGTTGAATCACTTGTTGGTTTTTAACTCTATGGGAGACTCTGACAGCAAGATATCCACACATGATCCAGATTTTCAAATCCACCGTTGACTTTAAAAGGGCATCTCACTATCTCTACTTTTCATTTATATTACATTATCAAAAATGCTGGAGGAGCATTTAGACCCTCTTGCTGCAGTAGAGGGAGTGAGACTCCTTGGTGAATGTAATATTTGAATCTGACGACAAAGCACCACACTAAATAAGGTGCTAGAAGTGCTGAAGTTCAAATCAAGCTTCTATTCCAACTGTATAGTAGGTGGTGCCAGAGGTACACACCACCCCTTCTTTAGGGCTTAAAATTTATGGAATCCACTGGTATGGACTTAAAATTTTTAATTAGACTCTCTATTCAGAGAACATGGTAACATTCAGCAGCTGGTAAATGTTACTGGGTTCTCCTGATTTCGAGTCTAATTAACAGTTTTAAGGCCATATCAGTAGATTCCACATAATTTAGGCTGTGGTCCCCATTTTTATTTTAAGTGCTGGTCAAGGGGATGATGTGAGGTCCCCAAAACACACTGGCTTTAACACCTATTATAAGTTTGAAATAAAACCTTATTGTGCACTCTACACTTTAGTGAGGCGCTTCAATCTTTAGATCCAAATATAACTTTCAGATTCTGAGGTTACTGCGGCAGTTTTATTGGTTAACGGGAGCAGCCAACACATCACCTAGATCAGGGGTGTCAAACTAAATTTCAGCATGGGCCGCATTATGGTTGTCCTCAAAGGGCTGGTTGTATCTGTAAGACTAGATGTCCAGAGCATCCCACCATCAAAAATCAAGAGTCCCCTACCCTCCCTTACATCACAGTGCACCCGACTTAGCTTGTGCTGCTGCCGGGAAGATGCTGGAGGCAGAACTGGGAAGCAGAAAGAGGAAGGGTCTGGAGAAGAATAAGAGGAGGGCTGTCGGAGTCTGCTGAATGCTGAGACCAGGGGAGGCAGAAATGAGAGGTTGCTGCTGCTGCACAGAGAGTTGCAGCATCTGTAGAAGGAGTTCTGTCCACCTATCTGCTGCCGACTGCTGAGATGGGAAGAGGGAACACAGAGACAAGGCTCTCCGTGGCTGCACAGAGAAGTGCAGGATCTGGTGGAGGAGTTCTGTCCTCTCTGCTGTCGACTGTGAGACAAGGTGGGGGCAGAGACAAGGAGGGTGCCACAGTAACAGGAGAGGTGCAAGGGCCACATGATGCAATGACCTGATGGGCCGGTTTTGGCACGTGGGCCTTGTGTTTGGCACATGTGACCTAGTTGCTCCATTGGGATACCACCAGTACAGTTTTGCCAAACACACCAATAGCACAAAATTATTATCTACCTAAGGTTGCAGCGCCATCAGTCTACCACTTCAAACAACCTTGGTGAATGTGGGAACATTAATTGGGACATCTCACTACTGAAGGCTCTGAGAAATATCAGAAGCCGATGAGTCGCTCAACTTCCCTGCATTCAGGAAAGACTGAAATATCAGTTTGGGGTAGCCATCCCCTTAAAAATCCATTGTTCTTTGTCCAGTCTCTATTATCAAAGTATGGTGTTAGTCATTGCAGTCTTTGTCAAAGACCTACGCCTTCAGTGTATGCTGCTGTGAAGTCTTTAATGTTGCATGATAATATAAGGTCTATGCTTTCTTTGCTTCAATAGTCGGAGTCTACATTTTCTCTATGTCTTCAAATTGACAGCAACGTCACTGTGTTTCTGTCTTTGTCCCTGTTGTCTGTTTATCTGAAATACGTTTATGGCATTGCATTTTATCATTTCTTGTTACTCTTGGGCCTACCATGATGGTCACTGTTACAAAAAATATGTGAAGATGGGCAATATTCATGGATCACCTCTGTATGGTTTGCATTTTACTGGTTACCTGCTGGATAAAAAAAAAATGCACAAACCTGCTGAGTATTATGTCTATGCTGGATTCTTTTTGGGACGCTGCTAAATATAACTCATTACACTACGGAGGGCTTATTTATGGGACTCCCCAAGGTATGATAGTCTGTTTGTCACTGCTTCATGAGATTTTGGAGATGATGTTGATGGTGATTTGTGGGTAACTGCTGGATATAATATGTGGGGCACTGTAGGACTTACTGCTTGTGTGTCTTGGCTCAGTCCTGATGCTTTTATTAAACAATGTCATCTAACTATGCTGCTTGGTTTATGCACTCACATGGTCTAAGATGGCACGTCCCTACTCTCCTTGAGTATAAGCTAACTTGTGCTTTTTACCCTAAATCTACATAAGACGTATGTTGGTGGACCTTATTTTCAACTATACTTTAACCATTAGTGTTCCTTCTCCATGAAGCTTAAACGTTGCTTCTTATGAGGACTCTAACATATCATTCTGGCATGAAGGACCTTAACATTTCATCCAAATGTGGGATCATTTTTCTTGTCTGTGGTCAACGCATTTTCCATTTCATTTTTGTATGCTCTCTTGGTTAGTCCTGAATTTGGTTTTGTGTTTTGCCTGACCTATACTGTCCCCCGTGATATTCTGCTGTCTTTCTTGCACTTGATCTTCCATTTCTCTGCTGCTTGGGCCTTTCATGCTGCATCTCAGCCTAAATTTCACTACCGGACTTGATGAAGAGTTCTTATCACTGCCTCTTATGTGCTCCTCCAGGACGAGAACTTAAGGTGGTGGTGAACACCAATGATCCAGATTACGAGCACATATACACGGTGGATGATTACAAAGATATGGATGAAGATGGCACAGAGAGCACCATAATGAGAGATGGTCAGAGTCAATAGATCTGTCTGTCAATAATATCTCCCATACATCTTGACTCCTTCCTTCCTTCTCCCTCTCTTTTACTTTCCTTCTTCCTTTCTTCCATTCTTTTATCTTTTCTTTCTTCCTTTCCTTTCTCCAACATGCATACCTTCCTTTTTTCCTTTATCCCTCTCCCATCCTTCCCTTCCTTTATTTATGTCCGTGCTTCTTTCTTTCCTCCCTTTCTTCTTTCTTCCCTTCTTTTTTTTTCTTTCATTCCTTCTTCTTTTCTTCCTTTTTTATCCTTTCTTTACCTTTCTATATTCATGTATTTCCTTTCTTTTCTTTTTCTTTCTTTCTTCTTTTCTTTCCTTCTTTCTCTCTCTCCCCCCCCCCTTCTCTCTATTTTTCTCTTTTTTTTTATCCCCCCCCCTCTCCAATTCTTACCTTGCTTAATTCATGTCCTTTCTTCCTACCCTTTTTCGCCATTTCTTTTTTTCCTTCTTCTTTTCCTCCTTTCTTTAATATTTTCTTTTCCTTTCTTTATTCATGTTTTTCCTTCCTTCTTTCCTCTCTCCCTCCCCCTTTCCTTCCTTCTTTTCTTTTCTCCAACATGCATGCCTTCATTTGTTATTCATGTCCTTCCTTCCTCCTTTCCTGTTTTCCCTTCTTCTTTTCTCCCTTTCTTTTATCTCTTCTTTACCTTTCTTTATTCATGTATTTCCTTCCTTTCTCCCTTCCCTGCTTCTTTCCTTCCTCCCGTCCTTCTTTATGTCTTTCTTTCCTTCTTCTTTTCTTCCTTTCTTTTACCTTTTCTTACTTCCTTTCTTTTCTCCAACATGCATACCTTCCTTTT
The DNA here is from genome assembly GCA_029206835.1 of Rana muscosa. Lineage (NCBI taxonomy): Eukaryota > Metazoa > Chordata > Amphibia > Anura > Ranidae > Rana > Rana muscosa. The sequence continues at coordinate 309,391,378 of CM055120.1, forward strand.
TCCTTTATCCCTCCCCTATCCTCACCTTTCTTTATTCATGTTCTTCCAATCTTACTTCTTTTTCCTTTTCTTTTTTTTCTTTCTTTCCTTCTTCCTTTCCTTTATCCTTTCTTTCTTTTCTACAACATGCATGCCTTCCTTTTTCCTTTATCCCTCCCAATCTATACCTTTTCTTTATTCGTATTCTTCCATCCTTCCTTCCTTCCATTCTTTATTTCTTCCTTTCTTTTATCTTTGCTTCACCTTTCTTCATTCGTGTTTCTCCTACCTTCTTTCCTCCTTCCCTTCTTTTCTTCCTTTCCTTCTTTTCTTTTCTCAAACATGCATGCCTTCCTTTTTTCTTTATTCCTCCCCAATCCTTACCTTTCTTTATTCGTGTCTTACCTTCTTTCCTCCCTCACTTCTTTTTTCTTTCTAGTCTTTTTCTTTCTTGTCTTTATTTCTTTCTTTTTCTCACACATACATGCCTTCCTTTTTTTTTTCTTTATCCTCCTCTTCTCTTCCCTTCCTTCAGCTATTCTTTATTCATCTCTTTTTACCAACATGCATACTTTTTTTTAAATGTATTTTCTTTTTCTTTCTTCTTTTCTTTCCTTCTTTCTCTCTCTCTCTCTCTCTATCCTTCTTTATTTTTTTATTTTTTTATCCCCCCCAATCCTTACCTTTTATTTTATCACGTACTTCCTTTTTTCCTCCCTCCCCCTCTCCCTCCTTCCATTTTTTCCCTTTACTTGTATTTTCTCCTCCTTACAACCTTAATCCAACTGGTTTTTAAACTGTATATAATTCGTCTTGTAGACACAACCATACCGTCAATATCAGAAGCAAGCCTACGGAGTAAGAGAGATACGTCAGCACAGGGTAAGGTGTACAGTACAATAATTTCACCATGTACAACATACAAATGTATTTTTCTACATTTAACATACAGTAATTGCTATTGTTTAATTATGTCTGTTATTTTCGTTAGATATATGCAGCTTCCCCATGCAAGAGGGAGAATGCAAAAAGTTCACACTAAAATGGTATTATAACCACCTAGTGAGAGAGTGCCGTCCGTTTGTGTACAGCGGCTGCGGTGGAAACCTCAACCGATTTGACGAGAAGGAGCAATGTGAGTTACACTGTGTACACAGAAAAGCAGAAGGTAAGTTTTAACATTAAGGCTCGTTATATTATTACAATAGTGTATAACGTTTGTTATTAAAGGGGCTTTGTCAGGTAGATTCAACTTTTGTTTTTATCTGATCATGATTCAGTAAGATGGCAGGAGTAAGTAGAGAGTGATTGAGACGAGGGTTGCATCGATACCGGTATCGGTGCCGATACTAAGCTATGATTAAGTACTGACCTTCAGTGTGAAACATGTAAGCAGTTACCCTGGCTATGCTGTGATGAATTTTGGTGTAATTTTTCCATCTTTTTACAATAAAGGCGACCGTCAAAGGTTTTTTGGAGTGCGGCTGTCCATATTTTTTATTTTTTCCTCTTCATATGCTACGTGCATTGCTGGCACCCACGGTAGTCCTGTCAATACGGATTGTTGGAGTGTATCCACCTGGACGGTAAAAATCTCTCTCTATCAGTAATTAGTATCGGCGAGTACGAAAAAAGTATCGGTACTCGTACTCCCTGTAAAAAAAATGGTATCGGTACATCCCTAATAGAAACATACAGGCATACCCCACTTTTAAGTACACAATGGGACCAGAGCATGTATGTAAAACGAAAATGTACTTAAAGTGAAACAATACCTTTTTTCAATTCTAGGGTGTAGTGGGGGGTCAGGGGCTGTAGTGGGGGTGTCAGGAGCTGTAGTTGAGGTCTCAGGGGCTGTAGTGGGGATGTCAGGGGCACACTGCAACAGGGCGGGCTATGCTCTCAGAGCTTCAGCTCCTTCTACTGCAGCTGCAAATCGTCTGTACAGTACTTGTGAGGCACTTTACATACTCGTGGGTATGTACTTACTCGCGAGTGTATGTAAAGTGAGTGTACTTAAAGCGGGGTATGCCTGTAATCATATTTGCTGGCGTTGTTGTATTGCTATGAACTTTAAGCCGGCCATATCTTCATGTGACAACACTGAAGAAATTACACTTTGCTACAATTTGAAGTAGTGAGTGTACAGCTTGCATAACAGTGTACATTTGCTGTCCCCTCAAAATAACTCAACACACAGCCATTAATGTCTAAACCGCTGGCAACAAAAGTAAGTACACCCCTAAGTGAAAATGTCCAAATTGGGCCTAATTAGCTATTTTCCCTCCTTGGTGTCATGTGACTTGTTAGTGTTACAAGGTCTTAGGTGTGAATGGGGAGCGGGTGTGTTAAATTTGGTGTTATCGCTCTCACTCTCTCATACTGGTCACTGGAAGTTCAACTTGGCACCTCATGGCAAAGAACTCTCTGAGGATCTGAAAAAATGAATTGTTGCTCTACATAAAGGTGGCCTCGGCTATAAGAAGATTGCCAAGACCCTGAAACTGAGCACGATGGCCAAGACCATACAGCGGTTTAACAGGACAGGTTCCACTCTAAACAGACCTCATCATGGTCGACCAAAGAAGTTGAGTGCACGTGCTCAGCGTCATATCCAGAGGATGTCTTTGGGAAATAGACGTAGGCTAAGTTATCGAATTTCCTGCCCCCCTCCATTTCTTGCCAACTTCCCCTCCTGTTTTATTTACCTTTACAAACTAGTTAAACAAGTTGATTAGCATTTTTTGGAGGAAGCACAGCTTTTGATTTCCAGATGGTAGCCAAAATGTATTATTCCACGTATTTATGCTATAAATCACTAAAATGGTCATGGCAACCCACTAATGAAGGGGATCTTTTGACCTCCAAAACGCATTGGCTACCATCTGTCTTCTTATTATCAAAGTATTATCGTCACTAAAGAATTATGGACTCTTAAGCCTCGTACACACGAACGAGTTTCTCGGCAAAAACCAGCAAGAAACTTGCTGGCAGAGATTTTTTGCCGAGAAATTTGTTCGTGTGTATGGTTTCTCGTCAAGAAAAGCGACAAGAATCTCGACAAGAAAATAGAGAACCTGCTCTCTATTTTCTCGTCGAGATTCTCGTCAGCCTGTTTCTCGACGAGAAAATTGTGTGTGTGTACACTTACCTTTTCGCCGGGAAGCCCGCGCATGCTCGAAATGACTTTGACGCATGCGCAGTAGCTTCCTAGGCATAGGTAGGGTGAACCAAGATGGCGGCGACGGCATCGAATGTGACGAGCGCATGCTCGTCGTATTCGATGACATCACCGCGTTCGCTCCGTTCAAAGAACCGCGGGTTCTTTGAAAGGAGCGTGTGTACACTCGGCCGGGACAAGTTTCTTGTCCAAGAATCTCGTCGAAAAAAACGACATGTTTTTTTCGACGAGAATCTCGGCCGTGTGTACGAGACTTTAGGATGTGTGTTTGACACTCTGTTATTCAGTTTAATTTGAAGTTTGTCTTAAGCTCGGTTCACATAAATGTGTTTTGAACTGCATCAGATTCGCATGACATGTGATTTAACCTGGCTTTCTATGGAGCTGGTTCACATATTGCACAGCTGCAGTGCGATAAACTTGAAAAGAGTCCTGTGTGTTTTTTGAGCACTGCAGTGCAGTTCAAATGCAAATCCTTCTATGGGAACGCACCTGAATCGCACATCAGATCAGTTTTGAACATAAAATAAAAAAACAGCATGGCCCCCCCCCCCCACAAAACTCATACCCAGACCCTTATCTGAGAATGCAGCCTGGCAGGCCAGGAAATGGGGGGGATGAGCAAGCGCCACACCCCAAAGCACCCCCCATGTTGAGGGCATGTGGCCTGGTTTGGTTCAGGAGGGCACTCGCTTGTCCCTTCTCCTTTCCTGGCCTGCCAGGCTGCATGCTTGGATAAGGGTCTGGTATGGATTTTACTGGGGGGGCCACGCCATTTTTTTTTAAATTGGCGTAGGGGTTTCCCTCAAAAGCCATATCGGACCTAAGGTTGCCCACCACCCTTAGGTCCGATATGGATTTTGAGGGAAACCCCAACACCAATTTTGTTTCACGACTTTTTATTGTCGGCAATGGTTTTTTTTTTGTTTACATTCAGCTGCCAGCGGTGAACCCCGTTGACAGCTAATGAGTCATCCGTTGGTAAGGATGTGACGGCCGGCTTCCTGGCCCTCTCCTTAACAACCATCTAGTGTTAAAGACGTCGGTGGCCCCCGGTTCCAAATATTTGCATCTGAACCGCATCTAAATTCGCAATGAAAAAGGAGGGGAAATTCACACCAGACATGTGTGAACCTAGCAAAACAGATTCCATAATAAATTGCTAGGTGCCGTTCCTGAATCCCAATGTACATCCAGTTCAAGCTTTGCCCAAGCCTTGCTTGACAAATATTCAAAATGTTTCCTTCTTTTTTATTTTCAGATCAACCACAGCAAAACGGAAGCTAAAAGACAAGAAGATCTAGGAAAGAAATATGTATATTGTATTATTTTTGTAAGATTTGCTACATTTGCAAAAAAAACAAAAAACAAAAAACAAACCAAAAAGTTGCAAATTGCACGGTCCAAATCGAATTGTGTTCCTGTGTTGTTACATCTGGGAAATATTTTGTAATTTTTTTTTTGTAATGTTAATATAATTATGGCGGCTGTTATGACTATTACACGGTGCATAGATTTTTCAAAGTAGCAGAGAATTGGTGCTATTTTTTATACTCTTCTTCTACCTAAATGGAATTTTTATCAAGTGATATTACAGAGTCATACTGAGCAAAGCATGCTATTTATCGCCCATCACCAGGCACATCATGTCTGCACTGCCAATAAGGGGATAATTACAAAGACAGATCCAGAGGGAGAAGGAAAGGATCAGTGTCTGATTAATTGAGACACATTTACTATTAGCTTCATCATCGGTTTCCTTTATTAACCCCTCCTGCACAGCGGTCATCAGATGCAGCTTTTTGCTGTGCGATTGACACTCTTTTTAAAGCTGAGCTCCGGGCAAACAGCTAAATACACATATAATATATATACAGTATAAGGTGCACTATCCGGCAGAGCAAGAGACCTGATCTTTCTCTGCTGCAGCTAAGTAACATGTACAGGTCTTTGCCCTCCCCCACCCTGTGACTGGACAGTGAAAGGAGAAGCAGCAGACTGATGAGCTCAACTCTGTCACTCTACTCTCTCCTCCTATCAGTATGCTTCTTGCACTGCAGCACTGATTGGCTCCTTGTGTTTCTTTTTCCTCTCCAATTGGAGATACAAAGGGCTGATACCAAGTCAAATTCAGTTACATACTTAAAGGGGTTGTAAAGGTTAGTTTTTTATTTTCTAAATAGGTTCCTTTAAGCTAGTGCATTGTTGGATCACTTACCTTTTCCTTCGATTTCCCTTCTAAATATTTTTTTTGTCTGAATTTCTCACTTCCTGTTCCTCCTCAGTAAGCTTGCCCCCATCATCCTAAGCCGTTCTGGCTGGGGGTTAGTCATCGTGCTCGCCTCCTCCCTTGGGACTGCATCCCTGCGGGGAGACGCTATGAACGTTCAGCGTCTCCCTGCAGGCAGGGCCGTTTGAAGGAATTTGGGGGCCCCAAGCACAATGGACAACCAAATTTTAAAGTTGAGAAGCGGGGGGGGGGGGTTGTGCTACCGCGACATTGGCAAGTTCTATCGCGGGACATGACATTGACGCCATTCGCGGGAGGGGGGCGCCGATCACACAATATTACAGTGGATATGCGGGGGGGGGGGGGGAATGTCTTACCTCCCCTTCCCGTGCTGCCTCCTCAAGTCCTCTGGCTCCTCTTTCTGCTGTGCTGTCTTCTGCTGGGGCCCCAAGCAGCTGCTTGGTTTGCCTGTCCTGTTCCGACGCCCCTGCCCGCAGGGATGTAATCCCAAGGGAGGGGGCGAGCACGCTGACTAACCTCCAGCCAAAACGTTCACAGCGTTTCCCCGCAGGGATGCAGTCCCAAGGGAGGGGGGCGAGCACGCTGACTAACCCCCAGCAAGAATGGCTTAGGATGATGGGGGCAAGCTTACAGGAAGTGAGAAATTCAGACAAAGAAAAAAAACATTTGGAAGGGAAATCGAAGGAAAAGGTAAGTGAACCAACAATGCACTAGCTTAAAAGAACCTATTTAGAAAATAAAAAACAAACCTTTACAACCCCTTTAACTTGCATTTAAAACAATAAGATTCATGATGTATTGACATAGGCAGGGTGTGCCTGGGCACACCCTAACCACCTTGTGTACATTAGCATTATCACTCTGTGTGCAGGCAGGGAGATGGGAAAGATCTCCCTCTTATTGGCTCTGCCAGAAGAGTAGTGCGTACGCACTTCTCTTTCACTGTGTCGGCAGGGAGATCAATGTGCCGGGGTCATATATATGTAGATGTGTGTAGATGTGTAGCATGTGTGTATCAGCTTTGGGGTGCACACCCTAACGCACTAGGCTACACAGACCTATGTGTATAAATAAATACAGAGATGCATTAATTTGCATCTTTTATACCTGCCTGGAGTTCAGCCTTAAAATACAGTATTAATTGTGCATCTATTCTGCATCGGTCTTGTTGAGGTTCCTCCTTAATGTGTAAATGGCATCCATAGATAACACAGAAATACAATTTTGGACCAGGACCATAACTTTACATGATGGGGTCCCATAGCAAAACCATCAGGGGCCCCCCTGCCTTTCTAATCTCCATCTCAAAGGCAAATTCCTCTAGTCATAAAGCACATAGCTTCTATATATAAAACATTCCTTGGCTGAATGTCAGAATTCCTATATTATTTTATTCTTATTTATACACAGTATAGAAATATATTTTTATATTGTCAGCTCCATCTAATGGCCAAAACGTGGTATATTTTTTTATTAAAGCGGAGGTCCACACAAATGAATAACTTCATCTTAAAGCGGAGGTCCACACAAATGAATAACTTCATCTTAAAGCGGAGGTCCACCCTGAATTTTTTTTACCCTAAAATCCATAAAAAAAAAAAAAAAATGAATAGAATTTTTTTTTTTTTTTTTTATACTCTGAAATGCCCGTTGCTATGCGGGAGTCCCCTAATCTCCTAATCTGCCTCTAATGTGCCTCTTCCTTATCCTCGGATTGAGAACTTCCGCTTCCTCTTCTTGTGAATGGGCTGCGCTGCCTTCTGGGAACTGTGTGTATCCCAGGAGGCAAGCCGCCCATTCACAAAGCGCCGTGCGAGTGGCGCGTGCGCAGTAGGAAACGGGCAGTGAAGCCTTACGGCTTCACTGCCTGTTTCCCTTAGTCAGGATGGACCAGCGGGCGAGTAGGACAGGTAAGTGTCCTTATTAAAAGTCAGCAACTACACTGTTAGTAGCTGCTGACTTTTAAAAAAATCTGGGCGGACCTCCGCTTTAATCCAATCATTGCATTGAACAGATGTTCAAATGAAAAAAAAAAATTTGCTGTGTGTTTCCCTTTCTAGCAGTCTTTATTGGGGTACTTCCTGTGTCTGACCCCCGCGGGAGTAGGTGCGGTATTTTCTTCATCCCCGGCGGCGCACTGTCTCCTGGAGCTAAGTGTCATTACAACGGGGCGGGAACTTCCGATGCCGACGCCCGTTGTGAAGCTCCGCGCCGTTAAAACAGAGCATGCGCGGGAAAGAGCAGTGAATGCTGGTAGCTCAGCATTCACTGCATCCAGGAAGTTAATGCTTGTGGGCTTCACATGCCCACAAGCAAGATGAAACCGGCCATGCACAATTTTTAAAAGTTTGTTTTTAAATTGAAACCGCACATCGGGGGAGATAGTTTGCCAAAAAAGTGAGTGCATCATTGTGATTATGTAAGTGTCTGAATGGTTGAAAAAAAAAAAAAAAAAAAAAAGAATGGTCGGTGGACCTCCGCTTTAAAGTATTTTTTTTTAAATCTAGCACATTTTGGCCACTAGATGGAGCTGACGATCTAGGAATGAATCTATTAGAAAAAATACAGGGAAACTTCAGCTGGCCTGCACAAATGCTTCTGACATTTGGCCATGTTTTATAAAGTGATTGCATACAGGCTTCCAGACTATATACCTTCATTTTATCCAAATGTATTTGCCAAAATGCTATTGCTGAATAAATAGCTGTGTAGTTATGACCTTGGTTGCAACAAAAAACTCAGATTCTTGAAAAACACTGCCTGTTGTGGGTGCCTCATGACCAATATTCTACGGTGGCACAGACAGGAGGTAATTCTGTTACCGGCAAGCTTTTCCGCACTGTCCTAACTTCCTCCAGTCACAGATTCTGCTAGCTGCATCACTTCCTCTGCCATAGACAAAGCCAGTCCACATATTCCTTGTGACGCACGTTTTTTTTCGTGTGCGACTCAGGCTTGATCACTATGGGGGGGGGGGGAGTAGTGTGGGTGATGCTGCAACCACTGCAGGAGTGCTAGCAAGGAATGGAGCTTGTCCCAGCTCCTGTAGTCACTAGAGGGAAGATCCCTGGTGCCGCACATCCACCGAGTCCTATGGTGGTACGAGAGAGGCAACCTCAGCTTGGGCTCCCACCAGGCCACACACCCAACGCGTTTCACTCCTCCCCTCGGAGCTTGGTCATGGGGAACACATTCCATGCTTGTGAACCCTCCAGCACTGTTATATCCTGCTAAAAAGGGTCACTGGTGATCAAGAATGAAATTAAAAACAGCGCTGGCCCTATAAGAGCTTTCCTGCTTGGTACTATTGTGCTTGCCTCTTAGTATTCAGCTGCTCACGCAGAAAGCCAGCCCCTGCAGAACTTGTAATTTTACAACCAATCAGTTTTCTAGAAACCAGTGACATCACTGAACCACATAGTCACGCTTCAGTGCCTGCTTTATTGGCAAAACTGTTCTCACTTGACAAAGATTTCCCTCCATAGTTTCATATTGGTGCTCAGGCCGACAAGTAGGACCTATGACATCCAGCTGAGCATGTTTGTATGTAAATATACAGTATATTCCTTAATAATGCTTTACATGAAAAAAATGGTCGTCAGCCATGCTCTTAAATAATATAACAGGGACTATAATATGGTGCTATTGTGACCTCCAGCCAAGCATATTGCTTGTAAAAGAGTTGCAGATTTTTTTTTTTTTAATGCTTTAAAAGGTTTCTTGCTGTTAAACTTAGTAACACATGAACGTTTACTTTCTATACAGACATGCTCATTTCATGTTCATTTAATTGCTGCTTATTTTTCATATAAAAGAAAAGTCAACACATGCAAATCCAGACACACATACTGTACACACGTCCTCTAGATGTAGATAAAATCAGTTCAGGAAGCCCAGCTTTACTATTCCTCTGACTTCGAAAAAGTCACCAGAATTCACATCTGAATTGAGTGTAAGCTGATTCTTCTGAAATTCTAATGTAAATCTGTTTAGGAAGGGCGGAGAGAGTGAGAGCGTCACAGATATACGTAGCGTAAGTCCAGTAAATCTTTATTTTGTGCAACATTGGGTTACAAGACAAAGCCAACACATATTGGGTGCTCAATGGTCCTTCATCAGGGCTTGGATCCTGGTAGTAAATAGGAAGAATAATAGACAACAAATTGCAAAAAAAAAAAAAGATTTAGCTTTTTCGGTCAGGCAGCCTGACTGGTAACCCAAACAAGCTAAATCCCATCCTTTATTTTACAATTTGTTGTCCAGTGTTCTTCCTATTTGCTATAAGCATAAAAGCCCTGATGAAGAACCATTGAGCACCCGATACCCATTGGATCTGTCTTGTGACCTAATGTGGCGTGAAATAAAGATTTACTGGTCTTACACTATATCTGAGGTGCTCTCCCTCTCTCCGCACATCTTAAACAGATTTACACTGGAATTTCAGATGAAGCAGGTAATAAAATGATGCTCAATTCTGAATGTAAATCTGTTTAAGAAGTGTGGAGAATATGAAAGCACCACGGATATAGTGTAAGTCTAGTAAATATTTATTTTGCGTGATGAAACCAACGCGTATGGGGGACTCAATGGTCCTTCATCAGGGTTGGCTGATAGTAAATAGGAAGAATTCTAGACAACAATTTGTAAAAAAAAAAGGACATTATTTAGCTTTCATGGGTTATCTCAGTGTTTCTCAACTCCAGTCCTCGAGGCGCCCCAACGGGTCATGTTTTCAGGATTTCTCTCAGATGAAACAGCTGTGGTAATTACTAAGGCAGTGCAACTGATCAAATCACCTGTGCAAAGTAATGGAAATCCTGAAAACATGACCTGTTGGGGCGCCTTGAGGACTGGAGTTGAGAAACACTGGGTTATCTAACTGGTGACTTGAACAAGCTAAGTCCTATTTTTTTATCTAACAATTAGTCCAGTTTTCTTCCTATTTATTATCAGTATCTAAGCCCTGATGAAGGAGGGCTGTGGAGCCCCTGAAAAAAATTAGATTTTTCTATTGTCCCACAAAATAAAGATTTAAAGTGGTTCTAAAGCCTCAAGATTTTTTTTACCTAAATACATTCTGCGGCTCTCCTGGCTTCGTCCCTCCTCCCTGGGCAGATCAGTAGCAGCGGGAACCATTGGCTCCCAGTCCTGTCAATCAACTCTAGCAGGGGGCGAGGGCGGGGCCGAGTCCCACTGTCTGTGTCAATGGACACAGCAGTGGGGCTCAAGAGCGAGCCTGCACACGTGCCCCCATGGGAATCGGTTTCCTATTGGGGGCACCAGCAAGAGAGGGGGAGCCAGGAGCGCAGGCGGGGGACCCAAGAAGAGGAGGATCAGGGCCGTTCTGTGCAATTCTATTGCACAGACCAGGTAAGTATAGACATGTCTGTTATTTTTTTTGTTTTATCTTTTACAACCACTTCAATGGACTTACACTATACCTGTGCCGCTCTCACTATCTCCACACTTCCTAAACAGATTTACATAGGAGTTTCAGATGAATCAAATACATAGCTTAAACTCAATTCTGATTGTAAATCTTTTTAAGGAATGTGGAGAGAGTGAGAGTGCCACAGATATATTGTGAGTTTAGTAAATCTTTATTTCATACAGCGTTGGGTTACAAAACAAATCCAACATGTTTCAGGGACTTAATGATCCTTCATCAAGGCTTTGATGCTGATAGTAAATAGGTCACCAGACAACAGATTGTTACGTAAAGGATAGGATTTAGCTTGTTTGTGTCACCAGTCAGATAACCCAAAAAAAGCAAAATAATGTCCTTTTTTTTACAATTTGTTGTCCAGTATTCTTACTCTTTACTATCAGCCAAGCCCTGATGAAAGACCATCGAGTCCCTGATACGTGTTGGATTTGTCTTGTAACCTAAAAAAAAAAAAAAAGGATAGGATTTTGCTAAAGCCTATTCTTTACTTTACAATTTGTTGTCAAGTATTCTTCTTATTTACTATCAGTATTCAAGTCCTAAAGAAGAAGGACCATTGAGCCCCTGAAACGCATTGGATTTTCTTGTGACCTAATGTTTCATGAATTAAATATTTACTGGACTTAAGCCTCGTACACACGGCTGTTTTTCTCGGCAAGAAAACTGCTGGCAGAGCTTTTTGCCGAGAAAACCGTTCGTGTGTATGGTTTCTCGTCGGGAAATTTGCCGGGAATCTCGACGAGAAAATTAGAGAACCAGCTCTCTATTTTCTCGTCGGGATTCTCGTCGGCCTGTTTCCCGACGAGAAAACCGTGCGTGTGTACGAGGCTTGTATGCTTACCTGTCCCCAGGTAAGCCCGTGCATGCTCAATGAGACTTTGACGCATGCGCGGTAGCTTACAAGGGTAGTGTAGGGTGAAGCAAGATGGCGGCGACGGCATCGAATGTGACGAGCGCATTCTCGTCGTAGTCGATGACGTCACCGCGTTCTTGCCATTCAAAGGAACGGCGGTTCTTTTGAATGTGCGTGTGTACACAGGGCTTGGCAAGAAAAGCTTGCCAGGAATCTCGTCGGGAAAACCGACGTTTTTTTCCTCAACGAGATTCCCGCCCGTGTGTACAGGGCTTGACACTATATCTGTGTTGTCCTTACTCTCCAGCCACTTCTTATGGTGGCCATACATGCTTCAATAAATGATCAAATTATTTTCCGAATGGTCTCCACGGGATAAAAAAAATGAGCGTGTATGGCCGCCATTAAACAAATTGACTTTGGAATTTCAGTTTAATAGGGAGCATAGTTTACATTGAAATGTGAATTCTAGTCTTTTCAAAGCCACCACACTTCTTAGACTACTCTGGGGACCCCCAAGGGAACCATAGAGACAGAGCGCTGTCTCGAAAATTTAGGACTAAAGTCTAATCCTTTTTCTTTTGGGTTCAGTACTTTACTAGCACACCTATCATTGAATGTAAATCTATTGGAAATTAGACAATAAATCACCTTCTTCAGTACAACCACAGTAGCATTACTCTGCTTTTTTCAGGTGATCATTTCCAGGGAGAACAGTTGATTGGACAGGATAGAAAATCTTTGCCAATTGCTGACATTTAAAGCTCATCTCCAGACAGAAGTGGTATTTTATAGAGAAAGGGAGTTACCGCTCAGGGGTGATTGGTGAACCTTTTCACTGGATCCAAAGCCACGGGTGCTGGCAATGCATATGGTAATGCAAAAAAAATGGAGAAAGTTTGGACAGCCGCGCTCCAAAAAATTGTTCCTTTTATTGTAAAATCAAATCACAAAAATACATGCCACAGCAAAAATCAGATGCAAACTGACGCGTTTTACACTGTAGCTCAGTGCTTAATCATAGCTAAACAATCATTAGCGATGATTAAGCACTGAGCTACAGTGTAAAACGCGTCAGTTTGCATCTGTTTTATTGCTGTGGCATATATTTTTGTGATTTGATTTTACAATAAAAGGAACAGTTTTTTGGAGCGCGGCTGTCCAAACTTTCTCCATTTTTTTGGTATTTTATAGAGATGTATTAAATCACTCACCCATGTAGATAGATCATTTCGTTTTTCGATATGCTCCTCCATGTTTCCCTAATCTTTATTTAAACTCAGGTTGCACACAGCTGGATCCCAGAACCTTCTGTGAAGGAGACTGGTCAGCCTCGCACGCACTAGGTGGGCTGGGTAACTGGTCTAACCAATGCCCACTAGTTTGGGCAGCAGTAATGTTGGTCTTACACCTATAGACTTTCATTTGAACATTTAGACAAGAAAGTATAAAATTCGTTCATCCAACTATTCAATGGTCCCTTAATGGACTCGGCTCATTTTGAACGACTTTTCCTCCCATATCAATGTCTTGATTTTTTGTAGAACTAATTTTCTACTTCTGGACTAACCTTCAAAAGTGCATGGGCATTTGTCAAGGGTGAATTTCTAAATTTGTTTGTTCCCAATTCCCATCTGATTTAACAAAAAAAAACTTTTTTTTTTTTTTTTGTTGCTGGTCTGGTCGAAACCAATTGCCCCAATTAACTTTTGAACAAACATTCTGAAAATGACAATTTTCTAACACAATTCTACAGGTGTAAGGTCAGCTTCAATCAGTGCTACTTGACATAGTGGAAATGCAGCACTGGAAATATCGATAGCTTCTCCCCCCGAATCGGCTTCCCCTTGGCACAACCCTCCTCGCTGCGACTGCAAAGAATGGACCTTTCAGACCTTACCAATGGTGTAACCAGTCACATTTTTACAAGTTTTCACAGCAGGGGAACAAGGTAATCAAGAAATACCTGTTGAGGAGTTATCTAGTGAGGCAGAGGGATGTTGGTGGAGATATGGGGGAGCCTGGAGATGAGCTTTAATTGGGTGTTTGAATTATTTGTCTGACCACCCCTCTTCAACCTTTGGGCACCTTTAAAGTGGTTGTAACTTCAGACATGAAATATGAACAAAGCGTATCTCTCTATGGTGTGTACTTGTCTCAATCCAGAGCACTCATGCCGAGTACACACGATCGCTTTTCTCGACGGTCAAAAGACCAGCGAGAAAACCGAGGGGAAGACCGAGCTTCGGCTCGGTCCCTTCTCCCCGTGTACACACGGCCGGTTTTCTCGACATGTTTTTTCTTGGTCGAGAAAACCGGCCGTGTGTATGCTCCGCAGCAGTGTTTCCCTATGGGAAAACTGCCGTGCAAAAAAAAAACGCGCGATTCGCGACGTGAAAAATTAAAACATGTTCTAATTTTTCCCGTCGTGAATCTCTGCGGTTTTCACGTCGGGAAAACTGCTGAAGAGCATACACATGGCCGGTTTTCCCGACCAAGAAAAAAAATTACACTTTTCCCATCGGGAAAACTGGTCGTGTGTACGCGGCATAAGTGTAATTTCTGTCTGCTGCTTCATTCCTCTGCTATCTGCATGAGTCACTTCTGACAAGTTTTCTTGACACCAAGAGAAAAATGGGGACCGGGTGGGACCTCCAGCAGATTGACAGGCTCAGCTCTGTTCCTGTGAGCTCTAAGGAGGGGGGTGTGTCCCTTCCCTCCAACCAGCTCTCAGAGTTCCCCTCACTGAGCTCTGCAGGTTGTAACCTCAGCTCTCCACTCCCTTTTTTCTGAACTCTCAGACAAGCTTTAAAAATTCAGTACTTTATACAGATGTAGAGAAGATTACAGATGTAGAGAATATTGCAGATAAACAGGTACAACTTAGTTAGGAGGATTTGTTTCATCTCTGTGTATCACCTGAGGCCAGTCACTTCACTGAGTATATGTGAGGGTTTACAACCATTTTAAGCTTCTATTGGCATATTTAGGCAATGTATACATCTAATTGGCTGAAAAAGCAGCTGCTGTGACATTCCCTGTTCCTCCCTTTGAATAAACCCACCAATCCACATTAAACGTTCCCGCCAAGCTGTGAGTCTTTTCCGTCAGCGGTGGAGAAGCTCCTCCCTCTTACACCCAGTCCAACCATCTCACTTCTCACACCCAGTGAGGTCTCTTCTATTACGTTGTGTAGTTGACTTTAGTATCTCCATTACTGAGAATTCACGCTGTAATGATCCTGGGACTCCTGGGAATTGGTGTATTTTATGTACATTAAAATGACATCCATTGTACTTCTGTCACAAATAAAAAGGGATTTATTTAAACTGCCTGTTTCTGTCTATTTGTACATTTTCATAATTTTCCTTTTCAAAGTAATCAAAACCCAATCTCCATAAATCTTTCCATTCTGGGTGTAGTTAGGGTTGCCACCTTTTGTTCAAGTCAAACCCGAACATTTTAGCGGCGCACAGCAATTTTTTTATAGTATAAACTATACATATATTTTGCTATTAAATAACATTTCTAATCATATGAAGTTAATAACAAGAGTCCCCCTTTACATCAGAGTCCACAGAGTTCCCCTTTTACATCTGAGTCCACAGAGTTCCCTTTCACTGTAAGGGGGGACTCTGCAGACTCTGATATACGGGAGAACTCTGGGGACTCTAACACAAGGGATGATCTGAGAACTCTGAATTAAGGGGGAACACTGAGAACTAGGATGTATGTAGAAGACTCTGATGTAAGGGGAAACACTGTGGCCTCTGGTGTAAAGGGGAACTCTGATGTAAGGGGTGCTCTGAGAACCCTGATTTACCTTAGTGTACTCACTCAGAGGCAGGAGAGAGAAGGTTGGAGACTTCAGTCAGACAGAGATGGATGGTGAGCTCACTCACCCCTTGGCAGTCAGTATCTCTCATCCAGATGTATCTGAGGCTGCTGGACTTTAAATCTCCGCCGCCCCCCCCCCCCCCCACTTTCCTTTTTTGAGGCACAGCACCAGGGATTGTAGTGTGGGCAGACACAGAGGGATAGGGGCGGAAGGAAGAGATGCAGATCGAGCCCTCTCTCCTTTCCCATCTGTGTGTTTTGGGGGTGGGGGGTTGTTAGTCCTGGCTTTGGGCAGTTTGAAAGAGTGTAACAGACACTCTCAGCTTAGACAACCAACTGCAGCCAGACACCTGCTGGGAAGCCATAGTCCAGTCTAAATAATGTGTCTGGGTTTCAGGCAGTCTGAAACCCGGACGCATGATTCCAAACCCGAACTATCCGGGTGAGTCCTGGACAGGTGGCAACCCTAGGTGGAGTCGGTGCCTTATGATGTAGGGATAGGCTGTGAGGCTCATGATCCAAGAGTGCCCCCCCCCATCCTCTACAAAGCAATGACTCCACATTAAATGAGGGGGGCATTTAGGATTCAATCCATGGATCTCATATTTTGTGAAATGTAGTTATCTTATTCTTTTGTAGCAATCATTTTCTCAAAGACCATTACTTATGGAACTCTGTGCTTGACTTCAGCCAAGGGAACGGTCGTGGTTCTCCATGCCTTCTCCATGCCTTCTCCATGCCTCTCTTTTCTGCTGTTGAGAATATGCATAACCAACCAGAATTGAGTATTAGTACATTGCCCAGGTTATCTGCCCAATAGGACATCATAGGCCGGGTTCCTAGGAAAGGATTTACCCATAACCATGTAGGGCATCTGATAGACCTTTATCCAAAATCCTCTTACTTTAGGGCAGGGGTCTCCAAACTTTCTAAACAAAGGGCCAGTTTTCTGTCCTCCAGACTTTAGAGGGGCCGGACTTTGGCTATCAGGAGTAGAAAATGTCCCAGCATCAGCTGGAGTAAACCATGCCCCATCTTTGGTGTCAGAGAGAAGTTTGTATCATTGGAAGAAATTGTGCCCCGTTGTCGGTGTCATTGGTAGGAACTGTGCGCCCCATCATTGGTGTCAGTGCTGGGGGTTATTATTGTATCCATCTACACCAGTTCTGGGGGTTAATATGGCATCTACCGACACCAGTGCTGGGGGTTAATATTGCGTCCACTGACACCAGTGTTGGGGGTTATTATTATGTCCACTTACATCAGTTCTGGGGGTTAATATTGGGTCCACTGACACCAATACTGGGGGCAGGGCCACCATCAGGGTGGTACAGGAAGCACTCTTGTAAGGGGCCCATGCGTCCACCACCACCGCCTTCTTTAACTAGCACCCCCCCCCCCTGGCAGTGATTGAGAACGGCAGTCACTGCTGCTATGCTGCTAGGTTGCAAGCACATTGGCTGGTACTCGAGCAGGGGGCGTGGTCAGCTTCTTAGCCTGGAAAGTGAACCCAGCCCTCTCAGGTGCATGCAGATATGAGAATATGAGAGAGCGCCAGTGTTGCCAACATACCAGATTGAAATTTACTGGCACGACACCCGAAATTTACTGGCACCGCCACGTTTTTACTGGCATTTCACAAAAGTTACTAAATTATATTTTTAGGTGCAAATTTCAGTATTTAGGCTACAAACAAGTACGCTAGGCAAATAGCAATGTGATTTAAGGTAGATATTAAGGTAAAAAAAACATATTTTTGTTATTATAGGGCAAATTATTTAGTCACATCACCCCCTGCCTCCACCCCCCTCTGCCACCAACACCCCCTGCCTTCACCCCCCTCTGCAGTGCCACAATCTCCCCCTGCCTCCAATCACCCCCTGCCTCCATCCCCCTCTGCGGTGCCACCAACAACCCCTGTCTCCATCCCCCACCCTCTGTGGTGCCACCAACACCCCCTGCCTCCAATCACCCCCTGCCACTAACACCCCCTGCCTCCAATCTCCCCCTGCCTCCATTGCCCCCTGCCTCCATCCCCCTCTGCGGTGCCACCAATCACCCCCTGCCTCCAATCTCCCCCTGCCTCCATCGTCCCCCTCTGCGGTGCCACCATCACCCCCTGCATCCATCGGATCCCCCTCTGCCACCATCACCTGATGTCACTGTCGGCTGGGCTGTCTGTCACTCTGTCCGTCCCCGACTCCCCTGTGAACTTTGTATTGCCTGGATGCAGCAGGCTCCTCCATTCCGCCCCCGCCGCGTGCTGCTCAGCCTCCGGGTCCTGACTCCTGTGCTCCTCTGACCTCCTGGTTAGTTACAGATTTAAAATTCTGGCGCACGCGCCTGGCGGGATGTCCTAATACATCACTCGCTGGCGCCGCGCGGCACAGCCTCTGTGAAATCCGCCCCCCGCCGGCCGAATACAGCATATGCTCGGCAAGCTCCGGAACTGCGCATGCGCAGTTCCAAGCCAAACCGATCTCGCCTATTTTAACTGGCACATTCCCGCAACTACGGACATTTACGGACGGGGGGGGGGGGGGGAATACACGTTTTTTACGGACTGTCGGCAATACTGGAGAGCGCCGTGGAGGGAAAGTCACAGAAAAATAGAGCGTACTGCTGTGCCCCCTCACTTAGTCACTCACCTAATCCAATAGATGGAACACAGACACCTGAAGCTGACAAACTGGCATGTTTGAGTTGCATTGTGGAGAGCCTCTTCACTATGTAACTCATCCTCACCCAGAGTCATCCTCATGCCTCGCCACAATATATCCCCACCTCTGCCCAGCTTCATCCTCATCCCTCTCCACAATATATCCCCACCTCCATCCAGCATCATCCTCATCCGTCTCCACAATATATCCCCATCCACGCCCAGAATCCTGGAGAGGGATGGATGATACTGGGCGTAGATGGGGATATATTGTGGAGAGGGATGGATGATGTTGGGTGTGGATGGGGATATATTGTGGAGAGGGATGGATATATCTGGGCATGGATGGGGATATATTGGGGAGAGGGATGGATGATGCTGGGCGGAGGTGGAGATACATTGTGGAGAGTGTCAAAATAAAAGTGGGTGCACCGAAGGACTGGGATGGCCAGTGGGGGGGGGGGGCGGTGGCCAGGCCTGAAGCTGTGTAAGGGGCCCCAAATTTTCTGATGGCTGCCCTGGCTGGGGGTTATATTGCATCCACTTACATCAGTTCCAGGGGTTAATATTGTGTCCACCCATACCATGCTGGGGGTTATTATTGCATCCACTGACACCAGTGCTGGGGTTTTTTATTGCATCCACTGACACCGGTGCATTGATGTCAATACTGTTAGAGCCCCCATCACACATTGCTGGTCACTGGCTTTGAATGGTAACACCCTCCCCACCTTTTATCCTGGACACTGGAGGTCAAAGCAGTGAAAGTCTAAGCGGTAGTAAACTTTAAAAAAATAAATAAATTCTACTAAAGAAAATTATTTTTATTTCTGTCTGTGTTGTCTTTTGAGAGTTGTCCGAAAGACAGGAAGTGAGGGTTAAGCCTCATACACACGGTCGGACTTCCATTGGATTTTTCCGTGTTTTTTTGTCCGAACGGAGTTGGTCATGAACACCCATAGCATACACACGCTCTGACTTTTCTGCAAACTTTCCCAAAACTTTTTGCAACATCACGTGGTTTTTCTGCTCTTTTCTGCTCTTTACCGCCACCCTTTGGTCAACCTCTGCTATTGTTGGTTGATTTTAACATTATTTGTTTTGTCCATCGGAAAAAAGTCTGATGGTTTTCTGTACACACGGTCGGACTTTGCTCCATCGGACTTTTGTTGGGCAAAAGTTTGTCCGTTTGCAGACCCAACTTTTGTCCGATGAAAACAAGAAAAAAGCAAAAAAAGTTTGTCCGATGGAAGTTGAAGTTTGTTGGCCAAAAGTCCGACCGTGTGTACGGGGCTTAAATCTCTCGAATGAAGCTCCAGATAGCAGTAAAAACCTGATAGGGGCTCTGACCCAGTGCTGTATCCTGGCCTAGGCCAACAAGGACCAGGCCTAGGGCAGCACTTTGCAGGGGGGCATCACGGAAAGAGTCCCCGCCGGCTTGCGCTACACTGTTAGTGTAGCGCCAGTCTTATGGGGCGGACTGGGCTGAGAAGCAAATTAGTCTAGTGCCCCCATAAAGCGGTAGCACTGCTTCCGCCATACCTCCCAACTGGCACGGATTGTGCGGGTTTTACCTGCAGAGGCTCCTCCTTCCCGCACTCCCGCGAGACTATCATGTTTCCCGCACAGCAGGAAACATGAACAGAAGAAGAGGAGCAGCATCAGCAGGTAAGAGCCCCCCCCTGCGATCGGCGCACTAGTATGCCCCCCCCGATCGGTGGCCCCCCGCCGCGCCCCAAACCCCCCCCCCGCTTAATTTTTTAAGTCCTTTTTTAAATGTTCCGGCGGCAACCATCACCCCCCCCCCCCCCCCCGCTCAACATCCGTTGGGAGGTATGCTTCCGCTATGCAGGCTGCCGGCATTCCGCAACTGTGGGGGGCGCGCTGCTTCTAATTTTCAAATTAGGGGGTGCACAAGTTTAGTCAGGCCTAGGGCAGCACAAAACCTAAATACACCACTGCTCTGACCCCTTCTGATCCATGCAAAACTATAAAAGGAAAAATTTGGGCTGGATATACATTTAATGCCCGGCTCTCTGGCAGCCATGAAGACCCGATGAGGTGTCATACCTGGACCCATGTCGTTGCTTTCTGTTATGTATATAATTCAGGTGTGCACGAGCGGAACAAAAATGAATATTCAGAGCCCTGGTCCCTAAATAAACCGGTAAAACTGGATGCATGGCTGGAGTTGTATTTATATATAAACACATTCGGAATATTCCCTGCTGAATTGTGACACTGCTGGTGCAAAAGCTCTGAACTGAGTAAGTAAGGTTGATTCCGCCTGGCCCTTTAAATGGCTGGCCTTCCAGCCTGGGATAAGGATATTCTTGAGTTGGACAATCAGATAAGTCAGCGGTTTATGACAAATGTTCAAAGTACAGCTACCTGTGTACAGGTGAACCGACCGCGGATCGATCGGGACTGTTACACGCTGCCGTGCTGAGTGGAGTCCAACACTGGACATGATATTCCTGTATGACCACCCCTATGGTATGTACACCGTCTCTTCTCTGTGGAATAAATCTAATTGTAGGAACCTTAAAGCGATATTAAACCCAAAAGCAAATATTTATTATATTGCAGCCTACCAATTCCTAGATGTGATGGCTGCGTTCGTTTTACTTTTTTTAACCACTCCAGAGATTTACCCCTCTTCATGACCAGGCCATTTGTTTTGCGATACGGCACCGCGTTGTTTAACTGAAAATTGCGCGGTCGTGTGACGCTGTTCCCAAACAACATTTGCGCCCTTTTTTCCCCACAAATAGAGCTTTCTTTTGGTGGTATTTGCTCACCTCTGCGGTTTTTATTTTTTGCGCTATATCTAAAAAAAAGAAAATTTTGAAAAAAAAACCCAATATTTTTTACTTTCTGCTATAAAACATTTGCAATAAAAAAATGTAAAAAATCGAATTTCTTCATCAATTTAGGCCAATATGTATTCTGCTACATATTTTTGGTAAAAAAAAATTCCAATAAGCGTATATTGATTGGTTTGAACAAAAGTTATCGCGTCTACAAACTATGGGATTTTTTTTTATCTTGTTTTTTTACTAGTAATGGTGGTGATCCGCGACTTTTAGCATGACTGCAATGTTGACAAATTGGACACCTAACTGACACTTTTTGGGAACCAGTGACACTAATACAGTGATCAGTGCTAAAAAAAATATGCACTGTCACTGTACTAATGACACTGGCTGGGAAGGGATTAACATCAAGGGCAATCAAAGGGTTAAATGTGTTCCCTGGGACTGATTACTAACTGTGGGGGAGGTGCTGCTTTGACTGGGGGAATGTAAAGATCCGTGTTTCTGCTTAGGAGGAACACAGGATCAGTACATTCCCCTCTCACAGAGCGGTGGTCTGCTTTGTTTACATAGGCGAACCGCCGTTCTGCCTTTCTCCTGAACGATCGGCAGGTCCCAGCTGATTGACTCCCACTGCGTCCAATCACAACGGGATTTGCGGGTCGCCGGCGGCGCGCGCCTCGGACCCGGAAGTGTCAGATCACATACTAGGTACGTGAACTGGCGCAGAGAACCCCGCCCTGCCGCAGTAAATCTCCGGTGGGCGGTCCGCAACTGGTTAACCTTTCTTTCCTTTATTTTCACCTGGCAATCCAGTCTGTAGGTTTGGTATTTTTCAGCACAACAAGCTGTCCTGTGGATGTAGAAGTTAGAGGGATGTGACAAACCATTTACCGCTGACAGGGGTGCTTACAATGATCAGCTTTTGCTTATTTATGTAAAACCTTTATCCCAAAAGGAAAAAAAAACTGCTTATAAAGTGTTAGCTGGAGTTTGACTTCAATTTGTTAGTGTATCTAAGTCTGCTAGTCTATCTAACACTCCCCTCCCCCCCCCCAGACTGACATTGCTGCTGGCCAAAGATGTCTCTGTTGTTGCTTCATCCAGAGTGGGGGCGCTCTAATACAAGAGGTGTGTTATTGGGCAGATCACCAGGTGAAAACAGAGGGGCGAAAAAGCCTAAAAAAGAAAAACGAATGCAGCCACCACATCTAATGATTGGTAAGCTGCAATATTCTGTCATTTTGGTTTTTGGTTTAATACCGCTTTATAGATGTGTGTGTGTGTGTGTGGGGGGGGGGGGTGTAAGATACACAGCAGGCTCCACCCACTACATGCTACCTATAGAAAACTACAGGAGGGGGCGGAGACACGACCAGTCACCCTGCACAGGAAGGAGAGAGAGCAGCAGTGAGCGGTCTTTATTACAGAAAGTCTCACACTGAATTACTGCACAGATCTGGAAGAAATACAGAAATCACACCAAGATACAAGGAAGAATACACAACTCTTAAGCCCTCGTACACACGGCCGAGATTCTCGACGAAAAAAACATGTCGTTTTTTTCGACGAGATTCTTGGACAAGAAACTTGTCCCGGCCGAGTGTACACACGCTCGTTTCAAAGAACCCGCGGTTCTTTGAATGGAGCGTACGCGGTGACGTCATCGACTACGACGAGCATGCGCTCGTCACATTCGATGCCGTCGCCGCCATCTTGGTATACCCTACCTATGCCTAGGAAGCTACCGCGCATGCGTCGAATTCATTTCGAACATGCGCGGGCTTCCGGGAGGACAAGTAAGTGTACACACACTCACTTTTCTCGTCGAGAAACATGCCGACGAGAATCTCGACGAGAAAATAGAGAGCAGGTTCTCTATTTTCTCGTTGAGATTACTTGTCGGTTTTCTTGACGAGAAACCATACACACGAACGAATTTCTCGGCAAGACATCTCTGCCAGCAAGTTTCTTGCTGGTTCTTGCCGAGAAACTCGGTCGTGTGTACGAGGCCTTAGGCTACTTTCACACTGAGGCGCTGGATGCGCTGGCGGTATAGCGGTGCTATTTTTAGCGCCGCTATACCGTAGTTTTTGCCACGATTTGGGGGGCGCGAGCGGGGGGATTTTAACCCTCGCTAGCGGCCAAAAATGGGTTAAAAACATTTGCAATAACGCCTCTTTGCAGCGTTTTACGATCGTTTTGGAGGCGCTACCCCATTGATTTCAATGGGCAGGGGCGCTATAGGAGCGCTATTTTTAGCGCTCCTATTGCGCCTCAAAGATGCGGCTGGCAGGAGTTTTTTGACCCTCCTGCAAGCGCAACGCTCCAGTGTGAAAGCCCTCGGGCTTTCACACTGGATACAATGGAGCGGCTTTTTTGGGGCGCATTGCAGGCACTATTTTTAGCGCAATAGCGCCTGCAAAGCGCCTCAGTGTGAAAGGGGCCTAATCGTTATACAATATTTGCTTATCCCAGAGTTCAGGTTTAAAGTGGAAAAACAGGCAGACAGTAGGGTGAAGGAGCGTAGTCATCCAGGGACAGAAAGTATGTTATTCACGGGATCTCCAGGTGAAAATAAAGGGAAAAAATCAGGAAAAAGAAAACAAATGCAGCCACCCAATTGAAGGACTGGTAAGCTGCAATACATTGTTACAATACATTTTTACGTATTACATTTTTCTTTTGGGCTTACGTACATTTTTTACTTCCACAAGTTCTTTAAGAGAAAAGTTTTCTGGGATAAACTCGGAGGCTGCCACTATTGTCCTCCTCCTATTCTGCATATGCTGGAAGTCTGGCTGTCATTCCGATTGTCATGCATTCCTTACTTGTTCAAGGTTAGTGGCTCAGAAATTAGGGAAGCTTAATAAACCTGGAACTGGGATGGACAACTCAAAATAAGTCATATGGCTGCAAAAAACTGTCATTGTGGCATGTAATTGTTTCCTGAGGAGATGTCACACCTGTGACCCTGCTGAAAGGATAGGCAAAGAGAAGGAGGCAAGCTAAGGAAGGGAACAGAAGGGGGGGGGGGGGGGAGAAGAGAAAAGAAAGACTGGGGAAAGAAGGAAAGGGAAAGTGGAAAGGGGAGGAAGAGGAAAGGAAAAGAAAGGAAAGCTGAAAGAAAAAGGGAAAGGAAAGGAAATGAATGGAAAGGAAAGGAAGGCGATAAGGGAAAGAAAAGGAAAGGGGGAGGAAAGGAAAATTAAAAGAAGAGGAAAGAAAAGGAAAATTAAAAGAAAGGGAAAGGAATAGGAAAGGAAAATTAAAGGAAATTAAATGTGAAAGGAAAGGAAGAGGGAAGGAAAAGGAAGGTAAGAGGAAAGGAAAGGAAGCAGAAAAAAGAAAGGAAAATACAAGGAAAGGAATAAAAAAGAAAGAAAGAGGAAAGAAAAGAAAAATTTTACGAAAGGAAATGAAGTGTGAAAGGAAAGAAAAAGGAAGGGAACAGGAAGGTAAGTGGAAAAGGAAAGGAAGAGGATAAGAGGAAAAGAGGAGGAAGAGGAAAGGAAAAGGAAGGAAAGCTGAAAGGAAAGAAATGGAAAGAAAAGTGAAAGGAAGAGAAAAGGAAAGGTAAAAAGGAACAGAAGTGGAAAGGAAAATGAAAAGAAGAGGAAAGGAAAATTAAAGGAAAGGGAAAGGAAAAGAAGAGGAAAGGAAAAGGAAGGTAGGTGGAAAGGAAAGTGGAAAGGGAAAGGAAAAGAAAAGGAAGGAAGAGGAAATAAAAATGAAAAAAAGAGGAAAGAAAAATTTTATGGAAAGGAAAGGAAAAAGAAAAGAAGCAGAAATAAAATGTGAAAGGAAAGGAAAATGAAGGTAAGTAGGAAAGGAAAGGAAATAAAGCAGAAAGATAAAGGAAAGGAAGAAGAAAGGGAAAAAAGAGGAAAGGAAATGAAATGTAAAAAGAAAGGAAGGGGAAAGGGAAAGGAAGGAAGGAAAATGGAAAGAGAAAAGAAAGGAAAAGGGGAAAGGAAGAGGAAAGTAGAATGAAAAGATGAGGAAGGAAAGGAAAGGAAAAATAAAGGAAAAGGAAAGGAAATGTGAAAGGAAGAGGAAAGGAAAGGAGAAAGGAACGGAGAGGAGAGGAAAGGAAAGGGAAGGAAATGAAAATTAAAGGAAAGAAATGTGAAAGGAAATAAAGAGGGAAAAAAAGGGAAAAGGAAAGATAAAGGAAAGGAAATGTGAAAGGAAAGGAAAAGGAGAAAATAAAATAAAAATGAACTGAAATGAAAGGAAAAGAAAAGGGAAAGTAAGGGGAAAGGGAAATGAAGGAAAGCAGAAAGGAAAGTAAAAGAAAAGGAAGAGGAAAGGAAAATGAAAAAAAGAGGAAAAGAAAGGAATAGAAAGGAAGTGGGAAGGAAAATTAGAGGAAAAGAAGAGGAAAGGAAAACAAAGGAAAGCTGAAAGGAAAGGAAAGAGAACAGAAAAGAAAACGAGAACATAGAAGTGCAAAGAAAGAAAGAACTTTTTTTTTTCAGGTCATGTTTACTGCCAGCCGTGGATGCTGAGCTTGCCGTACAGTTTAGAGATCGGCCTCCAGAGGGCGCACGGTGCACACATAACCCGGAAAAATTGCACAATGGTTGCAGTCAACAGCACGGCTCCAGCACGCATGCCTGGTAGCGCCGCGGCTTAGCGCGCATGTGCGGGAACCCACCCTCCCTCCATTGGCGTCGCGCATGCGCGGCCTATGTTGTCAGGAGTGACGTTGTCCCGGTGACAGGCTGGCAGGAAGTGGCCGAGTTGTCTGTAGCCGGGGTCGGAGATGCTGAAGAAGTTCGATAAGAAGGACGAGGAGTCCGGTGAGAGCGCTGGGGGAGGACTGTGGCCCTAGGAGGATGTGTGTCAGGGGCCAGTCGCTGAGTCCTGGGTTGGGGGGGCAGGGATGAGGTGTGCCAGGCCTGGGCACAGGTTGGTATGGAGCTCTGATCTCCAGGGGGACATTGGGGGGGGTGATATGTGTCCTGGGAGGGCGTGTGACCATTTCCAGGGACATCTCTCCACCTCTGGGCCATTGGCTGGGTGTGTGTGGGACTACAGCTCCCAGCATGCCTTGGGTGATCTGTATATGTATGGCACTTCCTGATTGCTCTGAATTATCGGTGTAAAGCCCCATTGAAGTCGTCCTTTAAATCCAATAAATACATTCCAGGCACATCGACACAATGCCTGTTCTGTCTTACAGGTGATTTCCTAAAGCAGCCACAGCCTGAGTAGAAAGGCCGGTCCCCTGCCAGCATGCTGCAGGGAAAGACCCTTTCCTTGTGTGTGTGTGTGTAAGCAGTGGTCTCTCTGCAGAGGCCCGACAGCTCTAAGGGCTCGTTTACTGTTGCGTTGCCCTTTGAAGAGTGATCAGTGATGGGATCACTTTTCAGAGGGTGTTTGACAGACTGCTGTAACCCTTAAAAATGGGAACCGTAAATGCGTGCGTTGCAATGCGTTGTGTCTCTTGAGCGGCACTGCCTGCTGCACACAACCCCCCCCCCCCCCACCCGGCCACTACCTTTGCAGCCTATAGTTTGTAAACCTCAGATATGAAATGTGAACAAAGCATTTCCCTCCATAGCAGGGATATACAATTAGTGACCCTCCAGCTGTTGCAAAACTACAAGTCCCATCATGCCTCTGCCTCTGGGTGTCATGCTTGTAGCTGTCAGTCTTGCAATGCATGATGGGACTTGTAGTTCTGCAACAGCTGGAGGTCCGCTAATTGCATATCCCTCCTCTATAGTGTGTACTTGTCTCATTGCAGAGCACTAATTGTCATTTCTGTCTGCTGCCTCCTTCCTCCTGCTATCAGCATGAATCATCACTTCTGACAAGTTTTCCTGACACCAAGAGAAAAATGGTGACAGGGAAAGGCGCTCCAGCACACAACCTGTGATTGACAGCCTCAGCTCTGTTTCTGTGTGCTGTGTAAAGGGGGGGGATGTGCCCCCCTTCCCAATCAGATCTCTCCTTACTGAGTCCTACCCTGTTTTGCTCTACCTTGAGTACAAAATCAAATTTCCCTACTATATGGATGTGGCAATGTGAGTGCTTCCCCTTTCCTCCCCCTTTTTTTCCTTTTTTTTTGTATTACTCTGCAGAGTGTAATCTCAGCTCTCCGCCCCCTTCTTTTTTCTGACAGCTCAGACAAGCTTTATAAGCTCAGCTTTTTGAACAGATGTAGAGAGGGCTGCAGATAAACAGGTACAACCTACGTAGGATTTGTTTAATCTCTGTGTATCACCTGAGGCCAGTCGCTTTACACCACTTTAATGCCCCATTCATTTCTTTTTGGCATGACTGTTTATTGATTACTATGGGCTGCCCTATGTGTGACAAAGAAGCTCATGGAACTTTTTTTTTCGGCATTCTGATTTGCGTGTTTTTTGCACATTTTATAACCCTTTTTTTTTTTTTGCGCAGTAAAACGCACGTCTGCTTGCCACGTTTGGGGTACCTTAACATGTAAAGGACTTGTAAAGGCATTCTATGGCATGAAGGTAAAAAGGAAGCAGTCCCCCCCCCCCCCCCGTAATACCCGAGGAGCCCCCTCTCGATCCAGCAATGTCCACGAGAGCCTTGCTTCTCCGGGGGACTTGCACTCCCTGATTGGCTTTTGGCAGCAGCGGGAGCCATTGGCTCACTGGCTGTGATTGCCAATCAGGAGACATCAGGGGCGGGGCCAAGCCCCAGCTCTGTGTCTGAATGGGCACAGGGGGTTGTGGCTCGG